>CM044317.1:34677229-35877229 GCA_024291935.2 Okapia johnstoni
TCTGCTTTTTTGTTGTTGTTGTTCTTTGTTTTGGGGGTGGTGGTTTATTGACCTTATAGTTTCTACTCATTGCCAAAGTTAGTTAGGTAAAAATTTCTTCCTCTCCTACCAAAGAAGTTGTGTCATACATCTGTAAAACAGATTCCTTTTAAAGTTTTATTTCATTTTATTTTTTAATACATTTATACCCCTTTAACTCATTTCTCCGACACCTCATCCACTGCTTTTGGCAAATGTCAACCTGTTCTCTGTAACTAGTCTATGGTCTTTTTGGGGAGTTATTTTTTGTTTTTGTTTTTAAGACCCCACATGTTAGAGAGATTATATGGTATCTGTTTTTCTCTATCTGATTTATTTCACTTAGCATAATACCCTGGAAACCTATCCATGTTGTTGCAAAAGCCAAGGTTTCATTCTTTTTCATGGCTTAATAGTATTCTATTGTACATATGCATATTTGCATATATATACATAAATATATATGAATTATATTTTCTTTACATATTCATCCCTTAATGAATACTTGAGTTGTTTTCTTGTAAGATAGCTGCACTGAACATGGGGATGCATATATCTTTTTGAGTTAATGTTTTCATTTTCTTTAGGTACATACCCAGAATTGGAATTGCTAAATCATTTGGTAGTTCTATTTTTATTTGTTTGAGGAACTTTAATGCCATTTTCTATAGTGGCTGCACCAATTTACATTCCCAACAGTGCACAATGCATCCCTTTTCTCAACCTCCTCAGCAACACTTTCTATTTCTTGTCTTTTTGATGACAGCCATTCTGATACATATGAGGTGATATCTTATTGTGCTTTTGGTTTGTATTTCCCTGATTAGTAATGATATTGAACATTGTTTCATGTACATGTTGACCATCTGAATGTTTTCTTTGGGAAATATCTATTTGGATGTTCTGGCTATTTTTTAATCATTTTTTTTTCCTGTTGAATTTTAGGAGTTATTTATGTATTTTGGATGTTAACTACTTATCAGATATATGATTTGCAAATAATTTCTCCCCCTGAGGTGGTTACTTTTTCAGTTTTTTAAGTTTGACGTAGTCTCACTTTTTTTTTTTTTTTCGCTTTTGTAGCCTTTGCTTTTGGTGTCAGATCCAAAAAAATCATTGTCCAGAACCTGTGTTAAAAAGCTTACTGCCTATGATTTTTTCCTAAAAGTTTTATGGTTTCAGGTCTTACTTTCAGATATTTAATTCATTTTGAGTTATTTTTTGAATATGGCATAAAAGATTGGTTGTGTTTCATTCTTTTGCATATGACTGTCTAATTTTCCCAACACCATTTAGTGAAGAGATAGTTCTTTCCCCATTGTATACTCTTGACTCCTTTGTCATAAGTTAGTTGACCAGATATGTGTGCATTTATTTCTATGCTCTCTATTGTGTTTCTTTGATTTATGTTTCTGTTTTAATACAAGTATCATACTGTTTTAATTGTTATAACTTTGTAATATAGTTTGAAATCAGGGATCATGTTGCCTCCAGCTCTGTTCTTTCTCAAGATTGCTTTGGCTATTTGGGTTTGTGTGTGTGTGTGTGTGGTCCCATACAAATTTTAGTATTATTTGTTTTATTTTTTTTGAAAAAAAAAATGCCATTGGAATTTTGATAGAGATGAAAATTGACTCAGTAGATCTCTTTGGTAGTATGGCCGTTTTAAGAATATTGATTTTTTCCAATCCATGAGCATTGAATATCTTTCATTTGTATCTTCTTCAACTTCTCTTATGCTTTTCTTAGTCTTTTAAAGTTGTATTAGAATGCAGGGTAAGTGCAAATTGAATAGTGGAATAAAATGAAAAGATGTATGAGAGTGAGTGATCACTTGGACAAAGAGAAATTTGTAAAGGGTAAAATGTCAGATTCAAAATGAGGGGTATATGAAAAAAATATATAACTACTAGACCTAAAAAAATAAAACTGAGAAATGAATACTTATTGGTATTTTCTCTTATTGCTGTATGAGATATTTTCATTATATATGCCAAGCATTTTCTGAAAAAATCTTACTTTTCATTCTATATACTTTTCAAATAAACTATGGACTAACTGCAACAGGGTCACTCAGTTTCATGTGATTGTTACAACAACATCCCAGTTTATCTGGGAAATTTTGGATGATCCTATCTATGAGTGCCTGGCCAGCTTGTGGACAGTGGTGCCAAAGGCTGTGTTTTCAGTCTAACTAGATGGAAATGAAAATGTCATCATTTCACTCTTGTGCCTGGCAGGGAAAACGTTAACATAGTGGTAGACATATAAAGAGATTTTTTTAAATGATTGAAAACCACATCTTTGTTCTAGCCTATTTAACATGCTTAAGAGAAACACTGAAGCAAAGTGATAAAATAGGGAGACTGGACATTGTAAACATTCAGAAGATCAGCAGACGGAATTTAAAACCTAAATTTTGGATTCTACCAGAAGTTATATGTATATATGTGTGTGTGTGTGTATAGATATATATAGATATATGGTTTTAAATTAAATGGGCACCAGAGTGTAATTTAGGCTGGCCATCTGTGCACCATGCTGATTATTTTTATACAACTAAGATTTTAATCTTAAAAAATGAAAATTTATAAAAACACTCACGTTGGACTTTTTGTATTTTTTATTATTTTTCTTTGCTTTTTTCCTACTCATTTCTGTTTTGCAAGAGCACTAACAATCCCTAATGAGTTAACAGAGGCACCAACAAAGCCTTGACCTAGGCCTTGACTTTGATCTCTTTGTCAAATCAATGTATTAAAGTTTTGCTGTGTATTTGTTTGTTTACTATGTAGCTTTTGCCATGGCCATGACTTTCATAGAGTAATTATTTTTATTAAGTTAGGCGATTAAAGTTAGTCTTGCATGAGAGAAGTATACACTTGGGAAGCAGTGATGGATGGACTCAAGTCTTCAGAGTGTTTAGTTCTGCCAGAATTTTCCAGTTGAATGGAAATTCACCTCCCAGTTTGGTTTGGGTGACACTCTATGGATTGTCAAACCTGAGTGTTTCCTAGAGAAAGACAAAAAAAGATCAAAAAGGATAGATGACAGTGTAAATATCCACATGTGTTCTTGCAATTTTTCTCAGAATTTTTCTGCTTTGATGAACAACATCATTACTGAAATAATAAATGTTAATTAATATCTGCGTCATTTTTGTAAGTGGTAGTTTAGTGATACAATTAGACTAATTAGTATACAGCATAGCTTGGTGACATGATAAATCATAGAGCAGAACATGTTGACTCTTATCCATTATGATGTATTAGCTAATTCACTTGCTCAATAATGACAAAAGATGGGGAATAGGGCAGTAACAACAGAAACAACTATAAAAGCTTCATAGCCAAATTTTCGGGTTTTCATTTATCTGCCATGTTCCTGAGAACTACGGACTATGGACCTTTTACTTTTTTTTTTTTCTTTTTGCATTGGTAAATCATATCCCTGGCAGAAACCTTCAAGAACAAAATCATGAGGAACTTCCCTGGTGGTCAAACAGTTAAAACTCTTCCACTGCAGGGGGTAGAGGTTCAACAGGTTCAACCCTTGGTTGGTGACCTAAGATTCCATGTGCCACATGGCGAGGCCCCCAAATAAAATAAGACCATGAGTAAATAAACAAACAATAAACAATGACTTTCCAGTTTTCCTAGGTTCACACATGTTGTGTCATGTGCAGTGTTATACTTTTTCAAGATGATTCATGGTACAGCTGACAGCTATCTGCTTATCCAATTTATTTTTCAGAACCTATGCGAACCCCAAAGACTTTAAAGATTGCTGAAATACAAGCAAGACGCATTGCTGTGGACTGGGAATCCTTGGGTTACAACATCACTCGGTGCCACACTTTTAATGTCACTATCTGCTACCATTACTTCCGTGGTCACAATGAGAGCAAGGCAGACTGTTTGGACATGGACCCCAAAGCCCCTCAGCATGTTGTGAACCATCTGCCACCTTATACAAATGTCAGCCTCAAGATGATCCTAACCAATCCAGAAGGCAGGAAGGAGAGTGAAGAGACGATTATTCAAACTGATGAAGATGGTATGGTCATACTTCTTTACTTTTTAAAGCGGAGATTATATCACAGAATTATGCACTCTCTTATAGTTTTGCCTAGAGTTCCCAAAATTAAATTGGATTCTAAAATCTGCTAAATACTCTTAACAGGGTTAACTTTGAGAAGAGTTTGTCTTAAACAAAAACCTTAATATTCTTCACAGTAGCATCAAATACTAGATGAACTCTTCCTTTACTGTTTTGTCTTTATACAATGTTAGAAAACTGGTAACTATACTAAAAGTCTAAATATGGATTATATTAAATGTTCAAAAATAATTTTTACTGTTTGTGGCACCATATCGATTACCTATTGGGGAAATGCATTTCACTAAAAATTTAGTTTTTTGCATTTTACAAACCAATAGTAATGTTTTCATTTCCTTTAGATTTGAAAGCATATTGTTTACCTGTTATTTTCATTTTTAGATAGTTTTATGTAGTTATAAATATAAAAGGTCAAAGTTTATATTTTTAAGTCTGAATAAAGGTCTATATCAGATATTGGCAAGCTATCATCTTTTATTTATTACCACCCAAGTAATTGAATTATAATTTGATCAATTTCTGTGTGTATTACTTCTAAATTATTAAATACTAGGAAGAAAAATATTAATATTATGAATTTTACACAGTTATACTATAGCATGTCATTAATGTGAATATGAATACAATTTTCTATTTTAAAAAATGTATCTTAGACAAAAGTAATATAATAATAACACTATATACTTCCAAAGTAAGACATTTCATTTTCAAAACTTCCTTTTGTGAATGGAAGTATGCAGGAAGGACAAAAAGTATGCTATATAGTGAATTGAGGCAAACCTGATCTGGGAGTCAGGAATCGTGAGTTTTCAATCCTGGCTCAAATAACACTCGTAACCTTAGTAAGTCCTTTCACCCCTCTAATTCTCTACTTCTCAGCTCTGTATGAAAAGTTTGAATTAGATGATCTCTAAGGGTCGATCCTGTTCTAAAATTTTCCTTGAAAAGCTTGTCAGGAGGGCTACATTTTTATTTGGGTTTCAGAAAACAGGATGTATTTTTTACCCTAGTGTTCCCAATTTCCCCAGATTCTGAACTTTAGTCTCAGATGTATATTTTGATGCCTGCAAGTAAGAGATTGCCATAAAATAGGTCAATAATACCATAGTTTCTAGAAATTCTCCTTTTCACTTTAAACATTTTCGCTCTGAAAAATGAAAATGATCTTCTATTGTTTTGCTGCTTTTTTTTAAATAAAGGGAGGTGAAAGCCTTTAAACTTCATTTAGCTCAGATTTTCAAGGAAACAATCTTGCCCTAAAATTATGCATATTCCTAAAATTTCAAAGACTTATTCATGATAAATGTATTTTTGTCATCTTTGAAATAATAGAACAGATTCACCTGAAATAATTCACAGATTCATGTTTGAACTTGCACTTAGTCAAAACATTAACAATATTATAAAGAACAAACCCTGTTCTAACACATAAACACTTGTATTGCCTCCCCCCCCACAACGCACATACAACACACATACTTATGAAAGAAAGAATGGTTGAATGTAGCTGTTTCATAGGTAGAGTATCAAAATGGGAAGTCTAAGCATGGATTCAAAAGTTCTGAAAAAATGTCTATCTCATTTCATAAAGTGCAATAATACTACGTCTGATTACACTAGACATTAAGTATAGTTTGTTTACCATATTTTGTTAGTTTCAGGTGTACAGCAATGTGATTCAGATTGTTTTTTAACATTATATTCCATTATATCTTATTTGATAGCTTCAAATAGCTTCATAACTTAGATGGTAAAGAATTTCCCTGTAATGTGGGAGACCAGGGTTTATTCCCTGGCTCGGGAAGATGCCCTAGAGTATAGTTTAAGATCAGTTCAGTCACTCAATCATGTCCAGCTCTTTGCGATCCCATGGACTGCAGCATGCCATGCTTTCCTGTCCATCACTAATTCCCGGAGCTTGCTCAAACTCATGTCCATTGAGTTGGTGATGTCATCCTACCATCTCATCCTCTGTCATCCCCTTCTCCTCCTGCCTTCAATCTTTCCCAGCATCAGGGTCTTTTCCAAAGAGTCAGTTCTTCACATCATGTGGCCAAAGTATTGGAGTTTCAGCTTCAGCATTAGTCCTTCCAATGAATATTCAGGACTGAGTTCCTCTATGATTGACTGGTTAAATCTCCATGCTTTCCAAGGGACTCTCAAGAGTCTTCTCCAACACCACAGTTGAAAAGCATCAATTTTTCAGCACTCAGCTTTCTTTATGGCCCAACTCTCACATGACTACTGGGAAAACCATAGCTTTGACTAGATAGACCTTTGTTGGTAAAGTAATGTCTCTGCTTTTTAATATGCTGTCTAGGTTGGTCATAGCTTTTCTTCCAAGGAGCAAGCACCTTTTAATTTCATGGCTGCAGTCACCATCTGCAGTGACTTTGGAGCCCAAGAAAATAGTCTGTCATTGTTTGCATTGTTTTCCCATCTATATGCCATGAAGTGATGGGACAGATTCCATGATCTTCATTTTTTGAATGTTGAGTTTTAAGCCACCTTTTTCACTCTCCTCTTTCACTTTCATAAGAGTTTCTTTAGTTCCTTTTCGCTTTCTGCCATAAGGGTGGTGCCATCTGCATATCTGAGATTATTGATATTTCTCCCTGCAATTTTGATTCCAGCTTGTGCTTCATCCAGCCCAGTTTTTCACGTGATGCACTCTGCATGTAACTTAAATAAGCAGGGTGACAATATACAGCCTTAACATTTTCATTTCCCAATTTGGAGCCAGCTCGTTGTAAGATACTGAATATAATTCCTTGTGCTATACAGTAGATTCTTGTTGCTTATCTATTTTGTGTACAGTAGTTTGTACCCGTTAATCGCATACTCCTACTTTGTCTCTCCCTCCCTCCATCTCCCTTTTTGTTCTGTATATAGATGCATTTGCACTGTTTTTAGATTCCACATGTAAGTGATATCATATAGTATATGTCTTTCTGTGTCTGACTTCACTAATTGAAGTATTCTATAGATCCATCCATGTTGTTGTAAATGACAATATTTCATTCTTTTTATGATTGAGTAATATTTCATTGTACGTATATTTATGTGTGTATGTGTATGTTTATACCACATCTGTTTAAGTCAGATGAAGCAGTGGTAAAGAATTCACCTGCAAATGGAAGAGCCGCAGGAGATGAGGGTTCAATCTTTGGGTCAGGAAGATCCCTTTGAGAAGAGAATGTCTATCCACTCCAATATTCTTGCCTGCAGAATTCCATAGACAGAGGAGCCTGGTGGGCTACAGTCCCTGGGATCGCAAAGAGTCAGACACAACTGAGCACTCACTCACTTTCCTTAAGACAACTTTTTCCGGTTGTCTGTTGAAGGGTGCTTGAGTTTGTTTCCATGTCTTGGCTACTGTAAATAGTGCTGCTATGAACGTTGGGATGCATGGATCTCTGAATTAGAGTTTTGTCTTTTCTGAATATATACCCAGAAGTGAAATTGCTGGATCATGTGATTGTTCTATTTTTAGTTTTATAAGGAACCTCCATATTGTTCTGCATAGTGACTGCACCAGTTTTCATTCCCACCCACAGTATGCGAAGATTCCCCTTTCTTCCCATCCTCTCCAAGATTTATTATTTGTAAACTTTTTGGTGATGGCCATTCTGACACATGTGAGGTGGTACATCATTTTTGGTTTGATTTGCATTTCTCGTATAATTAGGATGTTGAGCATCATTTCATGTGCCGGTTGGTCATCTGTATGTCTTCTTCGGCAGAATGTCTGTTTAGGACTTCCGCCCGTTTCTTGATTGGGTGTCTGGGTTTGACGTTCAGTTGTGCAGGCTGTTTGTATATTGGGGCGTTAACCCCTCGTCATTTACGTTGTTCGCGAATACTTGCTTCCGTTCTCCAAGTTATCAACTAGTTTTGCTGATGGTTTCCTTTGCTGTACAGAAGGTTTTCAGTTTGATTAGGTCTCACTTATTCATTGTAGACTATACATTTTATAACCTTTGAGTTTAGTAAAAAGAACGTATTCACATGTTTTATTGTCTACACTTAAAAGTGAAAAATACACATATTTTCTTAACTGATATTAAGTCTCCATTATACAAGTTTTATGCTTCTTTAGTCAGTCACAGGGACCTCCCTGGTTGTTCAGAGAGTAAGGAATCTGCCTGTGATGCCGGAGAGGCAGGTACGATCTCTGGGTGGGGAAGATCCCCTGGAGAAGAAAATGGCAGCCCACTCCAGTATTCTTGCCTGGAGAATTCCATGGACAGAGGATCCTTGCGGGCTACAGTCAGTCCATGGGGTCACAAAGAGTTGGACATGAGTAAGCGACTAACACTTCACTTCACTTAGTCATTCTCTAAAAATATAATTTATTTTGATGGTATTATTTGGTTTGAGTTTTTAGTCTGCTTTTCTTTCCACAAACCAAAGAATGCTATCAGCCTTATTATATTCCTTTTTCATATTGCGTTAAATTTTTTAATACATATATGACTAAATTACTAGTTAGGAAGTGAATTGCCATGGAAATTTAAATTATGTCCTAAAGTTGATCAAACATTCTATTTATTTTATCTAAAAAAAATTTTTGTAAAAGTAAAATGGAACTATTTAGCATAATTTCAATATTATTTTTTACCTTCCTTTTAACCTCTTTTGAAGAATGTTTTTATTATTTGTAATGATATTGAGTTGTGTATTATTATTTCATGCTAGTAGAGTTGCAAAGTAATTCCTTCTGCTATAAAGGTTTGTTTTTTTTTCAAGTTTTGCTTTATATGTAAGACTAAATGAAGTTCAAGCTTTCTATGAAGTATTTGCAAATAATTCAGTCTTCATATCAAAACTCCAGTTTCTAAATACGGTATTTGATGTGTTTCAATGTTCCTGAATTGGGGAGACAGAATATCTAAATCATAATCTATTGTTGGAAGATGGATGGATTGTGATGATCTAATTAAGTCAGTCTTACTAAATTATGGCTGCCCCATATACATAGAAAAATAATAAATTTTCAGTCATCTAGTTAAAAAGTATAATTTCATGAATAGAATTCTGGGGACATCCATAAATCATGAGAGAAAAGCTAGGATGATTTCCCACCAGAACCCTAACGTAGAATTTATATTTGATTTATTGCATGCATTTTTTAATGCATAGGTAGAATTTTTTGAATGAGATTTTGTTTTCATTTTTTATTTGTGCATTCATAAAAATCAATATCATTAAGATAACCCTGCAGGAAAACCTGGTTTGGGAATATGTTTTGGCTAATAGAAAGTTTTCTTTAAATGTGTATTTATTATATCTTAAAGGCTGTTATGCTTATTTAATATTATCCTACCCCACTCACATTTCATTCTCCTCTCTTCCACTTTGAGAATTACATTTTAAGGGATTTTCTTATGTGAAAAAAAATTTTTTAGCTGAAACACCTCCCAAATAAATTACAAGCAGGGGAATAAAAGTCAGCATTCTGTCTCCATTAAAAGTTGTTGATGTGGAAATGTGAGGTGACATTTCCTGCAATATAAAGACTGCAGTGGTGATGGTCTTAGTGACTTCATGTTGTATTTGCACAAATCATGTGTACATATAGATGTTGTTTGTACATAGAATTTTCTTTCTTCAAATGTAGAAATTATTGAACACACTCTGTGCCCACACTCCTTTCCCTACATGTTTCATGTGTGTGTATTCACCTTCGTGTAATTCTTGCTCTCATTCACTATACTGGCCCCAGTGCAAGGTCAGTAGTTAGAACTCTCTCGGCAATCATCTTCTCACAAACTTTTCTGTAAATGTATGAAGTGAATCCCATTGACAGCGTAGTACATGTATAAGAAGAGCAGAAAAATACACAAATTCTGGGAAGGCTACTTTCTAGTTCTACTGTTCTCTCAATGCAGAATTTACTAACATTTAAAATGATCCCTATTTGTGAACAATTTGAAACGTCCATGTCATTTCATCGTATTTTTTTTTTTTGTCAAATCATGTTCAGTGAATGCCTATAGTAATTATAATACCGTCAAATAAACATTTACTCACTAACTGGAGCTTTCCCCCCACCTCCTCTCAACCGCCACCGTCTATGAGAGGTGGAAAAAGGTGAATAAAAGCTTTCCCTTAAGTTACAGTTGTAAGCTTATTTCATTTGGGTGGAATAGAAACAATAGATATTCTCTTACAAAACAAACTGATGCCCTTGGTAGCCTCAGCAGATGCCGCAGATTACACACAGGGGCCATCACAGCCCCTCTGCCTTGATAACTACATAGCATGTGCCAATACTTTGGACCTGGGAGTGAAAAGGAGTGGATGCCTTTGGTTAACTTTTCCCCAAGCCCTCGGTTATTAGATGCATAAACATATCTTGTGGAGTTTAGTCCTGGCATCTTTTCTGTTTACTGTGGGTTTTTGCCTTTATGAATTCATTATTAATGTGCCATATTATGTTGGCTGTCCCAGAGGTCATAACATCATTCATCGTCTCCTTATGGATTGAAATAAATCTTACTCTTTTGACATATCATTCAGAATTTCTTGATGCTGCTGGCCACATTGCAATGCATTTCCTTTGATCCAGTGATTTTTAATTTATTTCCATCCTCACAAAATTGCTGTAGACTCTGCAACTACACTTCTAGGTAATGTCATGTGTGAAGTTTCATGTGTAACGTTTCACTGAAATTTTAGATTAAGGAAAAATATTAATTAAAAAACTGGGTTGATATTTTCAAGGGAAAGCAACTTTCAAACAAAGTAGGATGGATAGGATATATTTTTAAACATTAACAGAACTAAGATACTGGATATTTATATAATAAATATAGCAACTGAATATTTAAATAAAATATATAAAAGGAAAAACACAATAGTAAAAGTATTTTGTATTTTGCCGATAGAAGCTGACATGTCATTCATTGTTGCCACTGGGTATTGTCAGTTACATGACATTTGCAAATAAGGACTGGAATGGTTTCTTAAATCTTGTCATACCTGGGGATACTTCAAAACTAGTTATGCTAATTGTTGAGTTCTAAACAAGTCTGATGTTATAAAGTGGTTTGAGTCTTTGCTTTGAAAAAGGGAATTTCATTTAAAAGAATGAACCAATGATTTTGAACCTATTCATCTTAAAGAGTTTTTTATACATAGTAATAATGCTCTTTTTTTTAAATTATAAAAGTGTAATCAGTGTACCTATGAAAGACTGACTATTAATGAGCATTTTAATTCAGTACCATATGGTTTGGCTTTTGAGTCTAAGGAGCATTAATTACTATTATTATTTATTATTTTATGAACATTGTTCATAGAGATACTTTGGGGGTTATAATAATCTTCAAAAAATCATTCCGGGAAATCTTTCAGGGCAAGCTCTGTTCTTGAAACAAATTACAAATGAGACCTTCACATTATTAGAGGCATACAACAGAGAGAACTAGACTACACTGTTCAGCTCTCTGAGGTGATAGAAAATTCTGTTGAATAAAAATAACTTTGCAGTTGTACATAATCTGCATTAGAAGCTTAGAGATTTATTTTAAATTCACATGTATTCCCATATATTAAAAGCTTGTCATACAGCTTATTTTCTTAGGGACACATTTTTATTTATTTTATTTACTTTTAACCTGTTTATCCAGCTTACATGTTTACTTTTTTCTGTTTCTGACATAAGGATCCTTATAACCAATAATGTATTTATATGTAGTGCCTGGCCCTGTACCAGTCAATTCTCTTCAAGGAACCTCTTTTGAAAATAAGATTTTCTTGAACTGGAAGGAACCTTTGGATCCAAACGGAATCATCACTCAATATGAGGTACTGGGAAAATAAGGAAGTTTAATGAAATGTGCATTGAAGGGGAGGATCAAAGAAAATGTTACAGAGAAATAATGGAAAAGAATCAATGAGAAGTAGGGGATTAAAATCACTATTGGTTCTTATCCATTTTAATTTATAAATTCCTCTAAATTAAGTATCAAACAAATATTGTATGGTACCTAGACTTTTCAAATTCTTAAGTAAATATTGTTTTAAAGAAGTAGGATGGAACTTGCCAACAGACTTACTGGTGTTTGTAAAGAATAAATTTTTACAAAATTAAGAAACTCATATTTCATACTGTGATTTAGGGAAAGCCATTGAATGCATTTGCTTTTAGGGTAGGGGAAAATACCTGAAAAGCAAAATATATCATAAACTTCTCTATTCCGGAGCTTCATCTTAACTTTGAATATAAACTGTTATCTTATTTGTAAATGTGAAAAGATGAAAAGAAAATGTCATTTTAATTGCACAGATATGTGGTTCTGTTCTTGGGTACTCAGTGTTGATTACAGTATAAAATACGTTTTAGTGGCAACAGAGTGCATTATGAAAATGTAGAATTTTGTTTGCAGAAAATTTATTACACTATTCTTTTTCACTTTTAGTGATTGGTCTGTTCAAAGTATTTCTTCTTGATTCAGTTTTGGTGGGAATTTCTGTGTTTCACATGCATTACATTATATATGACCATAAGATTTTATATAAATATGTATTCATATTTGTGGCTTCCCTGGTGGCTCAGTGGTAAAGAATCCACCTGCCAATTCAGGAGTCACAGGTTCAATCCCTGGGTCAGGAAGATCCCCTGGAGAAAGAAATAGCAACCCACTCTGGTATTCTTGCTTGGGAAATCCAGTGGACAGAGGATCCTGGTGGGCTTCTGTCCATGGGGTCACAAAAGAGTCAGACAGGACTTAGTAACTAAAACAACAACAACATTCATATTTAATTATATGGATTTATCTTTTGATGGAAGAAAATAGATGTATATTGATCCAGTCAGATAACTCTAGGTTTATCTGTAGATAAATAGATAGAAATGGACAGACAGACAATAGATACAGAATAACAGTGAAATAACCATATCAAAATGAGAAAGAAAAGAAGGGAAAAAAATGTGATTCATTCCACACAGATGCCCTTGAGTGCTATCTTATTTAAAGGGGGTTTATGTAGAATGTATTATGATATGTATTGGATATGTAATAGGAAATAATATTTCTTAAAACAGGTCAGTTACAGCAGCATAAGATCATTTGACCCTGCAGTTCCTGTGGCTGGACCTCCCCAGACTGTATCGAATTTATGGAACAGTACACACCATGTCTTCATGCATCTCCATCCTGGAACCACCTACCAGTTTTTCATAAGAGCCAGCACTGTCAAAGGTTTTGGGCCAGCCACAGCCATCAATGTGACCACCAACATCTCAGGTATGAAATGAATAAAGTGCAAACAGAATTGGTTTGTAGTAGCATATCCTAAAGAATCACAAATACACTGAGCGTAATTCACGTCACTTTTTGAATCTTTAATATAGTTAGTCATGATTGAAGACAAAAATTTATAAATTCTTTTTGTTCTTCCATGTTCATTTTTATTATAATTCTACAGAGCAAAACAATTCAGTGCATGGATATTTGATTTGAACTTTAAAACTTGGTTACAATCACGATATTTTGGGAACACATGATAATCAAGCTAAGGCTGATGAAATTTATGGTTAGTGTGGTTCCCAGGTGTACTTGAACTTTTAAGGTAATTTATTGTTATTTATCCCTAGAGTCCAGTAATTCTATCCTTTAGCAATTTAAAAACAATTTAAAGTGAATTTGAGGTATTGGAGGCATGATGCTTCTCACTATGATTTATGCATATGTGTGTGTATGTATAGTACACATATGATATTCATACATATGTAATAATACTCATATACATTCAGCACCTATTTAGTATCTGTTGATTCTACTTCCTAAATAACTCCCAGATAATTCGCCTCTTTCTCATGTCACTGTTTCTACCTTTCCATCTGAATTGTATTTAAAGCTATCATTGACATATCTTTCTAAGTAGCACTCTTGCCTTTAGACTTATCTTGCTTCTGTTTTTTTTTTCCTATTGATCTTTGTACAACATTTATTTCTTCCTTATTTTTTTTCAAAATCTAATATATTATATTTACTATATTATGTCTAGTATGATATTTTTGGATGATTAGCATTTGTGGCACTTCATTTTATGGCGCTTTTCATCCTCTTAACCTATCCATAAATCCAAAGTTCCAGTCACAGCAAACTATTGTATTGTCCGTGTCCTTTCACATAATGGTATCTTCATATATTCTGTTTTTTAATCTCTGGAATATTTTTTCCATGGTCTCTCTTTCTCATGAGCTTTTACTCGTCTTTTAATATTCAACTCAAGCATTGCCTAAATAGTGAAGTCCTCTCTGTTTCATCTTCCCAGTTCCCAACACTATTTTAGACGAGTGTGGTCCCCCAGCATCAACTTCACATTAAAATGTCCTAGAAATGTACATTATCAGGTCCCTCCCCAGACTTTCTGAATCAGAAATGGTAGGCAAATGGGACATTTTTATTTTAAGAGCCCTCCAGGAATTTCTGATCTCCCTAGTTTGAGAACCACTGTCTAATTAACTGTCTCCTATTTTGGTCACCTAAATTCTTCTATAATTTTTTGGTGTTTACAAGACTGTTACTCTTGATAAATCTGAATCCCTACTTTTAACTCTATAAATGTCAAAAACCACGCTTCATTTGCTTCTGTATTTATAGCACTTCTTGTAAAATTTGACACATAATAAGTATTCAGTAAATGTTCAATGAGTGAATGAAATACTTTAAACTTTTTATTAGATACCATTTGTTCACAGTTTCTCTAGTAATGTACATATTTCACTGGTCATATCCTCCCTTAAACATCTTTCTGCATGGAAATGATCAAAAGCCATTTGAGGTTATTCACCCAGTTCAGGATTAGGAAGCCTCCTTATCCCCAAACATTATCAAATATTTTGAAAAATTTTAGATTTATTCTTTTTAAGAATTTGGCAACGAGGGCACTAATTCTTGGTAATTAACAGCTGACGTGCCTATTTCCGTTCAACATGCTTCCTAGATATGTTTCTATTGTGACCACAATGGTGAAAGTGGCCAAGATCAATGCTGGGTCATTCCACAACCTTTAGATCAAAGCAGCACCACCTGCCCCGGCAGCCTTTTACCTAGGTTCCTGCCATTTCTGTCTCCACATCTCCATGTACAACTCCATAACCAGAACTCCCCAGAGTCTATGCTATTAACACCTTCCTCCCATCCCATCAATGCTGATTTCAAGATCTCAGGAAACTAGAAGTTAAAACATCTTCATAAAATGTTTGGAGTGTGTGTCACAAGTTGCCAGATTATAATTTAAATTTCAACAAGTCTTATCTTCTTATCTTCTGCTGCTTTGGGTTCTCAGAGTTAACATTCAGTGACATTTGTTAAGGTACAGTTTAATATTAAGTTATAAATTGATTTTTCCCTTCAGTTCAGTTCAGTCGCTCAGTCGCATCTGACTCTTTGTGACCCCACGGACTGCAGCACGCCAGGCCTCCCTGTCCGTCACCAACTCGCGGAGTTTACTCAAACTCATGTCCATTGAGTCGGTGATGCCATCCAACCATCTCATCCTCTGTCATCCCCTTCTCCTACCTTCAATCTTTCCCAGCATCAGGGTCTTTTCAAATGAGTCAGCTCTTCACATCAGGTGGCCAAAGTATTGGAGTTTTAGCTTCAACGTCAGTCCTTCCAATGAATATTCAGGACAGATTTCCTTTAGGATGGACTAGTTGAATCAGGATCATTCATTCAATTTGAACTATGATATATTCTTGTTTATTGACTGAAACTTTTTCCCTCATTAATCATTTATCAGCTCCAACTTTACCTGACTACGAAGGAGTTGATGCCTCTCTCAATGAAACTGCCACCACGATAACAGTCTTGTTGAGGCCAGCACAGGCGAAAGGTGCACCTATCAGGTAAGAGGGGAAAATCATAGTCAGAGGGAAAACAGCCAGTAGAAGAGATGTTTTTGCACAGCTGTTCAGCAGCCAATATAGTGGTTCATCTTTAAGAGACATTCATTTGACAGCTAGCGTCAGAATGATTTTATTTTTGTTTTGTTTGTATTTGTTTTGTCTTTTAGTCAAACCTGTGGAGAGATTTTTAAGAGTAAAACTCTAAGGGGATTTTGAGATATTCATGAACTGAACCATTCACCTCTCTGTACTGTTTGATTTAAGAGCTTTGTTATTTGAATTTTTTCTTTCTCTAGCCCCATTTCTGGAGAAGGAAATGGCAACCCACTCCAGTGTTCTTGCCTGGAGAATCCCAGGGACGGGGGAGCCTGGTGGGCTGCCGTCTATGGGGTCGCACAGAGTCGGACACGACTGAAGCGACTTAGCAGCAGCAGCAGCAGCAGCCCCATTTCATTTCCCTTCCTCTGTTGGTATCTGTGGTATATGAGCTTTGAAGGTATTTGTCAGGAATTGAATGAGAAAATAACCCCTGTTCATTGTGTTAAATCTGTTATGAATAATTCCACATGAGTGAAACTATTGATTGAATAATAATATAGATTACATAATAGTAATATATTTTCATAAATATGATTGAAAAATAGGAAGCTTTGAGGAAATAAAAGGAGAATAGTTAAAATGAATGTGGCTTATGTAACCTTTCAATTCCTAAATTGTTGCTTATTGGAAATTTCATAGTAAATATTAAAATTCAATTTTCCATTTAACTTAACTATCTAGTATTAAAATATCCCACATATTATCCTCATCTTGAAGAAATTGTGAGCCATATTATTTTCACTGATTGAGTGAAATTATTCTAATGATTTTAATTCTTGTGCATTTGTAATTAGATAAATGTACAAAACTTTAGCAGGTTTCCATTTGAAACTTGTAGATTTGATGGGTACTTTTGTTTATATACTTTGCTGGAGAAATATATCCAGGCACAGAAATCATTGCAGGTATATCCTAATTGAGTCATCTCAAGTTGTTTACATATTCATAAAAAATTAATCTTTGTTCTGTGCATTATATGACACACTTGACCTTATGGGCACATATTAACCATGCAAATAATCCTGTATCACTGGAAAGGAAAAAATATTTTTGTTAATTAAAAAAGAAAATATTGATAAAGGAACCTGAGTCCATAAAGGAAACTCTTACCTCATGTCTGACTAAAAGTCACAGTAATACCACAGCAGAGAAAAAAGAGGTGATCGGATACATTAGTAATAGAAACACTTGTGAGGCACTTCAGTTCAGTTCAGTCGCTCAGTCGTGTCCGACTCTTTGCAACCCCATGAACCACAGCACGCCAGGCCTCCCTGTCCATCACCAACTCCCGGAATCCACCCAAACCCATGTCCATTGAGTTGGTGATGCCATCCAGCCATCTCATCCTCTGTTGTCCCCTTCTCCTCCTGCCATCAATCTTTCCCAGCATCAGGGTCTTTTCAAATGAGTCAGCTCTTCACATCCTGGATACTTGAAAATGCAAAGTCTATAATGCTCTTCATGAATGAGTGATCTGTGAGGAAGTCTGATTTCTGATCCAAAGAAGAAACAGAAAATGTCTGCATTCAACATCTTTTACTATTGACAAGTAATCAGAGTTATTCACATCTACTTGTGATAAAATTTACTCTCTAGTTGTTCAGTTCTGCTACTGTGTTTAAATGAGCTGCCAGGTACTTGCAGTTATCTTTTTAGAGTTGGATATTTGAGTGAACTCAGCTCTACTTAATGTAAGTTGCACACACAGTACATTATTATTATTACACAACAGTGCCACTAATGTAGCCTAAGCTCTTTATTAATGTAATCAAATTATTATACAAATATTAATTGACCATGTATTATGTGCCAGGCACTTTGCTAAGCATTGTAAACCAAAGATAAAACAATCGCAACAGAGCACAGACCTTTGCCGAGATTTGTCATGGACAATCTGGGTCTGCAAAGAGAGGGGTCTTCAACCTTGTAAATCCTTTGCTCATAGTTGGTGTTCACGAACTTTGTTGAATTTGTGAATATATCATTGATATGTTTTTAAGTCACAAATCTTTCTTTGACTTTATTTACATTTGCTGCTGCTGCTGCTGCTAAGTCGCTTTAGTCGTGTCCGACTCTGTGCGACCCCATAGACGGCAGCCCACCAGGCTCCTTCGTCCCTGGGATTCTCCAGGCAAGAATATTGGAGTGGGTTGCCATTTCCTTCTCCAGTGCATGAAAGGGAAAAGTGAAAGTGAAATCGCTCAGTCGTGTCTGACTCTTCGCGACCCCATGGGCTGTAGCCTACCAGGCTCCTCTGTCCATGGGGTTTTCCAGGCAAGAGTACTGGAGTGGGGTGCCATTGCCTTTTACTTACCACTATATTTACATTGTATTTGTGAACAAATAATGTATACCCCAGTAAAAAGTCTTGTCCCAAATAATGCAGAACTCAGTATCACCAACCACTGTGTTCTTCAGTATTTGTTAAGACTGTGTCCATACACTAAAGTAAAACTTGTGTAGTGCAGTTCTAACAAGTGTGATTCTTTGACAAAATTAATTTTTGAATATATAATTATTCTAATGGGCTTCCCTGGTAGCTGAGACAATAAAGAATTTGCCTGCAATGCAGGAGACCCAGATTCGATCACTGGGTCCGGAAAATCCCCTGGAGAAGAGAATGGCCACCCACTCCAGTATTCGAATCCCATGGACAGAGGAGCCTGGTGGGGTACCGTCCATTGGGTCACAAAAATTCGAAACAAATGAATGACTAGCACAATCATTCTAAAGCTTGAAAGTTGCTGCCTGACTTAACTAGTCCTTTGAATCTCCTCACCAACTTTTTGAGATCTAGCCTTAAAACTGTCATTACTTGACAATCATTACTATGATTCAAAATTAATATTACCCACATTTGGAATCATTTCCCTAGAATGCATAATTTAATTTTTTCTAAAACATTTTATATATTTCTTAAATGAATTCAAATTTTAACCTGAGTAGATATAATTATCAATTAGAATTCATAGAATGTCCCAGTTATTAAAAGACTGACCCAATATAGCTGTGTTTTCAAATAATGAAAATAGCAGTGGAATGTTGCAAACGCACAAGAGAAGAGTTCCTCAGTGGTGAATTCAATTTGTTGTAAGCTGTAATAAATGAATGTGTGTTTTATCACACCTTTTTCCAAATATAAGCTCAGCCTATTTTAGCTGGCAAGAAACTACATATTCTAGGGCATAACTAAATGTTTATTTTGTAGGTGAAACCTATTCTTGCATTTTAGAATATTAAGTACCATATATTTTTAGTTAGATAATTAGGACATAGTCATGAAATGCAATCAAAACCATCATTTTCCCCACAATTATATTAGAAAAAGAAATTGTCTGATGCTCAGTGATAGCTTAATGGGTTTCCCAGGTGGCACCAGTGGTAAAAAAAAAAAAAAACCCACTTGCCAGTGCAGGAGGCATAAGAGATGTGGGTTTGATCCCTGGGTCAGGAAGATCCTCTGGAGGAGGGCATGGCAACCCACGGCAGTATCCTTGCCTGGAGAATGTCATGGACAGAGGTGCCTGGTGGGTTACAGTCCAGGGGTCACAAAGAGTCAGGCAGAACTGAAGTGGGTTAGCACTCAAGATAGCTTAACAGGAATATAGATCAAAATATAGAACTGGGTGTAACTGGAGTTCAAACCTAGTATGTTAGAGTTATTCCCTGGGTCAGTTGGTCACATATACACAAGTTGAAACATTATGATTACCATCTTCATTCATCTGCAGAATATTTCATTTCATCCCAGAATTTTAAAAAGATTAAATAATTGTACCTGATTTTTCTCACCACTGTTACACAAGAAAACTTATTTGAATTCCAGATAAAAATGCTTGAAATTTAAGCAAAGGTGGAAATAGTACTTTTCCCCCATTTTATGAGTACACAGCTCTTATGGTCCAAGTAAAATCAAATAGATGTTGTTTTAACTTAATGTTTATTCTGATGGTATTTTGCAAATGTTTAGGTAACAATGGTCACACAAGTTTTAATTGGATAATGTGTATTTGAAGGTAGTGAGAGCAAGATGGAGATATAAGAATGTGGTAAGATATTAACCCCAGTATAATGAGTAGAGATTTTGACAGTGGGAGAGCATCACATAATTTGGACAAAATGGAATGTTAGAGAAGTGTAGTTAATGTTCAAAGTGGTGTTTGAGCAAAATATCAGCAGTATTGAAAATAATTCTCTTTTGCCTTCTCCATGGACAGCTCATGGCATATAGAGAATATTCAAAAAATAACTGACTGAATGGGTGGCTAGATTACATGATGGAGAAAAGGAAGGCAAGGAAACTAGGCCAGTAATATGATCATAAAGTTATCAATACTTCCCTAATGATGGAAGCAGTTGAGATGAGAAGAAATTGTATATGGCAAGGGAACTAGAACATTATTAAAAATAAAATTTGTTAACATTAATGCCAACGTTTTGAGCTTTGCTGATTCTTAAACTAGTAGTTCCTCTTACAGAAATAAGAAAGTCGTGAGAGACCTGATTTGCATGGTTAAGGAGTGAAGAGATGGGCAGCAGGAAATGTGATGGACATCAAAATGATAATTATGTAAAGCAGCTATACTCCAATAAAAATTAATTTTAAAATATGGTAATTAAGCCTTTACTCTGTGGATTATCAGAATGTTGGCATTGGGGCAGTCAATAGGAACAATGGTGGATATGAGCTCTAGGGAGGTTTGTTGGTTAGAGGAATTGAAACACATTGGAACTAGGGAATTTCTCCTAAAGCTTTAAGGAGACATTTTCAATTAAAAAATGAGGAAGTATACGTTGTATACTTTGTGACTTGGTATCACCTAGAAATCATACAAGCTAAAACTTAAATCAGAATCACAGAGGGTTTACTTACTGATGGGTTAAAAAAAAATCCATGGAAGGCAAAGGCAACTTTGAGTTCATCTCTAACATTTTTAAGCATTAAATCAGGAAGAATATCTACCATGTCTATCATATAATTGCTTTGAGTTAATGGCAAAAATCCCTATGTATATTTTCTTAAAGTCTTACAGCTGAAGGAAGTTGTATGAAAGAGGCCATTATTTAGCCTCCTAAAAAATTAAAAATGATGCCATACCAATGTTTAATCAAATTAAAGTATAATATAGTGAAATCATCTTTAGTTTTTTACCATAAAGAAATCATATTTTGAGTGTTGAGTAAAGATTCATGATGTCAGTATATTGATTTTAACCTAATTATAGAAATATTTTTTAAATGTAATTAAGAAGAATGGGGAAATATGAAATATAGGTAGAGTGAATAAAATTATTCATGTGGCTTTGGAATATTTAAAATTGCCAGAGTACTAAACTCAAATAGTATTTAGATCTAGCTAGACTTAAGTACCATTAGGTAATTAGACACCACAAGGATGAAAGAACATAGGCTAATTTCATGTAATCAGTCAAATAACTTTTAATTTGATTTCTTATATCTTACTTTCTGCCCTTTAATTAATTTGTAGTGATAAATAAGTATCAGGAAAAAAACAACTTTAGAAAAGTGAGGAGTATGTGGTTAAAGAACAGCCTACTCAGACAAATTGAACAAGGAAGATAAGAAAATTTATTTTAAAAATGAACTTTATAATTTTAGGTTGGAGCTCCATCTCAAGTTCGATGAGATCTTTCCCAAAGAGCAGACTTTTCTTCCGTTATTCCTCTCCAACATCAGCAGTTTGCTTTTGTTCTTAATAGATCTGAAGAGACAAGCTGTCGTGTGTGAAGTTCTTTAATTTGGATTGTACAACCTGTGTCAGTTTAATAGAATTAGTTAAGACTGAATGTTCACTAGATGTTCTGGATTTTTCTAGAGATGTGGGCTAATTAACAAGGAATTTATTTTTAAAGATTAAGTTAAAGATTAACAAGATTAACAAGATTAGGTAATTATCAATATTGTCCATTAGGACAAGAATATAAGGTTAGATTTTACTCGAATAGTGTGCGTATGCAAGTTTATCCACATATATGAATGTATCCATAGGATATACAGATGTATAACATACAAATATGGATTCGAAATTGAAAATAAGCAGAAAAAGAAAAGACTAGGCTTGCCTAACATAACATATGTTAGCTATGATCTCTCTCTCCAAGGGCTATGCTTGTGTGTCCCTGTATTTTAAAATTGACAAGTGCCTGCTCCACATACCCCTCAGAGAGCATGTATCTTGTCAATAGCATTCCTGGAGCTTAGAGACCCAACTTGGCATAGGTATAGGGAATGAAGTAGTATGGATAATTTCAAATACATGGAATTCTGCCTTAGTTACTTTCTCAAATCTCAATTTCTGACATTAGTACAATTTCTGTCCTATATCTAAAGGAAAGGAGATTGATACCAACCTACCTATTTCTTAGTACAGTCTTCATGGAAAATGGGAACTTAAATAATTAGGAGCAAAAGAAAATCTTTAATTTACAAATCTCCTTTCTCTTAATCTGTGCAAGTTTCCTGTTTGTAAGTATGACAGAGTGTGTATTAAGTTTAACTTTTATACTCGATTCTAAACTAGCATAAAATTTAATGTTTATTGTCTCAGATGCAACTTTTATCTCTCTCTTTCTCTCTCCTTTATTTTTTGGAAGTTCATTAAAGAAAATGTTCTATTACTGCTGGAGATGCATTGAATAGCAATTATTTTCTCTATATAGAATGATCTGATTTGCCTGGAAATTCAAGATTCAAACACACAGCCCTATACACAGCTGATTTATTTTTAATTTATATGTGACCATAGTACTTTCTCTCATAATTGTCAGGAATTTAAATTACATATTTTTAAAAAATATATTATATAATGTATGTAATATACAAAATAAATAACAATATATTAATAATGTCCATTTTATCAGATGTACATTACCTTCAAATTTTGTGCATTACCTAAAAGTGTATATTTTCCTAAAGAACATCCTACAGAGAAAATTATTAATATACCAGTTTCAGAAATTGAATTAAAATTTTAATTAATGGTGAGGTAGATATTTATTTTAAAGTTGAATTATTTTCTCTCCTTTCCTCTGTAAAAGACTAGCTATTAGAGAAAAGTTTTAAGACTTTCAAGAAAGATATTAGAAGCTTTAGGTTTGAGCTTTAATAGGCCAAATACCATCTGTTTCTACAATTTGTAACATTTTATTATTAACAGCTCTAGAAGAAGGAGGCAGTCTATTTCAGTGGCGAGGACAGATTTCTGTCCATCTGTGCCCGTATTGCAGCATGTCACTTGTGCTTTAGATCTGCATAGCTCTGAGCCAGTGTTGATGCCATGGCAAGGTCAAAAGGTGGTGAAGCCTGTCAGCACATCCTGTCTCTAACATGATGACAACCACAAACTGGTGCTTCAAGCCCCACCCTGAGGCATCCACTCTGTTGAGCCTTGGAGCGAGGCCTTCCACACTATGATTTCAAAGGAAAATGTTAACTTTAAACATTTTAAAATATCAGACAAAAAAGTTAATGTAAGATATGTCTCTGGTTAATGTCAGGTTCCTTATTAAGGGATCTCATCTCTCAACATTTAAAAACGTGCAGAGTTCTATGGTGATTTGTCTTTTCTTTCTTTTTTATTTTTTCAGGTCCTTAGTGATTATATTGGGGTTGGGGGAAGCAGAATCCATGTGAAATGCTATTTTACTTCAAAAGAGCTTGAAAATCAGAATACAGGAGGTTAAGACTGACTTTAAAGACTGAAACATTGCATGTTGATATTAAACACCCCATTCCTTTTTTTGAGATAGCTCAGTATCTAGACTCTCTAATTGTGTGCTTTGTTTTTCCTTTTCTTTTTCCAAAAAGTGCCTATCAGATTGTTGTGGAGGAACTGCACCCCCACCGAACCAAGAGAGAAACCGGAGCCATGGAATGCTACCAGGTTCCTGTCACGTACCAAAATGCCATGAGTGGAGGGGCACCATACTACTTTGCTGCCGAACTGCCCCCAGGGAATCTTCCGGAACCTGCCCCATTCACAGTGGGCGATAACAGAACCTATCAGGGCTTTTGGAACCCCCCTTTGGCTCCACGCAAAGGATACAACATCTATTTCCAAGCCATGAGTAGTGTGGAGAAGGTGAGCATCCTCCAAGATTTTGCTTTTTCACTGCCCTGAGGATTAGCCACAGTCAAATTTTATAACTACTCAGTAACATTTGTCAGGGGAAGAAAAAAGAAAAAATTCAGTGTGTAGGGGGTGTTGTTTCTGTTCCTAGCAGCATGACTGGTTTGGGGCCTGCTGTAGGGGCGGGGCTCCATGCCAGTTATATTGCACAGGATTCCTGTTTCCTAGTAACTGCTTCTCTTTGAGCCCTCTTGAGGAAAGCCCACAAGAGCAATTGTGAGTAAAATGATTTGAAAAGATGGGTGTACTATTGCCGGGCCTCCAGCCCCTGTAAACATACGGCATTGTTCTGTCTTTTTTGCTCAATAGTGGCACACTTCAGAAGATTAAATTTACTGCAGGATAAACAGAATGCGTGTTCCACAGCAGGCTAATAAACCCTTATAAAGTTTTCAGGGGGTACAAGCCAAATAGTAAATAACTGGTAACAATCCTCTGATTACAAAGTAATAGGGCGCCTGTGGTATACCTGACAGAACCTAAACAGAAGGCAGCCTGGCGATGGCGTGATGCTGTGCGGTTAGAGAAGTCTGTTTTCCGTTCCCTGGCTGCCCCTCCTTTTCCCATTTTGGACACAGTTGTTTTTGAACACCACCACGGCTCCCAAATGAATATTGAAGAGGGAAACACAACAGGAAGTTAGAAACTACCAGCGGTTCCACATGTTGGAAAATAACCTGGGCTTTCATGTCTCATGCTGTTCTCCTGAAAGATTTTCTTTCCTAAAGCATATTTTATTTAATTTTTTTTTTCAGGGAGGTATAGAAAAAAAAATTGAGAATGCAAACCTTCTACAACTTAAAATTCAAAACAAGAATGACAATTTTATGTACTTTGTAGCTATATAGGAAATTGCTGGGTTTGAGGAATTGAGTCCCTGAGATGGGTACCTGGGAGATGACGTGGAATATCCAATTGCAGCAGTCCTATTATATCCTGGAATCATTCCATTGCACAACATAGTAATCCATTTGCATTTCTGTAAGGGATTGTGAGAACTTAGGGTATTGACTGGCTGCTTTTGAATGAAAACTTTATCTTTGTGCTTACTTGTATGGTTGGATTACAGCATATGGAAAGAAAAATGTCACAGCATCTTCTAAGATGTACTTCAAAGCCAGAGGCTGCTCATGGTTAAAAATGCTCTTCTCATCTTCTAGTTTATTTTTATATAAGTAGGAGTCAGCTGCCTACTTTCCACCCACACACCATTCGGTACCACTGCCATGATGGGGCTGCTCAAAAAAGAGACAACCACAGAAGTTTTATTCTGTTCTGGGTATAAAGTAGCATAGTTTTGTGTTTGGGTATACATCTTTAGAGAGGTGAGAGATTCCAAATTAACTTTTGTAACTTGGTCTGTGGTATGAGAGAAGTGTTAATGAATGTCTGTTACTTATAGAGAATTTTCTCTGGCATTCTTTAAACGCTTTGATATGAATTTTCTCTTCTAATTGTTAATATATCTACATGTGGTTTAATCAAAGTACAGAGTAGCAATAATATGTTTTACAATTATCTTGGGAAAAAAGTATTAAAATTAACATGGTTCCTACCAGCAGAGACCGGTAATCCTGATGGAGTTAACAGCAATTGCTTTTAAGAAATCAAAATTCCTTTGAGCATTTATGGTGCTGTGAAACAGTCTCTTGGAGATTACTGCGAAGGCTTCAGGTCACAGTTAAATAATAAAAGTGCAGATTTTCATTTTTAATTACTAATTTCCCCCTCAATGCTTTACTTTAATTTAAAAATAACAAATGCTTAAGAGGAAAGTATATAAAGTCTTGGTTTATCTGTCTATAGAACTACTCAAGATGGAGTTACATATACATCTTGAAAACAAATATCCTCCGTTGTGTTCACCGCCTTTAACATCTTATCCAACCTCTTGGATTCAAGGATATATGTTCAAAGATATAAACTGAATGAACTAAATTTTGGAGGAGCGAAGTGCAGACCTCGAAGTGTGTTTCACCCTCCTAGTACCACCTCACAACATTTAAAAACAAAAGGAAGAGAAAAGATTTTTTAAATTCTGAAATGTCTTGTCCTTTCCCATTTCTCTTTCTACTTCCTTGATCTTATCTGTCTAGCAAGAGGAAGAAAATAATCCCACCAAGAAATATTTAATCCCTAACACCTAAATTAAAAAAGAAAAAAGAACAGATGAACTATACTGCAACTGTGATGCAATTTTCTGACTTTCATCATTTAGCTCATTAGTCGTGCTAGAATCAAAGTGAAATTCTCTAGTATTCAGCTTTGGTCTGAATCTACAGGTGTGAGATGAACATGAAATTTATATTTGGGTCTGATTTGTATTAGCTTTGCAAATATATTTTTCTTTACGATCGTTCAAAAAGTACAATAAATTCAAATAGAATGCTGGATTGTTTGTCCCAGCAAGATAACCTGTTTCATTACAAGGGAAACAGAGATACCCAAGTCTTTAGAAAATACTAGTTTTTTAAAGTTATTTTAGGTTTTTTAGAAATCTCTGTGAAAACATCTAAAAAATAGTGTCTTTAATGCTATGATTCTATTCTTTGCAAACCTACTTTATAACCCCAGGTTGATCTTCATCCTAGTTGTAGTTTATGAAATAGGAAACATTACCTATAACTGACCATTTTCATTTTTTTTATAACTTACTTTTTTTTATTCCGTCAGGAAACTAAAACCCAGTGTGTACGAATTGCTACCAAAGGTAAGAGGTTTGCTTTTTTTTTTTTTTTTTCCAAATTCCATTTGCCAACTTTCTAAAATGAAAGAGCTTTGTTCCCTGCTTCAGGGCTAATTAAATGTGGCACTTCTATTACAGAGTATTTGTAGTTGGGCCCAGGTAAACTGCCAGCCAAGTTTTCTGACTCACTTGGGTGTCTTTAACAAGTAATGGTGTGCTACTTTTCATCCTCTAGTACTTGACTGGAGGAATCTTATTATGACAATAAGAAGGATTTAGAAAACTTCAGAAGGGTTTGTTTCTGCCATTTTAGTGTCTGAGAGGTCTTGTGCTGCTGATTAGCCAACATATTATGAAAACCTCAGCAATATCTGCTCGAAAGAGCAAATTCCTTATTTAACAACCTGTGTTACTTTTGGTTATAGATAATTAAACATAAAAGACTGAGCTAGTCTAGGCATATGTAAGGGTAAAGATGGAAACAGGTCCATATCAGTAGTGTAGTTGGATTGAAGATTATTTCCTTTTTTATTAAAAAAAAAAATTTTTAATCCAACTGTTGCCAAGAAATTAGGTCTGGGAACAGCCAGGGCTATTTCTCCTGACATTGCATATTATAGTTTAGTTGCTTTGTTTCTTTAAGAGAGCCTTTTCATCTTTGAATGAGTATTTAGAGTTCAGAGTGGGAGAAAGTCTCCTGTATTCCACTATGTTTATAATCCCTCATTTAAGAGTTATGTGACTGTGCCAACAGGGAAAGAGAGTTACTTGGTGTATTCTAGCAAGAGAAATGAGAAAAAGCTGTCCACACACAGACATAGGGCTCCGCAGAGGGTTGAGGCTCTGGGTGGTTTGCTGCCAGAATTAGTATTAGGCCCCCATTCATACCAGTAGTTGATTCATTTAGAGTAAAAAATGAATGGCCATATTCTGTTTGTGTTGGCATCTTTCCTTTCATCGTTTTTCTCCATCTAATCATCAATCTGCTCAATTAAGCATTTGTTTTATACTCTTGATTTGTAAAGGCAATAACAAAAGACCTTTCCCTTGACTCATGAAGAATAATAAAAAAGTTTCACAAAAGAAAAAGAAATATACACTTTTCAATTCAAATACTAGGATTCCTCATGATATTTTTTAAAATAAAGCAAACTTAAATGAAGGAAAAGAGAATGCATACATAGATGCATGAAGTGTATAGGCATTTTATTTTAAAAACTTGGCATATGGATCAAGAGTTAAAATTGACATTTTTAGAATATAATAGCAGAAGGCATTTAGGTCCTAAGTTTTTCAGATTTAAAACAAAACCAGAAATGTAAAATGGTCTCATATCAGCCTTCAAGAAGTTTTTAAAATATGCATATTAGCGTTAGTCACTTAGTCCGATTCTGCAGCCCTATGGATTGCAGCCCGACAGGCGCCTCTGTCCATGGGATTTTCCAGGTAAGAATACTGGAGTGGGTAGCCATTCCATTTTCCAGGGATCTTCCTGACCCAGGAATTGAACCTGCATCTCCTGCATTGCAGGCTGATTCTTTACCATCTGAGCCCTAAATGATTCTAAAATTTTAAGTTTTCTTATTCAGCTAACTATTTGCATTTATATACGCTTAAGTGTTATTTTGCCCCTCACTCAATACAAATAAAGTTATGATGACCAATAGCATATGATATTTTGACTGCAGGAGAGTTGAGATTATGGAAATCAGATTTACCATGTGGCATAGAATATTTGCCAGAGACTCAGAGGTAACAAGATATGGTCCATATATGGGAATTTCTTCTTTGCCTAGAAATCCAACCCTGCTGTGCCTCTGGGTCTCAGGCTGACAGTGTGGTTTCTTGAGTGAAAGAAATCTAGCCCCAGACTAATGGGTTCAAATCCTGCCTTTGCCCCTTCTTACTGTTCTTTTAAGTTGAACAAAATAAAATAAAATTCTCATTCTAAAAATAAGAATGTTAGAGTACCTACCCCTTACTATTATTGTGAAGATTAAAGTAGTGTGTATATATGAAATGCCTAAATCGCGCCTAGTTTAACTGAGTTAAGAGTTAACTGATATTTTATCATCACCATAATTACTATAATCATTTAGCATTTTTTTACATAGAAAAAAACACACACTATTAAGGTAAAATTAACTTACCTGACTATGTTTTTATTATTATTGGAGAATAATTGCATTACAATGTTGTATTGGTTTCTGCCATACAACCATGTGAATCAGCCACAAATATATGTGTGTCCCCTTCCTCTTGAATCTCCCTGCCACCCTCCACCCCATCCCACCCCTCTAGGCTGTCACAGAGTACCTGGCTGATCTCTCTGTGTTATACAGCCACTTCCCACTAGCTGTCTATTTTACATATGGTAATGTATATGTTTCAATGCTACTTGCTCAGTTTGTTCCACTCTCTCCTTCCCCTGCTGTGTCCACAAGTCTGTTCTCTATGTCTGTGTCTCTATTCCTGCCCTGCAGAGTTTCACAGCATAAAAGTATAGCCAGCTATGGTATATAAAATTTTTCAGTATGAAAACTAAAACTTTTGCAGCAGGGCATTTTGAAGATACGCTTACTAAATGACATAACCATATTGATTAGGAAGGGATAAAGGAACCTTCTGGGCAAGGGATGATTGGATATTTCACAGGTGTCTAGTATATATATGCAAAAACCTATTAAACTATATACTTAAAATTTTGTGCACTATACTGACTTAGGGAACTGGAAATTCTTTGGGGAAATGTGAAAGAATTTAAAAGCCAAGAGCAACTAGCCCATACACTAGAACAGCACGATCATTTTGAAAATATTTTGACTGTGAAAATTATTCTAAAAAACGTCCTGTGTTTCCTGCCTTCTCAGAAGTCACATCTGAAGGCAACACATAAAGAGAAAACAAGTGTTTATTTGACTGATAGAGAAAACATGTATAATCAATGTCATAATGTCTAAAATAAATAGTGATATGAATATATATTAGAGACAAAAGAAGTGTTCTGGGAGTTAGGGTCATTGCTGTTGGGATCATTGATCCTGCTCTCTGACTCACATTTAGGCTAAGAAGTCATTGAGACAATATGTGTCAGGGATGGAGTGGGAGAGTTTAATATAAATTGTACTGGAAATCATGAAAGTCATACCATTTATAAAATAGCATATCCAAAACCAAAACTATAAACATACAAAAAGGAATTTAGTCCAGTATTATCTTTGAAAAGCAAAAAGGAGAATAAGTCTCAGGAAAGGTTCCTGCGGTACATTAAGAAAAGGAGGCAACCTTAAAAAGTCACTTGTCCGGTGAAGAGCATTGTGCAACCTGAATACCCAGCATGTATAGGCACAAGTCTCTCAGATCACTGAAACATCACTGTTTTAGGCTGCTATCGGTTTGCTTTCTGTCTTTTTACTTATAATTACATATAATGGTCTAAAATGGTATACACCCACAAAATTATTTTTAAATTAGCAGCTAAGAATCTGGTGCCTTGGTACCATAAAAATGTATACCATGATAATTTTATTTTTTTCTCAAGGAAATTATGCAGTGAGTGATATTTTAATTGTCAGATTTAAATATGAAAACAATATACAAATTATAATAGAAATTAGTCAATGGATTTTAGTACTTCTCTGGAAATATGTTTTATCTGTGTTAAACTAACACTAGAATATTATATCATTTAAAATGTTCTCAATATGAAATAATCATTTATGGAACCAAGTACTCATTTACATAAAATTATTCTACAGGCAAGCAAGCGTTGATGAGTAATCAAGATATCAAATAATTCCCTAGAATAAAACTAAGAAATAAGACCAATAGTATATGAAATTGAAAGTATTATCATCTGTTTATATAAGTAATTTAATTTACACTTTGAACCTATATTTTGTTCAGTTTTCCCTCAGATGAATTTCTGGTTTTCTAGAAGAAAACTGGCAACTTAAATTTTTAATTTTATGGTGGTTTCTATGTTGATTAAATCTGTCCATTCCATAAAAGGTATCAAATCTGATAAAACAGAAAAGTGTAGTATAAGTAAATTTATTGGAACAGAGCATTTAAGGTGAGAAAGGGGTTTCTTTTCTTAAGTTACTGAAATACAGCTATTTTTTTGCATTATAACAAACACTTAAGTTTTCCAGTCAGGAATGATTTTATTCTGGATCTCCATTTGTAAGTAGGTTGCTTTGGCAAACTGCTGTTTGTCTACCCATTAACCATTCTTTGACTTATTCCAATTTCATTTGGATATCAATATGCCAGCCATATATCTAGCATTTATCTAGTACCTGTTATACATCAAAAATTCTAGGTTCTGGGGACAGAGCAGTGAATAAATATAGACAAAGTACTAGCTTCTATGAATTTAAATTCCAGTAGAGGGAAACACACCAGACAGAAACACATATGTGATATGGTGAGAGTAGGGGATGAGGGAACGTGTGTCTAGGGCATTGCTATTTTGTGGACGTTTATCAGAGAAAGAGGGACAACAGACGTAGAGATGATTGGATGGTATCACTGACTCAGTGGACATGAGTTTTAAGGAAGGTCCAGGAGATGGTGAAGGACAGCGAAGCCTCGTGTGTTGTAGTCCATGGACAACAAAGACAACCACCAACCATCCATCTTATCATGAGCATTATGTTGTAAGGGTGTGATATTGAAAAAGTGGAGAGCCAAATTGGCTAACAAGAGGAGAACAGCAAAGAAAACAAGCCAACTCAGAGACCTAACAACTCTGAACTGAGCTACCGATTGCTGGAACTCCTTAAACCGTATATTTAAATGTGAAAAAAATAAATGTCCTTATTATCAAAACCATGAGTGGTGGGTAATCTGTTACTTGCAACAGGTATTGTCTAAACTGATTTTTGGTTTTTATTTTCCTTTAGGAATAGTAGTGAAAAATAAAATTGACATTTAAAAGTATGGAATATCTTATTAGATGTCAGTCTAGAGTATCAGTTCAGTTCAGTCATTCAGTCAGGTCCAACTCTCTGCGGCCCCATGGACTGCAGCATGCGAGGCCTCCCTGTCCATCACCAACTCCCAGAGTTTACTCAAACTCATGTCCATTGAGTTGGTGATGCCATCCATCCATCTCATCCTCTGTTGCCCCCTTCTCCTCCTGCCTTCAATCTTTCCAAGCATCAGGGTCTTTTCAAATGAGTCAGTTCTTCACATCAGGTGGCCAAAGTATTGGAGTTTCAGCTTCTTATCTGTCCTTCCAATGAATATTCAGGACTGATTTCCTTTAGGATTGGCTGGTTGGATCTCCTTGCAGTCCAAGGGACTCTCAAGAGTCTTCTCCAACACCATAGTTCAAAAGCATCAATTCTTTGGCACTCAGCTTTCTTTATAGAGTTTCAGGAATCCATTTGCCTCCTGGATGTAGCTACTTTGGTAAGATTTATCATGAGTCCCTGAGAGCTGGGAAGGAAGAACCTACATGATTCTCCGAGAAGCCATGGGAAGAGAATTCCAACCACTAAATCATGCATATATCCATTCACTCATTTATTTAGTATCAGCTTATTTATTCTTTTGATAAACCCAAAGTTGACCTGTAATTGTGAAAGGTGTTCGTTTAACTCTTGTAAGTTCCCATCTTGGGAATGGTCTAAATCAGATCATTATTAATTCAGAGTATTACTTATGTTAAACAATGATGATATAGATATTTGCCAATCCCTCAAAATATCGTGACTTCAGTGCTAGCATACATTTTAAGCATGCATTCCAATATTAAGAAAAATTTACTTGTCATAAAAGTGTAGGTGTGGATAGATTTTATTAATAATGTATGACAAAACATAAATTCTGGTGAGGTTTTATTTGCTTTATTCTTTCTTCCCTCCTTTGCTATCTTTCCTCTAATTACTAGAGAGGATTAGTTTTTTTGAAAAAGAATTTGCTTTGTAGTTTTAATTTTGTCTTATGCTGCTTTTGTCAAATGTTTCATTGGTGCCCTTTTCTCTGAGTGTGCAGATGGGTAAAAGTGCTTTTTTAAGTGATCAGGCATTCAGAAATAACAAGCATAAGAAGAAAAAGAACTCTAAGTCTGTCAAGAAGTTACAGTAATACCATAGAAGCTCCATTTGGTTGTACCATGTGTGTGAAATCTTTTTGACTGAATTCTTTCCCACCGTAGTTATCACAGATGAACTTGAGTACATCTCAACAATCTCAGCTCTTAAACTGCACTCTTGTGCTGTATCTTTACAACTGCAACAAAGGGGGATTTGAAAGTAGGAGTGAGGTCGGAAGAAAAAAATATATTTAATTGGGTCTCAGGCTCTAAAATCTTGACCCTGGTTTATTAAATTGTACAAAGATGCTTTATATTTTGCCAGGTATATGTGGAAGGAAATGGTAAAGCATCAGAAAGAAATTTTCGCATCTGCTTTCCCTGCTTTTTATGCTGATGGAGGGGCTTCTCTGGTGGTGCTAATGTGAAGAATCTCCCTGCCAGTGCCGAAGTTGCAAGTGATGTGGGTTCGATCCCTGGGTTAGGATGACCCCTGGAGTAGGAAATGGCACTCCACTCCAGTATCCTTGCCTGGAAAATTCCATGGACAGAGGAGCCTGGCAGTCTACAGTTCAGGGGTCCCTAAAGAGTCAAACATAACTGAGCAACTGAGCACGTACTGATGGAATCTAAGGTCAACTGTGATACTTTAGTTTGGCTAGTAAGAAATTCTGGATGGGGCTGGGCTTTTATTGGTCTCTAGGATTGAATTATCTGTGAGAAAGCTGCCAGCTCTTCTGAAAATTTGTAATCAGTGAGAATAATTTTATGGTTCTTCCTCTGAATGCCTAAGTACTCTTGCTGGTACTCATACTCCTTTCTCTTACAAGGGAAAAAAACTGCATCATACTTCCAACCAATTGTATGTCTGTCCTCATTTTCAAAAATTAGTCTAATTTGAGGTTTCATTTTTCTTCAACTCAGAAGGGAGGGAATTGCAAGAAAGTATATTAGTAATAGACTACAGCCTGAGGAAAATGAAAGTATATCTAAGTGAAACCAAGCAGGGAACAAGTATACTTTTAATAAAGCTTAAATCAGTGGTTCATAGCTTGGAACTAACTTCTGTTAGGCAGCAGTATTTCCTTATGCTCTGTCAAAGACCTTATCATTGTAAATTTTTTATTTTAATATAGAGCAAGTTACTAAAAATTAACAGCTAGTCGATTTTTTCAACTTATTTGCGAAACTAAAATATCCCTTTGCTTTCAAAAAACTATAGTAGAATAAAAATGTAGTATTTCTACAGTGAAGTCAAAGGCTAATGATTCTCCAAATTATATATTATTCAGAAATTTCTTAGGATAAAAACCTGTCTATATCAACTGTAAGGTTTATGAGAGTAAGGGCGGTATCTGCTTATATTTGTGAAGTCCATGCCTGATATTTAATACAAATGCAATCTTTTTGGAATGAATGTGGTTGTTTTTTTCTAGAATTATTCCACTTTTCATTTCCTTTAAGATGTATCAGTCATTTTTTTTACTATATTTTTTTTTATTAACATACTTTAGATATAATTTGAAGTATTTGATTACTTTATGAGTAAAAACTTTGTCCTCTTGGTATTCTTGTCAGTTTTTGCTTCCCTTCCATTTAAATTATGCTACACTATTAGAATGGGAAAAAAATGTAAAAAGAAAAATTTTGCTTGAGTTACAAATATCGTTATTTCAAATATTATTTTTCACCTTGATACTTTATGAGGAAAATAGGTTTAAAAAGTGAAGATTATAAAAAAATGGAATAAAAATTGTATATGTACTGTAAGTATCTATACTATATAAGTATTCTAAAGTAATGGGAAACTTTCAAAAACAGCAAAGTTACTGATGGGAAGTTTCTGGCCAGTGATGATTTTTAATCTGTTTTAAGAAGCCAATTGAACTTTATTTACTTATTATTATATTTATTTTATAATTTTAGCAATTGTCTATTAAGAGAATATTGCTAGTTTATTTTGCAGACATTATAGAAATTTGAAGAGCATTTACTATATTTTTTTAATAAACTATTTTTTTAAATTTAAAATAATGCTAGCATACACAACTTTGTTATATATAGAATATTAACATGAGCCAAGGAATGCAGGTGGCCTCAGGAAACTAGAAAAAGCGAGAAAAACAATTTTCCCCTTTGAACCTCCAGAAGGAACACAGGCCTGCAAAATCTTAATTTCAATATTGTAAGATTCACTTATGGGCTTCCCAGGTAGCACTAGTGGTAAAGAACCCATCTGCCAATCCTGGAGACATAAGAGAGGCGGGTTTGATTCCTGGGTCAGAACGATCCCTTGGAGGAGGGCATGGCAACCCCCTCCAATATTCCTGCCTGGAGAATCCCATGGACAGAGAAGCTGGGCAGGCTATAGTACATAGGGTCGCAATGAATTGGACTTGATTGAAGTGACTTAGCACACAAGATTCATTTAGGACTTCTGACCGCTAGAACCATAGATAATAAATTTGTGCTTTTTTAGCACACAAATGCATGGCAATATGTTACAGCATAAAAAGTAATACAATTTTGGTACCTGGAAGAGGAGTCTTACTGAAACAGTTACCTAAAAATGTGGACATGACTTTGAAATTGGGCAGAGGCTTGGAAAAATTTTGAGGAGAAAAACAGGAAAAGCTTGGATTGCCTTTAATAGACTGTCAGTAGAAATATGAATATTGGGGAAGAGTCAAGATGGCAGAATAGGAGGACATGGAATTTGCATCTCCTCGCAACTACATCAAGACTATATCTACATGTGGAACAATTATCACAGAACACCTACTAAACACTAGCAGAAGATCAGACACCTAAAGGAGCAAGAAGAATCCCCATGCAACCAGGTAGGATGAACGAAAGAAAAAAATGAAAGAGGAAACAGGAAGGGACCAGCAGCCCTGGAGGGGAACTGAAAGTGAAGAGAGGTTCCCACACTCAGAAAAGCCCATTCACAGTGGGGAAATGAGCTAGGGAAGGAAGAGGATTGGTGAGAAGTGCAGCAACTGGTCTGTGAAAGGCAGGACAAAGTAAGAACTGTGCCCATGATCTGTGCTGCTGCTTGCACACCCCGGCCTGAGTCCTGTGTCTCCTGGTGCGGACAGGGGCTGAGTGATGGAAAGTGGTGTTTGGAGAGTGGACCCAGGGAGGGGACAACTGCTGGCTGTGAAAAGACAGCATGAAGGGATAGGAGTAAGGAATTCCACAACGAGGAATGTTTTCAGAAGAAGCTACAGAAGCACTTCTGACTTTTCGAGAAGAAGCTATAGAAGCACATCTCTGGGTCACTATAGAAGCAAGGCACCACTGCCTCCACTGCAACCTCCTTCCCTACCAGCCAGCCTCATGCCTTCATGGGCGCTAGGAGGGGCACCCATCTAACCATGCTTGTCCACTTCTAAGCCAAGGAATCCTCTGTCCACACAAGCTCCAGAGACCACCACCAAATACAAAGGACCATAAGAGACTACATGCCCCCCAAAATGAACAACCTAGAATAATGGACACGTTTTTAGGGAAGGTGCAAACTTACAAGACTGAACCAAGAAGAAACGTGAAAATATGAACAAACCAATCACAAATAACAAAATTGAAACTGTGATTAAAAATCTTCTAACAAACAAAAAATCCAGGACCAGATGGCTTCACAGGTGAATTCTATCAAACATTTAGAGAAGAGCTACAACCTGTCTGCCTTGAACTCTTCCAAAAAATTGCAGAGGGAGGAATACTCCCAACTCATTCTATGAGACCACCATCATTCTAATACCAAAACCACACAAAGATATTTCACGCAGAAAAGAAAATCACAGGCCATTATCTCTGATGAACATAGACACAAAAACCCTCAACAGAATACTAGCAAACAGAAGTCATTAAAGGAACAAGCACATTAAAAGGACAATACACCACAATCAAGTGGGATTTATCCCAGGGATGCAAGGATTCTTTAAAGTACACAAATCAATCAATGTGATACACTGTATTAACAAACCAAAGAATGAAAACTATATAATAATCTCAATAGACACAGAAAAAGCTTTTGGCAAAATTCAGCACTCATTTATGGTAGAAACTCAGAAAGTGGGCATAGAGGGAACCTACATCAACATAATAAAAGTTGTACATGACAGACCCACAGCAAACAACATTCTCAGTGGTGAAAAACTGAAAGCATTTCCTCTCAGGTCAGGAAAAAGACAAGGATGTCTAATCTTACCCCTTTTATTCATCATAGTTTTGGAAGTTCTAGCCCTGGCAATCAGAGAAAAAAAGAAATGAAAGGAATCCAAATTAAAGAAAAGAAGTAAAATTGTCACTGTTTGCAAATGACATTACACGCAGAAAATCCTAAAAATACCATCAGAAAAACTACTACAGCTCATCAATGAATTTGGTGAAGTTTCAGTTTATAAAATTAATACACAGCAATCTCTTTCATTTCTATATACTCCTGAACAATGAAAAATCAGAGAAATTAAGGAAGCTATCTGATTTACCATTGCAACAAAAAGAATAATACCTAGGAATAAACCTACCTAGAGAGGCAAAAGATCTGTACTCAGGAAACTATAAAATAATGATGAAAGAAATCAAAGATGACGCAAACACATGGAGAGATATACCATGTCCTTGGTTGAAAAAAATCAATATTGTGAAAATAATTATACTACCCAAAGCAATCTATAGATTCAACGCACTCCTTATCAAATCACCAAGAGCATTTTCACAGAATTATAACACTTAAATGTACTATTTGTATGGAAACTCAAAAGTCCTCCAAATAGTTAAAGCAATCTTGCAAAAGAAAAATGGAGCCGGAGGAAATCAGGCTGCTTGACTTATCAGACTATATTACAAAGCTACAGTGATTGAGACAGCATAGTACTAGCACAAAAACAGAAATATAGTTTGATAGAACACAATAGAAAGCCCAGAGATAAACCCGTGCACCTGTGGTCACCTAGTCTATTACAGAGGCTAGAACATAGGGGATGGTGCTGGGAAAACTGGACAGCTCCGTGTGAAAAGAATGAAATTAGGAATGAACATTCCCTAACACCATACACACACACACAAAAAAATCAAGATGGACCTACATGTAAGGCTGGACACTATAAACCTCTTAGAGGGAAACAGAACACTCTTTGACATAAATCACAGCAAGATCTTTTTTGACCCGTCTCCTCCTTTTCATATCTTCTAAAGTAATGAAAATAAAACAAAAAACAAACAAATGGGAACTAATTAAACTTACAAGCTTTTGCACAGCAAAGGAAACCATAAACAAGACAAAAAGATAACCCCCAGAATGGGAGAAAATATTTGCAAACGAAACAGGGCAGTACTGATTCCCTATTTTAATCCTTTGATTTTGAAAAAGGCAAATGCTGAATGATAGAAAATTAAATTATTTTTATTCTTAGCAATTAAAAACAAGTCTTTAGAGTGAATCCCCACATCAAAAGGATTACATTAGTTTTATTGCAGTGTTATGGTTACATGAACTCTGCCTCTCTTTTTTTCTGTATTTATCCTATTGTAGGAATAAAAGATTAAAATCCAGTTTGGCCTCATTGAAACACATTTGCAGAGTGTTACAGAGCATTGGTTTATGATTATTGCCCCATAATAGACAAAGTATCCTTTATCCTCTATCAGTTTAGTGTCTGAAATTATGCATTCTATTCAGTTTTTAATGAAATGTGGATTACTTTAAAGATTATCTCTCTGATTTAATAAACGGCATTAGAGGCGAAAGTTAATTGGATCTTTGTTGAATGAGCAGTGACCACTATGTGTGATTGTTGGGAGGAAAAGGTAGTGAATTATATTTTTATTTTTTTTATGTATTTAAAACTTTTAGATTAGTAAAGTGGGTATTTTTGTGATCAGTTTTCTCAAGTAAATTATGTAGCACTAATTACTCTTAAAAAATCATGGTAAAATCCTAATTTCTTTCAAAAATAAAAATTTCTCAGATTCTGCAAATCCGAGATATAAAAAATGCCACATACTTGAGTACATATAGCTTATTATGTTTTCATTTTAAAGACAGAAATGAATGTTATCACCAAGACATATATAAGCAGTTCTAGATTTGTCTCCTGCTGTTTTTTATGAGTTTCGACCAAACTTTAAAATTTGGAATCTTGTTTAATTCTTACCTTGTCTACTCTTTACTCTTAGAACTCCTGCTGAATTTACTGGGAAAGAGATTACCATTTCCAAGTGCTTGTTTTAGGAAGTGCAGAAATTCACATTTGCAAATACCATGGTGAAGGTGACAAAGTGATTGTCACCACATTTTGCATAACCCTGGTGGTAGCAGAAGGAAGTTTACAATTTAAGTATCACTGACCTTTCATGAAATATACAGATTGTCCTTTTAAACCTCTTGGTGATAGATGTTTGTGTGTGCAGACTTGCCTTCCATATTGTAAATTCAAAAGGACAGTGTTTTCATTGCTGTCTGTTGCTGTTACAGTAAGTTCCCTATATGCAAACCTTCAAGTTGCAAACTTTCAAAGACCTGAACATGTGTTTGCATATCCAATCACGTACGTGTAGTTCACATGTCTGACGTACATCATGTGTGTGCATACTCTACAAGCAGTTGTGCTTTTGTGTACTTTCTGTACAATACTGTGAAGAGTACAGTAGTACAGTATCTTTATTTCAAGCCTAAGATGTCTAGAAGCAAGCATAAAAGCAGTGGTGATATTGCTGGTACTGCTACCAGCCCCTAAATCCTAGCTGTTGTACTGTACTACTGTACTTTTCAAGGTACTGTAGGATTTTAAATGTTTTCTTTATTTTTTGTATGTGTTTCTTTTTATGTATTTTTTTTTGGTGAAAAGTATTGAAACCTTTATAGTACAGTACTATATAGCCGATTGTGTTGTTTGGGCACCTAGGCTGACTTTGTTGTACTTAGGAACATATTTTTGGAACAGAATTCGTTTATATGTAGGGGGCTTACCTGGTGGCTCAGGTGGAAAAGAATCTGCCTGCTGTGCAGGAGACCCTTGTTCGATCCCTGGGTCAGGCAGATCCCCTGGAGAAGGGAATGGCTACCCACTCTGATATTCTTGCCTGGTTCTATGGATAGAGGAGCATGGCAGGCTACAGTCCATGCGGTCTTAGAGAGTTGGACACTGCTGAGCGACTAACACTTTCACATTTTCACTACCGTATTTATAACACCCGTGCCTCTTAAAGTCCCAGTCTTTGCCTTTAAGGAAACCATCAGTTCTTGTATACCTCCCACTCTCTTGGTCTCTTTGCTGCTGTCTTTCCCAGGTGAAAATTCACCTGGGCTGTGCCTTTGAGGTAGGGTTTCACTGTATTAGTAAAGCTTTCCTCTGAAGTGAAGTGAAGTGAAGTGAAGTCACTCAGTTGTGTCTGACTCTTTGCGACCCCATGGGCTGTAGCCTACCAGTCTCCTCCGTCCATGGGATTTTCTAAGTAAGAGTACTGGAGTGGGTTTCCATTTCCTTCTCCAGAGGATCTTCCTGACCCAGGGATCGAACCCAGGTCTTCCACATTGTAGGCAAGACGCTTTACCATCTGAGCCACCAGGGAAGTCCTGAGCCACCAGAGGAAGCTTTCCTCTGCTCTCCTTGTTAACCATCATCTCAGTTCTGACTCCTTTATAAAAAGTTGCTTTGTATTGGCCAGGTATTATTCCAACATGTTCAACCAGTAGGGAAAATAGTTTGAAGTAAATGTGGTTCATTGGTGGTGATCTGACAGTGCACTAAAGATAAGAGCAAATAAGAAAATTTTTTTTGTGAAGAAATAAGGAAGAAAGAAAACTAAAGGTCCTAAGAAATATGTAGCTAACACTTCACCTCACATAATTCAGTTTTTCTCTAGGCTGGCTACTGGGCTTCCCAGATGGTGCTAACAGTAAAGAATCCACCTGCCAGTGCAGGAGACCAGGAGGAGGACATGGCAATCCACTCCACTATTCTTGCCTGAAGAATCCCGTGAACAGAGGAGCCTGGCAGTCTGCAGTTCACAGTGTCACTAAGAGTGGGACATGACTGAAGTGACTTCACACACATGCTAGGCTTCCACTATATCAATTTTTAGAAGTGCTCATGGTAGCAACTACTTTTGTTAATCTGTGATTTTTTTTTTATATTTGTTTTACATCATCATTCTGAACAGTAGTCATCCCTTCATTACATCTTTGTCCGTTGCTGAATTCCCTGTAACTACCTGTTCCGCCAGCTGTTAAACACTGACAGTTTGGTCATCCATCTGCATTTTATTTATTGTCTGCCTACTCTCTCATCAGGCACTAAGCCAGATATTAAGCTTCAAGGGAGCCAGTCATGGGATGGAGGGCAGGACACCTGTATGCAGTTACTATGCAGAGCAGATTTGGGGTAAAAATAGTCATTGGCCACATCTGTCTTAAATCATGAGCTGTCATCTTCCTCATGGAGATTCCTCAACTCTACCAACATCTGTTCTTGGAAATAAATGCTTCCCTTTTCATTTTGGTAGAATAGTTACAGTCTATGTTATATACTTGATATAATCTGGATTTAGCTCATAACTTCTATTTAAACAAACATCTTCCCATCTGAAAACTATGGAGGTGTTTCTGTTCAGATTTTAGAAAACAATCACCAATCTAATTTGTGTGATGTAGACACAAAATTGTACATGTTTACCTAATGTGGGGATTTCTTTCCAGACATATTTATGATCATAGAGGCATACCTATATTTCTCTTTTGACCTAGAGATAGATTTTTTAAATGCCATCATCCTAAGATAGTGGTCTGAAGCTTACATTTTTTAACTTAAAATATCTTGGACATATTTTCAAGTTAGAAAATACAGATATTTCATTGTGTGAATGTATTTTTAATTCTTCACCTTTTGAGAGACAGGCATCACCAACATGGCATCACCAAAGCAATGGACATGACTTTGAGTAGCCTCCGGGAGTTGGTGAGGGACAGGGAAGCCTGGCATGCTGCAATCCATGGGGTCACAGAGTCAGACGCAACTGAACTGAACTGAAAAGCCTTGTGTTGCATGCGATTATGCATTAAACATTGTCTGTCATAGGACAAATTCCTAAAGGTGGTATTTCTAAGTTTTATACATATATATTATATAGTATATTTTTTAATGTTTTAATACATATTTTAATATTTTAAAATATATTTACTATATTAAATATAACATATAATATATAGATATATATGTTAAAATATTACAGCCAAATTTCACTCAAAAAGAATTATACAAATTTATATTTCAAACAATATACTAGAATCCTGGTTTCTCTATACCCTTATCACTACTAACTGATACCAGTCTTTTAAGATTTTGCTTATCTAATCAGTTCAGTTCAATCGCTCTGTCGTGTCCAACTCTGCGACCCCATGGACTGCAGCACGCCAGGCTTCCCTGTCCATCACCAACTCCTGGAGCCTACTCAAACTCATGTCCATCACATCGGTGATACCATCCAACCATCTCATCCTCTGTCGTCCCCTTCTCCTGCCCTCAATCTTTCCCAGTATCAGGGTCTTTTCCAATGAGTCAGCTCTTCGCATCAGGTGGCCAAAGTATTGGAGTTTCAGCTTCAGCATCAGTTCTTCCAGTGAATATTCAGGACTGATATCATTTAGGATGGACTGGTTGGATCTCCTTGCAGTCCAAGGGACTCTCAAGAGTCTTCTCCAACACCACAGTTCAAAAGTTTAAATTCTTCGGCGCTCAGCTTTCTTTATAGTCCAACTCTCACATCCATACATGACTACTGGAAAAACCATAGCTTTGATTAGACAGATCTTTGTTGGCAAAGTAATGTCTCTGCTTTTTAATATGTTGTCTAGGTTGGTCATAACTTTCCTTCCAAGGAGTAAGCATCTTTTAATTTCATGGCTTCAGTCATCATGTGCAGTGATTTTGGAGCCCCCCAAAATAAAGTCTGTCACCGTTTCCATTGTTTCCCCGTCTATTTGCCACGAAGTGATGGGACCGGATGCCATGATCTTCGTTTTCTGAATGTTGAGTTTTAAGCCAACTTTTTCATTCTCCTCTTTCACTTTCATCAAGAGGCTCTTTAGTTCCTCTTCGCTTTCTGCCATAAGGTTGGTGTCATCTGCGTATCTGAGGTTATCTAATGGACCATGTGTTATTGTATTATAGTTAAGTGATCCACATAATGATACCACTGATTGTTTTTTTTTTAAATCATCCAATGAAGAATGAAGAGATACCACACGAACACAGTTAACTATTCAATTTATGTGATGTGTTTTGTTTCAAGTTGATGAATGGAAAGAGTTAACAAATATTCCAAACTCTTGTTTTGAAGTCTGCTACTTTGGGATAGCCTGGAAATACTTCAGAATATTTCAAGTGCATAGTGATTTTGTCACATTTCCTGAGCTACAGTAGATTTTAAATTGTCTTGATTTATGATATGCTTTTATTAATCACCGATAGTCTGATTTCCAAGTTCTTCAGACATTCTCTCATTGACTGGGGCAATATTCATAGAAGTTGTGAAAACTACACATTTTATTCTTTAAAAGCAAACAAGATGTGTCAAAAAATAACCAAAATAGAGGAAATTATGAGGAGCCACACGAATAAGTTGGGGTTCATTAGGTAAGACAGTTGGCAGAAGCAAATGTGCAGAGTGTTTTTAAATTCACTGCTAAGAATTTTTTTTTAATCCAGTTTTAAGTATTTGAAAGTCACACAATACTTTGCAGAATGACAAGACAAATGTCACAATAATTACAAAAGTATATAAAGTACATTCTTATTTTAAATTTCTCCTTTAAAAGAGATACATAACCAAGTCCAAAAAAAAGTTAAAATATGCACATCACCAGCTAAGTTCAGTTTGACTTCTGTTTACCAGATGTTTTGATAGAAATCTTCTTCAGTGTTCAATATAATGATGTCTGTGAAACATCTAAGCAAAATATCCTGTTTGTTGATAAAGAACATATGGATTGGGGAACCAGTGTTAAAACCACATGGAAATTTATTGTAAAACAAAAATTAAAGTTTTACTCTCAATATAATAATTGTTTTAAGAGTCTGAAGAAATAAAGACAAATTTCAACATGATATATATAGTCATCTAGACCAATATAGTTGGAGAAAATAGAAGAATATTTCCCATTGCTGAACTGTGGAGTACTTCTGCTTTAGTTTCAGAGGAATTCAGTTTTAGAACTGACCTATGATGTGCTCATGTCCTTAATCTATTGCCATGATCACAAGATTATTTATTTGCCAAAATGATGCTAAAAATCTTTGTAGATGTCTTAAACATGACTGCCTTCTTTCTATGTTGCTTCACATAAAGACATCAATGAAATAAATACGTAGTAAAATCCTGATTACTCTAGACTCACATGTGTTTTTTAAATATACCTTCTTAAGCCCTGATAGGCCAGGGTCTAGGAGTCTCTGAGAAGTCTAGAGACCCCACTGGAGAACTCTCAAAGGTCTGACTTGCCCTATATTTTGTCATGCTTTTATTTGGATTCATTCATAAGAATAGCTGCTCATCATGCAGGGTATTGGAGAATGACCTAAATTAACTTTTCTGCAGGAAGTAGAGGGACCTCAGGATAGGAGAATGCAGTTTCAAATTTCCCCTGACACGTGAATTAATGCAGTCTTTATCTGGGATGACTTAAAGGACTTAGTATATAATGTCTCTTGTTTCTCTCAAAAAGGATCTATCAGCATCAGACACCTAGGTCGAGTCATCAAATACACAGGTCTGCTTACTGAGAAAAATCTGATTAGTTCAGAATAAAAGGGTGAGGGGAGGAGAGGCACTGTGAACAACACTCAGTTCCAAAAAGAATGGGTTGGAAAGAAGACTAAAAGAACTCAGGTCGTTTATTTTGAGGGTTAAAAAAAAACATGGATGATTAGCAGTCCTTTTCAAGGATACTTTATAATTTTACGAGGTACCTTTCTTTGCCATTTTGTTAATTCTTTATTTCCAAAATTTATTTCAATATGTTACTAATAACTTGTCATCCTGTATATTAAGGATAAACAATCTCAGGAGAACAAGGATGAATAAAATATGTTTATTGATCAGTAGGCACACACATGCTACTTTTCTACATTCATTTTATTGCAGTTTTCCATTGATGAAGGTTATTTATCTTCTCTTTTGTTTTTGGCTTGTAACTATCATTTCTGTTCTTAATTTTTTGGGGGGTAATCATTTCTTAGGGCTTTCCAGGTAGCTCAGTGGCAAAGAATCCACCTGCCAGTGCAGGAGACACAAGAGACGCAGGTTCAATCCCTGGGTCAAGAAGATTCCCTGGAGTAGGAAATGGCAACCCGCTCCAGTATTCTTGCCTGGAAAATTGCATGGACAGTGGAGCCTGGTGGGCTACAGTCCATGGGGTTGAAAAGAGTCAGACACAGTGAGTGACTGGGCACAAAGTCATTTCTTAACCTATAAAGTTAGTGTTCTTTGCATGACTGTTAGTGTCTTAGAGTTTGGTTATCTGAAAGATTATTTGTCTCCAAAGATCTCCTGAACAGAGGTGCTCCCAAGACTATGATGTGGCAACTACAGAAAATAAGATCTTGTAAAACTCAATGGTTTTGTTGCACTTGTTATCCTCTGGCTTTTGCATTCCCTGTGCCTTGATTGCCAGGGACCCTTTTTGTTCATATTTTGAGGAATTTTTATGGAGCAGGAGTTCCTAAACATAGTCCTCAAAATAATAACTAGTCCTCAAAATAACAACTATTTTGTAAAACCTTCTTTACTGTCATGAAACAAAATCCATTCAGTGTACCAACATACGTAATTCTTTAGAGTAATCAATAAAGTCCCCAACCCTAACATATAAAAAAGCTAAAGGAAATCAAATAAAATGTACTTCATTACCTAAATGATTGAACTCAACCGTTTATCAGACACGTCGAATACTAATGCTTATTGCTATTCTTAGAATCACAGAATACAACATGTATTAATGCAGACTGCCCTGCCCTCCCCCAAATAAATTTTATAGATCCTCAGCTCTAATCATTAGGAGACTCAAATGTCTCTACACAATTCCTAGATGCTTCCAGAAGTCACTAGCTGCCCTATTGAGAACCAGTTATAGAATATAACCTTCAGTGCATATTTTTGACGTGTGTTTCTATTTGTTTGCTCCAAGGAAGGCTATGTTGTGAAGCTTCTGTGAGCATAAAATCATAGCATATTTTCTTTTTTGAGTCACTGAAATAGAACCCAGACATGCCACACATAGGCCTGATATATTTTAGTAAGTATATCTTCAAGTGGTATATCATAAATTGAAAATCTGAATTTCCTAGTATGATTACTATGTTGCCATCATGGGTCAAGATGCATTGGCAGAAACCACTTACTGAAGGATTTGATAATGTTTCATGAAAAGAGAATTAATATGATCGTTTTTAATAAGTAATGTCCTATGAGTGGCAAGATAGCATTTTACGGGGCAAAAAAAAAATGAGAACTCTCCAAACTTTTTAACCAACACAAACATTAAATAACTAGTTTCAAAATCATGTCTATTTCACTTTCATCTTTCTCCTTGCTACTATTTCTTTGTCACACAGCTCATATATCCATGAAACACGACTTCTTATAGCCATGAAACAATTTACTTCACATACGTGCTTCTTCACTAAATTTTTCACTATATAACACTTCAAGTTAATTTTACTCAAATGAATCCACAAATATTAAGGACTTGTGTACTTTACATAACTCCAGTTCATGTTTCAACATAGCTTGCCCATCTATTTCCCAGTCCCTTTTCTTCAGATTAAAAACAAAATAAAATTAACATCTGACACAACTACTCTACTGTCTAAAGAGGAATTGTAAAGTGTAAAACTTTAACAGTTTTAAATGCTGAAACTGTTAACATTTTAAAATGTTAAAACTTTTTTTGCCTTTCTCTATAGTGAGGCCTATTTAGACTTTAATTGCTTTAACAATGTCTATCATTCTGCTGGGTTTTTTTTATGCACTGCCCTTTGTATATATAAAAAAATAGTATGGATAACATAATTTTGAAGATGATTTACTTACTATGTCGACATTTTGACCAGAACGTAACTTGTATTGGAGAACGCACCTGGATTCAAGAAACTGGTCATATGTGTAAAAGAGTATTTCTTTTTCGTGAAGACATGCGATACCTGAGGGGTTCAAGTTCTTGTTGGCATTTTTACGACCCTAATCAGATCCAATATTGTGTATAATATTATTCGTGACTTGTGAAATTGACCTTTAGTCACCAGTGTTACCTTACAATACAAAATCTTTCATTAAATGTATAGCCACCATTTCATTTAACTTCTAACTCTGTGTGTCAGTAAAATTAAACAAAAATTTAGCTTAATGCAGTAATAGCACGCATATGCTGTTCTATTCTAAAATCCTCAGAAATCTGGTGAGGTGAAAATTGTGAGTAGAGCTATGACCTCATGAAGTTTGAATACAGTCCTAAACATTTTGGTAAGATTGCCAGCTGGATTTTCATGCTCTAAGTCTGACTTCAATAATTGCTATTTTGTACCACAGTTTAGCCGGTACACCTCAGTATCTCCAGACATTCCCGCCAAAACCCACTTTCGGACTAAGCACAGCTCTGGCATCTGTGCTCCCATCATGTACCGAACTCAATAGTTCTTTTCTATGCTACTAATCAAGTTATGCAAACAACTGGAAACAATTTAGAAATACTGGAAATATTTTCTGTCTTTTCCTAACTTCTTCATACCTCCTACTTCCTCCACTTCTCAAAAGCCCCATATTGTCTCCACCCACATTCCCATCAATTGTTCAGACAGAAAAACTCAGCTGTTTTCTTTCTGGGAAGATACATAGCCTAGAACTGGTTCAAGGTACACCTCTGGGTTACCAAAATCAATCTTTAAAAAAATATTTATCAACCCAGGGAATAAGACCTGTTGTCAAGTGTAGCAATTCCACCCTGGCTGTGCTTTTGCTTCTCACATGGTGAACCTCACTGCCGACAGCTTTCCTTCAGCAGCCAGACCTACGTCTGCGCCAGACGCGATTGACTCCTTTCTCCATGGGACTGATTTAAAACTTAAAAAAAACTGTAGATCCTACATAACCTTCCAACTCTTGGAAACCAGAATTTCTGCATCTATTCATCCTCTTAAAGAGGTGAATGTTTTCACCCTGATAGTTTGACTGTTTGTATTTGATGCTTGATTTTTTTTAAGTTTCATTATAATCAGTTTATAGGTGAGTAAGACATTATAAATAATGGCCTTTATATTTCATTGAATATTTCATGGATTATAATCAGAGTTTAGAATTACTCTCCTAGAACTATGACTTGATGAAGCTATTGGAGCAGTGACCTTTACAAACTTTTAACAAAATAGTGAAACTCCTGTTTGTTGTCGTTGTTCAGTTGCTAAACTGTGTCAGACTCTGAAATCCCGTGGACTGCAGCACACCAGGCTTCCCTGCCCTTCATCATTTCCCAGAATTTGCTCAAACTCATGTCCATTGAGTCGGTGATGCGAGTTTACATGCTGGAGGTGAGAGGCAGCAGCAGAGGAAGCCACCAAAGTTTGTCTTCTGCAGAAGCTGGACATTAGGAACAGGTCAGAGGTCAAAAGCAGATAGGATTTTCAGATAAGAGCAGGCATAACAAGCAAGAAACACTTGAACTATTCAAATAAAGCCTGCTTCTGCAGGAAGTCCCTGCTCTTGTGACTGCTGCTAGACTGCCCCCTGCTGGAGGCTGAGACAGTGCAGCTTGGTAGCTTGTCACACCTGACACTAGAGTTCCTTGTGTGTTAGTTGCTCAGTTGTGTCCCACTCTTTGCAACCCCATGGACTTTGGACCACCAGGCCCCTCTGTCCATGAGATTCTCCAGGCAAGAATGCTGGAGTGGGTTGATATTTCCTTCTCCAGGGGAAAGGTGCAGCCAAAGACAGGGCCTGACATGGAGTGCTTTGATTCAAACAGGTCACTAGACCAACAGGCCAGGTGCTTTTTTTATAGAGAAAGAAAGTAAGTGAGTTGTACATCTCTTAGTTACTTTAAATGTTAGTATTTATTAAGCTATCTTAAGGAGCTTCCCATATGGCTAAGTGGTAAAGAATCCACCTGCAATTCAGGAGCTGTAGGGTCAAACCCAGGAGTTTGATCCCTGAGTCTGGAAGATCCCCTGGAGAAGGAAATGGCAGCCCACTCCAGTATTCTTGCCTAGGAAATCCCATGGACAGAGGAGGCTGTTGGGCTAAAGTCTGCAGGGTCATAAGAGTTGGATGTAACTGAAGAGACTTAGCATGCACCAGCACAAGCTATCTTAGTTCAAATCTACAAACTGAAATACAAAGGAAAAGATAAGGAAAATGAGAAAAGAAAGCAAGGCTCAATTTGATTGCAGAAACATTTAGGAGAATGGGTTATTGGAGAACAGAAGCATTGGTGATTTTTAAAAATGGAATTGAAGGTTTGATTATTTGGCTTTTTCTCATTATCTGTCTCCTCCTTGCAAAACCCCCCACAAAAAGGTAATTACCACAGTCTAGTCTTACATACGGAGAAGGCAATGGCACCCCAGTCCAGTACTCTTGCCTGGAAAATCCCATGGATGGAGGAGCCTGGTAGGCTACAGTCCATGGGGTCGCTAAGAGTCAGACACGACTGAGTGACTTCACTTTCACTTTTCCCTTTCATGCACTGGAGAAGGAAATGGCAACCCACTCCGGTATTCTTGCCTGGAGAATCCCAGGGATGGCAGAGCCTGGTGGGCTGCCGTCTGTCTCTGGGGTCGCACAGAGTCGGACACGACTGAAGCGACTTAGCAGCAGCAGCAGCAGTCTTACATAGAACATTGAGAAGTTTTACACTGACACTGAAGTTACTTCATTCATTTTTTTCTGAGAATGACTCAGGAGAGTTCAGTTTCACATCTCTCCTCTTCTGAAGTTCCACCATTTATTCTGCAGCATTTGTATAGTGTTACCGTCACACAACTTGTATTATTATTTTGTGCATTTTATTTCCAGACAAGTGGCAAAGTTTCAGGAGACAAGAGCCATATCTTTAAGCTGTAATGTGAAAAAAAAAAAAATGCACCAGGCTTTGGAATCAGGTAATCTGAGTTTTACAAATCAAGTTGTGTGGCTCTAGCCAAATCACCAGTCAACAGTGTTACCTAAATTTTAAATTCAGTTAGATGAGTGGCTTTTAAGGATGTAGGGCAAGAGGAAGTCAAAGAACATTTAAAGCTTAGCTTCCTAATCATTGCTTCAGCTACTGTGTCTGCCCTCTCATTTATTTCCTTTCTTGGGTTCCTATATCTGATTTTTAATGTTTTTTTATTTTAAATTTAAAAAAAAATTTCCTTGCTATTAAAAGTTTTGATGATGTGGCAGTGTGTAATATCAGTTCCAACCCTGGAGTTTCATTTCATTTTATCTGCCAGACATATCTTTAGTGTCTTTCTTTACCTAGTGAGTGTCCAGTAAATATTTGTTAGGGGAGAAAAACGACTGCTGAAATTCAGTCATTCAATCATGCAGTGTTCAGGTGTTTATAACAATTTCCATGCAAAAACTTTAGTACAGCCTATAACAAATGACATTTTCGGCTTTTGAAGAGAACTCCTTTCATGTCAGTTTGAAATTTTTCTTGAATTTGATCTCTGAGTTATGGAAATAAGAAGCAGACCTGATGTGTACATGCTTTGTGCAGAGAATGAGCTGCTTTTAAGTGAATAATTTTAGCCACTATCTGATCAACCATGTAGGACTGATTCTGTGGAAATGAAGAAACCTTCCTTTTTCGTCTGAGTCACACATATGAAGGCTTTGATAAGATTAAAATAATCCAAGGAAGCAATTTCAAGATGCACAGCTAGAAACAGGAGCTAAGAAACATCCATGTCTCACATGACACAATCACCTAATGGAAGAATCAGGTTTTAAGGACCGTCTACAGATAATGTCAGGATATACAGATAAATGTGAACAGCTTCTGGAAACACTACTGGCTAACTTAGGAATCTTATGATGTGTATCATTCAAAATGTCTCTTGCTGCTTTACTGTCTGTGTTTTAAAGGGCCAGTTAGGCTGTCATTTGAAGGTTGTACTTTCTTGTGACTCTTGTCACTTTTGGTGCTTTGTCCTTTACCAAGCCTGTGGACCCATTCCCCAGTTGCTGTGAGTGTTAGCTCCTGTGGCTCACAACTCCCCTCTGCCCTCAAAATCATTTCTGGTTCCAAAGCACTTGCATTTCCAAGGGCTTTATGTGCTCACCTCCCAACTCTGGCAGCCTATAGGCAGCAGCTAACTGACATGGAGGTACAGAAACCAGCTCCCTCATTTCAAGGTGCAGTCAACTTTAGGGGCAGTTCATGCTCCTCATCCCTCTCCCCAGTGGGATCAGGCTAAAGTTGGACTCCAGCTGAGACCACAGTCTAGCCTAGCCTCTTTCCCCGTCTGATCCCGCTTTCCTCTCCTTTTCTCCGGAAAGCACTCACTTCGGTCGTGTGTGCCCAGATCCTTGTCCCCGGCTCTGCTTCTCAGGAAGCTAACACGGTGCAGGTGATACACTGGAGAGCATAAACCCTGTTTTCTTTATCCCTCCTTCTCAGTCTCAGCACTTCTGGAACACAATGCTGACAAGTATTTTGAAGAGTGGGCAAAATAAAAAAAATTGACCCTCTGCTGGCCAAGTTCTCACGGTGAAATATGGATAATTGAAGTCACAAGCAGTCTTACACAATTCTAACCTTACCTTAATTTGGAGATCTTAGCCCCCTAAAGATTTAGGAAGTTGGCAAAATAGGGGAGCAGAATGATGATGTCAAAGTGAAATCCAGTTACCATCCTCACCTGCCATCAGAAACTATCAAGGCATCATATCAAAGAGCAAACATTCTCACTTATGGAAGTATACAAAAATATTTAATTAGCATAATTATGTTGCACACTTACTCTCTGCAACATTGAAAAATAAAATAAGATGTGTCTCATACTCTCAGTGGATTGTGAACAGGGAGAGAGCCTGACAAATGAGCTAATAATTATGGCAGAATTTGCCAAGACAAAAAACAAAGTGCTGTGCAAAATGGCACTTCAGCTGGTGGAAAGACCAGAGACCTTTTCTAGACTAGGGACCAGTATAAGCAAAGTTAATGAAATGTTCAGGGAGGAATATGTAGAGAAATTAGGCTAAAAAGTATGTTGATGCAGAGTTATGAAAGGATTATACTCTTCCATAGTCTTCTAAGAGTCAGGATTAAACTTACTCTTGAGCGTGGGGGTCAGCTATCAATAATTCTTCAGAGTTTCATTTTCCCCTCTGCTTTAAAAATTATTAAAACAGTTTATTAATATGAAATGTCTTGAAACAATATCCTTAAACAACTATTGTCATTTTTGCTTGTTTCCTTTCTCTTACCAAATGCTTGCATAAATACTTTCCATAATTGAAGCAGTTGTGATTTCTCATTACTGTTACTTATTGTTGTATCATGAGTTTCTCCCATATTATATATCTTCCTTTTAGGTGGCTAAATACTGTTATTTACTTTAAATTACATTATCATTTTCATTTTCCCTGAAATTTTGTCAGATATTAAACAGGCCAAAAGTAGGATCATATTTGGATTTTAGAAAAGCTGCACATGAATGCTGGAGATAGGTAAAGATAAGTAGAACTTGGAATCAGAAACTTCAGTAAGGGAAGCACTACCAGGTAGACCAGGGAAGAGGTGATACCATCCTGTGACTTATCCTCATCTCTAAATAAAGATACAAATACCTGCCTTACCAGCCTTAAAGTTTCTTGTGAAAGTTAGTTGAAATAATATATTAAAAGAACTTAACATTTATGAAGCTCTTAAGTAATCATTCATTCAACAGAGGAAGTTGCTTAAAAAAATTGTTTTAAAGGTCTCTATGACTTTTGGGCACACAATTTCCTGGAAGACACATTGAACTCTTTAAAGGCAGGTGCTTTCTTACTCATTTTCATGTGGCTAACTATACCCTTTGACCTACATTTTTACCCAACGTACATATTGCTTCAGTGAATAAACTGATGAACAGTCAGCCAATAATTACCTATTTGCTACATGGACAAACAGTTCTGTCTATGGAGAATCATGATACTAGAATCTGCTTCTAAGAAAAATGATGTATGCATTATTTCAAGAAACGATGAATAAGTGAAAAAACTTTAGTCATCACATGGTGATAGTTCAATATTTTCTTCTGTCTTAAGTGAAAGGGTATATTAGCTGTGTGCATTAGTGGGACCACACAAGTGATTGTTGTAAATTATGGAACAAGTGGTGAGAACCCTTAAGAATCCAGAGTTCTCTGGGTGCCGTGAAATATATGTCAAGGGTGGAATAGAAGTGTATGGTTTCTTCCTTTGTGACCCTGCACTCAGTTACAATTTTTTGTGTAATGTCTACCTCCTCTTCTGGACTGCAGGCTCCATGAGAGCAGAGCTTCAGTCACCCTGAGTTTGCCCTCAGCGGCTTTCACAGCAGGTACTCAAAAATATTGATTAAATGAATTAACAAATACAAACTGAATGAGTGAAATGGGGCGATGTTTAGAGTGTTGGGTAAGCCACAGTTTCACTGTGAAGATATGTTCTATTTATTGCAGTGGGAAGGGAAGCAATATAAAATGATTAATACCTTCTTCATCTACTGCTGAATCCCTGCTTCATTTTAAAAATAATTTTTAAAAGGTTTGCATGAGACATTCTATGTAAAAAAATGCTGACAGTATTTTTTCAAAATTATGTAATCTTACCAAAGTGTATTATGTGTTGCAACTGCATGCCAGTAATTTTTTTACTACAGAATATTGATACTTAATATAAGTTCCATCTACATGCAAAGCACTGCCAGATATATATTCAGTGATATAAATGTATATGCAGTAATCTTCAAAACAAACCTGGAGAGAAGGATGTATCCCAAGTTGAGAAAACTGGGTCTCAACAAAACAGAGTAGCTTGCGCAGAGTACATGGCAATTTTTCCTGCTGCCTTTTTGATGTGTAAAACAGTGTCATATTTGATTCTTTAGCTATTCTAATAACAGCAGAACAAGTCTGTAAAGTTATTCTGAGATATTTAGATAGAGATCTTTTAAAAATACAAACTAGACATAATATGATTTTCGTCGTATAATTCACAACCACATATGTAGATGAAAGTTTCACGGACCATAAACTTTCAGAGAATTATTGATAAATTATCAACTGCTTTATCAGCTTTGCCCCAAAAATGCTCCTTGTCAATTTCTAGTTGCTATCTGTAAGTGGGTTATAGGCTTTAGATATATCATACTTAGTAACTCATTTATTCATTGCATGACATTTAAAATAATATATATATTTTTTCTATTAACAAATGAATCAAGTCTTTTGTACAGTTTGAAAATGTCCAAATAAGCCAAATAAACATGTCCCTTACCCTCTAGTTCTCAGACTGAAAAATAACAATTAAAAATAACCTTTGAGTAAATACTTCCCCTGTTTATCCAAACTTAGAACAGGACTAAGCCAAGAGTTTTGCTTTCCTTGGCTTCTTTGATAATAACCAACTATCATGGTTGGTTAGGTTTTCTATTTTTTTTCATCCACAATCTCTTAGCATGTTTTGTTAGCTTTTCCTCCTTTTTTGGTGTTTCTTGGGGCTTGGATAGTGGCCTTCTCTTCTTGTATTCACTGTACAAGACTTTACCATAGCTGCAATCATGCTCAGTTTTAAGATGGCTTTCAGACCTGTATCTCTTAGATATCTCTTCTGAATTACAGCCCTGTCGCTGTCATCTTCCTCACTGACACACAGACTCAAGTTCAAAACAAATCTGGTCTTCCCGCCCCCTAAAACCCGCCACTATTCCAGTGTTCTTCATCTCAGTTTGCATCACTACTATCCACTGAGTGATGCAGATACTTGGTTCTTTCTCTTCCTAACATCCGCTATCCAACCAATCACCAAACACAATGTCCACTGCCTACACTTCTTGAATCTGTTTTCCTTCCCCAGGTCCACTGCTGCTAGTTCAGTCAAAGCCACTTTCATCTCTTGCTTGAAGCACTGTAGTATCACTACAGCTGGTCCTTCCAATATGCCATTGCCTTCTTCCTACTGACTCTTCATGTGATAGGCAGAGAGAGCATGGGAAAATACAGATCTGTTTATGGCACTTTTCAAATACTTGTTTTGGTTTCCAAATGCTATTAAAATAAAGGTTAAAGCCTTTAGTCTGCCCTACAAAGCCATGCATTATCTGGTTGTAACTTAGTGTTAAACTGTGGCCTCGTGTCACTTCCTACTAATTAGCCACACTAAGCTGTCTTTAATTTCTTGTTGCAAAAAGGCTTTTGAACCTGCCCAAAATGCTTACCCAACACGTTACCTTCATTTTTAACCACTACTCAGGGCTTGGACCTGGGCTACCTTCTCTTCCTCATACTCTTGCTAGAAGATTTCAGTACAGCTGCAATCACTTCACTGTGCTACACTACAATTCTATACTAGGATGGCTTGAAAACCTGTTTCTTATATGTCAGGCCCTCTTCAGAGCTGCAGCCCTATGACTGCAGTATCATCTTTGTCTCACTGGCACATACCCTGAGGCCTCAGTATAATTATCTTTTCCTTATTCCCCAAACTAGATTGGAGTGTTCTTATAATATCCTGTTTTTTACATCAGAAGATTTATCACAGTTAGTTGTGTGCTCTTTTGTCCTTTAAGCTAAAAAGCTGAGTTCTAGCTCTTACAGGCTGATACATCCCCAACAACTACCCAGTGCCTGGCATGTAAAACCATGTAGGTATTTGTTGAGTAAATAAAGATGCTATACTGCTTGGCTTGGATAACATAAATTTATCTATGATATTCTATATTTTGAAACTTTTAAAATGGTGTGCTATTTTAAGAGTACATATTATTTGAATATGCACTTAAAAAGACTGTTGTTTTCCCAGAGAAATTATATATTTGAAAGAAATTATATCATTTGAAAGACTATGATGGACTACTTTAACAGTTATTTCTCTTCTTTGAAATGATAATTTTTATTCTGGGTAGTTATTTTAAAATAACTAATTTCCAGTATAAAGCTTGTCCTCTTTAGTCATTCAAACCCTTAAGAACTATATGTAAATATATATATATAATGCTAACTAACAGTATCATTGTAACTATCCTTTTTACTAAGGAGAGGTAATCTTTCTCCTTTGTAATTTGACTGGGGAAGCAAAGTCATAGAGTCAGAACTACTTTACCCAAAGAGAACAAGCTTAATCAGTGAAGAGTTACCGAACCTCAGCACTATGAAAGTCTCTCTAGCAAGATGTGGATGGGGAGAGATGGGGAACAGGTGAGAGAATATCAGTTCTGAATAAGACAGTCCTTCCTTGCCTTTACAGAGCTTATAGTGTAATGGGGAAAACATACATACATTTAACTAAGTATGAAACAAATAATAATCAAGACCTTTTAATAAAAAGACTATGACATTCTAATTTTAAGAAGATATTTTTAAAAGACCATGAGATTTTCGTACATGAAGTGTTAATTTGTTACCAGGCAAGTGGTGAAAGCATTATAGAAAACATGGATTGGAGGTAGACATTGAAGAAACAAAGGCCTTGCAACAAAAGGATGAGGCAGGACAGCAGCTTGAAATGTGTATGTGTTTGGAACATATCAGGAAGCATGAGGAAGTGAGGTATTGGATTCCTTTCATCATATTAAGGGCTTTGTGAAAATAAGGTGGAAGTACATGAATGATTCTCAAATTTTTTCCAAATACAGCCCTTCAGCTGTTGAGAAACAGCTATTGTGACTGGATTGTGTTATCTTACCTGATTTAAAGGAAAGACGATTTTGGCTCATATACATATAGAATAATAAAGTTTTGAAGCACATTGCGGGCCCTTATCTCTCTAGGTACTGTGTATATGAATGTGTTTCGAATGAGAAGAGGTTCTGTTAGCAATAAAAACAAATAACTAACAATGGGAATTAAGAGAAGCAGACCTGCGACAGGAACTATCAAAGGTGGCAAATGATCATCTTTGTCTTCTCGGTTCCCTTCAACTCAGCATTATCACTTTGATTTCTTTCCTATGGGATTATCTTGATTACTTAACACGTGTCTTGAAAAATACTGTTTAAAATACATTAGAAAGCATATTGATTTTATTAAGCTGAATAATATGTGCTCAGTCACTTCAGTCATGTCCGACTCTTTGCAAACTTATGGACCATAGCCTGCTAGGCTCCCCTGTCCACAGGATTCTCCTGGCAAGAATACTGGAGTGAGTTGCCATGCCCTTCTCCAGGGGATCTTCCCGACCCAGGGATCGAACTTGCGTCTCTTGTGTCTCCTGCATTGCAGGTGAATTCTTCACCCACTGAGCTAGGCTGAATAGCCACCTAAAAACATCAAGTCTTGATCTCTGGAACCTATAAATGTTACCTCATAAGCTAAAAGAATATCTGAAGATTTGAGTAAGTTAAGGCTCTGAACAGGAGGCGATTACCCTGTATTAACTGGGTGTCTATTATAAGAAGGAGGGAAAGAAAAGATTTGACATACAGAAGGGAAGACAGTGTGACCACACAGGCTGAGATTGGAAGTGATGTGATGCTGTCAGCAAAGCTAGAAGAGACAAGGAACCTCTTCTCCCCTAGAGCCTTTGAAGAGATCATAACCAGGCCGATACTTTGATTTTGACCCAGTTGGCACCCCACTCCAGTACTCTTGCCTGGAAAATCCCATGGACAGAGGAGCCTGGTAGACTGCAGCCCATGGGGTCGCTAGGAATCCGACACGACTGAGCGACTTCACTTTCACTTTTCGCTTTCATGCATTGGAGAAGGAAATGGCAACCCACTCCAGTGTTCTTGCCTGGAGAATCCCAGGGATGGTGGAGCCTGGTGGGCTGCCGTCTATGGGGTCACACAGAGTCAGACATGACTGAGGTGACTTAGCAGTATACTGCTTTTGTATTTCTGGCCCCCAGACCTGTGAAAGAGTGAATGGGTGTTGTCTTAAGCCACCAAGTCTGTGGTATAGCAGCAGTTGGAAACAGATATGTAGATGGGAAATTTTATGAACTTTTCTCTTAGATGTGGCTGTTTGGTCAGCATTTTATCTTACTTGAGAATATAATCAGGGATTTCCTAAACTACAAAGCTTTGATTTTCATCTTTATTTAAATGTGTTTATGTTTTCTTTCTCTATAGGGTACAACAGTTTAGCAAAAGATTTATAAGGATGTCTTGTCTCCTTTGAGGTTCAGCTTAGATACCTTTGATATTGCAAAAGTTGGGGAAAACAATCTGTCTACATCAGAGATTTTGGAATATGAATTCATAGAAACTAATGAAATAAAACAAAACTTGGCCTCATGGGGATAGAATGTCTTATGCAAATCTTTGTTGTCAGCCAAGTTCACATACGCAGAATACAAAACTCTGTTTCACTGTTTGTTGGGGATTTGGAAATAGCTTGAGATAATCTAATTTAAAGGAGTTGGTAAATTCCTCTAGCTTTGTAGAATTTTTTCCACATATGTCAGAGATATATGTGTACTTAGTATACTGTGAAATAAACTAGCACTTTGTACTAGTTTGAAAAGGTAAATATTGCTGTTACATTTTATTCTCTCATATTCCTTTTATTGGTACATGTTAATGAACTGCAAAAATGTAATGGTAATACTGCAAAGTACACTGGGTAAATTCTGGAAATTATCAGAGATTAGTCCAAAAATAGCTCTAGTTTTATATACTACAAAACTATTAAATCATTAATTTCTACTTCTGCTACTGAATTTTTATCTGTGGTCAGTGCAAAGTTATATAATAGAAACTATTAATACTTTCTTTTCTCTTAAAAATGTTCAAGGTGGACAGGAGGGTTTATAAAACCATGGTTTACTGATGCCATAGCAACATAATCTTACATTGAGAACATCATCTGTTACATTGCAGGTAATTGTGGTCATGTGCTTAGAATAGACTTTTAGTTCTAAAGTACCTGGTGATACAATAGGACTTATCCTATTGTATTTATCCAGATGTTTATACAGCACTTACAAGGAAATATTTTCACATGCTCATATGGGTTGAAATGTTACATACTTAAAGGATTGAGTTACTGTTATGAGTTGCAATATTTATGTAGCTTTGAACTTCAAGTGTAGGTTAAATGCCTATTTTGCAAAGAAAAATATGGGTAGATAGAAACTAAAATCTGAATTTTCTGATTGCTGAAGAGATGGTCTCTAATGGCAAAAATAATAGATTAAGTTGTTCTCTTTTAAAATATACTACATGAGAAGTGATTGTTTCTTTGATTTTATCATATTTTTCAAAAAGAATGTTTCCTAGCAGAGTCTTAATAGGAAACCAGAGCAAAATATAGAACATTCCAATACATTGGGGGCAAATTCAGTGCTGGAAATAGTATAACTGGTAGCATATTACTCAGAGTTCTCCAGAGATATGAAACCAGTAAGAAGTTAGTAGGGAAGGAATTCAGAACAGATGAGTGGGTCTGAGGTTGTCTGATCCTCTCTAAAGAGGGGGTACTGGATTCACCTAAATACACGTTTAGATCATACAGATTCCCAAGTGAGCGGTAACCACTGATGTCTCAGAAACTCCCACTTTCCTCTCAGTTCTTGGTTGCAACACCAAGGCACCAATAGCTGGGCACCCTGTCTGTTCCTGTCCAGAAGTGAGTCCCTTCACATAGCTATGCAGTCAAATATGCTTACTTTAACCGTGATGTTAAGCAATGTCCTGTAGATTGTTGGTGGTTACTTCTGTGACACATGTGAGGGATTTGGAGATCAAGTATTTCCTGAATCCCTACAGTTTGCCAGAGAGGGAGATGTTGATGTATGCCCACAAAGAAGAAAAGATACACACACCTAGGAAACACACATAGGAAACAAACCTTAATGAGCTTTCTTTAAGGTTATCTCATTTACTCCTTAATATGTTAAAAATAGGCTTCCCTGGTACCCCAGCTGGTAAAGAATCCACCTGCAATGCTGGACACCCTGGTTTGATTCCTGGGTTGGGAATTTCCCCTGGAGAAGGGATAGGCTATGCACTCCAGTATTGGGCTTCCTCGGTGGCTCAGATGGTAAAGAATCAGCCTGCGGTGCAGGAGACCTGGGTTTGATCCCTAGGTTGGGAAGATCCCCTGGAGGAGGGAATGGCAGCCCACTCCAGTATTGTTGCCTGGAGAATCCCCATGGACAGAAGAGCCTGGCAGGCTACAGACCATGGGGTCGGAAAGAGTTGGATATGACTAAGCATAGCACAGCACATGTATAAATATATTATTGCCCTGTTTCATAAAAGGAATTGATATTCACAGAAGATATCTAACCTCCCCAAGTTCATATAATCAGTGAATTTAACCTGTTGTTTAGCTGCTCAGTCGTGTCCAACTCTTTGCGACCCCATGGACTGTAGCCCACCAGACTTCTCTGTCCATGGGATTTCCCAACCAAGAATACTTGAGTGCGTTGTTATTTCCTTCTCCAAATATTAATTTTGCTCCTTCTCAAACTCCACCATACCTCCATTAGGCTTTGACTTACAGTACAGGTAAGAAACAACCTGTAAGGGTGTAGGAATTCATAAGAGGGTGAGACTGAAGAACAGAGGAAAGCCTCACTGAAGAGACAGAAGTTTGCTATTGAAAGGGTTCTACTTAAACAAAGGAAGGGCTTTGAGTATAAAAAAAAAACTTTACTATCTAGAAGTGGACCAAATGCAGTCAATTAAGTATCTTGAATGTAAGTGTTTGCTAGATATTTTGAGAAGTAGGAATTGTCAAATATAGCCAATGCTTAGGTAATTTTCGATGATCAAGAACCATTTAAAATTGTGGCTCCTATCTATCTGTTCACTCACAGCCAAAATATATTTTAGGATTAAAACCAATCTCAAGTTCTAAAACATTTATTAAAAATTTAGACTTTATACTAAATTATCTTGGAATAGCTGGAACTCAAAACTAAAATCACTTTTTAATCTGGCTCCTCTGTGCAATATTAAGGCAGTCTCTAATTTAGTAAATAAACACCTGAGAAAATTGCACTGCAACCTCTATTAATATGATTTAAACCATGTTGTGTGTTCTTCTGAGATATGCCAGATTAATGAATTTTCCAAGACCTGGTGGAAAATGACCTGCTGAAAATGAAAGTAGAATTCATAAGTAAAAGCAGCCAAAAGCAGCTAATCTTAACCCATTTTACAAATAAGGAAAGTGAAAATAGGTTAAAAGTAGGTCATATTTATTTTGGGTTATGTCACATCTTTATAATTTGAAAACTAATAAAGGTTTTGTTTGGTTTTTACTTCTTTCTCTATTATTTTAAATTATATTGCATTCATGTGTGTGTGTGCCCTGTTTGTGTTGTAACTGGCATATTTGGATGACTGGCCCAGATCTGGCATTTTGAGTTCTTTGCCAACAAAAATGTCAAGCGCATTTGCCTTTTAATTAAATGCAATGCCTGGATTTTAATATTCCATTTTTTCCCCTGAAGATGAGACTTTCCTGATCTTGTAGTTTATAGGAGGAAAAAAATCACTGACATTATCACGAAGCTATTTCCCTCAACAACTCCAGATATCCACATTATCACTTCATAAACATTTCACATTAAGGTTCAGATTTTAGCCTACTTTGCTGTAAACACTGTGTGTGGATACATGATCTGGCATTGTCTCTTTTAATGTATTTTTCTTATTTCTCAGTAATAATTAGCTCAATCTATCCTTACTCTTAATAGACCACTACTACTTGAATGTCCCACATGTAATAATCAGTATGTAGAAAATGTAGTTCCTTATTTTACACTTGACTTTCCACTTCCTGTACTTTTGGTATAAATGTGGTCTTTCTTATTATTCCCCAGGGCCATAGCATTATATTGTTTGCCTTCTGATTTTTTTACTTCCCCAAGTAAATTATTTTTAATTCACTCTGTTGTTATTCTCTGATCACCTTTATTACTTGAGGTTTAAAGAAAACTTTTTTTTTAATCAAATAGACAGCTCTATATTCTCTGAACCCCATTTATTACCTAGTTGATAGACAAAGCAGGGCTTCCCTGGTGGTTCAGATGGTAAAGAATCTGCCTGCTCTGCAGGAATCTGTTTCAATCATTGGGTCAGGAAGATGCCCTGGAGAAGGAAATGGCAATCTACTCCAGCATTCTTGTTTGGAGAATATCATGAACAGAGGAGCCTGGTGGGCTACCATCTATGGGATCACAGAGTCAGACATGACTGAGTGACTAACACTTTCACTTTCTAGATAAGGCATATGATACATTTTGCTACTGATGTGATACACTCGTCCTTTTCTCAGTGAAAAGCCACACTGTCTACCTCTAGGTTGTTCAGAGAAATCTTCCTTCACCTTTGAATCTAAAGAGATCACTATGGTCTTCTGTCTCATCCCCTATTTCAATTCTCAGTATAGAACTTCTCACTATCAGATGATGCTTATTTACTTATGGAGAAGGCAATGGCACCCCACTCCAGTACTCTTGCCTGGAAAATCCCATGGACAGAGGAGCCTGGTAGGCTGCAGTTCATGGGGTCGCTAAGAGTCGGACATGACTGAACAACTTTACTTTCGCTTTTCACTTTCATGTATTGGAGAAGGAAATGGCAACCCACTCCAGTGTTCTTGCCTGGAGAATCCCAGGGACAGCAGAGCCTGGTGGGCTGCCGTCTATGGGGTCGCACAGAGTCGGACACGACTAAAGCGACTTAGCACTAACACATCTTCACAACGTGAAGGTAAATTGCATGAGAGCAGAGATATTATCTATCTAATTCAGTGATGAATGTTTGTGTGTGTGTCCTGTCATGTCTGACTCTGTGACCCCATGGACTATAACCTGACAGACTCCTCTGTCCATGGGATTTTCCAGGCAAGAATACTGGAGTGGGTTGCCATTTCCTTCTCCAGGGGATCTTCTCGACTCAGGGATCAAACCCATGTCTCTTGTGCATCTCCTGTATTGCAGGCAGATTCTTGACCACTGGGCCACTGAGGAAGCCCAGATGAATCTTCAGAGGCTGGAAATGTTTCAGGCACATGCCAGGAACAACAGTTAATTATTTATTAAAAGAAAGAAACACATTCTTTCTTCATGGATATAAGATTCCATTCAGCCATGCATCTCTTCATGACTGCTTTTTCTAGAAAGAATTTTATCTGACTGCCAATTTATTGGTATTTTTATTTCTCCAACTTTACACCTTTTTTTATGTTTGTAATTAGACTTCTCTTGATTTGATGTTCTTTATTTGAACACATACTAGCTATGGTTCAAAAATCTAGGTTTGTAAAAAGAGTTATCTGAATTTAATTTGCTTTATATAATTATTACACTTACTGAGGCCTTATATACCAAGTTTTGTCCTAAGGACTTTATGTATTTTAGCAGATGTATCTTTCCTTCAACCTGGAACCTAGGTATCTTAATCATTTCTTTTTTACTGATAAGAAAACCGAGGAAAGCTGTGGTTAAATAACTAGTTTACCCAGCTAGTGAGTGGCAGAGCTGGGACTGAAACCCAGATCAATATTTTTCTTATAAAAATACGGAGCTGATACTCTTAAGGGATGCAGAGGCAGTCCAAGTCCTGTGTCACCTCATGATTACTGACAGAAGCTGATGCAGGTTCTCTTTTTTAGGTGAAAGCATGATCAATCTAGGTCTGTAGGATGCTCACAGACTAACCTAAAGCAATTAACTCACAATCAAAGGTCACCAATCATTCATGAAAGTAATTCACTGTGAAGTATAGCAAGAAAAAAAAAACATATCTTAATTCTCAAAGGACTGCAGGGATTGGGTTGTTGGGTACAGAATACGAAAGAGCTAAGAGCTGTGTACAAAATATTTAAAGAAACAAAAATTCAAATCACAAAGATTAGCAAGATGCTATCAAGAGTAACTAAACAAAGAACCATTCGCAAAATATCAAATGGAACTTTTCCACAGTTGTTGAAATTTAGAAATAACTCTTTGGCTAGATTACTTTGACAGCAGCTTTGACAGAAGTGAGGGGATCATTTATCAGCCAAACTTTAATCTGAAGAAGTTATCCATAGCAAAATGTAAAGACCAGCCAAGATACTTCAGAAGGAGAGGACTATACATGGAAACATGCCCATGATGTATTATAACATATTATAGAGCTGTAGTAACCTAAAACCATGTTATATCAGCACAGAGTATTTCCTTTTGGGAAATAATGGAAAATCTGGAAACTGAATTCCTGCATTTATGTAATTTAGATATAAGACATAAGTGGTTTTGTAGATCATTGGATCAATTGAAAAGTTGTCCACAGAAACTGGATGTTTATGTAAGGTGAAGGGGGCTGAAATACCTTCCTACTGTATATTACACTCAGAAAGCAATTCCATATAGATCCAGGGTTAAATATAAGTGCACAGTTTTAAAACTTTTAGAGAAAAAAAGAAGAGATTGTTTTTATTAATTCAAATAAGTGGTTAATATATTTGACTTCATTAAAATTAAGAACTGCTATATCAAGATATTCTATATATAAAGTGAAAGAAACATCACCCAATGGAAGGTATTTGCAGCACACATAACTAGCAAAGAATTAGTATACGCACATAAAATATTATTGTAAATCAATAAGAAAAAGATGAAAACCAAATGGAAAAAAAATGGGTCAAAGTTGTATACCAAGCATTTCAGAAAAGAAATAGGTATAAATACTTCAAATAAATATCTCAAAGATGATTTTAGTAATCAAAGGCATAATAGATATGATTTTCTAGCCCTAAATTGGCAGAAATTACAAAAGTATGATAATGCAAAGTGTTAAGGTGTAATTTAAACAGGGTTTATATACACTGCTGTGAGTATGTTAAATTGGTAACAATTTGGGATTATATTACAAAGTTGAATATTTGCAACCATGTAATAGTTACAGTTAAAATCTGCTGGATGCAATCTATGGAGCCACAGTTTGCCAACCCCTGGAATAGATCAAGGAGTATTTTGAGTATTTGAGGATTGGCTGTAGCTATTAATTGATTCTGGTGTAAGATACCCTAAAGTAATTGTCAGCAGATGAGATCAAAAAGGTTGATTAGACCTTCGTTTTGAAAGGCATTATATGTCATACCAAGAACTTCTGCCATTCCTCTTGAATAGAAAGCAGTTAAAGGACTCATTTAATCACCTTTGCATTTTCAAAAACTCATTTTGGTGGCAATGTAGAGGATAAATCTGAGGAGGCCTACGTGGGAAGCAGAGAGGCTTAGTGAAAAAGCAAGATGACTGGGTCTTGATCTGAGTTAGTGAGAAGATGCAATCAAGAATTAATGACAGATTTCAGAGGTAACGTAGTAGACAGACTCAATTGTGTTTAAGAAGTAAGAGACCACCTAAATCTGTATTTTACCCAATTGATTAAATTGAAATGGGAAGCTTAATGAAAAATCCATAGGTAAAATTAAATTTGCCCTTCATTGAATACTATGAAGTGAAAAATAATATTTTACGTGGTTTTTGACCCTTAAGTACATTTCTGAAATGTATTGCTTATTTCTTTTGCTTTTACAAAAAGTATTTCTATTATTTCTTCAGGATTTTAGGTAACATTTTGAACTATGCGTTTAAAAACAAATTTAGACACTCTAAGACTATAAATAGATCCCTTAAGCAGTGTGAAATTAATTTAAAATATTTATAATATTAATCTATACTTTTATATCCTAGTTGTTTAAAGCCTCCATAGACTTCTGCCTTGTTATTTTCCACATTAGAAATTTTGAGATAGTGTCCATGTGTTTATTAAACAAAAGCAAAACTATATCCTTGTTTTCATTAAAAAAAAATGTGTGACATATAGCTATTTTCACTGTTCACCAATATAAAACTCTGATAGACCCTGGTTTTTATTCAATAATCTAAGACTAGGCAAGTTTCATAAAATCATATGACATGATGAAGCAAGTGACTTCAAAGGATCACTGAGTTAAATAATGCATGCTTCAAGATGCCCTTAAGGCTTAGCTGTCCACTGTGGCAGACTATTTAATTAATAACATGTACTTTACAAAACTCATCATTATATATTTATGCAATAGACTGCTAAGATTTTTAAAAAACTGTTTTTCAGTAATATCAGTTCCCCTATTCATAACTTTTAATTTTTATATGATAGACCAAAAGAACTAATATCTAGGCTGTCTCCATCTGGAGCAGCAGAATGATTAGTACTTCTACAGTCCACTACACGTGCTTCAGTTTATAAAAAGTACTTTCCCCATCATTATGACTTGTGTGTGTGTATGCTCAGTCGCATCCAACTCTGCGACACCATGTAGACCACCAGCCTTCTCTGTCCATAGAATTTTCCAAGCAAGAATACTGGAGTGGGTTGCCATTTCCTACTTCAGGAGATCTTCCTAACCCAGGGATCAAACCTGCGTCTCTTGTGTCTCCTGCACTGGCAAGTGAATTCTTTACCACTAGCACACCTGGAAAGCCCCATTATGTCACTTACTATTCCCAAAAACTATATAAGAAGTTCATCTTATGCCAATGCTCAAACACCAACCCCCCCACACACACAAAAAAACAACATACATGTCTGGTCATATATATCCTTGTGTTTTTTTAAGACAACTGATTTTCTTTCTATCATTATAATCAACCATAGGCAAGTTTAGTTTTAGTCTTTTATTTATTCAACCAATATTTTGTACTATTACACCTTTCCAGGTCCTATTAGAAATATGGTGGTAAGCAAAATAATACATGGTCCCTGTTTTCATGGACTTAACCACAATGGGAAGCCTCGGAGAGTTCTAGTTAGAAGAGTGACATGATACAGTTGAAGTCTTAGAAAGACTTTGTGCTGCAGTGTGGGTTTTGATGTGGATTAGTCAGAGAATGCAGTCAGGGAGATAAAACATGTGGCTTCTGTGTAATCTGGGTAAAGTTTCATGTTGACCAGAGTTAAGCAGTAGTAGTAGCAGTGGGTATGGAAAAAGTAGACAGGAGATACTTTTTTTTAATTAATTCATTCATTTTAATTGGAGGCTAATTACGTTACAATATTGCAATGGTTTTTGCCATACATTGACATGAATCAACCATGGGTGTACATGTGTCCCCCATCCTGAACCCCCCTCCCACCTCCCACCCCATCCCATCCCTCAGGGTCATCCCAGTGCACCTGCCCTGAGCGCCCGAGACAGGAGACATTAAGTAGTAGTACTTTGCAATTAATTGTATGAGGGGAAAAAAGGTCAAGTGATCATGCATGCCAGTTTGCTCAGGACAATTCTAGTTTTTGCCTTTTGTTCTGTCATAATGATTGAATATTCCCCTTCACTTTCAAATGCATTCTAATTTGGATGATAAATTATATGTTAATTCTAGATATAAGGAGAGAGAGGAAGATTCAAAAATGATGCTCAGCTTTCTGCTTGAATGCTGTGTAGAAAGTTCTGTCATTTTCTGAAAGGGTAGATACACTAGGGGAGGAACCAATGTGAGGGTAAGATTATGAGTTCAGATTTGGATATGGTGTGTTGAAAGTGACTTTCCTACATTGAATGCAGACGTATGAAAGAATCCAATGACTGCATGGGTCAGGAAGTCAGATTGGAGTCCTTGGTTAGAGATATGTGAATGTGGTACATATCTCTCTCTCAAAATATCATATTGCATATACCCTTCTTCTTGGAATGATATGAGGTGATAAAATGCCTGCTTGATAAGATGAAGCAAGATAAATGACATAAACATTGCGTCTTAGCATTAGGCTACTATTGACCTTCTAATGATGTCTCAGAAGGAGGATCATCTGTTTGGGATGATCCTGAATCACGCAGCCATGATGAAGCTAATGGTTGGATGTCAGGAGCTGATGATGTGATGGTTAGGGTTTCTGAGTGGGATGGATTGGGATGGTGCAGAATTTCATCATGCTACTCAGCGTACAAGTTAAAACTTATCAGTCATTTATTTCTGGAATTTTCCATTTAATATTTTTGGATGACAGTGTGCTACAGGTAACTGAAACAGTAGAAAGTGAAACTGAATTGGGAGGAGGGGGCTACTGTATATTGATCTGAGAGTGATCAGCATGGATAGCAACTGAAGTGATGGAAGTACATGAAATCACCAAGCCAAAAGTATGGAAACCTGTGTGGGAAGGTTCAGGTCATCACTGAGGAACTCAAAGCATGATCTATTTTCTAAAGGAAATGAGGGAGGGACTCACAATGGAGATCTGGAAAGAAAAAGCCAGCATCCTAGGAAAACTGGGAGATGATCAAGTAATGGAAGCCCCAGGAAGAAGTGTTTCAAGAAAACAGAGTAGACAGCAACGTCAGATGCTATCAAGAGGTTGCATGAAATAAGATGAGTATACATTGAACTCAGTAACTAGTCAGTCATTAGAGATGTTGGTGATGGTGGATTGCTGCCATTGGGGGACATCAGCCTGGTTATAAGTAATAATTGGGAAGTAAGTATGAACAATTTTCCAGAATTATAACTGAAGAGGAGAGAAAGCATTAGTGAAATACCTGGAGGATTTGCAGTATGATGGTGTCTCTAAAGACACTATGAGATCACCTAATATATTGTACTTAGAGGCTTCTATCTCCTGTATCCATCATGAAGATGGATTGTACTTGTATGATTGCAGCTATTGTGTAATTTTCTTTTTAATTAAATTTATGTATTTTTTAGGTATTTGTTTGTTTTTTACCAAGTAAAGTTACTTCAACTATTTTTGCCCCCAAAAATGCATCTCATAAATTTGTTCCATAAACATAAAATACTGCCTTAGTTATTTTCCTGCTGTCCAAAGAATTATGCTGCTCTTGGCTTCAGAACACTGGGGACTCTTGGAATATTCTTTGGCAGATAAAAAAGGTAAAGATTTATGGCAAAGGAAAGCATTTCTGAAAAAGGTGCTCCACATTGCCTTTGTGTGTGTGCATAAATTATAAACGGGGCTCAGGGGTGCAGTCACTGTAATAGCTTTTTGCTCGCTTTGAAGAAAATAGAAAATGCTCACTTAGGGGCTACTGCTTGTGTTTCCATTAATGAATCTTCTAAGCTTGAATGATTTTAAATAGAATATTTATGTTCCTTGGTTTAGTAGGGCAAAAACTTGGAGAAATGCGTGTGATTAAGGTATCTAATGTAATAAATTTATGCAGACATTTAATAAAAAATGCTGTTGGTGATAATAAGTCATAACTAAAGACTTTGAGGAGGATTCACAATCAATGGAAAACAACCACCAAATCGTATGTTCCTGGAGAATTTGATTAGCCTTCTCTACTCAGGATTTATACTGATTTGGAGCATTGACAAACAACTCTTCTGCACAAGACTTGTAATCATGACAAACAAGCAGTCTTAGCCAACTCAGATGAAGAAGCTTTGTTTTTTTTTTTTTTCCTTTCTTAGCTACTTGGCAAATATTAATTGAAGTCCAATGTTTTATAAGGACATATATTCTATGACTTTAAAGTAGTAACACTGTTTTACATAATAAATTATAAATGTTTCACTACTTTGCACCCTGAATACACCTGCAGGGTTTCAGTATCTTTGGTCAGAAGTTTACTTTTAGATTTGACTTTTTATTTATGGAAATAAGTTTAAATTAACTCATGAGCAAGTCAGTATTATTAAATGAGACTTCTAAAACTTCACCATCTTCTGTATTTGAAATTGTTTAGCCATCAACTGCATGTCACTTTTGTTATATAATTACTAATCACAGTTAGTATTAAGGCTGGCTGTTCATACTGTGTATATGGTGAGAGTTGTCTACTTTTGGATGATCCTAGTAGTTCTGAAGATTCTTATGAAATTTAACATATGCTACTTATAGCGTAATATCCTTGTAAAGTTATTTCATAATAGCATTTGTTTAATCGAATTAAAATGCTATATTAAAAATAGATTTACCTCATTAAACAAGAAATAATCTTCCAAAGCATTGCAAAAAGATTAATTCTGGGAGTTAGGGCAGAAAATCACAGAGGAATCATTCTTACCCTCTGAAAGGCATGTATAACATAGAACCTTATTAGAATAAGCTTTAAATCATGAATCATGATGATTTGTTGCATGCCCTAAAGTTTCTTCTAGAGATTTCTACATCAAACATTTTGTCTCCCTATCTCAAGCAGTAACTGTGTCAAGCCAATCCAATTTGACAATCGCAAACAATAAATATATTCCTTTTAGTTTTATATCTAACTTTGAAATATATTCCCCCTTCTTTTATTGAATATATATATATACATACATAAATATGTAAATATATTTACACATACATGCACAGTGACATACATGTGCGTTCCTAACATGGCTGTTGGGAAAGAAGAGATGTCCAATATATTTAATGCATGTTTTAATGAATTGAACCATAACATGTAGTTTAAAATGTGGTAAGCAAATCAGTCTGAGTCAGACTTGCCTGTGGGTCTCCAGGAGGCGAGGGTTGACAGTTTGGCCTCAAGCCAAACAACAGGGAGGGAATACAGCCCCAAACATCAACAGAAAATTGGATTAAAGATTAACTGAGCATGGCCCCACACATCAGAACAAGACCCAGTTTCCCAAACAGTCAGTTTCCCATCAGGAATCTTCCATAAGCCTCTTATCCTTATTTATCAGAGGACAGACAGAATGAAAACCACAGTCAGGGAAAACTAACCAAACTGATCACATGGACCACACCTTGACTCACTCAGTGAAACTATGAGCCATGCCGTGTAGGGCCAACCAAGACGGATGGGTCATGGTGGAGAGTTCTGACAAAACATGGCCACTGGAGAAGGGAATGGCAAATCACTTCAGTATTCTTGTCCTGAGAACCCCATGCTGCTGCTGCTGCTGCTAAGTCGCTTCAGTCGTGTCCAACTCTGTGCGACCCCATAGACGGCAGCCCACCAGGCTCTGCCGTCCCTGGGATTCTCCAGGCAAGAACACTGGAGTGGGTTGCCATTTCCTTCTCCAATGCATGAAAGTGAAAAGTGAAAGGGAAGTCGCTCAGTCGTGTCCGACTCTTCACGACCCCATGGACTGCAGTCTACCAGGCGCCTCCATCCATGGGGTTTTCCAGGCAAGAGTACTGGAGTGGGGTGCCATCACCTTCTCTGGAGAACCCCATGAACAGTATGAAAAGGCAAAAAGATAGGACACTGAAAGATGAACTCCCCAGGTCAGTAGGTCCCCAATATGCTACTGGAGATCAGTGGAGAAGTAACTCTAGAAAAAATGAAGAGACAGAAACAAAGCAAAAACAATGCCCAGTTGTGGATATGACTGGTGATGGAAGGGAAGTCTGATGCTGTAAAGAGCAATATTGCATAGGAACTTGGAATGTTAGGTCCATGAATCAAGGTGAATTGGAAGTGGTCAAACAGGAGATGGCAAGAGTGAACATCGACATTTTAGGTATCAGTGAACTAAAATGGACTGGAATGGGTGAATTTAACTCAGATGACCATTATATCTACAACTGAGGGCAAGAATCCCTTAGAAGAAATGGAGTAGCCCTCATAGTCAACAAAAGAGTCTGAAATGCAGTACTTGGGTGCAGTCTCAAAAATGACAGAATGATCTCTGTTCATTTCCAAGGCAACCCATTCAATATCACAGTAATCCGAGTATACGCCCCAACTGCTAATGAAGAAGCTGAAGGTGAACAACCGGTTCTGTGATGACCTAAAAGACCTGTAGAATTAACACCAAAAAAGATGTCCTTTTCATCATAGGGGACTGGAATGCAAAAGTAGAAAGTCAAGAGATACCTGGAGTAACAGGCAAATTTGGCCTTGGAGTAGAAAATGAAGCAGAGCAAAGGCTAGCAGAGTTTTGCCAAGAGAACACACTGGTCATAGCAAACACCCACTTCCAACAACACAAGAGATGACTTTACACATGAACATCACCAGACGGTCAGTACCGAAATCAGATTGATTATAGTCTTTGCAGCTGAAAATAGAGAAACTCTGTAGAGTCAGCAAAAACAAGACCTGGAGCTGACTGTGGCTCAGATACTGAATTCCTTATTGCAAAATTCAGACTTAAACTGAAGTAGGGAAAACCACTAGACTATTCAGGTATGATCTAAATCAAATCCCTTAACAATTATACAGTGGAAGTAACAGATAGATTCAAGGGATTAGATTTGATAGAGTGCCTGAAGAACTATGGACAGAGGTTTGTGACATTGTACAGGAGGCAGTGATCAAGACCATCCCCAAGAAAGAGAAATGCAAAAAGGCAAAATGGTTGTCTGAGATGGCCTTACAAATAGCTGAGAAAAGACGGGAAGCAAAAGGCAAAGGAGAAAAGGAAAGATATACCCATCTGAATGCAGAGTTCCAAAGAATAGCAAGGAGAGATAATAAACCCTTCCTCAGTGATCAATACAAAGAAGTAGAAGAAAACAGTAGAATGGGAAAGACTAGAAATCCTTCAAGAAAGTTAGAGATACCAAGGAAACATTTCATGCAAAGATGGGCAAATAAAGAACAGAAATAGTATGGACCTAACAGAAGGAGAACATATTTAAAAAGGTGGCAAGAATACACAGAAGAATTATACAGAAAGATCTTAATGACCCAGATAACCATGATGATGTGATCACCCACCTAGAGCCAGACATACTATATGTGAAGTCAAGTGGCTTCCAATCCCAAAGAAAGGCAATGCCAAACAATGTTCAAACTACTGCACAGTTGCACTCATCTCACACACTAGCAAAGTAATGCTCAAAATTCTCCAAGCCAGGCTTCACAGTACGTAAACTGTGAACATCCAGATGTTCAAGCTGGATTTAGAAAAGGCAGGGGAACCAGACATCAAATTACCAAGATTCATTGGATCATAGAAAAAGCAAGAGTTCCAGAAAAACATCTACTTCTGCTTTATTGACTACACCAAAGCCTTTGACTCTGGATCACAAACTGTGGAAAATTCTTCAAGAGATGGGAATACCAGGCCACCTTACCTGCCTCTTGAGAAATCTGTATGCAGGTCAGGAAGCAACAGTTATAACCAGACATGGAACAAAGGACTGGTTCCAAATTGGGAAAGGAATACATCAAAGCTGTATATTGTCACCCTGCTTATTTAACTTATAGTCAGAGTACATCATGCGAAGTGCCGGGCTGGATGAAGCACAAGCTGGAATCCAGATTGCCAGGAGAAATATCAGTAACCTCAGATATGCAAATGACACCACCCTTATGGCAAAAAGCAAAAAGGAACTGAAGAGCCTCTTGATGAAAGTGAAAGAGGAGAGTGAAAAAACTGGCGTAGAACTCAACATTCAAAAACTAAGATCATGGCATCTGGTCCCATCACTTCATGGCTAATAGATGGGAAAACAATGGAAACAGTGATAGACTTTATTTTCTTGGGCTCCAAAATCAATGCAGATGGTGACTGCAGCCATGAAATTAAAAGATGCTTGCTCCTTGGGGAAAAAAAAAAAGCTATGTCCAACCTAAACAGCATATTAAAAAGCAGAGACATTACTTTGCTGACGAAGGTCCACTAGTCAAAGCTATGGTTTTTCTAATAGTCATGTATGGATGTAAAAGTTGGACTATAAAGAAAGCTGAGCACTGAAGAATTGATGCTTTTAAACTGTGGTGTTGGAAAAGACTCTTGAGAGTCCCTTGGACTGCATGGAGATCAAACCAATCAATCCTGGAAGGAAATCAGTCCTGAATATTCATTGGAAAGACTGATGCTAAAGCTGAAAGGCCATACTTTGGCCACCTTATGCAAAGTATTGACTCACTGGAAAAGACCCTGATGCTGTGAAAGATTGAAGGCAGGAGAAGGGGACGACAGAGGATGAGATTGTTAGATGGCATCACTGACTCAATGGGACATGAATTTGAGCAAACTCAGGGAGTTGGTGATGGACAGGGAAGCGTGGCATGCTGCAGTCCATGGGTCTGAGTCGGTAGTGACTGAGTGATTGAACTGAATTGAACCTCTATTTGAGATTGGAAATTCCCTGAAGCCTGGATATATGGCAAGTGTCATCAGAAAGGATAACTCCTTTGCTTAATGAAGAAACTAACTGAAGGCTTGCTTTTCTTTCTTGAGAATTATAATTATCAAATACTAGTCCATGGGGAATTTTACCCTATCCAATCAAAATAATATGTTAAGACGATTATAGTGAATTACTTTGAAAAGTTAACTGTGTTTCTGTAGCACTTTTCTTCAAAGTATGTTTCCTACTGGTTTACCTCTAAATTGCCATTTTATGAAATGATACTGATACTGGATTTATTAGCTCTTTTTCATTTCTTCCTTGGATAAATTAAAAGTTAACAACCTGTGTCAGTCCCCTTTGGGAGGAAACTGTGTCTAGTTGAAACACTGAAGCAGATATTTAAATGTGCAGATTTGAGAGTGAAAGAAAAGGTTGGAAGTAGAAGCCAAGAGAGAAAAGCTAACGAAGAAAGGATTGAATATAGAAAAATGGATACTTTTTTAAAGGGAATTAAATTATCCACTAGAAAGGTCTGAGATTAGATTTAGGGATCCTCTTGTTTGCTCATTCAGCCATCATCTCTTGACACTGTGATGGCTGCTTTAAGGCAGTTTCCTAAATGTGCATAATTCTAAGAGTCACCTGTTCCCTTGTCACATCAGTTCTTAGCAAGAAGGGGCCATGGATTTGGAAGCATTGAGAAATACTGCTTTAGAAGATAGAAGATGTGTTAGATTTTGTCTCTGTTCTTGAGCAATTTATAATTTTTTCCGTATCTCTAAGCCTCAGTTTTGTTTTAATCTGTAAAATGTAGATAATAATGTTTTCCTTGCCAGTTCTCAAGGCAAATAAAAGAAAAATGTCTTCAGAGGCTTACTGGAGCTTGTAGATTGTTTAAGATTTGTAATATTAGTTGTTTTTGTATGTGAAGAAGGGTGGTTACTTTGAGAAAGAAAGGAAGTGAGGAGATACAAAGAATTAAAAAAAAAAACAACTTTCATCTTCTCAATGTTCTGTTTTTCAAGTTTATATTCTGGATTTTATTTGTTAAGAATGTGAAATATTCCTTGACAAATTTGTTTTCCATTGGTTATTCTTGTCTTCCTCCAAACCAGCGATTTATTTCAAATCTTTTAAATCATATCATAAACTCACACCTCCAGTATTTACACTATAACCCTTTGTGTCCTAGATAAATGCCATTGACACTATCTTAAAGAGTCATGCATGGCACCTTGCATTTGAGCAGAGAAGTACTTGTTGAATGAAGTGATAAAAGAATGAATCTCTAAATCCAACCTTATCTCTTTCCACTCTGCTCTTGGCTAAAAATCCTGTGTCCTTACTTTTAAGGACACTTGAAGAAAAATAGTTCACCATTCCCCTTTTTTTTTTTTAATGTTAACAACATCTCTCTCCAAAAAACATTTCCCTTAACCTTAAATCTCTCATGTTGGAGTTCAGCATGCGACCATATTTATATTTTCAAGTTACTTTTATTCAAATAAAATAAATTCTCTGTCTGTAGTAAGCTTTAGCTGGGAATAATTTTCCTTTCTGTGATAATTAGCTGCTTTCAGCAATTTATTTTTTTTTGATTCGTTTAGCAGCAGCAACAGAAGAACCAGAAGTGATTCCAGACCCCGCCAAGCAGACTGACAGAGTGGTGAAAATCGCAGGAATTAGTGCTGGGATTTTGGTGTTCATCCTCCTCCTCCTAGTAGTCATATTAATTGTAAAAAAGAGGTAAGACCTGGTTTTGTTCTGTCCCACTCACTCACCATTTATGTCACGGTTACTAGTTTTCAGATACTTCTTTGTTTCCCTGAGCTCTTTTTAAATGAGAATAAACAACAAGAATTGAATTTTAACAATATTGCCAGCATCTAAGCATATTTCTCCTGCTTTGAAAATAAATTCTAATTGGTTATGTACAGTTTAATTTTGGATATAAAATATGCTTTTGTCAATTTAACCTTGAAATTAGTGTATGAATTTAAATTCCTCAAATGCTTGAGATATTAATGTATCTTATGTTTTGAAGTTTTTTTATTATACACGGCAAAATAAGAGTTTATTATGATATTTGGTCTATGAATTATTTTGTACTTTTACTCTGTTTTTCTTAAAGTTTAAAGATATGAGAAATATGAACATTGTTTTATGAAGTTGTATATTAATATTCACTGACTAAATACTTTAGCACTTTAATATGAAGAACCAAATGTTTAAATTGAGCATTAGTGTTTTATACTATATCAACCAATATCGCCATCTTCTGGAATTATATGAAGATATTAAGACCTACGGAAATTTAAATTGGATTATATTTGGTAGATTAAGGTATACTGCTACCAGAAAGCATTTCAAAAAATACAGTTCTTATAATTTGAACTTTTTCTTATTCTATAAAATATCATTATCTGTATGGCATTGTTTTAGAAATCAATAGAACTCTCCAATCCTTCCAATCATCTGTTTTAAACAATATTACAATCTGGAAGGATTACTAAAAAATCTTTGCTGAGTATAGTTCTAAAATATTGGTGTATAGACATATTTCTCATTCATTAATTATACTGAATATAATAAAAAATGTTGCTTACTTTATACTAAATCATATACTACTATGATTGTTATTTTGTACTCAAAATAAATCATTAATAATATAGATGACTCATACTACATGTTTAATGATTCCATGAGAGTTTATTTTAATGTATTGCCTCTTTACAATTACCCCCTGGAGATATATATGTTGGAGAAGACACATCTGCATTAGAAACATTAGGTATGCATTATAGTGTTTTGTGTTAAATTAGCTACATACGTGCTTTCCCCAATAGTGCTTTCTCTTTTTGCTGTTGTCTACCTCTGTGGTTGGAAATTATATCATATTTGAGACGGGAAGGTTTAAACATTTTACTAATAAATTTGCCGGTCAAGATCAATAAAATCATTGAATACAACCTTCAAACCTTATGTTTCTATTTAGTTTAAATTTATATTTGGAGAGTTAAATTAAGCTCTCTATATTTAGAGAGTTAACTTTGCTTTAGAGTTAAAAGTATTTCAGCTACTTCAGCCTGGATATGAAAACATAAAAATGGCCTCTGGTTATGTCTTAGTTAAAATTGGGTTAATACTGGTTTTATTAGTTAATTATTTGAAAACACTTACTTGTTGTTGTAGCCTTTCTAATCTGTGGCCGTCTGTTTCAAAAATAACCAAAAGTGAAACATGAATTTTCTAAAGTACATCAAAACAGTCTCTAAGCATGATTTTTTTGTGTGGTTAAAGTGCTCTGACATCTCTCTAAAACTGCCTAATGCATCAAATTCTTTTCCTGGTTCATATTTTAAATGGTTGGATAAATGAGCCTCTCTATTAAAATGTTTAATGTTTGAGTTTTCATAATTGTGCTTTAATTGATTGTCTTCTACTAGAAAGTATGCTAGGTTTTTTGGTTTTTTTTTTTCTCTTCCTCATCACTACCTCTAGAACTAGAGAAGTTGCATTTTTATAGGTAGATAAAGTTACATGCTTAGGTATATTATCTTCTGTATAATATAACCAAGAATCCCTTACTTATCTAAGAAACCTCATAATAACTTTTAGTTATATGTAGTATATCACACATATATTGTGTATGATTTAATCATAAATATGTTTAATATACATACACAAAAGTATAGGTATTATAACAGTGTTAGATAGGATCAAAGTTAACAATTTTAGTATATCATGTAGTCTCCCTATATGATATGCTAATATACAAATTTATAATAAAAATAATGGAAAAGCAAATTATTTTAGCCTTGCATTATCTTTAATTTTATGGGAAATAGTAAGTTTCTCAAGACTTTATCTCTCACTGGAGTAATATACGTAGGTATATTTCTCATGTTGAAAAAAAATTCTGTGTATTTTTGGTTGTTGTATAAAGAAATGGTTTGGAATTTAGTAAAATTCTGCAGTGAAGGGTATATATAAAGTAAGTTTTTAGGCTAAGAAAAGGGATATTGCATCTTTCAAAACTCAAAGTCATTTTAATTTAATCACTGTTGAATTATTTCCAAATGTATGCCATTTTTTCATTGGTTATGTATTATTTTAAATTTGCAGCATGAATACATTAATAATTCCAAACATAAATTTGAAATTATGTTTCAGTACAGTAAATGTATATGATATCATGGTCACATACATCTGCTGTAGAAATACCTTTGTGCATAGATAGTATATGGTGCATATGTATATTCACATAATATATGTATGTACCTGTATATTAATAAGATATAATGACTTATTTATAGAAATTAAGGTATCATTCTGCATATATTCTATATTAACCTAATAGATCTTTATGTTTTATATTTAAAGAAAAATAGTCAATTTAGTGTAGAAGTTATATACACAGCTATTTCATCTGTCATGACATTTAGATGGTAATGGATGATATTATGCTTAACTGCATGTTAAAAATACACAATCCATTTAATTTTTCATTTTTTTTTGGCTATAGAAAAGTCAGCATGTTATTTTTTCCAAATTATGTATTTTAAATTTTATTTTCTATTGCGTATCTGTCTGTTTAATTGCATGGCGAAAGATATCTAACCAATGCATGAGCAAATTGAAATCCAAACAAAAAAAAACATGAATTTTATTTTGTTTTATTTTACTTTTTAACGCACATTTTTCTGCTTTATTGAATGTGACAGAGTCACGCTTTTCATTCACCATTGCTTCTCTTTTTCCACTGTCTGTGATTTGCTTGCCAGGAGGAGCTACTATTCTTACTCCTACTACCTGTAAGTAGAAAATGGGTGATATACGACTTTACATGTGTTAAAGATGCAGTATCCCTTTTCAAAAAAAAACAACAAACCAAAAAACAGAATGTTTGCAGTTTTGATGACTGCAAAAAATATGTTTTTCTGGACTCTAAAGCTATAAAGTTTGCCTATTAACCTATTTTATTAATCTTTTTAAAAAGGGATATTGTATTTCTGTATGTTCAGCTACTTTTAATTTTTATTTACGATTTTCCATAAGTAGTCATAGTCTATAGCCGAAAACATCATTTATATACTTAAGTCAAACCTGTACATTATCAATATACTATCTCACTCATCTGGTAGAGATAGTGGTTGCAGTTCACTAATACCTATTTTTAGATGTGTGTGCTTTAGTTCAATCATGTCCGACTCTTTGCAGCCCCATGGACTGTAGCCCGCCAGGCTCCTCTGTCCATAGGGATTCTCCAGGCAAGAATACTGGAGTGGGTTGCCCTGCCGTCCTCCAAGGGATCTTCCCAACCCAGGGCTCAAACCCAGGTCTCCCCCATTGCAGGCAGATTCTTTACTGTGTGAGCCACACTGTTATATCTGACAAAATGACTCAACTGATGTATTCATAGAAGAACATTCAAAATGCCTTCACAGTATGCAAATCAGGTCAGGTGTGAGTGTGGTAACTTCTCTCCACATTTCCAGGAATCCAGGATGGGCTGTAACTTCAGAACGCCTTTGGTCTAGCTATGTAGGCAATCAGGATGCTCTGGTGAAAATGAATGGGTAAGAATTATAATGTGGCAGTGATAAAGAAATAAAAAAGTCTTCTTAGAGAAGAAATTTCGAGTTTATTATGACTTAAATAGGACAATGATTTTGTAAAACCAAGACCAAAAAAGAAAGAAAGCCTGTCAACCTAAACAAAACATAATAGGTGTTACACATCCTTTTTTGCGCTCCAAAGTTTCAGCTCTTCCTATGCTTAAGTACGAAATGCTACTTTTGATGAGGAAGGAGGGTATTGTCCAGTCTGTTTCACTACTCATTTTCAGCTTATTACCTTAAATTCCAGCATATACATTCAATCCAAAGGAATTCTTGGTCATTGCTTGATCAATATTTGATCCACCAAATTTTGAGAGTCAAGGATTTTGATTATTTGGTACATATGTCCCACAGTATTTACTTCACTGAGTAAATTTAAGTTAACTTTACAGAAATATTTGGTGAGAGTCTCAATGACTATAACAGAATTCTGCCAACAGTTTAAATATTATAAACATTTGGCTTTTTAAAATCTGATAAAATAAGCAGGTGTAAACTAACAGTGCTCCTAACTTATTGTGATGGATTGTAATATCCTTGTTAAATCATGTTTGATGAAGCCAAAGGTAATTAAATGTACCGTTTCATACAATGATGAAACACTTTTCCTCTTTATAGCCCACCCATATATCCACCTGCAGAAGTTTATGCTGTTGGCTGCTTTGATAATGAAAGTCATTTGCACATCTGTCAAACTCAAGTAGTTGCAAAATGATATGCTTAACTGTCCTGAAGCGTAGGTTATATATGCTGGTTTCTCAGATGGAGACAAAATATCAAACATGCAGGAATCAATAAATATTTAATTATGAGAACATCAATAAGGTTACCATTAGCCATCCATTTATCTATAATATTAGAATTGGATTGCCTTTTTATAGATGTGTGGCATTTCTGTATTCTAGACTATGTATTATTAGGCTTTGATACTGTTACTGAAGTACTTAGGGTTCCTGGCATTATCAATCATAATTAGAAAAAAAGTTTAACAGGCTTATGTTTTTAAAAGCTGCTTAAACAGATCTAGTGAAGCAAATCTGAATTAGACAGTTTTTAAAAGAAATGTAGGAATAAATTACAGTAAAATTTAAAAGAAAACCAGATGTAATCTATGAACTAAAAATTCATTGGCATCGTCATAGTAACTGTCAGTTCTTGATCAAAGCACTTAACTCTGGTGTTGATATTTATTTCTTTTGTAATAACCTGAATTAAAGCCTACCTCACAGGGTTGTTGTGAGGATTAAGGTATAAGAAAAAGCTGATAATACATGGTTGGCAGATATCAACAAAGGTTTTATATATATTCTCTCATAATCTGTCTAGTAACAAAGGTTTGTGAATCTGAAAAGTAAAAGTCTTTCATTTCTATGAAAACTTTTACCTGTCATGCATTTGACAAGTTCATTACTTCTTATTTTTTTCAATCATAAAATGTTTAAGTTATATATTCTAAAGTAAAGCCTCAAAATTTAAACGTCTTTACCATTTGCTTCAAACTATCCATCTTCAAATTTTTTGCATTGTTTTTAATCCAAATTTCAAGTTGTCTTATTTTTAGCCACGTCAATCTCTCAGACTTTATGAGGAATGAATTCATTCTTTCTTCTTATCCAAGAAACAAAGATTGAAAGTTATTGCTTCAACTCTTTTTTAAACTTTAAAATGGCAAAACATTTGTGCTACATCCGCATTCTTCTCAAATTTATAACAACTAACGTTTAACTCCTAGAGCAGTGACTGCTTCGTATTATTATAATACACATGGTAATGACAATTAAAAAAAAAGTAACTGGATATAGTATAAGGGCTTAGGCTTTGGAACCAGGTCATTCTTTGCTGCTTATTATATTAATAACCTTGGGCAAGTTATTTAGCTTGTCTAAGCCTCAGTGAACTCATCTATACAATTAGAAATCTCATGCCTTCTTTAGTGCATTGATCTGAGAATTAATTGAGTTAACACATGACAAGTGCCGAGCATATAAGAGACCTAATTCATCCATTCGAACAAGTATTTAATGAGTGTCTGCTATGTGCCAGACACTGCTCTAAGTGCTAGGGCTATACAGAAGGTTCTTCCCTTCATGGAACACACAGTGGGAAAAACCAAAAGATACTTGCAATGATAATGTGATGAGTGTTATTATAGGCAGAAAACATGTTGCTTTAAAAATACCTGCCAGGGAAACCTAGCCTGAGAAAGGTTGTGTTTGATTCAGTTAGAGAAGTCTCCCTGATGAGGCAAGACAGAATTGGAAGTTAACCAGATATTAGAGGTAAAAGAACATTGTAGGTCAAAGAACAAATAGTCTCTAGGCAAGTTTGCAACTATCCTAGAGGTGAGTTTGAAAAGTGAAGGCTGTAGAATAACCTATTATGACCTACTGATGTGTAATTTGCCCCATACACTCTTGAAAAAAATAGGACCACTTGAAAGAATAAGAAAATATAGGTATTCAGATTCATGATTTCTCTTTAAAAATAATTTTAAAATTAGAAACTACTCTGGGATCAAGTGCCAATGTTCATTTAGGTAAGTTGCCCCCTAAATTGCTCTCCAGTCCCCCACAATCCCCACCCTTCCTTGTAGTGTCTCACTATGGGAAGCCACACTTTCATATTCCCTGTCTAAAACCTGTTAGGAGTTTTACAGAGCTTTTGCCCACTAGCCTAGAAAAAAGAGATAAGAGATCTTTCAATGAATAGAGCAAATATTGCTACTAAATAATGGTGGTGGTGATGGTGGCTGTAATGATGTAGTGGTCGTGGTAGTGGTGGTGGTGGTGGTAGTTTCTGTTATACTTTTGTCACTGTTTTATTATTGATAATACTATCCTTATCATTGTTAATATTTCTAAAAAGTAGAATGTCATTTCAATCCTTAAAGCTTAGTTTATGACTATCTTACTTAGGTGTCATATATGCTATGTCAATATATTGGATATTGTTGGATATGTATCCTTGAGGCTAAGTACTATAATTCTCAGAGAAAAATATCCTACACATGAGTAGCTCTCAAATTAATAGATTAATTTTCTAAAGGAAAAGCTTTTGGACATAAACACAACTACTAAATAAATCACTTTTTAACATATTTGTAGTATATTAGTATATTTATTCTAGTACAGATACTAATGAGAATCAGAAGAATTTACCCTAGTTAATAATCCAACTGAGAAATGTTATTCTTAGAATAACTAAAATATATTTCCAAGGCACCTAAACTGCTGCCATAAACCTAGAAACATAATCTGGCTACTATAGACGTTTAGAGTCCCTTTCTTTTTAGAGTGCCTTATTAATATGAGATGAATATTTATATACCTTAAATAGTTTTTTAATTGCACGTTTTGTGTGTAACATTCGCAATGAACCAGATTGTATTTCACATCCTTGATATGTAAGATAAAGATGTCAGCGTCTGAGGAGCTCAAAAGTCTAACTCTGCTCATTTCCAAATCTCCTGTGTCATTTGTTTTGCTGCATCTGTAAAACCATTCTGTAGTTGGCACTCTGCCGTGGGGCTCCAAAACGTATTTTTAGGATCTGACTATGTTTATTATTCAATATTATGATCCTTTGCATAATACCTTTACACAGCATTTTCCAAACTTTTCTCAAAGTACTTTTCTTATAAAGTACGTAATTTCCCCATATATTCCTGAGTGTTTGCATTGTATCAAGCTGCAGTTGATTCTACAAGTTTCCTGATTAGGTTTGGATTAATGTTATATAAATATATTTTAAAATGTTAATTCTACACATTGCATTCTTACTGAACAAAAAGACAAAGAGTGAAGACTAGAGTTTGTCTATTTTAACTGGATGACTGTAATAAAATAAACTTGAAAAAGTAGTCATGTTATTTCCACAGAACATTTTCTGAAATTTTGATCAAGCATGTTAATCACCCAGAAGGAAAACCAAAATTTAGCATTAACTTAAGTTTTCTTTGAACAATTCTACTAAGGAAGTATTTGCTTACTGTTTTAATAAAGTATAGTTATGCTTTATGATAATTTATTTTAATGATAAAATACAAGAAGTGATGAGACATTTTGGTTGACAGCTTGAATGTTAAAATATCCATATGACAAATAAAACAATTTTATAGCAATCAACAAATATTGTTGGGATGTCAAGCTTAATTCCTGAAATTATGACATATTCTTAGAATTTCTAAACCAAATCTATATCTTTACCCTCGGGCTTCCTGAACTACTTACTGCTGGTGTCAGTTCTCCTTCAAGCTTCACTCTAAGGTTTCCCTTTCGTATTTGTCTTGGCAGCAAGCTTGCTAAGAAACGCAAAGATGCTATGGGGAACACCCGGCAGGAAATGACACACATGGTAAATGCTATGGATCGAAGTTATGCTGATCAGAGCACTCTGCATGCAGAAGACCCTCTTTCCATCACCTTCATGGACCAACATAATTTTAGTCCAAGATGTAAGTTCTTCACCAAAATTTTGATCAATGACTTTTAAAGCTATTTAATTTCTCTCTGAATTCAACACATTAACTTTTGAATAGTGAGGGAAATAAGACAGAGTGGAAGAAGAAACTGGAAATAGAAAAAGTGATATGGAATACTACGGAATTTATCAGAAGGCTTATTTTCAGTCTTGATATTGGATTTAGTTTAACTTCAAACTATATGAATTTTATTACTATGAGACATTCATATACCACTCAGACCAAATCTTATTGCTTTAATTTAAAATATTTGATTGTCTGCATAAAATTAGCTCATCTCAGAATTTATAATTGTATTGTATTTGAATCTTCCATTGTGTAAGGTTAAGTCTTTTGAGATATGAAATATCATAATTCTTTCTGGGAATTACTGGCATGGGAAAAGTCATTCTATTTAATTATTCTATAGATGCCTCAAGAATTTCAGTAATAAAAAGTTAACCAGAGAAAAGAGAAATCTACATACTGTTAAGTATCTGGTGTGAAGTCCAAAAGTTTACTTGAACTGAGGGACTGACAGGGAATGGTGCAATCCATCTATTCACTCATCTATGTTAAGAACTGCAAAAGTTGATCTGTGGAGACATATCTTTGAAAACAGTTCCTCTGAAGTATTGTTTAATGCCCCATGATCAGTATTACTGTTTTTCTGCAAATTTTCTAGAAGTTTTTTTAATCCCATTCTATAGCACAGTGTTTATTTTGTTACTTAAAATTAAGTTCAATTACCTGACTGTCTCTTCAAATAGCTAAGTGAAATTGGTAATTGAGGAAAGCAAATTGTGTTTATCCTTGGCCTTGTATTCACAGAGGCATTTGCCACAGATCCCAGTTTGGGAAAAACTGTATAAGGAAAGAAGTAAACGATAGCAGTGTTATTTTCGATACAAATTATAAAAATATGTAGTGGTAAGACTGAGAAAATAAAATATTTGTAGGTTTATGCACTTATGGTTTTTCAAAAGGGAATTTTTTCTGAAATGTTCAGCTTGGTGAAAACTTTTTAAAAATTATTGGCCATGATTTTCCCTAATACATACCTATATCAAATTAGTAGTTAAGGATATTGTAATGAGTCATTTTGGAATTTAGTTTTAATAGTGATAAGGACTTTCTGATCTGTTCTATTTTTTTTCAATGTAAGATAAATAATAGAGAAAAACATAAAACATTTTTGCTGTTGAAAGTTTTGCTAAAAGTATAGAAGTATCATTTCTCTAACCACTTGATTTAAAAATTAATCAATTAAAGATTTGAAAGAATTTTTTTTCCAAAAAAATTGTTTCGCAAGTTCGATCCCTGGGTTGGGAAGATCCCCTGGAGAAGGAAATGGCAACCCACTCCAGTACTATTGCCTGGAAAATCCCATGGATGGAGGAGCCTGGTAGGCTATAGTCCATGGGGTTGCAAAGAGTCGGACATGACTGAGCGACTTCACTTTCACTTTGTTTCCAAAGCTTTTCTGTCTAATGCTGTATACCTTTTTAGCAAGTTTGAATTTAGCAGTATATCTATAAATATACACTTATGAACTTGGGGAAAGGATTAAATCTATTTTCCAAAGTTAGCTAAAGTGGAATGAATATAATTACCTCTCTAAGTACCTCACACTGGATACATCTAAATGCATTTTTCCCCCTAATTTTATAATCTTTATGAATTCAAGTTGAATCTTCTTGGTTTTTAAAATTGGACTGACTACTGAACTATAATTATAGATGCACCTTTCCTGGTATTTTGAGGTATCCCAAGTTGAGAAAGAGAATGATCCCTTTGCAGGTTATAGTAATAAAGAAAGTTTAATAGTTATATTTCTTAAGAAATGATAAATCTATTTTAAAGGAAAAAAGAATATGAAATACAACTTTAGGGCAATATATTCCTTCATGAGCTTTGTTTTCCTGCAGTGCCCAATGATCCACTTGTGCCGACCGCTGTGTTAGGTGAGGCCCTAATTCTTTGTCATCTTTTTTTGCATGGATCACACCTCCTTGCATGGGTTATAGCTTTGTCTACACAGTATTTACAGTGCAGGAAGCAGTTTGATTTCGAAAATGTAGTCCTGATTTTATCAAAGAGAGCAATTGTGATCAACCCAATTAGATCTAGTGCATTTCAAATTAGTTGGGTATACTTTTTTAAAACAACATATCCTTTAATTCTTGATTCTGTTAGATTTGGAGTGAGTACAAGGACCCTTAATATGAGTATATAATTAATGTTTATATATGCAAGTTAGTAGAATGAATCCAAATGTACACATTTCAGGGGCCAATGCTACCAGAATCACTAGTTTATATATATAAAATATACCTGATTTAAAGGGATTTTTCTAAATCCTGCTAATTTTTTAACAACTAAAGAATACATTTCCAAGTAAACATTAGGCATTTGTGCATTTGCTTTAGTTTTGTCTTAGTTAAGAATTTATAAATGCAGGTAAAATTGCTACAGTATTAATAATGGAGTTTTGCATTCTATATGCACTTTACATGATAAGTGTTATCTTTCAAAAAATTTTCATTAAGCCAATATTTACCACTACATTGGAGAAGGAAATGGCAACCCACTCCAGAATTCTTGCCTGGAGAATTTCGTGAACAGAGAAGCCTGGCGGCCTATAGTCCATGGAGTCGCAAAGAGTTGGCCATGACTGAGCAACTAACACTACCAGTAACATCTAAGACAGCTAATATGCTAGTAACAAATAAGACCTTTTCAGCTGTAAAATTAAATACAGCTTTAACAATATATTTAAGAATACAATGACTTTCATTTCGATTTGTACTCTATCCCTTGACTAATTACACAGCAATGATTCATGACCAGCTGGCTTGTACGTTCAAAAGTTGTCTTATCAGTTTGTCCCTCGTGCTTCTAATATTTAAGATTTAATCAGACAAATATAGAAATTGCCAGATAAATGTATCTTAAAAATTCCCAGTTCTCATGCTTTATGTTTAAATTTCTTTGAACATAAGACATCAGTTTACACATATTTTTATTATCAGTGTATTCAATGTTTAATTATATTTTCAAAATATGTTAGAACAATACAACTAACTCAGTTAAGTAAAATGTACCTTTTGACTAAAATAGTTATTAAAAGTTATAATTCTATTATAAATATAATATAAATATAAAGTTATATTCTATTATATTATAATTAATTCTATTATATTCTATTATAATTTTATAATTCTTATAAAAGAATCTATAAGTCAGTGCTTTCTGTCTCTGACTGCACTCTCTCTTTGATATTCCCACCAATAAGGGCAGGGAAGTGAGCTGGGGAGTTTGCCCCAGAGGATGGCCTGATCATATAGGGAGGAGCCAGGAATCATGGTCTTTGAGAAGCATCAAATTCCTCTGAAAATGTCATCTTCTGTTGAGCACTGTAGAATGAGATCAGCATCAAGCTCATAAGTTAAACTCAATGGAGTTATTAAAAATTCAAGGAAAAAGATAGTTACCTAACTGTTAAAACTTCATTATGGTAATATTCAAAGACATGTAGAATTGGGTCTAATAAGTCTCAGTCTTCTTGTAAACTCGCAAATATGAGCTCATGAAAATATTCATGAAAAATGTCTTTGCTTCCCCTTCAATAAAATGATATAATAAATCTTACCATACCTTCTCCACAGAGCTTAGTAAAGAGAAAATGAGATAATGTATAAAATTTAAAATATTATTGTAATAATTTTCCCCATGAAAGAGGATATTTATTTTTAAAGAAGCCTAGAGTTAGTTAGAGAAGGCAATGGCAGCCCACTCCAGTACTCTTGCCTGGAAAATCCCATGGACAGAGGAGCCTGGTAGGGGGTCCATGGGGTCGCTAAGGGTCGGATACGACTGAGCGACTTCACTTTCACTTTTCACTTTCACTTTTCACTTTCACGCATTGGAGAAGGAAATGGCAACCCACTCCAGTGTTCTTTCCTGGAGAATCTCAAGGACGGGGGAGCCTGGTGGGCTGCCATTTATGGGGTCGCACAGAGTCGGACACGACTGGCGGGACTCAGCAACTTAGCAGCAGAGTTAGTTAACACAACAGAGTTATACATCTGTTCATTGAAACAATCATTGTGCATTTTATTTCATTTTGTAAGTCAAGCTCATTGATTTTTTTTATATTTATTCTTTGAAAGCTAAATAGCTTGTTAATCATACCAAATTTAGAAATGATTTGTTAATATTTTTCATCATTCTTGGAATCACCATGTTTGCAGTTGTTTTACATCCAGTTGATTTTGTACTTATAAAGCAGTTTTTGAAATCACTTCAAATATTGCTTGATATTAATGTCTGCTTACTGATTTAAAAAGAAGTCAGAAACTTTTGTATTGATTCATATTTTTGTTTTTTTGTGTTTTACTGCTGCATTGGGTTAAAGTCCCTATAACTGGTAAGTGTATTGCAAAGAACTCTAGAAGAACTTTCCATCAAAGAAATATTTAAAGTTATTCTTAAATGTGTAGTAAGGATAATAATTAGTACATGTACTCTTGCTTCTAGTCGCATTGTCAGGTAATTCAATGAGGTGAGGTAGAAATGTATAGATATTAACAATTCACGTGTGATTATTTTAAAAAATACTGCTCATTGTACTACTGTATTAAAGCTTAATGCAAAACAAAAGGCACTGTCTACTTCATATTGAGACGTAATCATGTAAGATCTAGAATACGGATGAATCCTCTGTTTCTTACTGAGCCTTTTACAAATGTAAATATTCCACTGCTCCAGCAAGTACAATGTGAGCTCTGGGTCTGCTTCACAGAGCACTGACTACCTTTATTCCAGCTTGGGTGATTGCATTTTGCCTTCCTAACATTCTGTTCTCTTTACTTCTTATCCTAAGCTGTATATTCTGTGATATTGCCCCGATCAGTGGCTTCTGGATTTAATTTTACAGGGGAGATGTATATTTCTTTATGTCAGTCTATTGATTCCAGTATTTTAGCAAAGGTAGACCAATTGAGTGTCGTCTCACAGAAAAAAATAGTAAACTCTCATGAATCATGGTTGCTAGCAAATGTTTGTGTGTAGAGGGGTGGGAAACCAGAGTAAAAAGCGTTAATTCGTTTGGGTGTTTTTAGGTCACAACAGAATCCAACAGATTTTTTTTTTTTTTGATTCAATGTGGAGTTTTAGAAGTAAATGCAAAAGAAAAAACTACATTCAGCCTAGTAAGAGAAAGTAAAATAAATGCAATCAAGCTAAATTATAGAAGCACACAAATCTGATTGTGGGGTTCTTTTTCTTTTTTGTTTTTTTCCTTCTCCAGGAAGAAAAAATGTTTATCATGGGGACAACAATTCATTTTTTGCCATATCCTATTTGTAGAGTTGGTGATAGAACAGGCAAATGTACCAGCACTTGAAATATGTTTAACTGTTAACTAAATATCGTTCTCTACAGTATGCAGTATCATTAAAACAAAAGTTCCCCTAAGAGTGTACTTTCTCTTCTGTTAATGAATATGGCAGTATAATGTTTGCCAAAGTAACACCCCTTAAAAAATTTGTTTTTTTTAAAAATGGTAAGTTTAAATGTGATCGTTATAAGCATGCTTCTTCTCATTGTAATGATTAGCACTATGGTCATTAAAATAATATTTATTTTTCAGAGGTAAAATGTTCTTGTTCTTTTCTTCCTTCTTTTGACAGAGACTCAAGAGTCTTTTCATTTTAAGCTAACAACACAGTTGGGATGGGGCCTGCACTTAAATGTGGGTGGTGAGGGATTTAATGGATTTGTAACTAATTGATTCATTGAAATATTGAAATATTTATTGAGTGACTGCTTTTACCAGGCACTAAGAATAAAAAGAAAAATATGACTCTTGTCTCTACATGCTAAGCATTTAGAGTTTAGTTAGAAAAAGAGATCAGGAAATAAATGACTAAAATACATTGTAAGTGAAATGAATGTAGGAGAACAGAAGGCCATGGGAACGTAAAGCAGGTGCTGTGTGTATCAGCCAAGATGGGCCATGGAGGAATTCCAGAAGAAGTATCTAAATATTTTGTCCCAGAGACAAACCGAGGTTTCTTGTACACAGTAGCCAGAAGAGTCAAAATGTATCAGCAATAAAAACACAGCAGTAATAATAAACCAAGGGAGTAGAGATGAAGTGTAAATGCACATGTAACCTGGCTAGCAGACATAGTGGGCCATGGGCTGATTCTATAAAATGTTCAAGTTTCTGAGTCTGGGGTGTTTCATGGTAAAATGTCCTAGGTGGAAGGGCATAGTAGGACTACAGTGGGGATGGGTTGCCTATAGGGAGGTTGGGATATGGGTGGGAAAGAATTTTTTCAATTTAATCAACAATGAAAACACCTCTCCAATTGACAACTTTATCTTCTGGTCCTGCTATGACTGCAGATACAAGAAAAGAGTCAGAACTCAGCAAAATCTCCCACTTATACTTCTTTAAAGTGGATCAGCTGTTTCTCTACATCTCACAGCATCTGTTGTCTTGCTTATATACACATATTAATAATATGCCCTGACCTCCTACCTGGAGCTGAAGTAAAAAGCTTTGTCTTTATAGGGATGCTGCCCTAGGTCTGTACTATATTTCTTTCTTCCTCCTGTTATCAGCAAGATCATAAGATCTTAAAATCTGCTTTGCATAGATATATATTAAACAAGGTAACTTTGTCTTTTTTTTAATCTTCTGGAATCTGAAACATGGCAGATGAGAACCACAGTGCTACAGCAGAATCCAGTCGTCTTCTTGATGTACCTCGCTACCTGTGTGAGGGGACAGAATCCCCTTACCAGACGGGACAGCTGCACCCAGCCATCAGGGTTGCCGACTTACTGCAGCACATTAATCTCATGAAGACATCAGACAGCTATGGGTTCAAGGAGGAATATGAGGTGAAAGTTTCAATACTATGTTGAATTTTATTTCTAACCATGATACTCAGCAGAATTTAACAGCTTTTCCTCCCATTAACATAGCAAGCACTGGAATACTCTGTAGACCCTCTAATCCTTTGTCTGTGAACAATCAAGTGGGCATTTGAGGAGAAGGATGTAGATGGATTGAAAGAAAAGGATACTTCCTGGGGATATAGCTGGGTCAAAATTCATTTTAATAAAAAATGTTGGATTCCATAATTTAATTTACTATGCTACTTAGAGACCAGTTTGTTAGACCTTATGTTTTCCCCACTCAAAAATCCATAGCAGAATATCTTGAGTCCTGGTGTACCATTGCAGTTTCTGCCATTTGAATGACCTAGGCAGTGGATACTTGTCTGCCTCTTTGCTTGTTGACCCTCTGTTGAAAATAAGATCAAGCTTTGTGTGCTACATGTCACTCTGAGTTTTGTTTTGAGAATTATAGATTGAGGGTGGCTGGGAAGAAAAACAGAGTAGTGCCAATTCCGACAACAAAAAGCAGCCCAAAAAAGGATGTGGGAAATTCTTTCCTTATTTCCCCTTCCTACCCAAACCAAAACAGCAAGATTATACTACAAGTTATTTAACTAAACATCCCAATGTACATAATATAGCAAAAAGGAAATAGTTCTTTTGCTACTTTTCACTTACTGAGAAATGTCACTCTGGGGTGTAAAAGAAGGTACCTCCACCACCGTACACACACAATTAAAATGAAAGAAGCCAAGGAGTACTTTACTTTGAAAGACCACCTAAAATATAATACATCTAACTTCATAAGGAATCTTGTAAACATCGCCTTTTATTTACAGATTACTTGTTATACCTTAGTTTGGGAGTGAATGAAATTATTTTTGAATTTTGAATGTGGGTTTTAGATATACCCTGGAAACACTATGCTGTCGTGACAAAATAGTGCAAGGAATTACAATATTCTGTCAGAACTATTTTCTTGTTGTTGTTCACTGCATGTGTATCCCTGTTTACCTCGCTTCAAAGACCATTGGCTGTTTGAAGACCCCATTCTTGTGTTGAACAAAGTTTAAGTTTTTCTGCAAAAAAGATATCTATACCCATATTTTAAATTGCTGCATATGGTAGTTAAGCCAATCAACAAATTCATCTGTTCCAAGATTCTTAGAGATGGTACTCTTTTTAATTTTCATATGGTCTCTTGTTGTGGAGACTGAGTCCTTTTCATGATCTTCAAAGAAACTAAAATGTGATGTATTGCACACGATTTAATGAATAATTATGGGAGAAAACAGGTTTTCTTTGTCCTGATAGAAATGCTAAAGGAAGCATATTTTTGAAAGGTGCTCATTAAAAGTAGTTTTGAAGTCTCTGATGCTTTCTCTACTTCCATCTCACAAAGTTGCAGTGATGTTAAATTTGAAATACTTTCAAGGCTCCCCCACCCCAGCTTTTTTCCCCCTAAAGTTGTTTCTCGTCCTCAGTTTGAACTCAGGCCAATCCAAGATGAACAAGTAGGAGTCCAACAAACAAGCTTTCAGGTCTGAAAATTGATCTTGTTTACTGCTGTAGGACTCCCTTCCTCCCTGAGAAAGTGGCTTTTACTATTTTAGTCTTTAAAACAGACAGACTTGATTCAAGGAAAGGAATTAAATTCAGTGTGCTTGTTAATTGTGCTTTTTTCTAGAGCTTCTTTGAAGGACAGTCAGCGTCGTGGGATGTAGCTAAAAAAGATCAGAATAGAGCAAAAAACAGATATGGAAACATTATAGCATGTAAGTTCTCTTATGATTCTTGATAAATGTAAAAACCATGTTGTAGAAGATAAAGGGTAAATTTGCACTTATTCCTTCTATGGTTTTAAACTTTAAAAAAATCCCAGAGGATGGCAATCTGTTTATAAAGTAACCTATTTAATATTATAACAGCATTGAATATTGGCAGCAATTCTGAAATTGTCATCATCCTCATTAATTGACTCAGATTCTTCATCTTGTGGTGATAATGTGCTGCTGGATTTTATATTTGTACATAAATGCCTGGAGGTGTCATTAACAACTGAAAATATTAGGATAATGAATATGAAGGATTTTTTTCATTGCTAAATTACTATAACTCTTCCACCAAACACATTCAAGGTGGGAGTGTTATTCCTTCCGTATACCTTGTTTCCTTTCTTGGAGCCAGTGCCTGGATCCCATTTGCTCCAAGTTATTTATCATTAAGGACTTCCTCCTGATTAAGGCTTCAAGATGTATTCATGAGATAAATAAATTGATTATCATATGAGACCATAGGAGCAGTAAGAAAAGTGACAGTTTAGCTTGTAACTAGCTGCTGATTTTACTTAGACTTCTTTATTCTCAGTTTAAATTATTTCATACTCTCTTTTGAATACATCAGAGTTTAACCTTTGTGAGAGTAACCATAACTCTCACAAAATAAGAAGTTGAGAGTAGGGTTTCGAAATTCACTCCCTAATTCTGTGGCCCATTTGCTGTAAAGTACAGGGAGAAAAGATCCCACCCATTTAAAATCATGCCTAACAAGCAAAATTAGGAGTTAAGGCAAGTTTAGAAAATCAGAAAAATTTGTGACTCAAATGATGATTTATCAGACATAAAAATCTCAGATGATCACTCCAGAGTAATTTTGCAACCTGTTGAGGACGATCCTTCTTCAGATTACATTAATGCCAACTATATAGATGTAAGTATTTTTATCCTGCAGTATGCCCAATTTACTGGCTTATATATATATATATGTATGTATATATATAACTCTTTTGCTTGTTATTTCCTATAAAGTGATTGCTAGCTTTTTAAAATAAAGAACAAACTGTACACTTTTCTTTGTTCTACGTCCTAGTACTTACTGACGTTGTTGTGCTTTCTTTCACACCTGACTTTGGTTTGGGCTGTAGATTTGGCTGTACAGGGATGTAAGTACCACTGTATGTAAATAACAGCACCCTATTATAAATATTTAATGTAACTACTCTTACTTACAGTTTTTACTAATGCTTACTACTAGTTCTCTCTGCATGCTTCACCTAACTAGCCTCATACAATATATCTGTGTTCATTTTTTTGTAACTCCTTTACATGTGTAAAGATCTATTTTACCTCCTTCCCTTTTCTATGTTTAGAAAAACAGGATCATTTTTAGCTTTTGACAGTTTTTTATGTACTCGAGTTTTATTTGTTGATGGTTTCTGTTTCTGGCTTTTATCCTACCCCTTCCTAAACATATGTGAGAAGCTGGATAGTATGATGTGTATTAGTGTTTCTGAAATTTTACTTTTTTACATTTGACTTCTGATGTTAAAAATGGGTAGGGAGACTATTTTGTGGTGTGTGGTATTGGTTTGTAAAGTATTAAAATTACTTAGGCAAAATAATTATGAAATTGCATTTGTAAAATACACATATCACACATATATATTGAATCATACAAATGAAAGTTTGTTTTGATCATACACTCCACTGTTCAGTTTTGGTTAAGACATAGGTACATGCAAATCCTTTGTTTAATGCGAGTAATTATCAAATAAAATAAAACATTAAGGATGCAGTTTATTATATCCAAGAAGGACAGGCTCTGTTCATATTTCTTGGTTCAAAATCACACTGGAAATTGAAAGAAGGTTAATTCATCCCTATGTCCCTCGGTTTCCTCATCTTTACAGTGGCGATAATAACAATACCACTAACCTCATCATTTTATTGTGAGAATTAAATGAAGTAATTCATGTTGATCATTTAGCACAATGCCTAGCACATATTAAGCACTCATTAAACTTCACTATTTAAAAAAAAAATAGTTCAGGCATATTGAAATGAATTAATTCTAAATATGCATTATTTGTAAGGCAAAAGATAGAAATATCAATGATTGCAGCATATATGATACATTTATAGATATGCAAAATCTATGTACAATTAGGATCTAACTTTTTATAATTTCTATAAATAAGAAATAATTTTATCAAATTTGTTAAGTTCCTGTTTTAGAGTTATTTTGTGACTTGTCATTATTTATATATTTGAATTAATGAATTTCATTAACTATAGTTTCTGAGTATATTGGTTAAATTTTTGATCATTATTTTACTGTCATTCAATATGTAAAACTAAACATATTTAATTTTTGTTTTATTTTTACCTTTCAGATAACTTAGGATAGAATAAAAACATCAACAGTTCTCTAACAAATTTGTACTTTTTCTTACCTATTTAGTTTAACCTTGGTTTTCTGCCAAGACCTGGCAGGACATTTGGTCCTATCCAAAATATCCATTAAAACATTTGGTCCATACCAAAACATCCTTGATATTTGCTCCTTTCCAAAATGTCCATGGAGACATTTGGTCCATGCCAGAAGTCCTTGATATTTGGTGCCATCCAATACCATTTGGCATGGACCAAATGTCTTATGGACATTTGCAGCACAACCAAGGGTCCTTTAAATATCAAGAATTTTTGGTATGCACCAAATGTCTTATAGATGTTTTGGATTGTACCAGATGGTCTGCTAACTCAGGCTTTTACTAAAGCCCTTTGCTTAAGACACAACAAAGTCAAAGCTTAACCCTATTAACATTTTTGCTACTAATGATCTATTGAAATTCAAATCAATTGAAAGCAACTAACAACTTATCTTTTATTTGGAGTAATTTCTTTACTGGAACAATATCAAGTGCTTAACCACATAAAACTCTTGGCACACTATAAAAAGGAAAAAAAAAAGTACTAAACCTTTTGTTCAGGATAAGATGCATTTTTTAAAAGATTTTTTTCCCTATATATGTGTGTACCTATAATTACGTGTGTGTAAATTAAAATTATCAGCACACACAAAATAGTTTTGTCAGATCCCTGAACATATAGAATAGAAATCATCTCTAAAAAAATCTCAGCAAGACTTTGACTTGATGCACACATGCATTGTCCAGCTCTAACATTGGAATGTTCTGTTATTTTTTTATGGTTCTAATATGTCGTTGTCCATTTGTAATGCAGTGTGTTGTACTTTTGGATGATAAAATAAGAATTAATATTTTTGGACACAATTTTGCCAGGAATGAAACTAAAGATTAACATGAAGGCATAAACATTTTAGTGAAACCAAACAAAATCTATAAAGTTATTTCCCAGCAAGCAAAACTCAATTGTGCAATATATATTCTAATCAGACCCCTTAAAATATTTAATTTTTGTTTTATTTTTACCTTTCAGATAACTTAGGTTTGAGAAGTGAACTATGAGTTCACTACTCATTTCTGGACTTTTTACTATAACTTAATCTTAACAGGTGGTTGTCTTCATCTTTTTATGCCTTCATTCATTTATTTCTGACACTGATATAAAATGATGACCACTTTGTTCTCCTATTTTAGGGCTACCAGAGACCAAGCCACTACATTGCAACTCAAGGTAAAACTTTGCCTTTTTAAATAGAGTAGAATAACCAAATAATAATAGAGTAATCAAACTTGCTTAATTCATCCATATGATGTTTTCTTGCAGTTTGATCTGAGTTAAAAAAAAAAAATCAGCTCTTCCGGTTAACACTGTTCTTTATTCATCTGTATAATGCAGATTGTTTTATCTCTTTAAAATGTATATAAATTAAACCTTGATTTTTTTTTTTTAATTAAAAGTAAAAGAGAAGCTGCTGGTAGTCTTTGAGATTTAGTTCTTGGTATCCGGATGTCCCAGAGCACTAGTAAACAGTGCTGGGCAGAGAAATTACTTATTTTTTGGTGAAAGCAACTGAAATCTCATCTTATATAAGATGCCTGTTTCCTTGCAGCAGAGTTTGTTGGCCTGGCGTGTAATAGTACCCAAGGCCAACATTGCTATAATGAGATGTTGGACTGTCTTGCAACAATTTTTTTTTCAAGTCAAGACTAAGACATAGCAAAGGGCTGAAGGGAGCTTAGTCGAGTTCATTCTTCGTGGAAAAGGAGAAGAAAGTAAAGAAATCTTGTTAGAGTGGCACATTGGGGAATAAAAGTATCCCAACGACCGTACCAAGACCGCCTCTAGTTATCTCCCCAAACTGGCTACTGACCGTAAGATGAGAAAACTGCACAGCTTATTTCATAAAAATGGAAAGCAAAACAAAAGTTAATTTGCTGTTTTTACAGAGGCCATTTTCTAAGTGTTTTTCACGTATCTTTGGAGTTACTGAGTTTAATTAATTATAGACTCTTTAAAGTTAGAAAGATCATCCATGGTGAATGATATTCTTGTTTCATGGTATAGGGTAGAGTTTAGCCCAGTAGTGCTTTTGCAGCTCAGAGATGATACCATAAGGTAGAATATGTCCTTATATATCTGATAGTTCTTCATTAACCCCTAAACTTGCACTGTTTATAAATTATGTGTGTATTTTTAATTAGTAATGTGTGCTGTTTGGTTGATGGTGGCATAAGACTTCCTATTTTCCCATTTACATGAAGATGAATTAAAGTAACTTACAGACAGATATAGCCCCGGCTTCCCTGGTGGCTCAGTGAATAAAGAATCTGCCTGCTAATGTAGGAGACGCAAGTTTGATCCCTGGGTCAGGAAGATCCCCTAGAGAAGGAAATGGCAACCTATTTCAGTATTCTTGCCTGGAAAATCCCATGGTCAGAAGAGCCTGGTGGGCTACAGTCCATGGTCTTGCAAACAGTTGGACACGACTGAGTGACCATACAACAACAACAGACAGATATAAGTACCCTAAAAACTAGTGCTATCTTCTGAATTTGAAAACACAGAAGGCAAACTGAAGCAAACAAACTTGTACACACCTATTTTTTTGCCTTTAGTGTGACTTTAGATATGAATTGAATTGAAGTACTTTTAGTGACATTTTGTACTAGACCTTTATGTTTTCTACTTTGGTTCGTTTAGTTTCTATTGTTCTTTTTCTTATCTACGCCTCTTTTTAACTACAGAATTTCTCTGATAACACACTATTCAAATTAATTTTTTATAGGCCCAGTTCATGAAACAGTGTATGATTTCTGGAGAATGATCTGGCAAGAGCAGTCTGCATGCATTGTGATGGTCACAAATTTAGTTGAAGTTGGCCGGGTAAGAGGCAAAAAATACCCTGTGTGTTGTAAAATATGAGTATAAGTTGAACAGCAAAACATAACATACTTAGAATAGAATACCATTCAGTTGTTTGAAAAAATTTCTTAGGCATAGCATTTCAACTGAGTGCTCCTAAGTGAGTCTTTGATTGCTAAGAAATTATTTGATTTCTCATTTAGTAGAGTAGATAAGCTTTGATTTTATGTTAGAATCTAGTTGCATTGTCAGGCTTGTATGTTTTTATGAGATTACACAAAATCTTTCCATTTGTTGTGTTACAGATTCTTTTATTCATGTATTTTTTATTATTTATGGATTTTTAAACTGTCTTTTAACTATGACCTAAAGAGTTATCACTGAAATTAAATCATCTTGGTTAATGTGTATTATATATTCAGGTTGACCTATATATACTTTTTGTCATTTAGGTTAAATGCTATAAGTATTGGCCTGATGATACTGAAGTTTACGGTGACTTCAAAGTAACTTGTGTAGAAATGGAACCACTTGCCGAATATGTAGTTAGGACATTCACTCTGGAAAGGGTAAGTACCCTAATGTTCTACCAAATTAAGTATATTGAAATTCTTCTTTTTTTTTTCTTAAAATCCCTGTCAAGAGTTGTTTTAAGGATGCTGTAAAATCCATCCATTTATTTATTCATTTCACAAGTATTTATTTGAGAGCATAACACGTACCAGGCATGTTTCTGAACCTTGAGACACATATTAAACTCTTTCTTTTGTGGAGCTTATAATCTGTTGAGGGGAGAAAGGCAATAAAAATTAATAAATAAATAAATACATCATATATTTTGAAAAGTACCATGTATAAAATAATGTTGGGAATGGAAATAGGGAACATTGCTGAGGTAGAGGAAGGAATAGTTTACAGTTTTAAAAGAATGATCAGGAAAGGAGTAGTTGAAAGAGTAACATGTGAGTAAAGGCTTGGAGAGAGTAATATGACTATATCCCATGGAAGGATTATATCCCAGGGAGGTTGTCCCAGGCAGAATATTCCTGATGGAGGGAACAGTCATTTCATAGACCTGCTGCTGCTGTTGCTGCTGCTGCTAAGTCGCTTCAGTCGTGCCCGACTCTGTGCGACTCCATAGACGGCAGCCTACCAAGCTCCCCCATCCCTGGGATTCTCCAGGCAAGAACACTGGAGTGGGTTGCCATTTCCTTCTCCCATGCATGAAAGTGAAAAGTGAAAGTGAATTCGCTCAGTCATGTCCAACTCTTCGCGAGCCCATGGACTGCAACCCACCAGGCTCCTCCGTCCATGGGATTTTGCAGGCAGGGGTACTGGAGTGGGGTGCCATTGCCTTCTCCGGTCTTGGGTATTGAGAGATAGGTAAGTGAAAGAGAAAGAAATGTGATTTAAAGTCAGAGAAATCACAGAGCCAGATAAGTGAGGTCTTGTGAGCCACTATGATGATTTTAGTTTGTATGAAAGGTAAAAGTAGCCAGCCACTGGAGGGTTTGAGCCCAGGAGTGACATGATCTGACTTTTTTTTTAAAGAGGTTCAGAAAGACTGAAGCTATGGGCAGTGTGAGAGGACTAAAGTAAGACTTAAAAGCAATAACAGACATTGTTACAGAAAAGTTTAATAAATTTGACCACACAAAAGTATAAAATCTGTATCAAAAAAATTTCATTAAAAGATGCACACGCAACAAAGAAATTGTGATTATTTAATATTCTTAACGCATAGCTTTAATATAAATATAAAGGAAATACTAGAATCTCTGCCCCACTAAATGCAACTTCTAACACGCCTATTGAAAATGTTTAACCTCATGTACTGATATACCATTTTTTACTTTCAAATCAGCAAGCACTTTAGGAAAAGAATAATAATTCTGATTGATTTTAAGAGTATGATGAGACATATTTTCATGTGTTACTGATCATATTTAAATTGCCATAAACCCTCTGGCTTCCCAGGTGCTGCTAGTGGTAAAGAACACGCCTGCCAATACAGGAGACATAAGAGACGTGGGTTCAATCCCTGGGTCGGGAAGATCCCCTAGAGAAGGGTGTGGCAACCCACTCCAGTATTCCTTCCTGGAAGATCCCATGGACAGAGGAGCCTGGCAGGCTACAGTCCTTAGGGTCGCACAGAGTTGGACACAACTGAAGCAGCTTAACACATGTGCACACAAGCTCTCTGTAAATCAGTAAAGCAATGTATCTACAGAATTTTAAAATATTGATATCATTTGACCAGGAATTTTACCTTCCATGCACCTATTCTAAGAAAATTATTTAAACTACAATTGACTTCATGGGCTTCCCTAATAGTTCAGTTGGTAAAAAATCCACCTGCAGTGAGGAGACCTGGGTTGGGAAGATCTCCTGGAGAAGGGAAAGGCTACCCACTCCAGTATTCTGGCCTGGAGAATTCCATGGACTGTATAGTCCATGGAGTTGCAAAGAGTTGGACACGACTGAGCGACTTTCACTTTCACTTTGCAATGACTTCATATATAGTTGTAGATATTTTATGTAGCCATAAATGTCCGCAATAAAGTTACACATCCATGATCTAGAAATACCACTCTTTACAAATGATATTTAAAAGTAATTTTACAAACATAACAAATAATTAGGGGAAATATTAAGTGGAAATTTACCAGTATACAGAACAATATAATTATGATTATCACATTTATAAAGTATGTATGAAAATTTCTTAGACAAATCAAGCAGAATAAATGAGCAAAGATGTAAGAGATTTCAAGAAAAGAACCATCAAACATTATTTAATGAATAGCTAGATTCCATTATCATCGAAAGAGAGAATTTGAAATATACATTCTTCTTATAACTTCATTTAAGTTTTATGAAAAGTCAGTCATGCCTTTGCTGTCCACCTGGAACTATCATAACATTGTTCATTGGCTATGCGTACATGCTAAGTCACTTCAGTGGTATCTGAGTCTCTGTCACCTTATGGGCCATAGCCCGCCAGCCTCTTCTGTTCATGGGATTCTCCAGGCAACAAAATGAAGTGGGTTGCTGTGCCCTCCTCCAGGAGGTCTTCCCCACCCAGGGATTGATCCCACCTCTCTTATGTCTCCTGCATTGGCAGATAGGTTCTTTACCACTAGCACCACCTGGGAAGCCCCTCATTGGCTATACTCCAATATAAAATAAAAAGTTAAAAAGAAATCAATCACAAACTTAGTTATAAAGGAAACTTAAATACATAATAAAAATTCAAGATGTTTCCAAAATCCAGTGGAAAATAACAACAAATCACTGACCAGGGATTCCCCAAATTAGACTCAGAAATCACCAAAGGCCTCTTGTGAATAATCTTTGAATGAACTATTGCCTCCTGATGCGAAGAGCCAACTCATTAGAAAAGACCCTGATGCTGGGAAAAATTGAAGGGATATATAGAAGGGGACTACAGAGGATGAGATGGTTGGATAGCGTCACTGACTCAATGGACATGAGTTTGAGCAGGCTCCAGGAGATGGTGAAGGACAGGGAAGCCTGGCATGCTTCAGTCCATGGGGTCGCAAAGAATCAGACACGACTGAGTGACTGACCAACAACTGCCTCAGAACTAAAATTATATTATGAAGATAAATAATTTTATATCAAAATATTCCACAAGTTAGGAGAAAAATATATAATCAAAAGTGATTTCTATTTTGAAAGATAGTCTAAAATCTTGTAAAAAACAGTTAAAGTAGAAAATCAGGGGAAAAGTCAGTAAAACAAAGGGAAAAATAAATATAAAAATGAGATACTGACAAAAAAAGAATAAATTTAATCAAAAAGCTATTTCCTTGAAAAGATCAACAAAGTAACTAAACCACTTGTAAATTCCAAATGAAGAGCAATCAAAACAAAATATGTGACATTGGGTAATACAAAAGGGACAGAACTATAGCTATAGCTGCTATTAAGAAAGTTATATTATGTGTGAACTTAGATACAGATCTTAGTCTAGATACAATGAAATTCTAGCAAATAATAATTTTCAGTATTTAACCCAAGGAGAGATCGGGATCTGAACAGCTGGTGAAAGAAAATAAGAGTGTTGAAATTTGCCATTAAAATTGCATTATGGTTTCATAATTGAGATGTCTTTAACCTCTAAAGAATAACTAATGAATAGCTCATGCCTAAGTTAATCAAACTATTTAGGCCATAGAAAAACCGTTCAGTTCAGTTCAGTTCAGTCACTCAGTCGTGTCCAACTCTTCGCGACCCCATGAATCGCAGCATGCCAGGCCTCCGTGTCCATCACCAACTCCCAGAGTCTACCCAAACCCATGTCCATCGAGTCGGTGATGCCATCCAGCCATCTCAACCTCTGTCGTCCCCTTCTCCTCCTGCCCCGAATCCTTCCCAGCATTAGGGTCTTTTCCAATGAATCAACTCTTCGCATGAGGTGGCCAAAGTATTGGAGTTTCAGCTTCAACATCAGTCCTTCCATTGAACACCCAGGACTGATCTCCTTTAGGATGGACTGGTTGGATCTTCTTGCAGTCCAACGGACTCTCAAGAGTCTTCTCCAACACCACAGTTCAAAAGCATCAATTCTTCGGCGCTCAGCTTTCTTCACCATCCAACTCTCACATCCATACATGACTACTGGAAAAACCATAGCCTTGACTAGGCGGACCTTTGTTGGCAAAGTAATGTCTCTGCTTTTAAATATGCTATCTAGGTTGGTCATAACTTTCCTTCCAAGGAGTAAGCGTCTTTTAATTTCATGGCTGCTATCACCATCTGCAGTGATCTTGGAGCCCCAAAAAATAAAGTCTGACACTGTTTCCACTGTTTCCCCATCTATTTCCCATGAAGTGATGGGACCAGATGCCATGATCTTAGTTTTCTGAATGTTGAGCTTTAAGCCAACTTTTTCACTCTCCTCTTTCACTTTCATCAAGAGGCTCTTTAGTTCTTCTTCGCTTTCTGCCATAAGAGTGGTGTCATCTGCATATCTGAGGTTATTGATATTTCTCCCGGCAATCTTGATTCCAGCTTGTGTTTCTTCCCTACCGGCGTTTCTCATGACGTACTCTACATATAAGTTAAATAAGCAGGGTGACAATATACAGCCTTGACGTACTCCTTTTCCTATTTGGAACCAGTCTGTTGTTCCATGTCCAGTTCTAACTGTTGCTTCCTGACCTGCATACAAGTTTCTCAAGAGACAGGTCAGATGGTCTGGTATTCCCATCTCTTGCAGAATTTTCCACGGTTTATTGTGATCCACACAGTCATTAAAACCAACTAAATATATTTTAAAAGCTAGCAGAACTGTGATAACAGAAGAACATAAAGATAGGACTCTCTCAAGCTCTTCTCTGTCTCTCTTTTTAGATCTCCCCCTGTTTCTATCTCAAGTATGCACACATACATACATTGTAGACCAGTTTAATTCAGGACATACTGAAAATGTGAATCTAGCAGTGAATTAAGAAAAGATCACTACATGATTTATCATGATTGTTTTTTTAAGAATTCAAGTATTTTACAACTGTGGTAGGAAATCTAGAAGAATATTTCACTATCTCAGTGCATTAAAGGAACAAAATCCTGTGATTTCATTAATACATATTATAATGCACTTAATTTTATTTAAAAGACATTTATAGTAATACTCTAATTAAATTAGAAAAAGTAAAGAGACTCCCTAAACATGATAAAGCTGTTTGAACAATAACCAGTAGCACACATATTAAGGAGTGAAAAACTAGAAGCGTTACAGTTATTAATATAATCAGAGTTGCAATGTGGATAATCATGCTCACTAGTGTCCAACATTTTTGGAAGCTCTAGGAAATTAAATAAGACAACAAAAGGAATAAATGGTGAAACTATTAAAAAGGGTGAAATTATTTTAAAGTGTAATGATTTTATACAAAAAAAGCTAGTTGGAAAATTTTAAAAAAGAAAATCAAAATTAGTTAAGTGACTAATTCAAGATATATTTTAGTTATATTATTAATAAAGATACAGATTTTTAAAAATCTCTTTCATAATAATAAAAATTCTTAAGTATTTGTTCTTGTTGTTGTCCAATTCTTTGTGACCTCATGGACTGTAGCCCAGCAGGTTCCTCTGTCCATGGAATTCTCAGAGCAAGAATACTGGAATGGGTTGCCATTTCCTTCTACAGGGTATCTTTCCAACACAGGGATTGAACTTACATCTCCTGTATTGCAGGCGGATTCTTCACCACTGAGCAACCTGGGAAGCCCTCTGAAGTATCTAGAAATATATTTAGCAAGAAAGAAACAGATCCTAAGTGAATAAAACCATTACAAATGTGTTGAAGGACACAGACTAAGATATGAATAAATGGAGACATGCCCCATGTCCCAGAAGGGAATACTTGGCATTAATACCTCCTTATGGAGTTGATACAATACTAATTATAACATTACTAGGGTTTATTTTTAATTTATTTTCCTCATATAAAAAACACTGGAAAAGAGTGATTTTTTTAAAAACCATATATTTGAAAATTACTCAGGAAAGTTTAAGTAAAATGAATAATAAGAAAACATGCACTGCCAGATATTATAATTTTCTAAAGAGAACAAGGCCCTTATAGCAACTCCAGCAAAAGGATCAATGCTGAGGAGATGATCTTTGAACAATGTATGGCCTTCCTCAGTAAAGTTGACTTCAAAAGTACTTAAGAAAGTGATTTTATTTGCATGATTCCATAGTGATGTTTATCACTGTCACTATTATACTTATTTGTTGAGCCCTGCTTTGTGTGCGGTTTTGTACTCGGAACAGGAAAGGAAAAGAATTATAAGATGTGATCACTGGCTTCCAAGGCTTTGGTGATATTTAAGATGGAATCTAAAGATAAAATTTCTCATTTTGTTCATTTATTTCATGCAATTTTTTCTACCTTTTCTGAGGAACAAGTGAGATTTGAGATTTCACAGAGTTCACAGTAGAGTTGTAAATATATAGACTATAGTGGGACTTGGGGGGCCACAAATGTGGATTCTTAAAAATAAACTCTGCAGCATCTCATCTGAATTCTCCAAGTGCTGTTCCTACAATCTATGGGCTTCTTTTAACAAAAAGGAAGGGAAAAGTTTGAAGTGCGCATTTAAAGTTTTCTCTAAAAATTAACCCAATAGGAGAAAGGCACAGCAATGGATGTTTGCTTTTTTCAGTTCATATTTTTATCGCTATAAATAATCCTCTGTGTGCTGATGTATTTCACAGAGTTAAGAAAATAGTCTGGCCAAAGAACAGTTTAGCTGTATATTTTTACAAACCCATCTAGAATAGCACTGTTCTGGAAAATCCCTACATGCCATGCTTCAAAACCATTTTCAACATGGATAAGCAAGGCATTAAAATCTCTTTGTGGTGTGAGAAGCAGAAAGTTGCTTTTTATATACCACTTGAGAACTCAGTGCGTTGGGTCAACAGGGCAGCATTTTAACTTCCCATTTCTTCCTTTCCCCTAATCATTTTATGTGTTGTCATTCCAAATAAGGAACAGACTGTCAAGGTAAATAAAATTTACCCAGACTTACAGAACTGAGCAAAACTTCTTATTTTCTTTCTTTGGCAGTTGTCTGAAAATAAAGGCAAGCCTCTAGGCCATGTCAGCATCCTTTTTCAGCAAAAGCAATGTCTTTGATAAATTTCTTATTTTTTTTCATTGTCAGTCAGGTCTAGACCCATGGTTGTCTTCAATGGCTCTATTTTGGTCCTTGAAAACACTTCTTTATGTCTTTGTACAGAGGGGATACAATGAGATCCGTGAAGTTAAACAGTTCCATTTCACTGGCTGGCCTGACCATGGAGTACCCTACCATGCTACAGGCCTTCTTTCCTTCATTCGGCGGGTCAAATTCTCCAACCCTCCCAGCGCTGGTCCCATCGTTGTGCATTGCAGGTGAGTGGTGGTCCAATCGACGTTGACTTTGTGCAGCCAGCTTTTTTAAAGTATCCAAACAAGGCTTGTAAACACAAAAACTAATGCATGCTTACAAGGTTCCAGTTTGCAAGTATAACAGATAAGGTAAAACAGCAATAAAATAAGTTAGCTTCTAAGGAGGATATAAAAGAAACTTCAGAAATAAATACATTCATCTTAATGTGTGTAATATTGTCCATAAATGAGGATGTAGAAACTCTGCCTTTTAGTGGCAACATCTGCATGTGTGTTGTGGTTTTTTTTTTTTTAATCACTTTTGGAGAAGGAAATGGCAACCAACTCGAGTACTCTTGCCTGGAAAATCCCATGGACGGAGGAGCCTGGTAGGCTGCAGTCCATGGAGTCGCTAAGAGTCAGACACGACTGAGCGACTTCACTTTCACGTTTCACTTTCATGCATTGGAGAAGGAAACGGCAACCCACTCCAGTGTTCTTGCCTGGAGAATCCCAGGGACGGGGGAGCCTGGTGGGCTGCCGTCTATGGGGTTGCACAGAGTCGGACACAACTGAAGCGACTTAGCAGCAAGAGCAGCAGCAAAGCCTATATAGTATGGAATAGTAGGTAAAGCCAGAGATTTCTTGCTATTTAGTAAATTCCTAATAGAATCCCAGCTTTTAAAACTAAATTTGAGGCATATAAAGTTATTAAATGGCCTAAATTACAAGAATTTGTGCTGTAAAACAGCTACTTTAAGAATTTTTTTTTAAAGCCGTCCTTCAGAGGACCTTGAAAACTACATGTGAATCCATGGCTGATTCATGTCGATGCATGGCAAAAACTACTACAATATTGTAAAGTAATTAGCCCCCAACTAAAATAAAAAAAAATAAATAAATAAAATAAAAAAAAAAAAAAGAAAACTACATTAGTAAAATCCAGCCTATATATGCCAGAAAAATGTGAATATTATCCAGACTTTCTTCTGATTAGAAACTTCTCTTAAAACAAGTACTCACAGACACTAAAAGCAAATTACATGGCCTCATTTTGAGATATGAATAGAAAAATATATACTGAATCTGAAAAGCTTTTCTTAAATGCTGCACACCATTCTCAAATACTATCCCTTCCAAGGTACATAATAGGTTATGCTTAAGCATTTTTCTTTCCCTGAAAATACAGCCAATTCAGTATTTAAATGACCATATATGAAAGGGGAAAAATAAAACAACAGAGAATGAGATAAAAGTAAGGCGTCTCATTAGGATCAGATACTGTGTACCTTGAAAAAAAATCTACAATTCAATCCTCCACAAGAAATCTGATGTACTCTTCAATTACTTTCCTGTCTCAAACCCTGGGAACAGTGACTGAGAAGATGGTAGGCAATAAAAAGAAACAGAGATAGCCACAATACCTTTGACTTAAATTTCTTAAAGAACAATTAAGTTTAAGAGAAATTACCAAATCCAGACTTCAAAGAAATAATGTTAATAGTCTATCCATGCATTTAGAAAAGGAGATATATGGGTTTTCAATTATGTAGTGTCTTGACTTATCATAGAGGTTTCCTTTCCTGTGAATTGCCTACTTCAGTAGTGCTCTAACAGTCTCAGATATGCTCTCGAAATATAAGTGTCATACTTCCACTTGGGCATCTAAATTTATGGAAGAGAGGGAGCTGACTACAAAGTGATTTTTCCATAAAAATCCGAACTATACCTTTTTGCTCCATTGACTTATGTGTATAAAACTGGAGAAATCTTCCCAATGGGTAAAATAATCAACAGTACATTATGATTCGAGTACTGAATTAAATACAGGAAGATAGTTCTATCTTTGTGACCTGTTAGGAATTATATTTCATACCTAACAATTCATTTTCATTTTTTCTTTGGATCACCATGTCAATATTCTTTCTACTGGTGGTCTCCTCCCCAGTAATAATGAACATTTTCACCCCTACCCTCACTATTAACACTTTCCCTGACATGTGACTCCTCACATTTTCCATTTAAAGGTGTTAGATTAATGTTCTTTCGCCTTGACCAGAATCTGTCTGACTAAGATAGCATCGCTGCATTTTGCCAGAGCATCCACAACGACATGAGTATGAGTCTTTCAATCTCAGGTGAAATTTGAAAGCATAAATCCACTCCTTGATCAATTCTATGAGCTTGAAATTTTTGTAAAATGAAAACTGTGTATAAGAGCTATGAAACTTAAATGACATATATGTATTATTTTCAAAACACAATTTGATTTACAGAGTTTATATATTTTAATTTGTTCCAGTCCTCAGTTTACACCAAAGTAGGTTCTCTACATTGAAGCTATTTGTTCGTTAACAAGCATTTACACAGTACATACAAATTATGTCTTGTACTTTGTTGAATCAATTTGATTCCACTTATTTGAAAATCAGATGGGTCTTTCAACCTGTATAGACATGCTTCCTGCAATTCTTTAGATCTGCTTATTTTTCAGTGCTGGTGCTGGACGAACTGGTTGTTACATTGTGATTGACATCATGCTGGACATGGCTGAAAGAGAGGGTGTTGTTGACATCTACAACTGTGTCAAAGCCTTAAGATCTCGTCGTATCAATATGGTCCAGACAGAGGTGTGTTGATTGTTGATTAACCTCAGGTGGTCTTTCTTGGTTTGCTTTCCAACACTTATCAAACTAAATAGTAGGTGTTTGTCCCATAGAATCAATAGTAGCTCATCAAGTCATAAAAAAATACTGGTATTTTTATTAATATTTTTATATAGAGAAAATTCTTTGATGACAGGAAACTTGTATTAAAATATTATGAAAATTTTCTTCTTTTGATAGGAACAGTACATTTTTATTCATGATGCCATTTTAGAGGCCTGCTTATGTGGAGAAACTGCCATACCTGTCTGCGAATTTAAAGCTGCATATTTTGATATGATTAGAATAGACTCCCAGACAAACTCTTCACATCTCAAAGATGAATTCCAGGTATTTATTATTTCTAGTGCCTTTTTATGAGTAACTTATTACAATTTGTCCTGGGCATTGTTAATTCTTCCAAGGAAGGTCTTTCAAGTCAAATTTATAACCTTTGACCCTATTTTAAATATAATATAGTATGTGTCTCTTTCATTATACAATTGTTATACCAAGTTATAGAGTCAACTTTTGTATTAATGAGCTCATATCATATCTGCTGTATTTTGAAGGGTGAATGAATTCAGACTCAGGGAAAAGTATGGGGAAAAGGTACCATGAAAGTCAAAGTTAATGATAATTTGTGTATGTTTACGATCTTTTTTAAAATGCAGTCTTAGGAATTTTGACCTTCTGTGTCACTCAAGCATGTTAATAATAATAGCTGGAGTTTATGCTAAATATCATCTCTAAATAATCCCAAATGTTTTCACTGCCCTTAAAACGTCCCTAAAGCTGTTGACTATGAAATCAAGAATAACTCTAAAAACCTAATACTTTGATTCTTTGCCCAGTGCTCTTTGCCATAGCATGTCCTCAAATCTGGCACATTAAAATGTTATTACAAATTATAAGTTTGATGATGGGGCATCATCATGGGCTGCTCTGATTGCATTTTCTTTGATTAGATAATACCTTTTGCAGGTTGCTGTGTTGTTTAGCATCCCTTTCCCTTTTAAAGAGAGGTACATTGAACAATGTGTAAATTGTTTCTTTGTCACTTCTCAGGCTTTAGTAGCTTTAACTACGAAATCTATCAGTCTGTCATCATGGCAAATGTCATTGCCTTGCACAAATCCTTTACTTTCTACTTGGCCTCCTAAATGCTTGATAGATCTGTGTTATGCTATGAAATGAGTCACTGTCTTTTAACCTGGGATCCCTTTTCTTTCCAGACCTTGAATTCAGTCACCCCTCGACTACAAGCTGAGGACTGCAGTATAGCATGCCTGCCAAGGAACCATGACAAGAATCGTTTTATGGACATGCTGCCACCTGACAGATGTCTGCCTTTTTTAATTACAATTGATGGGGAGAGTAGTAACTACATCAATGCTGCTCTTATGGATGTAAGAGACTGCTCTCTTTGTTAGTGTAAAATGTAATGAAAAGCTGCAAAATTGATGAACACTGGCTAGGTTCTCTTTTCAAGAAAATTTAAATGGCCTAAAAAGGAAAACTAGAAACTTTCATTGTAATACAAAATTTTGGGGACAATGACTTTGAATTCCCCTTTCAGTGGTTCTTAGGCACTATAAATTTTAGGCTTGACTATAAGTTTGACAGTTGATTTTCAATTGTTATAAAATTTTTGTACAAGAAATATCTGCAGGTGATAGTGTTCATCCTGATTATTTTCAGGAAAGGGAGTCATGCTTATCTATTTTGAATATAGTTAGGAATGAATTTTTTAAATCACAGAATGTCATATTCTACTGAAATTGTGTTAATTTGGAAACTTTTATCTCTGACACTAATAATTTATAGCTAGCTAATAATTATTCCAATAATTTATAGCTCACTTGTTTCATTTGTTATTAATTAATAAGATAAATTAATAAGACATAAGGGAAGGCATGGAAGATACCATGTTAACACATCAATCATCATGAAAAGAACTCTCTTGCCCTACTCCAGTCTTTGTGTTGTAGATGGTACAGCATGTACTCACATGTCAGCATCCCATAGACACACCAATATGGAAAGAGAATTTTAAAGGAGTCTTTTTCCATATTGTTTTGCTTACCTTGGGAAGAAGCAAGAAGGGTTTTAAGTTCAGCATCCTTTTGGTTTATCACCTTCCTTCATAGGCATCTCTAGTTTTTGCCCTTTAGACTATGGAGCTGTAATAAGGAGAAACCAGAGTCATGGTTCATTCCTGGGTGAGGAATAATGAAGCTTTCTAAGTTATTGGTCCTACTGAGTTCTCCAAAATTAGTTTCTGATAGTAGAGACTTTTCAAAGCCTATGTGCCACTTCTAATTTTCACCCAGTTACTTTGCTCTTCTTTATTCTACAGATCAGAATAGTTTAAAGGTAAGCTCAAGAGGAAAGCTGCTACTCTTGCTGTGACCAGAGTCTTGCCTAGTTATTACTCTTGTCCCCTGAAATCACACTAGATCCTCATTATACTTTTTCATGCCATTTTAATCATCTGCAAAGTCAAGCATACTAAATATAGAGAAAACACACAGACTTTTTTTTTTTCTGAGTCAGTCTATATTTAGAATGAAAAAGGGTGAGAAAAAGAAAATAACATTAGGAAAGATATTGAGGCATTTTTTGTCTTTGACATCTCTTTCAAATTTTTTAATTTCCAGGTTGTTTTCTGGTCAGCATGAAGACAGAACCTTGTATTCTATGTGTTCCTATCTTCTGTTTAATTCACTGTGATTCAACACATATATTTTATAGTCGAAACTGCCCTATGGATTTGGTAGAGTGGTTGGGACTACAGAAAAGTTAGGTTTGGTCTGGCTTATAAGAATGGGGCTCATTGTTCAACACTCCCACCTTCCCTTCCTCTCTAACCTCTACCCTATTGTAAGTGTCATTCACCCTTCATCGTGCCTGTGAAAATTATGAGGTAAGGCCAAGAATCATGTGATATCGAAGCCTTAGATGTGCTCTTGCACTTAGAGAGGAAAGAAATAGGAAATCTTCAGTCTTCTCTCATATCGTCTTCTGCTTATCTATCTCCCCTCCCCTATGACTCAAAAAAAGAATAAAAGGCTTTTCGTCTCCCTTGACTTACTTTCCCATGGAGCAGGCATTTAATTGGAAGGAAACCTTATTTCTTTCTTCTGATCCTTTTTCATAAGCCTTCATGTCTTCCTTAGGAGGGCACTCACCCCAGCTACAGGTGCGACTTTTTGAGGTCTTAAGGTCATGTAGAAGCTGCTGGTGAATTACTGTCTCCTCAGATTTATCCGGCAGTCTTCCATGGAGTGAAATGCTATGGTTAGCAGCATTTCCCAAATGGTGATAGGATCTATGATGCTCAAAGGTCAGTTTCTACACTGGTGTTGAGACACCTGAAAGACTTAAAGAGTAATATGATACAACTGAGTTAGCAGATCACTGACAGTTCTTATCAGCATTAAAGAAATCTATCTCAGGCAGCTGTCTAGTTATATTTTTACAAATCCTTAGTTTATTACATAGAAATATATATTTCTATTTTAGTGTAGATCATTAGTCTGTAGAATGACAGATTATCTGACCAGATGAATCTATCCTCTCTTTCTGGAAAGAGAGAATGCGTTGTGTCCCAATCAGGGGGCCTTGGGTCAACAAGGAGTCATTCCCTCTTACCCGGGGCCAGGGAATGCATTACTTTTACTCTGTGGCACTTGAAAAATCTTTTTTTTTAATTTATTTATTTTAATTGGAGGCTAATTACTTTACAATATTGTAGTGGTTTTTCCATACATTGGCATGAATCAGCCATGGGTGTACATGTGTTCCCCATCCTGAACCCCCCTCCCACCTCCCTTCCCATCCCATCTCTCAGCGTCATCCCAGTGCACCAGCCCTGAGCACCCTGTCTCATGCATCGGACCTGGACTGGCGATCTATTTCACATATGATAATATACATGTTTCAAATGCTATTCTCTCAAATAATCCCACCCTCACTTAAATGATTGAAACTATCATTCTGATCATTGATATACATTAGAAATACCCAGAAAACTATGGGATGTGGATTGCCTACAAGATGTGTTGGTAATGTCAATATAATATAAAAGCACATGAGTTTGAGACACATGTGGTTTTTCTTATTTGGAGTGGAGAAGAGCCAAACAATTCTATAACAGTTGATAGCTGATAGACATATATTCATAGACAGACAGACAGACAAACACACACATACACACACATACAGAAATTTTATGTCTTTATCCTCTTAGACTTTGAAAGACTGAAACAGCCCAACAGGTACCTCACAAAGGATCTTAGCCTCAAGAAGTTTTCTCTTTTTTTGGTATTTGTCGTATATTTACTTTTACCAACAAAATTAACTCTTGGCTTGAATTGCTGCTGAGGCATCAAAGGCATACCATCAAATTGACTCCTTACTAGTTGCAGTATGTTGCAGTGGTCCAAATCTGTTATTCCATGGCTGGAGCAGCAGGCTGACTTCATCTCCGTATGGAGATGCTGAGTCTTCCCAGCCCTACCTTGAAGTGTATTGAATCTGCTTGTACAACTGATTATTCATTCTAAGTTATTATTTTTCCCTATCTACCTTGTTTTTTTCACAGAGCTACAGGCAACCAGCTGCTTTCATCGTCACACAATACCCCCTGCCAAACACTGTGAAAGATTTCTGGAGATTAGTGTATGATTATGGCTGTACCTCCATTGTGATGTTAAATGAAGTCGACTTGTCCCAGGTTAATGGTTATGGGTTTCTTTTGTATACTTACACATGACTTAATAAAGTAGTAATAAAATGCTAACTGCTTTATGCTATCCTAATTAGAAAAAAAATAAGGCTCATTTTCTTTTTCTTTCAAAAATATTCACATCTAGGGCTGCCCTCAGTACTGGCCAGAAGAAGGGATGCTACGATATGGTCCTATCCAAGTGGAATGTATGTCTTGTTCAATGGATTGTGATGTAATAAACCGGATTTTTAGGATATGCAACCTAACAAGAGTAAGTCATTAATGCTTTTAACTGAATTGATCCAGAACAGGTGATCACAAACATAATGCGGTACATTTCCATTCAGACAAAAGAGAGAGTAAAATTAATAGAAATTATGTAATCAATCCCAAAGCTACTAATCATCTTATGCCTTAACACTGCAATAAAAATGCTTTCTGAAAACAGGAAATCAGAATTGCTGGAAGCTAGGTTTCTGGGTCAGTTACTAGCCTATTGTATTCTATGTGGAAATCAAAATGCAGATTCCCTGGTTCAATTGAGTTTGTTTGTCTGGGCCTGGCCTCTGAGTATATGTAGATGTATCTCAACATTAACTTCAAGTCTTAGCATTGATATCAAGCCCAGAAGAGGCATGCAATTGAAAAATAGGAGTATAATATTGATGACAGGAGAAAGTGATATGTTGGATCAGCCATTATAGAAGGGGTCTGTGTCACTATTCCAGTTCTGCTTAAATCACATACGTCCCTGACTCGCCTCCTACAACTCATCTACAGTTTCATCTCTGAATGGCTCAGCCTCTGCCTCTGCCCAAATGTGTAGCTCGATGCAGTGCTGCTAGCCCTTGCCTTTTCCCAGCAGCGAAGTAGCAACTGTCCTTCAGGAACCTTTTTTTCCTTGACACTTCTTGTGTTTTGCCATCAGTGACAAACTGTCTGCGGTCTCTCCTTCAAAAAACCAAAAAGTACTAATAAAAACTGTTTAGATTATGTAACCACATAGCAAGCAGAATTTGAAAAGAAATCAGTAGTACCTCCCATGGAATTATGGAATTATCTCTCTTTTTAAAGAGAAAGATTACTCTTTTCTAGAGCACCAGTTCTATGTACATGTATTATTTTAAGTGTGTAATTAAAATTGTCGTGTTTCAGTGTTCTTCACATCAAAATGACTATATGTGTTTCTGATTAATGTCGATATGTGTATAAGTAGAGAATAAAATCATATCCAGTTCTATTGTTCATTTCAGTGGGGGAAGAAAAGGATAACTTCAATCATGTCATAATACTCATGCATATCTTAGATGTTAATTTAAAGAATCTCATTATGTCTGCACATCTGTTACATTATGGTTCTACTAATATTTTAGCTGAGAAACTGTAGCTGCTAAACTAAGAAAGTAGAACCTATCTGTTAATTGAACTATTTATGTGAAAAATATTCTAGGAACAGGAACTGAAATTTGTTTTACTTTTTTTTGGTCAGCATATTTACTTTCATCTATATTTGGTATTCAAGCACTTATTAGTGTGTGATTTTTCTTTCTTTTCCTATTATCATTATTTAATATCATTCACCTCACCAAATATTTAGTATACACCAACTAGAGGTTGGACGTTAAACTCAGTAGTTCCTTGTCCCACCAAAGGATGTATGAACCTTGCCATGTGAAGCTTCAGGACTGATGCCTTACGATACGGCTCACTTGTACATTACAAATTCTTCCTTGTATTTTCACTTGAGGGTTTAATGTCTTGATTCATTTATTCAACAATACTATTACTTGGAAAGTATTTTTGCTAGGTTCTAGTGATAAGAGATTTTAAGCAAAAAAGAGATTTTCTTGTCCTTAAAGAATTTATATTTTATCAGGGAAGATAAACATTAAACAACTTGTACAATGATTTATCTACAAATAAATGAAATTTTATAGAGAAAAAGTACAAAATACAGAGGCTTTGGGTGATCTGACAAAGCTGGATGATCAGAGCAGACTTCCTTGAGGCCATGATATTTAAGACAAAATTTGAAAAATTAGTAGGAGTTATTTGGGCATGGGATAGCCAGCTACCTTGGTTTACACAGGACAGAAAGTTTTCCTAGAATACATGAATTTAAGCACAAAGACCAGAAAAGTCCAAGGCAAACCCAAGACAAGTTGATCACTCTATTTGGGACTGAGAAAGGCAAAGGATTTGATATGTGCAAAGTTCCCAAGACAAGAAATGACTTGGTAAATAAATTAAGAGAAGGCAAATGTGTTTAGACCTTGACTAGGTTATTAGAATAAAGGGAAATTGGAGGAAGAAGTGGAGCCTTATCACACAGGTATTTTTAAACCATGGCAGCAATTTGGGTTTTATGCTAAGATCATTTGGAAGCTATTAAATCAGGAAGTGACATGATCATATTTGCATTTAAATCATGATGTCTACAATAAGAATGGTTTGAAAGGATATCAAAGGTTGTTCAGGGAGATCAACTAGGAGGTAATTATTATGATTTGTGATTTGAGAATACAGTGATATCAGTGGCAATAAAGAAGAGATGAATTTGAAAGTTATTTAAGCATAATCATAGGAATTGATTATTGAATATGGAGTGTCAGAGAGAAGCTTATATGAAGATAATCTCATGTAATTTGGAATCTTCCTGCCCTGGCATGTACATACTTTGGACTTGCATTAGCTAGATTCAGTCTAATGTGTCATTTATGTCATAGTGTAAATTGGTATGAAACTTTTTTGCACTCTCAGTCTCTAAGTCGTGTCTGACTCTGTGTGACCTCATAGACTGTAGTCTGCCAGACTCCCCTGCCATAGGATTTTCCAGGCTCAATACTGGAGTGAATTGCCATTTCCTCCTCCAGGGATCTTCCTGACCCAGGGATCAAAACCCACATCTGCATTGGATTCTTTATACTGACCTAGCTGGGAAGCCATGAACCTTTTACTTTCTAGTAAAAATTCTAACCCTAACTTATTTACATAGAAATATTTTTTTCCCTCAACAGCCACAAGAAGGTTATCTGATGGTGCAGCAGTTTCAGTATCTAGGCTGGGCTTCTCATCGAGAAGTGCCTGGCTCCAAACGGTCATTTTTGAAGCTGATACTGCAGGTGGAAAAATGGCAGGAGGAATGCGAGGAAGGGGAGGGCCGGACGATCATCCACTGCCTGTGAGTATGGCGTCTTGGCTGGGCCATTCAGGGGGCCTTGGTGCTTGTTCTGTCATTAGCCTTCATGTTTTCTCTGCTAAAGAGTAACTAACTCCCGTCTTAGAGACCTCAACTAGATATTCTTCTAAAACAATCTTCCTGTTTCACGATTTATAACTCACTACTACAACATTTGTATTTTTCAAACTGATTTTATATAGTTATCATATAAACTCTTGAACACTACTCTCAATAACTTTTCTGATTTACACTATGTACAAATCTATAAAAATCTCAAAGTCTCTAGCTTGCAGCAATCTATGCCTATATCATGTCCCTACCCTAAGCATAAGCTGTTGAGTTAATACCATCCTCCAGTATCTTCCTCTCTGCCCTCCACACAAACACATACACATGTGAAGCAAAATTAAAACACAAGGGGGAAAATTAAAAACATAATATTTTCTTTTCCAAAACATGTATGATTGTATGACCTACGGTCACCAAAAACTTCCATCTAAAACGCCTTTGTTTTCTTTGCTTTCAGAAATGGTGGCGGGCGAAGTGGCATGTTCTGTGCTATAGGCATTGTTGTTGAAATGGTGAAACGGCAAAATGTTGTTGACGTGTTCCATGCAGTCAAGACACTAAGGAACAGCAAGCCGAACATGGTGGAGGCCCCGGTGAGTCACAGTCGTGGGTGCTGAAGGGGAGGGTAGAGGTTAATCAGTCATATACCTACTTGTTGATCTGACTTCATACACAGATAGGGAATGAAATGTGTAAGTGAGTCTTTGTGGGGACCTTCCGCTCTAACTGATGAATTGCCAAGTAACTCCTTCTATACCCATAAGCTTAATCACATATTGTATAAACTGCTAATGATGAAAACTAATTTCATTTAACTTGGAAAATGTATAGGATTTTTTTTTATTTTGAGCAATAAATATATGCTACAGTAAGTTTTGATAAATGGTTCTGTAGTAAGAAAAATCCTGTTATCTAGGTTTTATTCTTGGCATTCCTTAAAGCATATTGAGTTAACTGGTAAACCATTTTGAGGGATATACTTCTACATTGTATCTAGCGCTTTAGACACTCAGTGTTTTTAAAGGGCAAATGCAATTTATTTTAGTCATTATAATTCTTCCTTTATGGTCAAATTATAATTTTTTAAACTATTGCCAGTGATAGTTTTCACCTTTTACCAATTTTAGGTTGTAGTTGTGTGATATTACTTGAATTAGCCGTGGCTCATAAAATCAGAACTCAGATTACAAAATAAGGGCAGGGAGGTGTTAATATGTGTATGTAGGAACTCATCTATTTGAAGCTATATGCAGAGGAAGAAAGCAAGTTAAAGTTTTAGCACGTTCAACATCTAGAGCAATGTCTGTGGGTTACACATATGTGAATGGTGGGAATAGGTCAGGAGCAGCTGTGTAGTTTATGCTCACAGAGAAGTAAACCAGAAAAACCAAGACATCATTGTTGCTTGCCCTACATTTATCAAGATGATCAGATAACTAAAATGAGCAATTCAATAAGCCTTTAAAGTATTTTCACCACTTCCTGCTCATGGATTGTTCACACAAGAGGTGCATTGCTTCCTGAGACAAAATCTGAAGAGTTAACATTTATACGGTTTCACTTTTAAGAGCAGTCACAGACTTCTTCCCCTTCGACAAGTCTTCAAAGCCCCTCTCTTCCAGCTCATACCTTAGGTATTGCTGATGTTCCAAAAAGATGATATTGGCTTTGACCGGGGTGTTGGCAATGGAGATGGAGGAAGGCGGATAGATTGAGGGATTTTTAGGTAAAACTCTGAGGTCTGTTTACAAAATGGGCTGGTAATGATTAGGTCTTTAGACTCTCTGCCATCTGAATATTTTTTCATGTAAGTTTGCCTCTGTCTCTCACATCAAGTCTTCCTAAAATCATCAATAAGATCACTTCTGGCCTCAGAATTCAAATTATACTTCCAAATTTAACTGATTTCTCACTGTTCCTTAAAAAAAAAAAAAGCCTATGATTAAACTTTGCCATTCAAGAACCTTCTTAAGAGCTACTATTTACCTTTACACTCATGTCCCATGAATCTTGTCTAAACACCCAGTGCTTTGATTTGTTTTTAAGCAAGGTTAATGATTAGTTCCTTGTGATGCTGAATTGAACTGACAGTTTGGTAAGAAAATATAGAATGTAAACCAGATTGCTAGAGACTGATTAAAGAGATGTAACTGTTCACAAGCACTTTTTGGTTATTGAGGTGTACTTGCCACAGTGGTAGGCTAATTTAAATCACACCTACTTGATAATTAGGGTAGGATTGCTTGGGGAAAATTTTTACTTCCCTCTTTTATTGCTCAAGATACCCGAAAGTTCTCTTTTGAAATAGCATGAGTTTTAGATTGTTTTCTAATTCAGTCTGAATTTTACCCACTTGGACTGAATTGAGATTTTAATACATGTTACAAGTCAAAATTTGTGATGCAGTCTCTGAATTTTTCTAAATTCTTCATGATGGAGCAACATATAGATGGACTAAGAGGAAAAGCAGTTTTAACTCAAAAGTTTTATTGTCAGCCAAGTTATCTTAAATAAAGGCAGCAGAAATAATTTTTCAGATAAAAGTAAGCTCAGAAAAAGTTAGGAACTACTAACCATTTTTGAAAATATTAATTAAATACTCTGATGGAACAAAAACTGTCAAATTTAAGAATTTAGATATTCACATATGTACGTCAAATCGTTAATGCTGTACACCTTAAATGTAAACAGTGCTGTATATCAGTTACATCTCAATGAAATTGGAAGAAGAAATTAAGAATTTGGAATTGTGGAATAGCAGTTTGAAATAACTGGCTTATTTATACCACTAAGGAAAATACATAAAGTATGGAGAAAAATTACTTGCATGTTGACTCTAGGACTATTTAAAATAAATAAAAAATAAAGGTCATCAGTCAATCCGTATATTAGACTTTCATGTATTTTAAAAGAGGTGTTAAACAACATGAGAAAAAACACATAACAATGCTAAACAACAGAAAATAAAATATAAAATCATATCCTCAAATATAGCTATGCAATTATATTTATTCTAAAATACTCTTTCAGGCATGCATAAAAATGGTCTGAAACTAAGGTAATGTTTTAAAACAGTTACTTCTGATAATAGATTTATAGAAACTTTTTCTGACTCGTAATCTTTTTCTATACTTGGAAATTTTTCTGTACTGATCAAGTATTACTGTTATAATCAAATAAGCAATACTGACTTTTTTAAATTTGATACAGAATATGAGGCAAAGACAACATACATTTTTACATCAACTTCCTTTTTCTTAAACAGCAATCATTAGACTCTTATGTAAAACAACATATGCCTTGATGTTAAACTTGTCTATGGAAAAAAAAAAGTTCGTAATTCTTGAATAATCTAAATTGAATGCCAAGTATTCATTTGACAACCACTGTTCTCCATTCTTTGCCTTTTTCTTGACTTCACTCCACCTTTGTGTTTTAACATCTTTCAGGAGCAGTACCGTTTCTGCTACGACGTGGCTTTGGAGTACCTGGAGTCATCTTAGTTGGGGGAGACTTCAGAGTGCATCCCAACAGAACCCATTCATCTGTTGAGCCAGCAGCTGTTGTACCTGTCACACCTGTGCAGAAAGATTTTAATGTGGGGGGGCGGGAGACTTTTACATTTGAGAGGTAAAAGTATTTTTCTTATGAAGCTGTGTATCTTAATAAAAAGGACTCAATTAGTTTCTATTACTGTATGAGAGCATCAACATTTCATGCCACATAAATTATATTTAATAAGCAGCAGATTCACATGAAAACTTATCAGTGTTTACACAGTGAATAGGCAGCGTTTTCTCTCCTGGTTTTGGAACAGCAGCCGCCACGTGTTGCATGAATTAATATTTTCTTTGTGGCATTTTACTCCCTTTTTCAGATAAAAGATGTTAAAACTTTCAAGGAAGAAGAAAGAAAAGCTGTGCAAATTCATAGGAAAGTTCATTTTTTATGTTTCAAGTGTAGCAGATCTCTATATAAATATATAAATATATATAACTGGCTTATTTTCTTTTAATGTGCAATGATGGCTGGATCATTTAAAGTTCTTTCTAAAAAAAAAAAACCATAAGCCAAAGACTCAAGTGTAAATATGTCTATATGGAGAAAGCACATTATATTTATTGGTTACTTACATTCCTTTTTTGATGGCTAAAATACTACCACCACGCAATCTTTTTTTTTTTTGAAGAAAGGTTTTTCTTTCACTAAAATCAATTGTAACCAATTTTTGTAGATTATTTTTTGTATGTTTAGTGTAAGTAGAGGATAAACTTTTTAATTCCTAAATCAGGAAGCAATGTTCTTTAAAGTGATTCTCTTGTGTACATGCTTGTGAATTAAATTTATGTAAAACACCTTGGCAATTGGGTCTTTTAATGTAGGACCAAATTAAAACATTTTTCTGAAAATATATAATTTTTCATGATTTCCTTAGGTCAGTATGGTTTGGTAATCATTAAGAGAACTGCACACATTCAAAGGCCTTGCTGATGACTTGTGTAATGTTGAACATAACCTTTAAGCATCATTTAAATTTTAAAGCGATTGGTCTTTTCAGCCTATGACCAAGCACTGGTCAAAAAATCAAAACTGCAACATTTATGCTTCTGTGGTCAAGTGTTAGCAAACTGTAAACTGTCAAGGTGATCCAGTGTTTCTTTTGATGTTTACACGCACAAGCTTTGAGTTCTGAGCAAAGTGTGAACGAATCGATGCCAGATTCCTATTTTGTGCATCATCACGGGATTCTCAAGTGAACCTTTTTAAATGTGGTCTTGTACACATGCCCTGTGTAGCTGTAACTTCACATCGTCAGCTTGCAGTTTGTTATTGACTAAAGCGTTCCAGTATCCTCTTTCTAGATTGCCAGCTCATGACATGGTGCTTATGAAGATTTAATCAAAGTAAGAGTGAAATAAAACTTTTATAATTACGGCAGTTACTGTTTGCACATCATTTTCTCCCCTTAATTTTCATGCCTTCACTCCCAAATAAATACCCTATTCTAAGTGACCCAAGTAAACATGAAATCTATTAAAAATAAAACTGATGTCCAGATTCACATTTCTTTCATTTTTACTCTTCAACTTGAATTTCCAAAATTCCAAATGAGTCGAGAGAAAAAAAGGCCAGGGAATTAACACCAACTTTTTTTTTAAGTTGCTATATTTATATGTCACTACCATTTTATGTAATGTAAATTTCCTTGTTTCTCCATATAACACAAATAGTAATTGTCATCCCAATTTTACCAGTGATAAAATTGAAGCTGAGAGGGTAAATGTTTTGTCAACAGATGTAAATCTGAGTCTGAGGCTTCCCTAATGACTCAGTGGTAAGGAATCCACCTGCCAGTGCAGGAGACATGGGTTTGATCCCTGATCCAGTAAGATCCCACTTGTTGCTTATCAACTAAGCCTGTGTCCTGCAACTGTTGAGCCTGTACTCTAGAGCCTGGGAACCACAACTACTGAGCCAATGTGCCGCCTCTACTGAAGCCCGTGCACCAGAGAGCCCGTGCTCCGAAACAAGAGAAGCCACTGCAGTGAGAAGCCCACACATCGCAACTAGAGAGTAGTCCCCACTCACCACAACCAGAGAAAAGCCCGTGCAGCAGTGAAGACCCAGCACAGCCAAAGAAAAAAAGAAAATCTGAGTCTGATAAATTACTCTCTTTCACTGAACACATTGCTTCTCCGATGGCATGGCAAGGAAAATTTGGCACTTCATTCTTACTGTTCCTCATTAATTGATTTTCTCTTAAAGCATTATCATTATGGCTATCGTACTTCCATTTGCTGTGAATGTTATTAAAATATTTGTGACTTTCATTAGTAAGAATTTAGGTAAGGGAACTCATCTTTTCCTAGGGAGACTAATTTTCATTTAAACACAGATGCATTTAACAAAAAATCTACAAACTCACCAAAGATTGGGTTTCCCAGTAATGTTCATGATATTAATTGAAGGATTCTGCTTTGCTACATGACCCTGATTTCCTTTCTAGTCACAGGATTAAACCCACACCTAACCAAAGTCACCATGAATACCACTGGCCATAAAGCTCAGAGGTCTATGTGGCCTCCAAAATTCAAGCAAAGAACAAAAGGAGTCCTTTTTGTCTCCAACAGGAAATAAAAATGTCACACTTGCTCTGTATGGGCACCACCACAGAGGCCAGTTCATCCAGAGACACTTGGATTGGGGGAGAAGGATGAGACACTAAATCTGCTTTTTTTAATACTCTTATTCAAAAATACATACTTTATACCATTGTGGAGTTCCCTGTGGAGACCCATGCATGGCCATGTCCCACTCAGCTGTGTCCTTCTAGGCAGGAGATGTCTTGGTAGAATTCTTGAGGTGACCATGCTTTTCACAGTTAAAGGCCTCCTATGTCCATGTCAGTTACTTCTTAAATGGCTGTCATGATGTGGAATTTTATAGATCCCCTTCCTGTATATTATCACTAGGGAAATGTTGGAAGTGGGTGGGCAGAGACACACAGCAACTGAGTTCTAGTTCTAACTAATCTTAAAAATAAGTTTTCACCTTCTTGTCTGAGCTGCCTAGCCTTTTTCTAATATTTAATCTTTAAAGAAAGAAAAGGAATTTGCATGAATGTGTTGCTATTTTGCAAACAAATGGTCTCTAACATTGGTAGATACACAAAAATGAAGGTGTTTCTACCTGTACCAGGAGAGAAAAGAGACATGTTTACCTCTCTACTGACAAGCTCATTTAATATTCACCTTGAGATCTCTTGGGTTCCAGGTCCTTATGTAATAAACTTAGAAGTCAGACATCAACAGTTGCTCCCTCTCAACTCTGCTCTATTGCCAGAAAATGGGGTACATAAAGTTATCAGGATCTAAAAACCTTACTAGACACCTACAAATGTTAAAATGCAAGAGAGAAATATCTGTAGCCCAACTGGAAATAGGAGAGAGTCTGTTAGCTTTGCAAGACAGTTCTTGATATATGCCTAACTTTCATAGGGGAGTGACAATTATATATGTATATTTTATTTCTATGCACTCGAGTAAGCATTTTTAATAACAAAATAGCCAGCAATTAATATACTGTCCCATACCTTGTGTAATATGTAGAATATTTGCTCTATAAGATATTTCCATAGGCAGACATGCCACAACCTTCCTAAATTCATTTCAGTGTTTTAGGAAACACCCCTATTTAATGTAAGGGTGATACGCTATTTTTATCAACATTGTCATAAGTGAAGATAAAAGATAGCTGACTGGGCCTCTCAATATGATTTCTACTTACCTATTATTTCAAAAAGTCTTCCCACAGCTTAGGGAGGCTTGGAGTGACAGAGAGATTATCTTGATTTGTTCACAACTCTGCTCTATTCAAGCGGTCTGCAGAGTATTAGAATATTATCTCTCTGAAGCTAAAAAGGAAAGCTCTGTCTTGAAATCTGCTTTAAGTAAGCTATGAGTGGCTTCTAGAATATAAATTATCCAAAAATCAATGGAAATATGGTAGATATATAACACTTCTGAACTTCCAGCTTTTTCCAAAGTGAACTGAAATGCTAACCTGGAAGATAACAAACACCATAGAGACACTGTTGTTATCAAATTCTGAAAAAAAGCAATGAAACAGATTTCTTAACTGTTGAAGCAACATAAAGTCACTATGGAATATCAGCAAGCTTTCTTTAATGTTAAGATCTGCTCGGGGAGGGGGTGGTAGGGAGATTTTATGACAGATACCATCTCTTTATCATGCACTTGCCAATTGTAGAAAGGCAGTTACAATACTTGAAATCTAACCCAGAAAATTGTGTGCTGATTTGTTCTGATGTCGTGTTCATTTCAGCTTAGTCTTATATGTTTTATCAGTCTTAAATCAGATAGGGGATATATAGCATTTAGGACAAAAATACAAACCCTCAGTATGGATGAACCTAAAGCCTGTTATACAGAGTGAAGTTGGTAAGAGAAAAACAAATACTGTATATTAAGGCATATATCTGTTATCCAGAAAAATGGTACTGATGAACCAATTTGCAGGGCAAGAATAGAGACAGATAGAGAATGGGTTTGTGAACACAGCGGGGGAAGGAGACGGTGGGACCAATTGAGGGAGTAGCATTGACACATACACATTACCATGTGTAAAATATATCGCTTCCTTCCCTCCCCACCCCTCCAGGTCATCAGAGAGCACCAGTCTGCGCTCCCTGTGTTATACAGCAGCTTCCCATTAGCCATCTATTTTACTCATGGTAACGTGTATGTTTCAGCCTCATTGCTGGTTAACTCAGTTGGTTAGACCATGTGTAAAATAGATAGCTAATGGGAAGCTCAGACTGGTACTCTCTGTTGACCTGGAGAGGGTAGGGAGGGAAGGGAGTGAGAGGGAGGGAATATATGGATACTTATGGCTGATTAACGTTGTATGACAAACCAACACAACATTGTAAAGCAATTATCCTCCAATTAAAAATAAATTTTAGAAAAGCAACATAAAAATATACAAACCCTTAGTACTCAGATGCAATCTATGTAGATGCAGAATGTGAAAAGCAAAAATATCTAAACTGAATCACCAATGAGTTATTTTCTTAAATAGATGTTAGAATACACAGATGAACAAAGGCCATGCACTCCCACTATGTTGCATGGTCTAAGAGACAAAATCACACTGGGAAAGTAGAGAAAACAAGATCATTATGGCACCCACTTGTTATTTCTCAAGAAAGAGGAGATGCCTGCAGAGCCAGCAGGTACTGTGAGTAAGATAAATAGGCCAGGTATATCATGCCGGTTGTATTATTACAGCAGACATCTTTAGCATATGCATATTTGTAGGGATTGTTTTCATCTCTACAAAAATACATCTGCCTCCATTTTTATTAAAACACATATTCCTTCTGTTTATTTTGCATTTTCTTCCTTTCAATTGAAAAATGGATAGTAGATAAGATATTCTGCCATCTTCAGCTCTGCTACAGGAAACACAATAGCATGAAACTGATGATAAATTGTTGCTTGACATGGGGACCAGAGGCAACGATGTGAGGAGGCCGATCCCACTGGGACTTGAAAGTGGTCTTGGACAAATAATGCCCAAAGAGAATGGCATTCATCTCCCAGCAGTTTGCTGCATGGGGATATGGACCCTACAGTGTCTCATCTCTCAAGAGGGTGTGGAAATCTAAACCTTTATGTGGACGCTTAAAATTCTTGAATATTAGCAACCAATAAACTCAAAACCAAAAATATTCCTCTAGCCCAACTCTGTAAAAAGCAAAACTTGTCAGGAGCTTGCCTCTGGTTGTCTGTTGTGTCCTCCACTGTAGAATAGCTATTGTTTTACTGCTTTGAATTTTTTAAAATGTGTTGTAAAGAAACATGAGTTTTAGTTGTCTTTAAGTAGCTATCAGAACTATTTTTCATACTTGTTCTTGGTTTCTATTTACTTTATTTTCTCACATATTTTTCTGTTTTAGAAATATCTGTAGTTAAGTCTTGACTCTAAAGATGAAAAAAAAAAAAAAAAGAATGGCAGTGTCTCTGGTCCCTTCTACCTGGACTAAATTCAGAAGAGCATATTTCAGAGAGTAATTCACACATTTCACCTAACAAGCAGCCCCAAAATGATGACTAGAAGATAATTCTTCTGGAAATAATAATATTGAAAGCTCAAAAGGGGAGCCCTCTTCTGTGAGCCGTGGGATGGCCTGACCTTAGTCACAAGTGCGGTAAACCATCTGTGGAAGCACCACCCTCCAGATTGTGATGGTACACGCTGACTTCCATGGCAGATGCAAAACAGTATGGGCTCCTGCCAGCCCACAGTGGGGACCTGAACTCCAGTTCCATAAATCTAGTTATCTGAAACACAGTCAACAGACTGGAATTGATTTCTCTTCACCTTCATGTTATATTTTTGGCATGATAAAGTAAGTATTTGTTAATCACTTGCTTTCCAGTGTTAAATTCTGTATTGCCGGAGTGTTCAAATGTGATCACTGAATAACTTCACATAAGAAATCTTCATAAAATCGTGGAAGTTCGAGAGGTATTAGAGATGATCAAATCCAGAGCCCTTATTGCTGAATTTAAGAAATTAAAGCCTACAGGAGTCATGTGTATTAGTAAAGGATAAGATGAAAAATATCTTAAGTTTGCCCACCATTGGTCTTCATTACCTTTGTTATTAGACCTCCCTTAAAGAATGATTAAAGGAAATTCTTCAAACAAAAAAAAAGAAATAATAAATAAGGAAATCTCAAGCATCAAGAAGATAGGACAATGCAAGAGCAGAATTATGGGTATATACAATAGGATATCCCTTTCCTCATGTATATGTTTTATAAATTATATTTGATGATTGAAACAAAAATTGCAATGCTATCTGACATTCAAGAAAATAATATTTTGAAGTGGGAAAGAAAAAGGAATATAAATAAAAGTAAGATTTCCATACTTTACTGAAAGTGGTAAAATAATGATACCATTAGTTTATAATAAGTCACATACTATTATGCCCAGAGAAACCACTGGGAAAACTACACCAAGAGATACACTCAAAAACACTATAAATGCATGAAGATGAAATCTTAAAACCTGTTTAAACAACACAAGGAATTAAGAAAAACTGGGTTAAGAACCAGAGAAAATAAGATTTAAGTGCTAACATACCAAACTTGACAAAGACAATACAAAAATGTAAAATTACAACCAATATATCTCATGAATTTTACATAAAAATATTCAATAAAATATTAGCAAACTGAATCCAACATAATATAAAGAAATTATGTACATAACCAAGTGGGATAATTTCCATGTATGTAAGGCTGGTTCAACATTTGAAAATCAATCGATGTTATATACCGTATATCAACAAACTGAAGAAAAACAAAAGCATGTGATTATACTGAGAAAAAGCATTTAATAAAATCCACCACTTATTCATGATTAAAATCTCTCTAGTGGGGAACTTCCCCAACTTGATAAAATTCTCTAAACTTGATCTAAAAAAAACTATGGTTAACTTCATACTAAATGGTCTAAGACTGAATGCTTTCTCCCTCATCTGAGGGACAAGCAAATATATCCTCTCTCACTACTTTATTCAACATGTACCGGAATTTCTAGCTCGCAATAAAGCAAGAAAAAGAAACAAAAGACATACAAATTTGAAATATAAAACTTTTCCTGTTTGCAGACGGCATGATTATCTATGTAGAAAATCCAAAAGAGCCTATAAGAAGTCCTAACAAAAATAAGTGAATTAAATAAGTTCACATGATAAAAATCAACACAAAAATGTTGATTGCATTCCTATATGTTAAAAATAAATGTGATGAACTGAAAAACACAGTGTCATTTAAAACTGCTAACAAAATGAAATACTTAGATATGTACTTATCCAAACATGTACAGGATTCACCTGCTGAAAATTACAAAATTCTGATAAAAGGAATCAAACTATACCTAGACAAATGGAAATATATATAGGTTTAGGGATTAGAAGATTCAAGATAGTAAAAATGCCAGTTCTTTCCAACTGATCTATAGGTTCAGTGTAATTTCTATAAAAATAACAATAAGAAATTTTTTAGGTATAGACAAGCTTATTGTAAAATTCATATCAAAAGACATAGGCCCTAACTAAAATAATTTTGACTAAGAATAAAAAATGAGGGGGATTATTCCATCCAGTATTGAGGCTTCCATATCACTATATTAATCAGAAGAGAGCACTATTAGTTTTAGAAAAAAAAACAGAAGGATTTCTGGATTTAGGAGTAAACAGTATTTTTAGATTTAGCCCCCAAAGCATGATCCCTTAAAACTAAAAATTGCTAATCTGGACATCATCAAAATTAAAATCTTTTGCTCTGTGAAAATCCAAGTGAAGAGGATGAAAGACAAGATTAGAAGAAAATATTTACAAATTATATATCTGATAAGAAGACCAGCATCTAGAATACATAAAGAACTCTCAAAACTCAACACAAAAAAAAAAAAAAAAAAAAATTAGAAAATGTGCCTAAGACACAAACAGACATCTCACTGAAGAGGATATGACAAGCTTATTGAAAAAGTGTTCAGCATTGGTATCCATTAGGAAAATGAGAATGGCTAAGATAAAAATGACAACACCAAACATCAAATGCTGGTGAGGATACGGAGAAACTGGACCAGCATACATTGCTGGCAGAATGGCAGGGCCATTCTGTGAGAGCATGACAGATTCTTATAAAACTTAACATGCTATAACATACAACCCAAAAATTGTGTTCTATGCATTTATCCCTCCCCAAGTGAAAACTTAATGTTCACACAAAAATCTGCACATAGCAGATTTTTCATAACAACTTTATTTGAAAAAACCGCAAACTGGAAAGAGCCTAAGGTCCTGCACCAGGTAAATGGTTAAACAAGCTGTGGTACATCCATACTATGGAACACAACTCAGCAATTTAAAAAATAACTATTGATTTAGGCAATGACTTGATAGAATCTCCAGGGAATTTTACTAAGTGAAAAAGGCCAATCCTAATAAAGCATAGGCTATTTGACCCTTTATATAATTTAATGACAGAATTTTAGCAATGGAGAATAGTTAGTTGTTGCCAGGGATTAGGAATGTGGGTTGGTGGGTGAATGACAAGCGAGTGTAGCTATAAAAGAGAAACATGAAGGATCCTTTGTGGTGGTGCAACCACTGAGTATCTTGTTTGTAGTGGTATATACATGAACCTACACATGTGACAAAACTGCAAAGAATTAAATACACACACACATAAACGAGTAAATGCAAAACTGGATAAGTCTGAATAAGATTAGTGAATTGTATCACTGGATGTCACATTGTACTTTAGCTCTGAAAAGAGAGTTTAAGCGTCCCTAAAAAATGAGATTCAACAAGAGAGATTATTCTTCTGACCAAAGATATGCCACAGCACACACATCACCTACCAGTGATCCAACCTATAATAATAAAATGTTTTAACCATTCCTCAGTGGCAAATAATCCAAAGCCATCTCCCCATTTATTAAATCTAGCAGAAAATATTAGGTAGTCACTAACTTCTGAGTCCATAATCTCTTCTTCGAATGTAAAAAGTACCCATTTCTAGCCCATTTCTTTTCTTATTGTTGCATTGGTAATAGCATCAAAAAGAAAAACACAAAACCGGATTTTAATCCACATCTTGTGCTTTTCCAGAATCATGCCAAAAAGAGTGAAATTAGATAGAAAAGACAAAATATAGAAAGCAAATAAAAAGTAAAAACAAATGCCTATTGATATGTGCTCTGTAGAGGATTACAATGGATGATTTTTCAACAAATTTGACTCAAGCTGTAGATAAGAGAGGATTCCATCAGTCCACGGCCCCAAAATAGGAAGAAGCTGAATGTGTACAAGAAAGAGAAAGTGTGTGGGAGAGGGCGAGTGCGGGATAATATGGAAGAATAGCACTGAAACATGTAAATTATGATATGTGAAACAAATCTCCAGTCCAGGTTCAATGCATGATACAGGGTGCTCAGGGCTGGTGCACTGAGATGACCCAGAGGGATGGGATGGGGAGGGAGGTGGGAGGGGGGTTCAGGATGGGGAACACATGTACACCCTTGGCAGATTCATGTCCATGTATGGCAAAACCAATACAATATTGTAAAGTAAAAAAAATAATAATAAATAAAACTGAAAAAATAAAATAAATTTTAAAAAAAAGAAAATACTTATTGTTGATAGTGAATAAATGTCAACAAAAACTAAAAAACAAAAAGAGAGAGAAAGTGGCCATTGAGATTGGCACCCCCTGGGCAAAGTAGTACAATATGAAATTAGCAAGAGTGGTCCACAGCATGTGGGTTTAGTGCGCCAGAGCCAAGAGTTTGGATATGTTATTCATTTTGGTCCTTCATTCTCTCCACCCTCACAATGTAAAACTCAGGCCTTAACACATTGTATCATACATGGTAGATTTCAATAAATGTTTATTAGATGTAATTTAAGCCAGACCTAGAATCTAAGCCTCTTTTTTCTTCTGTTTTCCTCACAAAACCATACAGTGTTTTTGATTTAAAAAAAAAAAAAAAGCAGACAAATTAATGAAACCCACAGACATCTGCTTCTGGGAATCTTCCAGGATTTTCCTTTGAGTACACTGGTAGTTCTTTCCCCTAAGTACTTTGGCAATTCATACATAGTATTCATGAATTCAACGAGCTGTTTAGTGAGTCATTTGACTCTGGACCATGAGAAACAAAAAAGAAGTCTGGGTCAAAAGAGATTATGCCAATTCATCCAGTTCACTATCACTGATGGAATATAAGCAAAATCTTCCTCCATTCTAGTGCAAACACAAAAATGACAATAACATATAAACCTAAACACATAGAGCCTACCATAAAAACCGGAAATGAAAATCTCAGCAGTCAGAAGTGTGGAGGCTTTCGTCAAAAGTATATGGAACCCTGCAGCAGTGAGAGGAGCTGAACTGTGTAACCGCAGGTGTCGGGGAAGATGGGCTAGCCCCAAACCGAAGTCACAGGACTGACTGTGGGTTCTTGGACACCACTGTGTCTACATTGTATCAGGACCCCATTGGAGCCTAAATTGTATCAGGACAGGAGAAAAACAGACTGCCCTTGATTGAAAGATGGCATCGCCACTTGTACCTATTGGGAACTCATCGTCTAGAAGTTAAGTCTAGTACTTACTCTGGGTAAGAATCCTGAGATGGTACTAGATTCTTAGGGTTTCTGTAATAAATTGCTACAAACCAGGTAGCTTGAAACAACAAAAATTTATTGTTTTAGTTCTGGAAGCTAGAAGTCTGAAATCTAGGTGTAGGCCTGGTCACATGCTCTTTGACATCTACAATCTATGGAGAGAATTCTTTGAGTATTCTAGCTTCTTGTGGGTTACCAGCAATCCTTAACATTCTTTGTCTTGCAATTCCATGACTTTATAGTCTCTATGTTCATCTTCACATGGTGTTTCTCCTGTGTCTCTTCTCCTCGTATGATACCAGTCATCTTGGATTAAGAGTCAGACACGACAGAGCGACTTCACTTTCACTTTTCACTTTTGTGCATTGGAGAAGGAAATGGCAACGCACTCCAGTGTTCTTGCCTGGAGAATCCCAGGGACGGTGGAGCCTGGTGGGCTGCCGTCTATGGGGTCGCATAGAGTCGGACATGACTAAAGTGACTTAGCAGCAGCAGCAGCAGCAGCTATAGAGTATGGCCTCATTCTACTGTCACTAATTACATCTGCAATGACCCTATTTCCAAATAAGCTCATATTCTGAGGTACTGGAGGGTAAGACTTCAACATGTCTTTTGGAGGACACAGTTCAAGCCACAGCACACAGCATTAAACAAGACATCCAACCAGACTCTGCAAGTGTGACGTGAGAATGAATATATTTTCAGAAACAGTCATCCCCTAACAGTGATATATACAGAACGGCATCCCCCATGGTTACTGCTAGAGTATCCCCTTTCTCCATATTTATGCATCCATAAAATATGGTTTTATTGGATTTTAAATGTTATATAAATGTTACAATGTGGGTATCCTGCTGCTGCTTCCTGTTTTTCACTTGTTATATTTTTGAATTTAGTTACTTCGGAAAGCAAGTACAGTTTTTAAAATTTTATATGGTATTCAATTTTAGAGGTATAACTTATTTTATCAAAATTTTCTCTTGTGGAGGACGGTATGTTATTTCCTAGTCTCCTTTCAAGAGTGCGTAGTTTTCTCTGCTGGTCTTTTTTTTTAATATAAATTTATTTCTTTTAATTGGAGGCTAATTACTTTACAATATTGTAGTGGTTTTGCCATACATTGACATGGATCCGCCACGGATATACATGTCATCCCCTGCCCTTCTCTGCCTGGCTGTGTGTACTGGGAGGCTGACCTCTAGGGCTGCATCACTGGTACTCCCTGGCTGTCTGACTTAGCACTGGGTGTGGCCAAGGCCAGGCACCAATGGGAAGTCAGCTGGCAGGAAGACATGGTGGTGGTGATTTCCCCCTGCTGGTCCACATTTTTCATAGTGGCTGCATTCCTCACCAACATTTCACCTCTGACTTTAGCTCCCCAAATTCCAGTAACACTGCTTCATCCTTTGGATCTCGGCTGACAATGACTGTCATCCCTTGCCACTTTCTGGGTGTTTAGGCAATCTTTATTGGTCCCTCAAACTTGCTAAATTTGTAAATAATATATTTTTCTAATCCTTCAATTTACTGTTTGAGTACCATCATCTATTTCTTGTTAAAATCTTTACTGATACACTGACTGGTTCCAGAAGTTGTCCAAACACCCAGTCCATCAAATTGGATTACAGGATTAGTATTTATACATCTGATGAATGTATGGATGATCTCTTTGTTGATGGGAAATGGGCCCTTGGTAATGTGAAGCAAATGATAGCTGGTATCTTTACTAAAACAAATCTGTGTCTGGCAAGTGATATGCTCCTACTGCCCCAGCAAATGCTTTTCCTTTAGTTTTCATCAGCTAGTATAACCTGCAACATCTCACCTTTGCCCAGCGGTTCAGCAGTATACCTTTGCTGTCTTTTATCAAAGCTCTGTCTGATCTCTGTCATATTATAGCCTAGACTAGTGCAGTGATCCTCACCCAGTGTCATGTGTGAACTGATTTCTGGTCCCTGTTTCTTACTTGTCTCCAATGAATTAGGAAGCTTGTGCCAGAATGTGAACTATGGCACTAAGTACATTGTTCTGTTCAGCTGACAATGTTTTTTAGCAAGACTTTTTTTTTTTCATAAGGGAGCAGCACCTTGATTTACATTCTGGTGTAAGCTCTTTTCCTCATTGTTACAGACAGGGGCTTTGAATAGTTGATATTCTGGTCTGAGTTATCGGGGGTGACCTTGATTACCTTGACATGCAACAGAATATCATGATGGGGCACCAGGAAGAAACTAACAAACAGATGCCTTAGGAAGACAGCACAGTTGAGGGAGGGTAGAACCCATGTAAAAGGCTCACAGACCTCTGATGTTATGAAGTTCCTAGTAGGACAATGGTACAAAAACACCAATACATTCCCTCTTAAATGAGAGACAAGTTGCTTCACTTTGCAGAGCCCACAGCAGAAGGAGCCCAAGGACTTAATTTACCTAAGGCTGTATATTTGGGTATGCGGCTCTGATCCATCTACTAGGTAATCCATAAGGCTTCCTGTTTAAAGAGATATGTGGAGCAAGAGAAGATCTGCAGTAGGTCCAGGCTTTTGCATAGGTGACCTGTCACTTAGACCTGTGACCCAACATATTGAGTGGTACTTGAAAACATATATGGAGGAACTGGATGAAGTATGTGCCAGCAATAGTAACATCACAAAGCAGATTCCTGAGATTTTGGAAAGAAGACTATTTCCTCTTCTGCCAACCACTATTTCCCAGTGGCAGATTTGCTTTGTGTTTGCTACCAAGCTCTAATAGAAAAAGAACAGCCCAATATGGTATGAAATACCACATGACTCTAAGAATGGACTATAAGAATGTCTACCATCAACTGAAGACATTAGGAAGTTGGATGTATGCAACAGCACTCATTTCCCCATGAAATATGATTAGTATGCATGTATGTATAAGACTGAGCCTGAGCAGGTCAAGAAACCACAAGTAAATTTCAGTAGTGATGGCCCAGAATCCCCTGACATGTGCTCCTACTGTTCACTTTCTGTTCCCTAACTTTTCTGGCCTTATTGAGATCCTAAAATCCTTGTGGTCTTATTAGGTAGTGACCAGATTGTCCACTGGCATATCAGGATCATATCTAGTCTTCCTGCTTTGCTGGGTTGGCAAACAACTGTCTATAGCCTAAATTCAGCCTGCCACATGCTTCATACCACTCAGAGCTGAGAATGGTTTTTACAACTGTAAATGGTTGGGGAAAAAAAAATCAAAAGAAAAACACAAGCTTATAACATGTAAACACTATCTGAGATTCAAATTTCAGTGTCTCTATGTATATACTTACTTTTCACACTACGATGACAAAGCCTAAAATATTCACCATCTGGTCTGTGATAGAAAAATTGTGTTGATTCTGATCTGGAAGCCTGGAAACTATATTGTCCCAAATTCCTAGTAGATTAGATTTTACTAATGGGAGGTTCTCATGGGGGATTCAGAAATAGGAAAAGAAGTGGAAGGCAGTTTTCTCCTACAAGGGGTAAGGAAACTTCACGAGCTGTGGCAAACATGTGATAGGTGTCACCAGCAATTTCTAGGCTTTCTCTTGTGATTAGCCACAAAGGTCCAACAGAGACCCCAAGTGACTCCTGTACTTTATCATGTACTTGTACTTTATCAAGTACTTGTACTTAATCCTGCACTTGATTTCAAATGGCATTTTCCCTAGGTTTCACTCTTCCCACTCTTCCAAAGTCTTGTGTGGGATTTGCATTCTTCTATTGAATTCCTTATTCCTGGAAATACTTACATTATTATTTCTGTGCAAACCTCTACTGACCCAAAAAGAAAAGCACAGAATCACTGAATGAAAGGGAGAAATAGCACATCAGTTCAGTTCAGTTCAGTTGTGTCCGGCTCTTTGCGACCCCATGGACTGCAGCACACCAGGCCTCCCTGTCTATCACCAACTCGTGGAGTTTACTCAAATTCATGTCCACTGAGTCGGTGATGCCATCCAACCATTTCATCCTCTGTCATCCCCTTTGCCTCCTGCCCTCAATCTTTCCCAGCATCTTGGTCTTTTCCAAGGAGTCAGTTCTTCACATCAGGTAGCCAAAGTATTGGAGTTTCAGCTTCAGCATCGATCCTTCCAATGAATATTTTGGACTGACTTCCTTTAGGATGGACTGGTTTGATCTCCTTGCTGTCCAAGGGACTCTCAAGAGTCTTCTCCAACACCATAGTCAAAAGCATCAATTCTTCAGCACATAGCTTTCTTTATAGTCCAACTCTCACATTCATACGTGACTACAGGAAAAACCATAGCTTTGACTAGACAGAACTTTGTTGGCAAAGTAATGTCTCTGCTTTTTAATATGCTGTCTAGGTTGGTTATAACTATCCTTCCGAGGAGTAAGAGTCTTTTAATTTCATGGCTGCAATCACCATCTGCAATGATTTTGGAGCCCCAAAAAATAAAGTTTCTCACTGTTTTCCCATCTATTTGCCATGAGGTGATGGGACCGGATGCCATGATCTTAGCTTTCTGAATGTTGAGTTTTAAGCCAACTTTTTCACTCTCCTCTTTCACTTTCATCAAGAGGCTCCTTAGTTCTTCTTCACTTTCTGCCATAAGGATGGTGTCATCTGCATATCTGAGGTTATTAATATTTCTCCCGGCAATCTTGATTCCAGCTTGTGCTTCATCTAGCCCAGCGTTTCTCATGATGTACTCTGCATAGAAGCTAAATAAGCAGGGTGACAATATACAGTCTTTTCATATTTGGAACAGTCTGTTGTTCCATGTCCAGTTCTAACTGTTGCTTCTTGACCTTCATACAGATTCCTCAAGAGGCAGGTCAGGTGGCAGGTGGTCTGGTATTCCCATCTCTTGAAGAATTTTCCACAGTTTATTGTGATCCACACAGTCAAAAGCTTTAGTGTAGTCAATAAAGCAGAAATAGATGTTTTTCTAGAACTCTCTTGCTTTTTCAATGATCCAACAGATGTTGGGAATTTGATCTCTGGTTCCTCTTCCTTTTCTAAATCCAGCTTGAACATGTGGAAGTTTGCAGTTCACATATTGTTGAAGGCTGGCTTGGAGAACTTTGAGCATTACTTTGTTAGCATGTTAGATGAGTGCAAGCATGCAGTAGTTTGAACATTGTTTGTCATTGCCTTTCTTGGGATTGGAATGAAAACTGACCTTTTCCAGTCTTGTGCACACTGCTGGAAATTTTCTGGAATACTGAGTGCCGCACTTTCACAGCATCATCTTTTAGGATTTGGAATAGCTCAATTGGAATCACATCACCTCCACTAGCTTTGTTCATAGTGATGCTTCCTAAGGCCTGCTTGACTTTGAATTACAGGATATCTGGCTCTGGATAAGTGATCACACCATCGTAGTTTTCTGAGTTGTGAAGATCTTTTTTGTATAGTTCTTCTGTGTATTCTTGCCACCTCTTCTTAATATCTTCTGTTTCTGTTAGGTCCATACCATTTCTGTCCTTTATTGTGCCCATCTTTGCATGGAATGTTCCTTTAGTATCTCTAATTTTCTTGAAGAGCTCTCTAGTCTTTCCCATTCTATTGTTTTCCTCTATTTCTTTGCATTGATCACTGGTCGCTAGCACATAGCTGCTGCCATAACTGGAATGATGTGTCCTGTGAGAAAATGCAATAAAGAAGTTCTTACCTATTCTGAGAAATCAGGCGAAGTTGACCTGAGGAAGTGAAGACTCATCTTAGATCTGAAAGAATAAGAATTAACCAGGGAAAGAGCTGAAATTTTCAGGCCAGAGGAAGTGTTATAGGAATGGGACTGGTGCACAAATAACCCTTAGGAAGAAGAATATGGTGCTATAAAGGGGGAAATGCCCATAGGGATGAAATCTCGAGAGCAACATGTAAGATAAAGCAAGAAAGAGAGAGAGAGGCCATAAAATGCAGAAGCTTTTAGGCTGTGTTAAGGATTAGGGTCTTTCTCCCACGAGCTGTGGGAAATATTTTCATGACCTCTGTAGATCATGAAAACTTTATGGAAGTGATGACATGAGAGATGGGATGAGCCAGTGGGTAGAAGAGAAGAGGGCATTCAAAATAGGACAAGAAATGTTAGTGAGTTGTATATCAGCCAGTGTACCTGGAATAGAGTTGAGTGGGGATTAATTTAAAGACAAAGTGGAGAACCTAACATGGCAACGATTTGGATTTTATTTTGTTGTCAATCAAACGTTATTCAGGCAACTGTAACCACATTTCTGGAGATGGTCTTTGTAGTAAACTTAAACAGAAACATCAGATTCAAATTTAGGTTGAGAAATACTGTTGGCTTTGTTAATGACTGTTTTGTGGTTCTTAAAATGAGACAAAGAGGCTTAAAGATACAGGAAATTGGTGGCTTTTGTAAAGACTTTACATTGTTTCATATTTTAAAAAAGAGCCACTGCTGCAGGGAGCAGGGCGTTCCTTATGCCAGGGCTGTAGAAATAAAGGAAATATATTACGGCACTTTTTAATAATCAGTGAGTGTGTGAACTCCTAGGCTGTGTTTTCAGTACCCAGCTCTGACAATCTTATCTTACAAAGAAGGCAAGGAAAGGATGCTAACTGAAATTTGACGGAGAAGGCAATGGCAACCCACTCCAGTACTCTTGCCTGGAAAATCCCATGGACGGAGGAGCCTGGTAGGCTGCAGTCCATGGGGTTGCAAAGAGTCTGACATGATGGAGCGACTTCACTTTCACTTTTCACTTTCATGCATTGGAGAAGGAAATGGCAACCCACTCCAGTGTTATTGCCTGGAGAATCCCAGGGACGGGGGAGCCTGGTGGGCTGCCATCTATGGGGTCGTACAGAGTCGGACATGACTGAAGCGACTTAGCAGCAGCAGCAGCAGCAGCAGGGACAAAGTTAAGAAAGGAGTTAGAGTGTGGAAGCTGTTCATTTTGTCCAAAACTGATTTTGTGAATCCGTAAGAAAAGGATAGCAAAGCAATAGAAAAATGAGCAAAGGTTATGAAGTTTATACAAGAGAAAACCCAAAAGACTAATAATGGTCATATGAACAGACACTCTAGCAAGGCTTCTCAGGTGGCACAGTGGTAAACAACCCACCTGCCAATGCAGGAGACCTAAGAGACTCAGGTTTGGTCCCTGGGTCAGGAAGATCCCCAGGAGTGGGAAATGGCACCCCACTCCAGTATTCTTGCATGGGAAATCCTATGGACAGAGGAGCCTGCTGGACTACAGCCCATGGGGTCACAAAGAGTCAGACATGACTCAGCAAGAATCAGAAAATCAAATGAAAACAAGGTGATGTCACCTTATGCCCGTGGGAGTCCTGGCAGGGATTCAGAGGCTGGGTGAGGACCAGTGCGGTGAGGAGGTGGGTCTCCCATCCAGATGGTAGAAGGTGGCCCCACACAGCCAGTCAGGGTCACTCAGAACCGGGGCCATCGGTGCTGCCCTCTGGGTGCACACCCCAAAGAAGCCCTCCCACAGGCACCTCAGGGGATGTGTGTACAGACACCTGCGTTCACATTCGTGCTTATTAGAGTCAACATGAGTGCCCCTTCCTAGAAGAATGGATTAGTAAATGTCAGATCCCAATCCAGAGTGCAGGTGGCAATTAGAAGCAACAGTGAGGTGTATACCTTTGGCAACACAATGGAGCTCAGAAACAACCCTGAAACATGGGCTGCCTAACACAGTACCATTAGGTCAAAACAGAAAATGCGTGCAGAACAGTAATACACTTTATGAGAACACCTACAAACAGAAAGTACAGATTAAAGGCAATAGAGGAAGACAGTAGAGGAAGCAGTGGTCTGTGAGCATAAAAGAGAACTTGAACAAAACATGAATAAGTTTTAAAACCTGGTAATGTGTAAATGGGGTTGTGATGTTTTTTCTCTTTCCATATGTTTGAAATTTTTCACAAAAATACATGTTCATGTATATATAATAAAAAAAAAAGAAATTTGACATGCAGGACTTTGAAAGACATGAAAGAATCACTTAAATATATATTTAAAAGTATCACTTCTTGTTTAGAAAGAATAACTTCAACAAAATAATTTTGTGCACATTCACAACAGCTAGCTAAGACAAAAGAATTATCATTTTAACAGAGTTAGGAAATGTTGCAGGTCAGTTTCCCCGACAAGAGATCCTGAATTGGAGATTAGCATGCAAGCAAGCAGTTTATTTGGAAGTGGTCTTGAGAACAGCACGTGAGGGGTGAGGAACGCAGGATTGGGCAGAAGGAAAAGTTTAATGATGATACAGCTGCAACAGAGCTGGGATGGATCTTCAGAGTTGCAGGTCGCCCCAACTAAGGCAAAGGTCAGTTTTCCTATCTGCGTATCAATTGATCACTGGTGACAGTCTACCAAGAGGGAAGGCACATAACCCTAGAATGGAAGCTTCCATAATCAAAGTGTAATTCTTAGAGAAGGGATCAGCTGAGAGCCGTCAATAGTCAACACTTCTGACAGCTAGGATATAGGCACATGGGCTTCAAGGAGGGACCTGCGAGGAACACCACAGCATTTATTATGGTTCACCCCTGGTGTCTCTTAGATCTATTGACTTCACATGATTCCTCCCATCTGAAATCAGCTCTTCCAAGATTCTGGTTGTCCTCTACTACCATAAAAAAAAACATGCAAGAGGACAGTTAACAGCACAAACTGAAGACCCCACTGCTGCAGCTAATCTCAGGGATACACATGTTAGCAAAGTAATATCTCTGCTTTTAAATATGCTATCTAGGTTGGCCATAACCTTCCTTCCAAGGAGTAAGCGTCTTTTAATTCCATGGCTGCAATCACCATCAGCAGTGATTCTGGAGCCCAAAAAAATAAAGTCTGACACTGTTTCCACTGTTTCCCCATCTATTTGCCATGAAGTGATGGGACCAGATGCCATAATCTTAGTTTTCTGAACGTTGAGCTTTAAGCCAACTTTTTCACTCTCCTCTTTCACTTTCATCAAAAGGCTCTTTAGTTCTTTGCTTTCTGTCATAAGGGTGGTGTCATCTGCATACCTGAGGTTATTGATATTTCTCCTGGCAATCTTGATTCCAGCTTGTGCTTCCTCCAGCCCAGCGTTTCTAATGATGTACTCTGCATAGAAGTTAAATAAGCAGGGTGACAATATACAGCCTTGACGTACTCCTTTTCCTATTTGGAACCAGTCTGTTGTTCCATGTCCAGTTCTAACTGTTGCTTCCTGACCTGCATACAGGTTTCTCAAGAGACAGATCAGATGATCTGGTATTCGCATCTGCAGCCATGAAATTAAAATACACTTACTCTTTGGAAGGAAGGTTATGACCAACCTAGATAGCATATTTAAAAGCAGAGACACTACTTTGCCAACAAAGGTCCATCTAGTCAAGGCTATGGTTTTTCTAGTGGTCATGTATGGATGTGAGAGTTGGACGGTGAAGAAAGCTGAGCACTGAAGAATTGATGCGTTTGAACTGTGGTGTTGGAGAAGACTCTTGAGAGTCCGTTGGACTGCAAGAAGATCCAACCAGTCCATCCTAAAGGAGATTAGTCCTGGTTGTTCATTGGAAGGACTGATGTTGAAGCTGAAACTCCAATACTTTGGCCACCTCATACGAAGAGTTGACTCATTGGAAAAGACCCTAATGCTGGAAAGGATTGGGGGCAGGAGGAGAAGGAGACGACAGAGGATGACATGGTTTGGATGGCATCACCGACTCGATGGACATGGGTTTGTGTAAACTCCGGGAGTTGGTGATGGACAGGGAGGTCTGGCGTGCTGCGATTCATGGGGTCGGAGAGTCAGACACGACTGAGTGACTGAATTGAACTGAACATGATCTTCCTCTCTACTACTTATTCCAGATTTGCCTCATCCTTGACTAGCTCTCTGTTGGTCTTGATGGCTTATGTGTTTGAGGGATGCAGACTCTTACCCATAAGGTATGAAAGTCCCTAGTCCTGTGCATTTCCCAAGAAATAGCTGTTGTACTTGACTTCTTACTCTCAATAATGGATATAGGAGAACCAACAGATGACCCAGTGGACCAACTGGGTGCCAAATGAATTCTTCCCTGTCCCTGTTGTATACAGCAGCCTTACCTCCCCATGAATATCAGAATAGATTATACTTGCCATGATGGTGCTAGCATTGCTTGCCAGCTGAATTCTGGGTACAAGAAGTTTGAAGTGTCCAGGAGTCAATTTTGACTTAAAATTTGGTGGGACTCCTACTGGTCTTCTGGCAGAGGGGTTCTCTGATTGGAAACCAGAATATCTAGAGCCATGGAGCCTAGAGTAAAAGGCGTAGGAAGCAAAACTCCAAGTATGTCACTGAGACTGATGATCACTAAAGCCACTCTTATCTGCACCCCTTGGTTCTTGTGCCCATGTGAGTATATTTTGGTGATCCAGAACAATGTAACAGATGTTGATTTGGGGTGTGTTTTATATCACCAAGGATGGTGCCCCATTATCCAAGCTGGCGTCTCATCTGTACCTTCCATCACCCCACCAAGTTGGTAGTTTCTGGGTAATACAGAATGTAACAGGACCAATGGAACCCATGAGCATGTGCTCATGGCTGAATCACTTTTGCTTTAAAATAATTCCTCTGGTTTTGATTGTTGTTTTGAGGAATCCCATTTTGGTAGATCAAAACTCTATAATTGAATAGCGGTACTAGTTGAGCTCCTGAAATTAATAAAGGTAAACCATATCCAGAATAACTGTTGGTTCCAGTCAACATAAATCACCGGTTTTTGCAGTGTATAAGGAATCCAATGTACTCAACTTGCCACCAAATGTCTGGTTCATCTCCTCAAGGGATTGTACCATATTGGAGGCTCAGCACTGGTCTCAGTTGCTGTCAGATTGGACATTTCCCAGTGACTAAGGACACAGGTTGTGTAAGCATCAGTTAGCTGTTGTATTCCGTCCACTCGGTTGCATGGATATTCTCTGGTATTAGCATACAATGCAAGGATCTTCATACTTCGTATCCTCTCTGGTACACATTGACAATACATCTTTTCCAAATCTCCTTACCTGAAATCTTCCAACTTTTCTCATATCAGGACCCCAAGAAATAGCCAAGCCATTAATCACTGTCCATGAATCAGTGTATTAATATACCCATGCATGACTATTTTTCTTTCCATAAAAATCAATGACAAGGAGCACTGCTCAAAACTTAAGTGCTATAGCTTTCTCTAACCACTTTTTTTCAAGGCCTCCACTAAGCAGGGTTATAGTGAATTAGAAGTTTATTTCTAGCTTATACCCATATACTGAGTTAACCAATTCATGAATTTAACTTGGCCTTTTCTCTCCCAATTTTAACTGGTCACTTCTCCCTTAGCTATTGCTAGTTGATGAGAGAAGAGTACTTGTGCAACAGTAGTGGGTGACACGGTGGTCTGCACTATTTCACCAGTATCTCATTACAATTTAGCACTGGTAAAAATTCTAAGAATTGCACTGCAAATGATGGGGTCCCTACTGCCAGATGGCCAGCTGTAGATCTGGCTCCAAAATCACATTACTGAGTTTGCTTCCTAGGCATACTTCTAGTACCAAATTTCTTAGGTCAAATTCCCCAGTAATAAGACTCTAAGACACCAGGATTTGAATGCAGGTTTATCAAGGCGTGCCTTTACTGGGGAACAACAAGAATGAGAGATGAGGAAGGCAAAATAAGGCAGAGGATGAAATTGAATGGTGATTAGTTGCAACAGAGGCTTCACCTGATCCTATGGAGATTTCTGAAACTGGGATAGTCTTTCAGAATTGTCTCAACTGAGTCAAGAGGATCAAGAAATTTGTACCATAATTCTGACTACCCATTAAGTTCCAGCTGGCCTCAAAGAAGTGTTTTAATATTGACTGAGGCTACTTCTTTCACCCAAGGATAATATCCAGAGATGAACTCAATTGACAGTCACTGGCAGCAACACTCCTAGTAGCTAAGAGAATGAATGCACTAGTTTTGAGCCTTTAACATTTATTTCAAATGAAGTTTTACTAAAGTAATAATCAAAAATATGAAACCAATATATATTTGGGCTTTTTAAAAAAGGAAAATATGCATAGATGTGTAATCTTGTAATATTTGTATTACAAGAAGTAAGTGGAAAGATAAAAGAACAGAGGCAGTAAGCCTTTGGGGCCCATCCACCTTTAATGATTAATATTTTCCCTCCAGCTAAATTTGACTTTAAAGAAATCCTTGCCCACTATACTGAGTTTGAAGACCAAGAAAAGACAAACACAGAGAAATTCATAATAATGCTATAAATTTTCAAAACCGACACCTCTGACACTAGTAGTTCTGGTTCTTAGGGAAACACAGGGGAACTCTCTTTTAATTTCATAAGTACTTTTAAAGACTTTTGACTAGTTCTGTTTTGCCACTTGAGACATCTCTTTTACATAAAAATTAGAGAAAACATAGACTGTATCCAAAGCGCTTGGTTTCAAGTCCTGTCTGTTACCTAACAGCTGGGTGACAGATGAGTTTTTAAATCTCTCTATGCCTCAGTTTTCTCACATTTAAATGTATGGAGATGATAATGAACCTATGTCATGGGTTAAGAAGTACTTTGTATAGTGACTGACATCACTCCATCAATGACCATGATTATTATTTTGTCATCTAAGCAGAGGTTTTGCTATCCCTTCATACATAATCTTGATAACTTACGGTCTCTTAGCAGAAAGTCTTTGTTGTACTGTGTTGGTCTTTATTGTATATTTCAGATTCCACATATGGCTGCTGGAGCAAATGCAAACTGGTTCACTGAGATTAATTGTGGAAACTGTGTCGAAAAGCATCCATTTATGCCAGGACTAACACTACAAATCTAGACCCTTGGTATCAAAATAGGAAATGGATTCTTAGCCTAGATTTTGCCATATTTTTTAGAGATAATTAAGATTATGTTATATTCCTTTTAATTATTTATTTTTGGTACATTAAGGCTAGATAAAGTATGAGTGCTATCAATATTACTTCTTTATGGAATAATTCAATCTTGTTAGGGTACAAGCAGGGAAGTTTAATTTTTATTCACTACTGCTTTCAACCTGTTTGCTTTGATGTCGGCTTCTTCATCCCTTGATGATATCTAGAGCAGACAGATATCATAGCTCCCATAGAACTTTCAACTGAAAGAAGTTTTTGTGTTATAAATACCATGATAGACTACAACATGACTAACATCTTAATCCAGTTTTTAAAAGCAGCTTCCTTCCCTGTCCTAACTCATTCTGATCTGGAGCTTGTGGACTTGTATTAGTGGAGGATCTATATATTTATTCCTCCACTTCCTTTTGTATGTGTGTGTGTGTGTGTGTGTGTGTGTGTGTGTGTGTGTGTGTGTATTTGGTAGGTTTATTCCACAGTCTAACACTTTTGAGCTTCTACCGCCAGCAGTCCATCTTCATAAATGAGGAACTTCAACATGGATTCATCCTGGCTCTGTTTTGCTAAACTATTGGGAATTGTGGCCGTTTATGGCTCCCTGCCTTCAGGCCCTGCAAAAAGGGGCTTCAGTTAACTTCAGCCTTATCCAGATAAGAAGTAGATATCTAATTCTATGTCCATGAATGTTCCTGAACTCCAGAGGACACAGGTGAAGCTATTGAGTGTTCTCTCACTGCACCCCCCCTTGGTTCAGTGAGCTCAAAGGTCTATGAGTTTCTGAAGCTCAGCAAGTATGGGAGATAATCATCTTTGGATTCTTTTCTCGGGGAAAATAGCTTTCAAGTGGAAGGGACATGTGAAAAGAATAAAGGCATATAGGAAAAGCCACAGTCCTTTTCTTCAATCTAATAATGACAATTTATAATGACTAATGACTAATAATAAAAAAAATCGCATTTAGAATCAAACCCCATAACTGCCAGAGATGCTCAGAGGAATCAAACAAAACCTGTGAGCACTAGGAGACCCCACAGAGACTGAGCCAGACCTGCCTTTGAGTTTTTGAGTGTCTCCTGCAGAGGTATGGGTCAGCAGTGGCCTGCCCACAGGTGCAGGGGCTCTGGGTGCAGCATACCTGGGTATGGCATAAGCCCTCTTGTAGGAGGTTGCCATTAACCCCACCATAAGGACACCAGAACTTACACAGGACTGGGGAAACTGACTCTTGGAGGGCACAAACAAAACCTTGTACACACCAGGACCCAGAAGTAAGGAGCAGTGACCCAACAAGACTGACCCAGACTCGCCCATGAGTGTCCAGGAGTCTCTCGCAGAGGTGTGGGTCAGCAGTGGCCTGCAATAGGGTTGGGGGCACTGAGTGTGGCAGTGCCTTTTGAAAGATTATCTTCATTACCTCCAACATAGTTTGGCCTCAGGTCAAACAACAGGGAGGGAAAACAGCCCCATCCATCAGTAGAAATTTGGATTAAAGATTTACTGAGCATGGCCCTGCCTATCAGAAAAAGACCTGGATTCCCCCTCAGTCAGTCTCTCCCATCAGGAAGTTTCCATAAACCTCTCATCTTTGTCCATAAGAGGGAAGAAAGAATGAAAACCACAATCACAGAAAATTAATCATACTGATTACATGGACCACAGCCTTGTTTAACTCAATGAAACTATGAGCCATGCTATGTAGGGCCACCCAAGACGGATGGGTCATGGTGGAGAGTGACAAAACATGGTCCACTGGAGAAGGGAATGGCAAACCACTTCAGTATCCTTGCCTTGAGAACCCCATGAATGGTATGAAAAGGCAAAAAGATAGGACACTGAAAGATGAACCCCCAAGGTTGGTAGGTCCCCCATATGCTACTGGAGAAGAGTGGAGAAATAACTCTAGAAAGAATGAAGAGACAGAAACAAAGCAAAAACAGTCCCCAGTTGTGGATATGACTGGTGATGGAAGGAAAGTCCAATACTGTAAAGAACAATATTGCATAGAAACCTGGAATGTTAGGTCCATGAATCAAGGTGAATTGAAAGTGGTCAAACAGGAGATGGCAAGAGTGAACATTGGCATTTTAAGAATTAATGAACTAAAATGGACTGGAATGGGTGAATTTAACTCAGATTACCATTATATCTACTACTGAGGGCAAGAATTCCTTAGAAGAAATGGAGTAGCCCTCATAGTCAACAAAAGAGTCTGAAATGCAGTACTTGGATGCAGTCTCAAAAATGACAGAATGATCTCTGTTCATTTCCAAGGCAACCCATTTAATATCACAGTAATCCGAGTATATGCCCCAACTGCTAACGTTTAAGAAGCTGAAGTTGAACGGTTCTGTGATGACCTACAAGACCTTGTAGAATTAACACCAAAAAAAGATGTCCTTTTCTTCACAGGGGACTGGAATGAAAAAGTAGGAAGTCCAGATATACCTGGAGAAGAGGGAAATTTGGCCTTGGAGTACAAAATGAAGCAGGGCAACAGCTAACAGAGTTTTGCCAAGAGAACGCACTGGACATAGCATACACCTTCTTCCAACAACACAAGAGAAGACTCTACATCCGGACATCATCAGATGGTCAATACTGAAATCTGCTGCTGCTGCTGCTGCTGCTAAGTCGCTTCAGTCGTGTCCAACTCTGTGCGACCCCATAGACGGTAGCCCACCAGGCTCCCCCGTCCCTGGGATGCTCCAGGTAAGAACACTGGAGTGGGTTGCCATTTCCTTCTCCAATGCATGAAAGTGAAAAGTGAAAGTGAAGTCGCTCAGTCGTGTCCAACTCTTCACAACCCCATGGACTGCAGCCCACCAGGCTCCTCCGTCCATGGGATTTTCCAGGCAAGAGTACTGGAGTGGGGTGCCAGTGCCTTCTCCGATACTGAAATCAGATTGATTATATTCTTTGCAGCCAAAGATGGAGAACCTCTATAGAGTCAGCCAAAACAAGACCGGGAGATAACTGTGGCTCAGATCATGAACTCCTTTTGCAAAATTCAGACTTAAAATGAAGAAAGTAGGGGAAACCATTAGACCATACAGGTATGACCTAAATCAAATCCCTTAACGATTATACAGTGGAAGTGATAGATAGATTCAAGGGATTAGATCTGAAAGTGTGTCTGAAGAACTATGACAGAGGTTCATGACATTGTACAGAAAGCAGTGATCAAAACCATCCCCAAGAAAAAGAAATGCAAGGAGGCAAAATGGTTGTCTGAGAAGGCCTTACAAATAGCTGAGAAAAGAAGAGAAGCAAAAGGCAAAGGAGAAAAGGAAAGATATATCCATTTGCATGCAGAGTCCCAAAGAATAGCAAGGAGAAATAAGAAAGTCTTCCTCAGCGATCAAGGCAAAGATATAGAGGAAATGGAATAGAATGGGAAAGACTAGAGAGCTCTTCAAGAAAATTAGAGATACCAAGGGAATATTTCATGCAAAAATGGGCACAATAAAGGACAGAAATGGTATGGACCTAACAGAAGCAGAAGATATTAGGAAGAGGTGGCAAGAATACACAGAAGAACTATACAAAAAAGATCTTCACGACCCAGATAACCACGATGGTGTGATCACTTATCTAGAGCCAGATACCCTGTAATGCGAAGTCAAGCAGGCCTTAGGAAGCATCACTATGAACAAAGCTAGTGGAGGTGATGGGATACCAGCTGAGCCATTCCAAATCCTAAAAGATGATGCTGTGAAAGTGCTGCACTCAATTTGCCAGCAAATTTGGAAATCTCAGCAGTGTGCACAAGACTGGAAAAGGTCAGTTTTTATTCCAATCCCAAAGAAAGGCAATGCCAAACAATGTTCAAACAACCACACGATTGCACTCATCCCACATGCTAGCAAAGTAATGCTCAAAATTCTCCAAGCCAGGCTTTAGCAGTATGTGAACCATGATCTTCCAGATGTTCAAGCTGAATTTAGAAAAGGCAGAGGAGCCAGAGATCAAATTGCCAACACCTGTAGGATCATCGAAAAAGCAAGGGAGTTCCAGAAAAACATCTACTTCTATTCTATTGACTACACCAAAGTCTTTGACTGTGTGGATCACAATAAACTGTGAAAAATTCTTCAAGAGATGGGAATACCAGACCACCTGACCTGTCTCTTGAGAAATCTGTATGCAGGTCAAGAAGCAACAGTTAGAACCTGACATGGAACAACAGACTGGTTCCAAATAAGGAAAAGAGTATGTCAAGGCTGTATATTGTCACTCTGCTTATTTAACTTATATGCAGAATACATCATGAGAAATGCTGGCCTGGAGGAAGCACAAGCTGGAATCAAGATTGCCAGGAGAAATATCAATAACCTCAGATAAGCAGATGACACCTCCCTTATGGCAGAAAGCAAAGAAGAACTAAAGAGCCTCTTGATGAAAGTGAAAGAGGAGAGTGAAAAAGTTGGCTTAAAACTCAACATTGAGAAAACTAAGATCACGGCATCTGGTCCAATATGTCATGGCAAATAGATGGGGAAACAATGAAAACAGTGAGAGACTTAATTTTGGGGGCTCCAAAATCATTGAAGATGGTTGCTGCAGCCATGAAATTAAAAGACGCTTGCTCCCTGGAAGAAAAGCTTTGACATACTTGTACAGCATATTAAAAATCAGAGACATTACTTTGCCAACAAAGGTCTGTCTAGTCAAAGCTATGGTTTTTCTAGTAGTTATGTATGGATGTTAGAGCTGGACTATAAAGAAAGCTTAGCACCATAGAATTGATGGTTTTAAACTGTGGTGTTCGAGAAGACTCTCGAGAGTCCCTTGGACAGCAAGGAAATAAACCAGTCCATCCTAAAAGAAATCAGTCCTAAATATTCATTGGAAGGACTGATGCTGAAGCTGAAACTCCAATAATTTGGCCACCTGATGGGAAGAACTGACTTCTTGGAAAAGACCCTGATGCTGGGAAAGCCGGAAGGGGAGAGGAGAAGGGGACCACAGAGGATGAGATGGTTGGATGGCATCTGAGTAAGCTCCTGGAGTTGGTGGACAGGAAAGCCTGGCGTGCTGCAGTCCATGGGGTCATAAAGTCGGACATGACTGAGCTATTGAACTGAACTGAATAATGACTCTCTGAAATGACACCTATTTTACTTCCAGAAAACCCTTTCCAAGCTTTCAGTCTCTCCTAGCTTTCAGTCTTTCCTTTATATACTCTGTACATGTGTGACAGTCTGATGATGGTAGGATTGTTTGGCATATTTTCAAAGGTCCCTCAGACACGTGTATTAATAATTAACTCTTCCTTAGGCTGAATGGGTCCCTATCATTTCTGATTTACAAGTGTGGTGTTTAGCCAAAACTCTAGAAGACCTAAAAAAAAAAAAATGTTCAGACTCCAGGGTATGCTGGATGATTCATCTCTTTGTTCTTTAGCTTTATCATTTTCAAAAGGAATAATAGTGCCTACAAAGAGAGTTGTTGTGAAACTTAAATAAGGTAATCCATGTAAAATCTACAGATATTTAGCACAGTGTTTTGGGTTTTTTTGTTTTAAACAAAGCAGATGTAAAAACGAAAAGGCAAACAAACCCAGCACACTCAGCCCCTGCCTGGGCTGCATTGAGGTGGCAAGAGTCATTCCTGAACTCAGGGATGAGCAGTGGCCTGCACTAGCGGGTGCGGCTGTGCCTGCGTGATCTCTGGCAGCCTGGGTGGCCCGCGCACGTTCGGCAGGACGCACTTCGCTGTCCACTAGACGTCTTCCCTCAGCCTTTGCCCAGTGAGGGCCGAGTGGGTGGGTATCGAGCTGTCGTGCTTGCGGATCTTGGAGATGCAGTCTCTGAATGCAGTCTAGCTGTTGCAGATAGACAGATCTATACATCCTGCCTGCTGGCCGGAATCAGGATGGGGACATCGCCCAGCTCCTCCCTCAAGACCATCTTATCCAATGCTTGGACTCGGACTGTCCCTCCTGGCTGTGTCTCTCCTCGGACAGCCTCTCCTCTCTGTGGAGTCCATTGATGTACAGGAGCCGTGGCCCTCTGCTTGGCCTTCTCCCAGAAAGACTGCAGTTCTTCCTGCCTCCTCTGTAGCACCAGGCGAGCCTTTCTCGCAGTCACAGAGCTGATGCTTAGACCCACGGTGGTGGTGATTTTGGGCAGACTCATCCCCTTGGAGCTACTGTTAAACCAGGTTTTTGACCGCTCCAAGCAGACAGTCCTCCTCTGGCAATGTCCAGAAAGACAGGATCAGGATGCAGTAGTGGTCCTTAAGAAGCATGTCCTTGTACAAGTCTGAATTCAGTGTGTACATCTGCGCCTGCGCCACTGGGGCTGCCACGTTCCCGGCCCGCTGACCCTACTGTGACCTCGCACTGATCTCGCGCGGTGCCAGATGGGATGCTTGCAAGTGCCTAGCACAGCTCTTAGTACAGGGTAAGAATTTAGTCAATCTTACAGTCTGGTATCTTTATTTCTCTATAAATTAATGTTTATGAAGTGTTTATTCATTTACTTAACATGTATTTGTCGTCGTTATTATTTAGTTGCCCAGTTGTGTGTGACTCTTGCCCACTCCATGGACTGTACCCACCTAAGTTTCCTCTGTTCGTGGGAATTCTCCAGGCAAGAATACTGGAGTGAGTTGCCATTTCCTTCTCCCAAGAGATCTTCCTGACCCAGGGATCCAACCCAAGTCTCTTATGTCTCTTGCATTGGCGGTGGGTTCTTTTTTTTTTTTTTAATTAGTTTATTTTCTATTTTTTAACTTTACAATGTTGTATTTGTTTTGCCATACATTGACATGAATCCACCATGGGTGTACATGTTTTCCCCTTACCAGAACCCCCCTTCCACCTCCCTCCCCATCCCATCCCTCTGGGTCAACCTGGTGCACCAGCCCCGAGCACCCTTCATCATGCATTGAACCTGGACTGGCGATTCGTTTCACATATGATAATTTACGTGCTTCCATGCCATTCTCCCATATCATCCCGCCCTCTCCCTCTCCCATAGAGTCCATAATACTGTTCTATTTATCTGTGTCTCTTTTGATGTCTCACATACAGGGTTATCTTTACCGATTGACTAAATACCATATATATGTGTTAGTATACTGTATTGGTGTTTTTCTTTCTGGTTTACTTCACTCTGTATAATAGGCTCCAGTTTCATCCACCTCATTAGAACTGATTCAAATGTATTCTTTTTAATGGCTGAGTAATATTCCATTGTGTATATGTACCACAGCTTCCTTATCCATTCATCTGCTGATGGGCATCTAGGTTGCTTCCATGTCCTGGCTATTATAAACAGTGCTGTGATGAACATTGGGGTACATGTGTCTCTTTCAAGTCTGGTTTCCTCAGTGTGTATGCCCAGCAGTGGGATTGCTGGGTCATATGGCAGTTCTATTTCCAGTTTTTTGAGGAATCTCCACACTGTTCTCCATAGTGGCTGTACTAGTTTGCATTCCCATCAACAGTGTAAGAGGGTTCCCTTTTCTCCACACCCTCTCCAGCATTTATTGCTTGTAGTCTTTTGGATAGCAGCCATTCTGACAGGTGTGAAATGGTACCTCATTGTGGTTTTGATTTGCATTTCTCTGATAATGAGTGATGTTGAGCATCTTTTCATGTGTTTGTTAGCCATCTGTATGTCTCCTTTGGAGAAGTGGCTGTTTATTTCTTTGGCCCACTTTTTGATTGGGTCGTTTATTTTTCTGGAATTGAGCTGCAGGAGTTGCTTGTATATTTTTGAGATTAATTGTTTGTCCGTTGCTTCATTTGCTATTATTTTCTGCCATTCTGAAGTCTGTCTTTTCACCTTGCTTATAGTTTCCTTTGTTGTGCAAAAGCTTTTAACTTTAATTACGTCCCATTTGTTTATTTTTGCTTTTATTTCCAATATTCTGGGAGGTGGGTCATAGAGGATTCTGCTGTGATTTATGTCGGAGAGTGTTTTGCCTATGTTTTCCTCTAGGAGTTTTATAGTTTATTGTTTATGTGGTGTATTACATTGATTGTTTCGCAGACATTGAAGAATCCTTGCATCCCTGGGATAAAGCCCACTGGGTCATGATGTATGATCTTTTTAATATGTTGTTGGATTCTGTTTGCTAGGATTTTGTTAAGGATTTTTGCATCTATGTTCATCAGTGATATTGGCCTGTAGTTTTCTTTTTTTGTAGCATCTTTGTCAGGTTTTGGTATTAGGGTGATGGTGGCCTCATAGAATGAGTCTGGAAGTTTACCTTCCTCTGCAATTTTCTGGAAGAGTTTGAGTAGGATAGGTGTTAGCTCTTCTCTAAATTTTTGGTGGAATTCAGCTGTGAAGCCATCTGGTCCTGGGCTTTTGTTTGCTGGAAGATTTCTGATTACAGTTTCAATTTCTGTGCTTGTGATGGGTCTGTTGAGATTTTCTATTTCTTCCTGGTTCAGTTTTGGGAAGTCGTACTTTTCTAAGAACTTATCCATTTCTTCCAAGTTGTCCATTTTATTTGCACATAGTTGCTGATAATAGTCTCTTATGGTCCTTTGTATTTCTGTGTTGTCTGTTGTGATCTCTCCATTTTCATTTCTAATTTTGTTGATTTGATTCTTCTCCCTTTGTTTCTTGATGAGTCTGGCTAATGGCTTGTCAATTTTATTTATCTTCTCAAAGAACCAGTTTTTGGCTTTGTTAATTTTTGCTATGGTCCCTTTTGTTTCTTTTGCATTTATTTATGCCCTAATTTTTAAGATTTCTTTCCTTCTACTCACCCTGGGGTTCTTCATTTCTTCCTTCTCTAGTTGCTTTAGGTGTAGAGTTAGGTTATTTATTTGGCTTTTTTCTTGTTTCTTGAGGTGAGCCTGTAGTGCTCTGAATCTTCCCCTTAGCACTGCTTTTACCATGTCCCATAGGTTTTGGGTTGTTGTGTTTTCATTTTCGTTCGTTTCTATGCATATTTTGATTTCTTTTTTGATTTCTTCTGTGATTTGTTGGTCATTGAGCAGTGTGTTGTTCAGCCTCCATATGTTGGAGTTTTTAATTGTTTTTCTCCTGTAATTGACATCTAATCTTACTGCATTGTGGTCAGAAAAGATGCTTGGAATGATTTCAATTTTTTTGAATTTACCAAGACTAGATTTATGGCCCAGAATGTGATCTACTCTGGAGAAGGTTCCGTGTGCACTTGAGAAAAAGGTGAAATTCATTGTTTTGGGGTGACGTGTCCTATAGATATCAATTAGGTTTAACTGGTCTATTGTATCATTTAAAGTTTGTGTTTCCTTGTTAATTTTCTGTTTAGTTGATCTGTCCATAGATGTGAGGGGGGTATTAAAGTCTCCCACTATTATTGTGTTATTGTTAATTTCCCCTTTCATATTTGTTAGCATTTGCCTTACATATTATGGTGCTCCTATGTTGGGTGCATGTATATTTATAATTGTTATATCTTCTTGGATTGATCCTTTGATCATTATGTAGTGGCCATCTTTGTCTCCTTTCACTGCCTTTGTTTTAAAGTCTATTTTATCTGATATGAGTATTGCTACTCCTGCTTTCTTTTGGTCTCTATTTGCATGAAATATCTTTTTCCAGCCCTTCACTTTCAGTCTGTATGTGTCCCTTGTTTTGAGGTGGGTCTCTTGTAGACAACATATATAGGGGTCTTGTTTTTGTATCCATTCAGCCAGTCTTTGTCTTTTGGTTGGGACATTCAACCCATTTACATTTAAGGTAATTATTGATAAGTATGATCCCGTTGCCATTTACTTTATTGTTTTGGGTTCGAGATTATACACCCTTTCTGTGTTTCCTGTCTAGAGAAGATCCTTTAGCATTTGTTGGAGAGCTGGTTTGGTGGTGCTGAATTCTCTGAGCTTTTGCTTGTCTGTAAAGCTTTTGATTTCTCCTTCGTATTTGAATGAGATTCTTGCTGGATACAGTAATCTGGGCTGTAGATTATTTTCTTTCATCACTTTAAGTATGTCCTGCCTTTCTGGCCTGAAGAGTTTCTATGGAAAGATCAGCTGTTATCCTTATGGGAATCCCCTTGTGTGTTATTTGTTGTTTTTCCCTTGCTGCCTGTAATATTTGTTCTTTGTGTTTGATCTTTGCTAATTTGATTATTATGTGTCTTGGGGTGTTTTGTCTTGGGTTTATCCTCTTTGAGACTCTCTGGGTTTCTTGGACTTGGGTGATTATTTCCTTCCCCATTTTGGGGAAGTTTTCAACTATTATCTCTTCCAGTATTTTCTCATGGTCTTTCTTTTTGTCTTCTTCTTCTGGGACTCCTATGATTCGTATGTTGGTGCATTTAACATTGTCCCAGAGGTCTCTGAGGTTGTCCTCATTTAATTCTTTTTTCTTTTTTCCTCTCTGTTTCATTTATTTCTATCATTCTATCTCACTTATCCTATCTTCTGCCTCTGTTATTCTACTGTTGGTTCCCTCCAGAGTGTTTTTGATCTCATTTATTGCATTATTCAGTATATAATTGCTCTTTTTTATTTCTTCTAAGTCCTCGTTAAACCTTTCTTGCATCTTCTTGATCCTTGTCTCCAGGTTATTTATCTGTAACTCCAATTTGTTTTCCAGATTTTGGATCATTTTCACTATCATTATTCAGAATTCTTTATCAGGTAGATTCCCTATCTCTTCCTCTTTTGTTTGATTTGGAGGGCATTTATCCTGTTCCTTTACCTTCTGGGTATTTCTCTGCCTTTTCATCTTATTTATATTGCTGTGTTTGGGGTGACCTGTTTTCTGGCAGTTTGTGGTTCCTCTTTATTGTGGAGGTTCCTCACTGTGGGTGGGGTTAGACGGGTGGCTTGTCAAGGTTTCCTGATTGGGGAAGCTTGTGTCGGTATTCTGGTGGGTGGAGCTTGATTTCTTCTCTCTGGAGTGCAATGAAGTGTCCAGTAATGAGTTTTGAGATGTCAGTGGGTTTGGTGTGACTTTGAGCAGCCTATATGTTGAAGTTCAGGGCTATGTTCTTGTGTTGCTGGAGAATTTGTGCGGTATATCTTACTCTGGGACTTGTTGGCCCTTGGGTGGTGCTTGGTTTCAGTGGGTATGGAGGTGTTTGATAAGCTCCTTTTGTTTAATGCTTTCTGGATTCAGGGGTTCTCTGGTGTTCTCAAGATTTGGACTTAAGTCTCCTGTCTCTGGTTTTCAGTCTTACTCTTACAGTAGCCTCAAGACTTCTCCATCTATACAGCACCGATGATAAAACATCTAGGTTAATGATGAAAGGTTTCTCCGCAGTGAGGGACACCCGGAGAGGTTCACAGAGTTACATGGAGAAGAGAAGAGGGAGGAGGGAGATACAGGTGGCCAGGAGGAGAAGAGGGGAATAAAAAGGGGAGAGATCAAGCTATCCAGTAATCACTTCCCTATGTTGCTCTCCATCATCTGGATCTCTCAGAGATGTTCTTGGAGTTACACAGGGAAGAGAAGAGGGAGGAAGGAGACAGAGGTGGTCTGGAGGAGAAAAGGGGGACTCAAAAGAGGAGAGACAGATCCAGCCAGTAATCAGTTCTCTAAGTGTTCTCCACAGCCCGGAACACACAAAGAAATTCACAGAGTTGGGTAGAGAAGAAAAGGGGGAGTGGGGAGATGGAGGCGACTTGGTGGAGAAAAAGGAGAGCTAAAAAGGGGGAGAGAGCAATCAAGCCAGTGATCTCGTTCCCAAGTAAAAATGGGTGCTGAAGATTGGGTTCTTGAAGATACAAAGTTGATAACAAATACTAAAAAGCAAAGATTAAAAATCTAGAGTAGAGGTTAGGTTCTCAAAAATATCATATTTAAAAAACAGAAAGAAAAGAAGAAAGAAAAGAAAACAGAAAAAAACCCCACCAAAGTCACAAAAATTAAAAAATATATATATATATGAAGTTTACTTTAAAAATGTCAAAAAGAAAAATAAATAAATAAATAAATAAATAAAAATAGGGTCTTTTTTTTTTGCAAGGTTATAGTAGGTTATAAAAATGAAAATTGAAGGAGTAATAGGGGGACTTAAAAATAAACATAAAATAAGAAAATACAATAAAATTTAAAAAATTAATAAAAAAATAATTTAAAAAGTTTTAAAAATTAAAAAAATGAAACTAGTAAAAATATATCTTGGACTTTCTCTGGAGCTTTTATGGACTGTGTGGGGTCAGTTCATTTTTAGATAGTTCCTTGGTCCAGCTTGTACTTCTCAAGGTCTCTAGGCCCCTTCCTATGTAGTCATTGCTAATTACAGGGTTTTAATCTGTTGCATCTGTCACTTCCAAATCGATTCCTTCTGTTTCTTTCAGCTTCTTCTGTTTGCTGGTCTCTTCTGTGTCTGATTTCCACCCTGACACAAGGGGGGCAGTGGTGGTCACTTTTTTTTTTTTTTTTTTTTGGTCTCACTTGTTCAATCGTGCTGTGGGGAGGGAGGAACACTGCAAACAAATCTCACTGGCGTGTGCTCACAATGTTTCGGCCACTCTGGGTTTGACCTGCTCACAGTGTGTGTGCTTTCCCAGTCTACACTGCTCAGGCTCTAGGTTGCACTGCTGGGAACTGTCTGAAGAGGCCCCTGGGGTTGCCTGTACTTCCCAGGTCTAAGCCGCTCAGCTTCTGGTTCCCAGGTACTTCACAAAGGCGCAAACTTGGTTGAGCCTGGGTTTTGTGCCTTTCCCAGGTCCGAGCAGCGCCGGTGACCAGGTTTTTGGCTAGCGCGGTCAGGGGCTGCACCTTTTTCCCTTCCCCCGACCCAGCCGCTCGGTTTTATGGGTGTACAATGGGCGCAGCTTCCCAAGTGTGCCGTGCTCTCCCCTGGGAAGCTGATCTCTGGCTGCGACCCTCTCAGCGGGTGTCGACCCTCCAGAGTTCCAAGCAGTCCTGGTTAGCAGCGAGGTCTGTTTGCAGTTTTGGTACAGGATGCCTCTCTGGGGCCGCGATTCCACCCTTCCGGCTCTCTCTGCCCTCCCCTTCCTGTCTGCTGCTGGGGATGGGCCAGTCTGCTGCTGGTTTACTCTGCTCAGTCCTTTGTTCTGTGAGCGGGCCTGGCGGTGTCTTAGGTTAGGGCTTTTCGAGGGAAAGCTATCCCACGGTCTAGGTTGCTGTCTCAATCTAGTTCCCTCAGATTGCCCCCGGGGCATTCAGGCTCAGTCCTAACCCAAAGCAATGAGGCCCGCCCCTCCCTGCCCGGTCTCCGCTTGCTAGCTGGGGAAGCACACGTCTGGGCTGCACACCGGCACCGACTGGGAATTGCTGCTAGGTACGTAAACCGCGGGGTTTAATAATTTATTTATTTTTATTTTTCCTCCCAGTTATTTTGCCCTTTGCGATTCCAAGGCTCGCCACAGACCTGCCGGAGAGAGTGTTTCCTGGAAACTTCTCTTTTTTAAGATTCCCTTTTGAAGACTATGATCTGCCTCTCTGTGTGTCTGATGTCCTCTGCCAGCATTCACAAATTGTTTTGTGGAATTTGCTCGGTGTTTAAATGTTCTTTTGGTGAATTTGTGGGAGAGAAAGTCGTCTCCCCGTCCTATTCCTCCACCATCTTAGGACCGCCTCGGCAGGTGGGTTCTTTACCACTAGCACCACCTGGGAAGCCCAACGTGTATTTACCAAACACTTAACTATCATAGGCACTTTGGGCATGGGGGCTGGGTGTAGTTAACAAATGAGACAGATGTCATGAATCTTACATTCTAGACAGGGGAGGCAAATAATAAACACTCGAGTAAGATTTTCTAGCAGATCACCTGGAGAAGGGAATGGCAACCCACTCCAGTTCTTGCCTGGAGAATCCCGAAGACAGAGGAGCCTGGCCGGCTACAGTTCATGGGGTTGCAGAGTGTCAGACACGCCTGAGCGATTAACGCTTTCACTTTCAAGATTTATAATGTGTCGGGTGAACATTAATCCTATGAAGAAATATGAAGAGGGAGAGTGGATCAGGAGTGTGGAGAAGTGCTGCTATTTTAAGTGCTGTAGGGACTCACTGATGAGGTGACATTTGAGCAGAGATCTGAGGTAAAGAATATTATGCAGCATGTTGGCAGAAAATGTGTTAATTAAATTCAAGGTAACAATCTCCAAAAGTTTGATACTATTTACAACTCAAACGGGTAACTCAGTCTTATGCCCAATGAAGAAAAATATTATCTGGAATTGAATAGATTAATTCAATTCTACAGGAGATAGTTTATACTGTATATTAAAGATATACATTGGTCCAACCTGGAAATCTTCCTTTTTCTTTTCCTTTAGCTTGCCTTGTGATTTTTTTTGTTTGTTTGTTTAAGGTCAGGCATGAAGTAATAGGAATTGTAAACAGGCTCTTAGTGTGAAGTTCTGTGGTCCTCTGGCTAGAAGCTGCTGCTGCTAAGTCCCCTCAGTCGTGTGTCCTACTGGAGTGGGGTGCCATTTCCTTCTCCGGGCTAGAAGCTGAGCTGTGTTTAATGTTTGCTCTAGACATAGGTGCCACTGGCTTTAGATCCCTGAAGTGTCCTAGCTTTGGTCTCCCTCTTTTTGGAAATTTCCTTAAGAACTCCTCCTTAGATGAAGTCTGCATGTGGCAGCTCTTTCATTGTTATCATTGTTTTTTTTGCTATTACAACAGAGTCCTGTTGGTGTGGTAGAAAGGTGTGGCGGAGGAAAAGTGATCTATAATTTTATGACTTAAAATCATTTAATGTACCTATATCCCCAATTTTTGACTTTCATTTTTCTTTGCTTTCTTCTTTCCCTCTTAGGTGAAGCAGGAAGGCTAGAGGGAACTGAAGTTGGGTGACAGCCCTTCCCTTTACATAGAGTAAGGTGCTGGTAGAGTCTTTTCCCTTGGACAATAGGCCTTTGATAACAGAGAATGCTCTCGATGTATTTCAGAATGGTTACTTTTCCTCCCCCTGCTAGAGGTAGGATGAGATAATTCATAGCTCTTCAATAAAAACCTGGAGGGGTCCCAGAAATAAAACCCATGAAAACATAGGGGCAAGATCTTATTAAAAGAAAAAAAAATTATTGAGGTAAAGCTTATGTGGCTTCCTAGGTGGCACAGTGGTAAACAATCTGCCTGCCAGTGCAGGAAACGTAGGTTTGATCCCTTTGTCAAGAAGATCCCCTGGAGAAGGAAATGACAACCCAATCCAGTATTCTTGCCTGGAAAATCCCATGGACAGAAGAGCCTGGCAGGCTACAGTCCATGGGGTCCAAAAGAGTCAGACACGACTGATAAGCATAGCTTAAATAGAGATATGTACACATCATAAGTATACAGCTCAATAAATTTCCACCAAGAAGAAATACCCATGTAACCAGCACCTGATCAAGAAATATAATATTGGCAGCATCCCAGAACCGCACTAATAACAACTTGCAGTCACTGTGCTTTCCAAAGTAATCATTATCCTAACTTCTCATAGCATAGATTAATTTTCCCTGTTTTTAAACTTTATATAAATGGAATAAAAAAGAACAAATTATTTTGTGTTTGGCTTTATTTCAATCAATATAATGTTTGTAAGATTGAACTGTGCTGTTGCATGTAGAAGTAGTTCATTCACTCTCATTACTGCGTTTATTCATTCATTCTGCCGTGATGAACGTTTGAATTGTTTCTTGTTTTACTCTATTAAGTGTAGTGCTGCTATACACTAGTGTACTTGCCTTTTCATGAGTATAAATAGTTATTTCTGCTAAATGTATACCCAAGTTTATATGTAAGAGTAGAATATACACATTTATTACTAGTGGATATTGAGTGCCAAATAGATGTGCAGGGTGGCTATAACACTTTAAACCTCGGAGAATTTGAGTCACTCCACATGCTTACTAATACTCGTTCTGATCAGTCTTTTTTAATGTAGCCATTTTTGTGGGTGTGATGTGAGAAGAGCAGCTGATAAAATGTAAAACCTATCTGTTAATTTTGAAGATTGCTGTGTGGTAGTCTTGAACTCTCGAGTTTTATCTCTTCAGCACGTTGATATTTTCACAAGTTCTCTGTGGGTTCCCCGCCTTTTTGCAAGTGCCTCCTGACTAGACCTATTATCCAGAATCTTGGTCTCTCACTGTGCTCCATACATTGGCAGATTTCCTGAAGAGAGTATGTTTTCCATCTCTCCTTTTTCTTGTCTTTCTTCCTGTGGCTTGAAACAACAATCTTTATTTTGTTATCACTCACAGTTTCTGTGAGTAAAAAAGTTGTAAAGATTCAGCTTCAGGGTAGTCCATGAAGTTGCAGTCAGTGATGTGGAGCTGAGACAGTGGACGCTGGAACAGCTGGGGACAGGCTCTTCATGCAATCTTGGTGCCTCTCTGTTCATGTAGTTTTGAGTATCTCCATCTGGATTCTACATGTGGTCTAGTTTGGGCTTCTTACAGCATGGTGTCCTCAGTGCAGTTGGACTGCATATGTAGCGGTAGTAGAACTTGACGCCTTAAGTTCTGTGCTTCAGCAGTACTCCAACACCATCAAAATTATGTATGTGTGTGTAATGTGCATATGTACATGTATCTTGTATGTATATATTCATACATCATGAACAGAGGTAGAAATAGAAGTCCTATTTGATGAAATCTTGTTTATCTGTTCTTAGAAATACTTGCAAGGGTTTCTCTGACACAAAAGTGAGTTTTTCTATTTTGTTTGTTCGCTTATTTTTTAAGGGAGAAAATTTTAGCCGGCGTAGTCTCTAAACACTACGTCTCTTCCACAGGAGAATCAATATAGAATAAGCTACTCTGAAATTTGTGAATTTCTAATTCTAAATAGAGTGTCATGAATTCATGCTTAATGCTTTTGATATAACCCATTTTCAGAAGTGTTGAGGACAGCTCTTATAATCCACAGTATGCATCAAATACCCTACGTTGATCTACAATTAGACAGTAGAAAGGCAGATGGATAAAAACATTGCCGTCATTTTGCCATCCACCAACATACCACTAAATGTATTTCTGAGAGGGTTGAAAAGAGTAGTTCATATTGTCATTTTATGAAATGTACTGTATTTGTGTTGAGAATTGATGGCAAAAGAAGGAAATAATCCACTGTGAATATGCTTTAACCAGAAGTCTGGGTTTTTCTTAAAATAGCAAGAAACAGTAAAGTAGTTGCCTTAAGGTCACAACACTCAAAGAAGTAGTGAGTCAACAAGACAAAACTAAGATAAATTATGAGGAGCAAGAAAATGTTGAAAGACAAGTATTGAATTATTTTTGTTCTTTTGGTTTTTTATTTTTTCAAATATTAATGTTACTGAACCTCAGTTTTCTCATAGAAATGGTAATAGTTATGATCAAATGTTGTTGATTGGCTCATTAATAATATATAAAAATGCCTAGTATGTAGTGGAGATTATATTATTTGTACTTGTCAATGGAGGTAATAGCAGTAATAATAATAATAGTAACTAACATTTATTCAACACTACCTGCTAAGGACTACACATGTATTAATACATTTCATCCTCACTGTAAGTTCTTGAGGTAGATAAACAATTATTTTTATTTCAAAGATAAGACAAATTAAGCACAGGAGGTCATACAGCTAGTGTATGTTCAAAACAGGATTAAACATTATGCCACAGTGTCTTTCCTCTATACACCATTTAGAAACAATAATTTTAGACAGACTAGTGTGACTTGCAGCAATATTTGGTGACTGTTGAAGATCAAAGATGCTCAAAAGAACTTTAGCGTGATAAGCAGTAGTATAACTCTGGACTCCTTTACCACCACATGCAAGCAGAACTAACTTGGCAGAATTACTAGTCTTTCAGTTACATCTTGAGATGTAGATGCTTGCCATTACTACTGCTGCTGTTGCCAATGCTGCTGATAGTAATAACAGTAAAAGCTAATACATACTGATCATTTACCATGGGCCAGACCATATCCTAAGCATTTTATATGATTAATCTATTTAATCCTGATAAGATTGATGATGGACAGGGAGGCCTGGCGTGCTGTGGTCCATGGAGTCACAAAGAGTCAGACACGAGTGACTGAACTTAACTGAAGATTTATAAATAAGGAAACTGAATCTCAGAGAATTTAAATAATTCACATAGTGCAACTCACCTGTCTTTTTCTTCAGCAATGAGCATTTAGAAAACCTGACCTGGGCTATAATTAGTCATTCATTCCTCTATGTTCCTATATAATTAGTCACTTTTAAATACTTCTCATAATGTTAATTAAAAGTGTTCTACTTTTCTCTAGAGAAAGGGATTCTTGTTTTACTTTTCCCTGTATCCTCCCAGCATCTACATTGGATATGGTTGTTCTGGCTATCTGTTGCTATATAATATTCCATTCCAAAACTTGGTTAAACAAGCAATATTTCTTTTATCTTGTCTGAATTGACAGCTCAGTGGCTGATTGTTTCTTAGGGTCATTCATGTGGTTGCAGTCTGATGGCTCGTGGGTGGAGTCATCAAACTCATGTCTGTCACTTGGGCTGATTAGCCATCTCTCTCGCCTGGCCTCTGTGTGTGGTTAGCCTGGGCTTTCTCATACTGTGGTAGATTCGAGGGCATTCAACCTCTCACAAGGTAACTGACTTTCCCCCAGAACAGGGATTTCAAAAAATAAGTAGCAGAAGCTCCCAGTTTTTTAAGGCCTGGCTCAAAAAGGAATAGCATTAATTCTGTCTCACCAGTTCTAATTAGTTTGAGCTTTTGCAGAGCCCATCAAGATTCAAAGGGAAGAGAACTAGACCCCCACCTATCCAATTTGAAAAATGTCAAAGAATGTGTGACCATTTTTAATCTACCACACTGGCATTTCTCAGCAGGTGCTGGATAGATGGATCAATAGATGGATGAATGAAAAAGATCTAGGCCAAATAAAGCAGATAGATAAGAAATGAGGGGTAAAGATTAAAAATATTTGTGAAGAATAATACTATTTAAAGCTTACAAGTACCTGGGAATATGTGTCATGTTCTTGATACTGCAATGGAAGATATATTGGTAAAATATATAATACATATATCTATTAACTGTGTGTGTGTATTAGTGGCTCAGTCATGTCCAACTTGTTTCGACCCCATGGACTGTAGCCCACCAGGTTCTTCTATCCATGGAATTCTCCAGACAAAAATACTGGAGTGGGTACCCATTCATTCTCTTCTCCAGGGGATCTTCCCAACCCAGCGATCAAACCCTGGTCTCCTGCATTGCAGGCAGATTCTTTACTGTCTGAGCCAGGGAAGCCCAATAAAGACATATTGTTGTTGAGTTGCTAAGTTGTGTCCAACTCTTTTGTGACCCCATGACTGAAGCCCACCAGTCTCCTCTGTCCATGGGATTTCCCAGGCAAGAATACTGGAGTGGGTTGCCATTTCCTCCTCCAGGGAATCATCCGGACCCAGGGTTCAAACCTGTGTCTTCTGCATTGCAGACAGATTCTTTACTATTGAGCCACTGGGGAAGGCACATATATATGTTAACTAGATGCTTCCTAATTGTTCAATATGGGCTTCCCAAGTGGCTCAGTGGTAAAGAATATGCCTGCCAATGCCGGAGATGCAAGAGACGTGGGTTCGATCCCTGGGTTGGGAAGGTTCCCTGGATGAAGAATGGCAACCCACTCCAGTATTCTTGCCTGGAAAATTACATGGACAGAGGAGCCTGGCAAGTTACAGTCCATGGGGTCGCAGAGTCGGACATGACTGAGTGCACACACACACACACACACACACACACACACACACACACACAATTGCTCAATAGTAAAGAATCCATCTGCAGTGTACAGGAGACACGTGTTTGCTCCCTAGGTTGGCAAGATCCCCTGGAGGTGGAAATGACAAGTTGCCTTGAAAAAGCCCCATGGACCGAGGAGCCTGGTGGGCTACAGTCCATGGAGTTGCAAAGAGTTGGACACAACTGAGTGGCTAAGCACACACACACATGCTAATTAGATATGCCACAGGTTTTTTCTTTTCATGCTATCACAGCAGAAGTATTTAAAAAATTTTATTAGATGTAATGGCTCTTGGCATTACCTTTTGATCAGGTTGGCTTATTCTTCTCTCCTGTTTTCATTCAAGTGTTTCTTCTCCACTTAACAGAGTTGACATTTGAAAATTCAGAGACATGGAGTACTCTGCCTTTTCCCCCCATGCCTTTGCTATTCTTTTGCATAAGAAATTTCAAATAATGTAGTGGTTTTATCTTTTTTTTTTCCTAAATGCTGAAAGTGATTCTAGACCTCAGCTTCCATTTTATTTTGCAGTCTTCTATGTAGTAGGCAGAAGAATTCAGTCATTTCATAGCCATCATAACCAGAACAAACTTCCTTGACTCCTGATGTCTTCATCGGTGCTTCTGTCTCAAACCCTCTTCTGTCCCCATCACTTAGAAATTGCTTTTTAAACTCACACAAATTATTTCAACTTCCTCACTGCTTTCTAGAAGAGTAGAGAAAAATATGGGACATGAACAGGGACATAATGAGAGAGTAAAAACCACCAGGACTTTAAAAGTTAAAATCAACAAAATATGCAAAATGCCTTGAGGCAATGTAATATCACTGTCTCACAGAAGGCAGAAAATTACTCGGAGAAATTTAAATGATGTGCTGGAGAATGTCAACTACATTCGGAATGGAGCTTTGGATTTTTATAGGAATTGAATACACATTTCAGTCATTAAAATGAAACACTCTGAAACTGTTTCAGATTGAACTTTACATAGGCCGAGGAGGAAATTACAATTAAGTATATCATGCCACATTTTTAATTTATGAAATGAGACATGGAGTTTTCTGAAAAAGGAAATAAAATGAAAGTTTGTCTCTAGAATCCCTTCAGTTCCTAGGGTGTCAAAGTTGGGGACCAAAATTTTACCTCCATACCCACCCCATTAAGACTCTGTGGGAAATGATGTAGATGTAACCTTCAGAGGCTTCTAGTGACTTATAACCAGAAGCAAACAGAAAATAAATCCTGTTATCACTGATTTGTTTTAAAGAGATTCTTCTTAACAGCCCTAGAACAAAAATCACAGTCTCCCCTCCACTTCACTGTACCTTCATTGCTGGGGTTATGGGCTTTACTTGGTTACCGCATTCTGCTTTTTATTTCTGATCTCATTATATTTCTATTTTGTTAATGTTGCTTCTCCTTAGATGTGAATATCTGAGTTTCTAACCTAAAGGCACTTCCTCACTGCCTGTTGAATTGATGATATGGATATGGCATCCTTGACCTTGGACAGTAACTAGTTGAACTGCTCAGTTAACCAAAGGGGCCCAGACTCTTTCTGAGGAGTCTTGTGAGACTTTCACTCATGAACCGGACTTCTGTGTCCTCTGCTTAGAAATATACAAAATCTCAAAGAAACTACTAGATATATCAGCCCTTTTGCTTGCAGATGGCAGGGACTTCCAACCAGCCAGACAAGAATAATCCTCTGAGGATCACAGGTAACATCAGGGATTTTTGACTGAGGTGACATGACATTTTATATCCAACTCTCCTTCCAACACACCATATCTTAAAAATCACTTCCTGAATACTCTTATCAACTTTGTAATTCCCACTGGTCCCCACCAAACTTTGCTACCTTGGGTTGTGTTTAGAGTCTGCTCAGCATATTGTTGTTGCTGTTTTTAAACATCTTTTTGTTTCCCGTATTATAAACCACCAACAACAATTAGAGATCTTTCTTCAACTGTGAAAGATGAATCATTCTTTCAGTTAAAAATGTGTAGTTACTCACACAAATATGACATTAAAATCTAGGCTCTTATAAAATAATAGCTATGCTTCAGAAAGAACTTAATTCTTTCTATGCATCTTCCTTTTCTCAGTTCTGTCATTCTTATCTCACACCTCAAAGATCCAGTATACTCATTTTTCATTTTCTTGTTCTGATAGGAAAGATTTGAAAATTATATCAAGAGAAATTTAGCAACATGGAAATTTTCTCTGTGTAATAAAAATTCAGCAGTAGGTGTAGCAACCCTGTATTGGTGCAGCAACCCTGTCATGCCCTAAGGATGATCCAGTTTCTTAAGTCATTTTCTTTTAAATAAACCTTTTATTTTAGAATAGTTTTAGATTTACAGAAAAATTATAAAGACTGTTGTAAAGAAATTGTAAGGAAAATTGTTATGTATATTCAATTTCCTCTGTTATTAACATCTTGCATCTTACGTTCATTTGTCACAATTAACAAGTCAATACAGATACACAATTATTAACTAAACTCAATGTTATGATGATTTTCTTAGTTTTCTAATGTTACTTTACTGTGCCAGAATGCCATCAAGGATACTATATTACATTTACTGGTGACATCTTCTTCGGCTCCTCTTAGCTGTGACAGTTTATTAGACTTACCCTATTTTTAATTACCTTGACAGTTTTGAGAGGTATTGGTCAGATATTTTACGGAATGCCCTTCAAATGTGCTTTGTCTGATGTTCTTCTCATTGTTATACTAGAGCTATAGGTTTGGGGAAGGAAAACTCCTAAGGTGAAATGCTATTAGTGTTGCATCATATCAGGGGTACATGTGATCAGCATGACATCACTGTTGATGTTGACTTTGATTACCGAGTAAAGGTAGTGTTTGTTAGGTTTCTCAACTGTGCAGTTGACATTTCCACCTTTCCAAAGTATGCTTTTTGGAAGGAAGTCATTATATACATGACACAAAACTTGGGAAATTGCGCTTCACCTCCTGGGGTGGGAGAGTGGAGAATATGTAGATTATTTGGAATCATTCTGCACATTTGTGTTTTCTCTCATTTGTTTGTTTATTCAAGTGTTTGTTTATATCAGTGAAAGTGGAAGTCGCTCGGTCGTGTCCGACTCTTTGTGTACAGTCTATGGGATTCTCCAGGCCAGAATGCTGGAGTGCGTAGCCTTTCCCTTCTCCAGGGGGTCTTCCCAACCCAGGGATCAAACGCAGGTCTCCCACGTTGCAGATGGATTCTTTACCAGCTGAGCCATAAGGGAAGCCTGTTTATATCAGTATGGACTCCTGAATACTTAGTTTTTACTTTGGGTTATAATGCAATATTCTTGTTTAGTTTGCTTATAGATTTGGCCATTGAGATTCTTTCAGTTGTATCCCTTTGACATTCCCTATCAGACTGTGTGTGTGTGTGTGTGTTTTGTTCCTTTCTGGCACAGTGAAATACTCCAGGCTCATCCTGTATAGTTCCTGCTTCAACCCTAACATTAGTCATCCATTTACTTAATTATTCAATACCGGTATACATGTATACAAGTGTTAGAATTTTAACCCATACCACCGTGGGAAAAAAACTAAATGGATGGTGGTTATAAAAACCACTCTCACTGTTACTGTCGGAGTTTAGAAATAAGAAAAGGGAGGAAGCAAGAATGATCTATGTAGTAATAAATTAGCATTAAAGAAATCACTGTGAACTCATGTTTAGCTTAGTGTAAATACAGATGTATATAGAGAAATATTTATAAATATGCATGTATATGCGGGATTCTATATACATATATATATATTTCCTTGTTCTGTTATCTGAGAAAACCTAGAAACAGTGACATCTCAGAGGCAATGAGTATACCAAGTACTCAGATCTTGGCTTCTAGTACTATCCTCCAATAAATGGCATTAAGATTTCTTGGAGAAGTGACTGTAGGATTGGAAATAGAATACAGTAAGTGACTGTAGGTAGGAAATATAAGATGAGTCTGTATTTGCATTTGATTAATTTTCTCATCTTGCTTTCAGTCTTTGGAAATTAAAACTCAAAGCCCTCTTTTAATTTTTAATATTCTCAAATATAGTGTTTTAAAAATATTATAGGCTTCTTGTGTATTAATCTGATTTATTTCATTAGACAAAAGCCACACCCACAGATATCTTCAAGGTACACCCTTTCTACTTTCACTGTACCTCTGAGGTTGCTAAGGTTCTTAAGGTTCTCTTAAGGTTCACAGAAACCCTTTTGTTTAACTGAAAAGCATTGCTTTAAGGCCTTTTTTGCCTTTTTGTCTGTCTGAAATGTGCCACGAAGCCCTGCCTTAGATCTTTCTGATAATCCTTAGTCACATTTTGGATTTGATCTTTGGCTTGAGACCCTTTCTTATTTTGGGAGGCTTTTGCTAGCTGAAAAAACTGTTTCAAGGGCCTTTGCATACTCTTCAAATCCCATTCGAAACCTGAATAATTACATTTTAGTTCCTCTCTTCCCTCATTTTACCATAGGCAGCTCAAAGAGATCAGGCAGCTCTCGCCAACGCTCTGCCTGTAAGTTTCCTTAGCTCTGTCACCAAGTTCACCAGGTACATTTTCTATTTTCCATGTTACTTCAGATGACAGCTTTGTTCAATTTTCTATTACTATATAAAAGGATCTCCTTTCCTTAATCTTCTAATATTTTCCATACTTTCCTTCAAGCTTCCACTAGTCCCCTGTCAAAAGCAATGATTTCTCTTGAAGAGTGGTGATTGTTATATAACATTGTGAAGACACTCAGTGCCCAGCATTGTGAAGTATGCATTTAAAAATGATTAAAAATGGTAAATGTTATGTTGTGTACATTTTACTACAGTACCTCAAGACAGTTTCCTTGAGGTCTTTTAAAACTTCACTAAATTTTTCTCCATGCCTCTTAGGCTTTCCTAGATAGCCTTTTCAAGGCTCTTCCAACTTTTGCCTGGTTTTAAATCCAACATCACATATTTTTCGTTTTTATTATGGTACCCACTTTAAGGTATTAAATTCTGCTCTAGTTCTCTATTGCTTCATTACAATTTATGGGTCAAAATCAGCAATAATAATTTTGGTTCTGCGCCTCATGCAGTTGCAGTCAGTGACTGAAGCTGGAGAAGCTGAGGGCTGCATCTCTGTCTTCCTGTGATCTCAGGGCTTCTCTATTGGTCTCCCTGTGTGGGTTGTTTTGGGCTTCCTTACAGCATGATGGCCTCACGGTAGTTGGGCTACCTTTGTGGTAGTTGAGGGAGCCAGCATGAAAGTCTGAGCAATCAGGAAAGAAGGTGAAATGCATTTAGCCAGCCATCTGTCCTCCCAATTTATACAGCATGGTACCTCCCATATTCAGTTTGTTTCAAGAGGGACCCTGTACATTCATAGGGAAATTACATTCTGTCTTTTGAAGGAGAAGAAAAAGAGTAAAAAGGCACAATTTTATTTTATATACCTGTGATTACTACAAAAAGCCTCTGCCTTCGGCATGCAATGATACAAAGGTGGTGGACCTATTGGAAAAAGAAGGCCAGGACACTCTGGGAAGCAAGTTTCCTCTGCTGCCTAGAAATAAGTTATAGATAATTACTTTTGTATTAAAATGTATACAACACAACATTTACCATTTTAAATCATTTTTAAGTGCACGTTTCACAATTATGTGCATTGAGTACCTTCACAATGTAACATAACGATCACCACTCTTCAAGAGAAATCATTGCTTTTGGCAGAGGACCAGTTCATGTTGACCTGAACCAAGTTCAGTGGCAAGGGAAAAAAAAAATCACAACTTCTAAAGAGGAACTGTGCTAAAACAGAAAGATTTGGGGCTTGTTGTTGAGGGCTTAACCAGGTACTTATGTATCACCCAGGTTTCCCTGGTGACTTAGACAGTAAAGAATCTGCCTGCAATGTTAGAGACCCAGGTTTGATCCCTGGGCCGGAAGATCCCCTGGAGAAGGGAATGGTTACCCACTCCAGTATTCTTGCCTGGAGAATTCCATGGACAGAGGAGACTGGCGGCCTATAGTGCACGGGGTCCCAAAAGTTGAACACAACTGAGTGACTTTCACTATGGATCACCCAGACACCCTGCTGTTAGCAGCTATGATGACAGATGCTGGACTTTTGAGAAGAGTAGAAAAGTAGTTGGAAAAATGAAGCAAATATGACTATATTTTCTCTAATTTTGTATAACTCATCATACCTGTTGCTTAGAGTTAAGACTGCATATATTAATCTTCAAAAACTGGAAAAAGTTGACTTTGAATTCAACTTTCAGTTTAATATATTCTTAGCAACTGTGTTCACTAGAGTGGGGGTTATTTCATTTCTGACTCCTAGTAACTCAGACATTAGAACAGATAAGGTAAGTGACAAATCCGTTTTCATTCTAGTATTATTATAGCTCTTTGCTGTCAGGAAAGCCAAGCTGTTTTGCTTCCTTTCTGTAGAAAATTGTCAGTTGATAGGCAAAACTTCAAGAATAATTAAAAAAATAAGATATGTTCATTCTCTTAGGAAAATCAATCTTTTGCAAATGTATTTAAATGAATTCAGTATCCTTTCCTTTTAATAGTGCTTATCTGGGCAAAAAACATTTATTTTAGATTTTATTATGGCACCCAGAAAACTATGATGCTTCTTTAAAAATAAATTATAGTATAAAAGTCACAGAGGAAGCTGATTGAAAAAAAAAAACCTTCAGGTACATTCCCTGCGTATCTCCCACTGTGTTATGTGCACTTAAAGTATGCCAAATAAATCTCACAACACTTCCTGTTACCTAAGACTGTATTGAAGTGTCTCAGTAAATGTTTAATGCGTCTGTCTCTTAACATGCCAGGAGGAGAATGTTTTAGGCAGAGGTAGGTTTTGACAAATATCACAGGTTAATTCAGCAGGCGTTGTTGGATCTGTGTAAATCAAGGTTTCACAGTTACCCAGAAATACTGGGTATTTCTCTTGGCCATTCTCTTTGGGAAACTAGACTTTGACACATGGCTTAGGTCACACATGAGTGTCGCTTCATCAGTTTACCTCACTTCTTCCTCCATAAAAACATTAAAAAATTGTTTTCATCAATACAAATACTGCTGCTTCGAGAATGCTAAAGGCCATGATATTTGTGTTTAGAAATGGAGATGAGATGGCAGAGCTATCTGGGGGATTGACATGGGAATGAATAGAGATCCTAATAGTTCTGCTGCTAAGTTGCTTCAGTCATGTCCGACTCTGCGCGACCCCATAGACGGCAGCCCACCAGGCTCCCCCGTGGCTGGGATTCTCCAGGCAGGAACACTGGAGTGGGCTGCCATTTCCTTCTCCAATGCATGAAAGTGAAAAGTGAAAGTGAAGCCGCCCAGTCGTGTCTGACTCTTCGCGACCCCATGGACTGCAGCCTACCAGGCTCCTCCGTCCATGGGATTGTCCAGGCAAGAGGACTGGAGTGGGGTGCCATTGCCTTCTCCACTAATAGTTCTAGTACCATAGAAAGGTTCACTATGTGCGTGGTGCAGTGGGTCATTTCACTTTTATGGTAATACACTGTGGGTGATACAGTTACATTGTTTAAAGATGAGAAAGCCAAGAGTTGGAGAGTTCAAATGACTTGCCTAGGATCTGTCTGGTGAGGTGCAGAACAGAAACAAGATGACTTCATGGTCAGTGACACCACCTATTATACTGTGCTGGAAGAGAGGCAGATAGGAGAGAGGAAGGAAATATGTGGACCTCCATGCAGCTGGTCAACTTCATTTGATATGTATCCATTCAGTGCAGTTTACTAATTGTAAAATATGGAAGGTGTTAGATTTACATAGCTGATTATAGTTGCCTTTAAAACAGAGAGTAAAGTGAAGTAGAAAATTGCTCAAAACCAGATATCAAAGATTTCAATTTCGGTACCACTTCTATTACAAACTAGCTCAGTGAACATGGGAGGGTTCCTTAGACTCTTTTTGTGACATGCAGAGAAAATAAAAATGAAAGATGGAGAGAGAACACTTGAAGTACCAGATGGCTTTTTGATTTGTGGTTCCAGTTTTTACCTGATCCCCAGCTGCAAGCTTGCCTTTAAACAATTCTGAACGTTTATAATAATTTTACTCTTCAGATTTATCTAACTAGAATTGGTCGCTGTTACTGTCAGCTAACACAGCAGGAAATACCTGGGTCTGGTCCAATCTGAGTTTAAAAATCACATCAAGATTTAAGAGCTTTACCCTGCTTTCTAGATACACCAGGTTCACAAATCAGGCATTATGAAGGCTCCAGGTTTATATTTACCTTAACAAGGTTTATGTTTATGTTGGTCTCTTTTGCTGATGTATGTGGGTCCCTTTATGGCACCCTTCTCCTTGTAGGGGAGGAGAAGACCTGGGCTGCTCCAGTGCCCTTATATAGATAATAATGCTTAGCATCAGCCTTTGTGATCAAATGTACAACTCTTTGCAGAATAATACCTTCTGCATTAGACTTTTGAGGGGTGTAGTTATCACAAGTTATAAATATATAGTCTCAGTATTTTCTTCCTTCAAGTAGCCAATTCAAGTATCCAGACAGAGTTTATATGAGAATTTCTTTTAAAAAAAATTACCATTATGGTCAGGTTGATAGTCCTTCTCTTCCTTTAGGATTAAAATGCTAATTATATTGTATATGCTATAGGTTTATTCACTTATTTTTAGTGGTGGGAGTCTGTCCTTTGGAGTGTTAAGTGCCAGTTTGGAGTTAATGATGAGGCCCTGTCTATAGGGCCATTAGGACCCGACTAGCAAAATGGCCAATGGATAATGACTTCTAAGTTTAGTCAAGTCATGCATGATTCTTAAAAACCACCACTGAACTATACAGTGAGGACTTTTAACAGCATAGTAGTTTGTGTTCTCTCAGATATCAGTGAGATAAGCTGAGTCATGCTAACTTCAGAAGAAAGGAGAAATGTATTAGAAGCATTTTATGATACCTCATAGAATCAAAGGAAATGTTAAACCATTAGATATTTGAAATGCGGAAATCAGGAAAAGCAGATCTCAGAAGCAGAAGTTTGTGACTAGTTCTGAAAAATTTCTGTCTTTAATGACACTTAATTCACAATTTCCAGCATGTTGTTAGTCCAAATTCTAAAATTCTGGGGAAAAGAATCTGATTGCCCTCGCTTGTCTCAAGTCCCTCCTCAGTCAACTATGGTCCAGAAGGTGATCATACAGTACAAATATGGCTAGGGCAATCTGAAACAATTGCCTGGTAGTATATTATTTAAGGTCCTTGGCTGTAAGCAACAGAAATTGAATATGGTTTAAGTAGAAAGCAAATTTATTTTAAGCATAAGAGAGTTCACTGACTGCTGGAAGGTGGAATTATCAGATTTAGGATCTTAACAGTGCAGCAGGAAGTAATTATCTTGTCTTAGCATTGCTAACCACTGAAATGAAAGTACTTCATTCATTTTATTTTTCTTACTTTCTTTATCATATTGTTCTCAACATTTAAGTTTCCCACAGAGAGGATATAGTTCTAACTTTGATCATCTTTCTGACTTTTTCCCTAGGTTTTTTTTTTTTCAATAAAACAATTTAATTGTAATGTTAAAAAAATAGAAATTCTTTCTAACACTTTCTTTAGGTTTCAAAATATAAAATAATTTTTAAACAATTATTTATAAAGCTAATTCTGACTCCATTTCCATAAAATTAGGAACCTCTGCAATCTATTTTAAATGCTGGAAAACAGTTTGGCTATTCATCTTCATTACTTGCTCCTTCCATAGGAAAAACTCCTTTTCTGGTGAAACTGGGATAAAGGTTCTTGTATGGTTTAATCTTTCTCTCTCTCTCTCCTGCCCACAGGAGGACTACTTTATCTTTCTCTGTCCTGGTTTTTATTAGTAAGCATAGCCAAATCAGAGTCCCAAGGCCTGTTTTCTAGAGATAGGCCAGAAAATATGACTTGTGAAGGAAGTTGTGAATTTTTTAAAGTGTAGAATCTGGAACTCTCTCAGCTCTCAGTTACAAACTGTGGACTTGGAGGAAGGTGGTTGGAGGCTCTAATTTTAGCTGATATTCACAGATCTATTATTTACCCTACCTATATCAAACAACAAATAGATAATATATTGAGAAAGCTAAATCTTAGGTAGGATGATAAGGAGTCCAAGGACCTCAAGGAGGAGAAGGGGGTACAGGGCTCTTGAGGAGAAAGGGACAAACATTTTTTTTTACTTTCCTGCATCTTAGTCACATAAAATGATTTTTTTTTAAGCCCAGAGCTAATGATTACACAACAAAACAACTCATCTTGCTCAAGGGTATGTTTTTCCTTAAGCTCTGTATTAATGATTCTGTTCAGTTGCTCAGTCATGTCTGAATCTTTGGGACCCCATGGACTGCAGCACGCCAGGCTTCCCTGTCCATCACCAATGCCCAGAGCTTGCTCAGACTCATGTATATTGAGTTGAGATGCCATCCAACCATCTCATCCTCTGTCGTCCCCTTCTCCTTCTGCCTTCAAACTTTCCCAGCATCAGGGTCTAATCCAATGAGTCAGTTCTTCGCATCAGGTGGCTAAAGTATTGGAGTTTCAGCTTCAGCATCAGTCTTTCCAATTAATATTCAGGACTGATTTCCTTTAGGATTGACTGGTTTGATCTTCTTGCAGTCCAAGGGACTCTCAAGAGTCTTCTCCAACACCACAGTTCAAAAGCATTAGTTCTTCAGCGCTCAGCTTTCCTTATAGTCCAAATCTTTATAGTCCAACATCCATACATGACTACTGGAAAAACCCTAGTTTTGACTTGACAGGCCTTTGTTGGCAAAGTATAATGTCTCTGCTTTTTAATATGCTGTCTAGGTTGGTCTTAGCTTTTCTTCCAAGGAGCAAGTGTCTTTTAGTTTCATGGCTGCAGTCACCATCTGCAGTGATTTTGGAGCCCAAAAAAATAAAGTATCTCACTGTTTCCATTGTTTCCCCATCTGCCATTTTGCCATGAAGTGATAGGACCAGATGCCATGATCTTAGTTTTTTGAATCTTGAGCTTTAAGCCAGCTTTTTCACTCTCCTCTTTCACTTTCATCAAGAGGCTCTTTAGTTCTTCTTTGCTTTCTGCCATAAGAGTGGTATAATCTGCATATCAGAGGTTGTTGATATTTCTCACAGCTATCTTGATTGCAGCTTGTGCTTTACCCAGCCCAGCATTTCCCATGATGTCCTCTGCATATAAGTTAAATAAGCAGGGTGACAATATACAGCCTTGACATACTCCTTCCCAATTTAGAGCCAGTCTGTTGTTCAATGTCTGGTTCTAACTGTTTTTTCTTGACCTGCCTGCAGATTTCTCCAGAGGCAGGTAAGGCGATCTGGTATTCCCATCTCTTGAAGAATTTCTCACAGTCTGTTGTGATCTACACAGTCAAAGGCTTGGCCTAGTCAATAAAGTAGAAGTAGATGTTTTTCTGGAATTCTCTTTTTCTATGATCCAACAGATATTGGCAATTTGATCTCTGGTTCCTCTGCCTTTTCTAAATCTAGCTTGAACATCTGGAAGTTCACAGTTCACATATTGTTGAACCCTGACTTGGAGAATTTTGAGCATTACTTTACTAGTGAGTGAGATGAGTGCAATTGTGCGGTAGTTTGAGCATTCTTTGGCATTGCCTTTCTTTGGGATTGGAATGATAACTGACCTTTTCTAGTCCTGTGGCCACTGCTGAGTTTTCCAAGTTTGTTGTCATATTTAGTGCAGCACTTTCACAGCATCATCTTTCAGGATTTGAAATAGCTCAGCTGGAATTCCATCACTTCTGCTAGCTTTGTTCATAGTGATGCTTCGTAAGGCCCACTTGACTTCACATTCCAGAATGTCTGGCTCTAGGTGAGTGATCACATCATCATGGTTGTCTGGGTCATGAAGATCTTTTTTGTATAGTTCTTCTGTGTATTCTTGCCACATCTTCTTAATATTTTCTGCTTCTGTTAGATCCATACCATGTCTGTCCTTTATTGTGCCCATCTTTACATGAAATGTTCCCTTGGTATCTCTAATTTTCTTGAAGAGCTCTCTAGTCTTTCCCATTCTATTTTCCTCTGTTTCTTTGCATTGATCACTGAGGAAGGTTTTCTTATCTCTCCTTTCTATTCATGGAACTCTGCATTCAAATAGATATATCTTTTCCTTTTACTAATGATTGTATGTACTAATGATTATATAATAACAATGTATCTTGCTCAAAAGCTTGTGTCTCCTTCTTAATAAGAACCTTCTGACTAATCTTGTTATTAAGACATATGTTGTGGGAGTGGTTCTCGTAAGATCTTTCTATTGTTAGTTCTAATCTTAAGATGTATATTGTAGGAGTGGGTCTGGTAAAAGTATATAAGGCCTTGATTAGACTAATGATTGGGGCACTCTCTGTCCCCCTTCTGATGTCTATGTCAGAAGCTTTGTCCTTTTTCACTATAATAAAACTGCCACACAAAAGCTCTGAGTGATCAAGCCTGGTCCCTGATCCTGAAGCTGAGTCTTCTTCAGAGATCCAGAATCCAATATCGTTCACCATGAGCTATCAATATTGCCATCATCACTTTGTTTCCTATGTTTGCTTTTAGTTTTGTTTGTTTCTAAGTGGGAGGTACAGTAAGCACATTCAACACCCCAACAAAATCTTTAAAAGGATTTTCTGTGATTCTTCTAAAACTACATTTTCTAGCAACTTCCCTTGGAAGTCCAGTGATTGAGACTTCACCTTCCAATGCAAGGAGTGCACATTTGGTCTCTGGTCAGGGAGCTAAGATCCCACATGCCTCTCTGCCAATAAAAAAGAAAAGAAACCAGAACATAAACCAGAAGCAATATTGTGACAAATTTAATAAAGACTTTAAAAATGGTCCACAACAAAAAAAAATCTTATAAAAATTAAAAGTACATTTTCTGTAAATAGGGAAAAAGATGGATCCACCAGTAATGTAATTATATTAGGACTTCAGTAAATGAAAAATTAAAATAGTATAAGGTTGAGTATAGAATGTTGAGGAAAATAAATTAACCAAGGGATTGAAAGATTTGTACACTGAGTACCATGAAATATTGATGAAAGAAATTTGAAGACACACATAAATGAAGAGATAGCTTGTGTTCATGGATTGGAGAATTAATATTGTTAGACTGTCTGTTCTACCCAAAGCAGTCTGCAAATAAAATGCAATCCCCATACAACCTCTAGTGGCATTTTTTTACAGAACTAGTAAAAACAATCTTAAAATTTGTATGGAACTACAAAACATCCCAAATAGCAAAAGCAATCCTGAACAAGAACAAAGCTGGAAACATTACACTTCCTGATTTAAAATGATATTATAAAGATATAATAATCAAAGCAGTATGGTTGGTGCTTACGTAAAGTAAACCAGCCCAGAACAATGGAACAGAATAGAGAACCCAGAAATTAACTCACGCATATAGTTAGCTAATTTTTGGCAGAGGAGCCCTGAATGCACAATGGAGAAAGGATAGTCTTTTGTCAATAAATGCTGTTGGGAAAAGTGGATAGCCACATGCAAAAGAAATCAAATTGGACCCTTACCTTACCAACAAACAAACAAACAAACAAACAAACAAACTCAAGCACAAAATGAGTTAAAGATTTAAACATAAGGCCTAGGGCTTCCCTAATGGCTCAGTGGTGATGATTCCCCCTGCCAGTGCAGGAGACATGGGCTCGATCCCAAGTCCAAGAAAATCCCACATGCCACAGAGCAACTCTGCCTGTGCACTACAACTGTTGAGCCTGGGCTCTAGAGCCCAGGAACCACAACTACTGAGCCCACATGCTGCAACTACTGTAGCCAGTGCCCTAGAGCCCACACTCTGCAACAAGACAAGCCACCACAATGAGAAGCCTGTCACCGCAAAGAAGAGTAGCCTCTGCTTGCCACAACTAGAGAAAAGCCTGCACAGCAGTGAAGACCCAGCATAGCCAAAAATAAATAAGCAAAATTATAAACATATAAGGCCTAAAAGAAGGAAACATTGGGAAAAGACTCCTTGATATTGGTCTTGTTAGTGATTTTTTTGTTTGGATATGATACTAAAAACATGGGCAACATAAGCAAAAAAATAAAAAAGTAGACTACATTAAACTAAAATGTTTCCTTGCTGCAAAAGAAACCATCAACAAAAATGAAAATGGAACCTATGGAATTGGAGAAAATATTTGCAAAATGTCTATAGGAGAAGGGATTAATATCCAAAATATATAAGACAACTCAGATAACTCAAAACTAAAGCAAAACCAAATAACCCAATTTAAAAAATGGGCAAAAGATCTAAATAGTCATTTTTCCTAAGAAGAAATACAAATGGACAGCAAGTATATGAGAAGATACTGAACATCACTATCACCAAAAAAATGAAAATTAAGACCACAAGGAGATATCACTTCAAACCTTAGAACAAATACTACTAGGCCCCACATCAGACTTCTCAACCTGGGGATCCAGCAAAGGGCCTGGGAATCCCCAGGGAACCTGACTTTGAAGGTTAGCAGAATTTGATTACAGAAATTCCACAGGACTGGGGGAAACAGAGACTTGGGGTAAGGGGGGTGGTACAAACAAAACCTTGTGTGCACTGGGACCCAGGGGAAAGGAGCAGTGACCCCACAAGAGGCTGAGTCAGACCTGCTTGTGAGTGTTTAAGGGTCTCCTGCAGAGGCATGGGTCAGCAGTGACCTGCTGTGGGAACAGGGGCACTGGCAACAGTAGTCCTGGAAAGTGTGATGTGTTGGCATAAGTCCTCTTGGAGGAGGTAGCTGTTAGACCCACCGAAGATCCTGTAGCCTACAATAGAGCTGCTGGGTGGGTGACCCACAAACTAGAGAACAGTCATACCAGAAAAGTTCACACACTGTTGGAAAGGTTGTAGACTCCGCATCAGACTTCTCAACCTGGAGATCCAGAAAAGGAACTGGGAAGCTCTGAGCCCTCCAAGTCTGTAGATTTCCAATATGCTCCTGGGAAAGAGTGGAAAAATAGCTGCAAAAAGAATGAGGAGGCTGAGTTAAAGCAGAACTATGCCCAGTTGTGGATGTGTCTGGTGGTGAAAGTAAAGTCTGATGCTGTAAATAACAATACTGCATAGGAACCTGGAATGTTAGGTCCATGAATCAAGCTAAATTGGATGTGGTCAAACAGGAGATGGCAAGAGTAAACATCAACATTTTTAGGAATCAGTGAACTAAAATGGACGGAAATGGGCAAATTTAATTGAGATGACCATTATACCTATTACTGTGGGCAAGAATCCTTTAGAAGAAATGAAGAAGCCTTCATAGTCAACATAAAAGTTTGAAATGCAGTACTTAGATGCAGTCTCAAAAATGACAAAATGATCTCTGTTCATTTCTGAGGCAAACCATTCAACATCTCAGTAATCCAAGTCTATGCCTCAATCACTAATGCCAAAAAAGCTGATGTTGAATGGTTCTGTGAAGACCTACAAGATCATCTAGAACTAACACCCAAAAAAGGTGTCCTTTTCATCATAGGGGATTGGAATGCAAAATAGGAAGTCAAGAGATAACCCAGAATAACAGGCAAGTTTTGCTTTGGAGTACAAAATGACGCAGGGCAAAGGCTAACAGTTTTGCCAAGAGAACACACTGGTCATAGCAAACACTCACTTCAAACAACCCAAAAGATGACTCTACACATGAACATTACCAGATGGTCAATACTGAAATCAGATTGATTATAATTTTTGCAGCCAAAGATGGGAGAAGCTAGCTACAGTCAGAAAACACAAGACCTGGAGCTGACTGTAGCTCAGATCTTGAGCTACTTATTGCAAAATGCAGACTTAAATTGAATAACGTAGGGAAAACCACTAGGCCATTCAGATAAGACGTAAATCAAATCTCTTATGATTATACAGAGGAAGTAACAAATAGACTCAAGGGATTTGATCTGATAGAGTGTCTGAAGAAATAAGGATGGAGGTTTGTAACACTGTACAGGAGGCAGTGACCAAAACCATCCCCAGGAAAAAGAAATGCAAAAAGGTAAAATGGTTGTCTGAGGAGGACTTGCAAGTACCTGAGAAAAAAAGAGAAGCAAAAGGCTATCAGGGCAAGATATACCAAACTCAGAGCAGAGTTCCAAAGAATAGCAAGGAGAGATAAGAAAGCTTTTTAAGTGAGCAGTTCAAAGAAATAGAGAAAAGCAATGCAATGGGAAAGACTAGAGTTCTCTTTAGAAAATTAGAGTTACCATGGGAACATTTCATACAAAGACAGGTACAATGAAAGGCAAAAACGGCAAGGACTTAACAGAAGCAGAAGATATTAAGAAGAGGTGGCAGCAAGGATACACAGAAGAACTCTACAAAAAAGCTCTTAATGACCCAGTCAACCACAATAATGGGGTCACTCACCTAGAGCCAGACATCATGGATTGTGAAGTCAAGCGGGCCTTAGGAAGCATTACTACAAACAAAGCTAGTGGAGGTGATGGAATTCCAGCTGAAAGTAAAGTAGCTCAGTCGTGTCTGACTCTTTGCGACCCCATGGACTGTAGCCTACCAGGCTCCTCTGTCCATGGGATTTTCCGGGCAAGAGTACTGGAGTGGGTTGCCATTTCCTTCTCCAGGGGATCTTCCCGACCCAGGGATCAAACCCTGGTCTCCAGCATTGCAGACAGACGCTTTACCATCTGAGCCACCAGGGAAGCTGTTTCAAATCTTAAAAGATGATGCTGTGAAAGTGCTGCACTCAGTATGCCAGCAAATTTGGAAAACTCAGGAGTGACCACAGGACTGGAAAAGGTCAGTTTTCATTCTAATGTCAAAGAAAAGCAATGCTAAAGAATGTTCAAATTACTATACAATTGCACTCATTTCACATGTCAACAAAATTATGTCCAAAATCCTTCAAGCTACGGTTCAGCAGTACATGAACTGTGAACTTCAGATGTTCAAGCGGGATTTAGAAAATGCAGAGGAACCAGAGATCAAATTGCCAACATATGCTGTATCATAGAAAAAGTAAGAGAATTCCAGAAAAGCTTCTACTTCTGCTTCATTGACTATGCTGGAGCCTTTAACTGTGTGAATCACAGTAAACTGTAGAAAATTCTTAAAGAGATGGGGATACCAGACCACCTTACCTGCCTCCTGAAAAACCTATGTGCAGGTCAAGAAGCAGCAGTTAGAACCAAATGTGAAACAATGGTCTGATTCAAAATTGGGAAAGAACTTCGTCAAGGCTGTATATTGTCACCCTGCTTATTTAAAGTATATGCAAAACATCATGCAAAGGGCTGGGCTGGATGAATCACAATCTGGAATCAAGATTGTCGGGAGAAATATCAACAACCTCAGATATGCAGATGATAGCACCCTAAAGGCAGAAAGTGAAGAGGAACCAAAGAGCTTCTTCATGAAGAAAAAAGAAAATGAAAAAGCTGGGTAAAGCTCAACACTCAAAAAAGGAAGATCATGGCATCTGGTCCCATCACTTCATGGCAAATAGATGGGGAAACAATGGAAACAGTGACAGACTTTAAATCACCATGGATGGTGACTGCAGCCATAGAATTAGAAGATGCTTACTCCTTGGAAGAAAAGCTATGACAAATCTTTACAGTGTATTAACAAACAAAGAGATAACTTTGCCCACAAAGGTTCATATAGTCAAAGCTGTGGTTTTTCCAGTAGTCATGTACAGATGTGAGAGTTGGACCATGAAGTTGGCTGAACCCAGAAGAATTAATGCCTTTGAAATATCATTTATAGAGAGTCCCTTGTGCAGAAAGGAGATAAAACCAGTCAATCCTAAAGGAAATCAACCCTGAATATTCACTGGAAGAACTGAATCTGAAGTTCCAATACTTTGGCCACCTGATGTGAAGAACTACTCATTGGAAAAGACCCTGATGCTGGGAAAGATTGAGGGCAGTAGGAGAAGGCAGTGACAGAGAATGAGATTGTTGGATGGCAGCACCAACTCAATGGACGGTGTTTGAGCAAGCTCTGGGAGATGGTGAAGGACAGGGAAGTTTGGCATGCTACAGTCCATGGGGTTGCAAAGAGTCAGACAGGACTTGGTGACTGAACAACAAGAGAAATCAAAAAATCAAAAGATAACAAGCCCTGTTGAGTATATGAGGCAGGACATAGATGTGCTCCAGACTGAGCAGCTGGGTTTAACCCCTGTGAACAGATACTCCAGCATGAAGATAATAGCAGGAGAGAGGAGGAGCTGAGGCCTGCCCATATAAGAGATGAGAGATAAAGAGACCATGTACTTCTCATTCTAGAGGTCAAGGAGACCTTCTCAACTATGCATGCACAGAAAGCCTCCTCTAGGGTCAAAGAAGGAGGGGCCACTACCCCATAATAGGTGATGTCAGCCTACCTATAGACCTTTTCACTAGAATTCACCTTGGCTAAGAGATGTGCATGCACACAGGGGGAACTCTGAGAGAACCCAAACATGGACTGAGAGCCAGGCAAACGAGATGACTGGCCAGAGGAAACCTATAAGAAATGCCCTATGATTCAAACTACCACAAGGGCACTACTCTCTCTGAGACTGCCTATGGGAGTTAGTTCACATGTACTCTTTTGCCTCTGTATGAACACTTTACTTGTATCACTACTTTCCATCTTTTTGTGGAAATTCAAGCCAACAGGCCTTGCCACTGGCCACTGGTCCCTGGTGACCTAGTGGCTAGGTTTCTGTGCTCTCACTGCTGTGACTAGACTTCAGTCTCTGGCCCGGGAACCAAAATCCTGTTTCAAGCTGCTGCAGGCTGAGGCCACCCAAGATCAAATGTGGAGAAAGAGAACCCTCTGTACTGTTTGGTGGAAATGGAAATCAGCACAAATATTATAGAAAACAATATAGAGGTTCCTCAAAAACTTAAAAATAGAACTACCACATGATCCAGCAATCCCAGAGGATTGGGTAAACAGCCAGAGGAAATGAAAACAGGATCTTGAAGATGTATCTGTACTTCCAGCATTATTCACAGTAGAAAAGATATGGAAACAGCATAAGTGTAGCTTAGTGGATGTGTGGATAAAGAAAATGTGCTACATATAGTGGAATATGATCCAGCCTTAAAAAAGGAGGAAGTCTTGCCATTAGTGATAAAATGGATGAATCTGGAGAACATTAAGTAAATAAGTCAGACACAGATATAAAAATATCATGTAATCTCATATATGAAATAAAAAAAAAAGAAAATCAGACTCAACAGAGAATAAAACGATGGTTAGAAGTTCAAGGGTAGGGGATAAAGGGAGATATTAAGCAAATGGTGCAAACTTTCCCTTATAGTATGGAGTAAGTTCTAGAGGTCTAATGTACAGAATGGTAATTATATTTAATAATAATGTATACTTGAAATTTGCCAAGACAGTAGATCTCAAGTTTTCTCACCACAAAAAATTTTAAAAAGTAACTATTTGAGATGATAGATATGCCTGTGATTACGGTAATGACTATAGTAATCATTTCACAGTGCATGCATTTATCAAACATCCTGTTGTACACTGTAATTTTTTATTTCTTGATTATACTTCAATAAAACTGAAAAAATATAATATGGAGTTGATTCTGAAAATGTTTCAAGACCAACAATTAGCATCTCTTTGAGTTCACTGGTTAAGTAAAGTCAAGCTATGTTTCAAGTGGGTTCTTCTGATAACCAAAGCATGGGCATTTATAAAATATAGTACTTGGAATTTTCTCTGTAATACTGCTTATCAAACCACATAGAACTTTCTAGAGATTATACAATTATGTCCTTACTTGGCTGTGGCAAGGATCCTTTCACTTTTAAAATTATGTCATTATATGAAATGATATATATCATAAGGGATTCATACCATAGGGATTTCCGAAGAGACAAGAAAAAGGAATGTAAGTTTTTCTTAGTATCTTCATGGTTATATTCTTATAGGAATAATAGTATAAGACTTAACATCTACTATTCAGTAAGGGATATGAGAGCAATACTTTGTTCAGATTAGGTCCTAGGAAACATGCAATCCTTGATTGCCACCACCTATTCAATGCTGGCAGTCTTGGAATATGGTCCATGTGACCTAATTCTAGGGTATGAGCTACAAAATCGTATTCAGAACAAACATGTTTAGCCTCTTAATGTGGTTGATATTTGCTTCAAAGGCAGATGAAATAATGCATTGGGGATTCAAAGCCTGAATCTCTATTCCTACTTAGTTGACAACTGAGAGTCTTTTGTTGATACAGACACCCTAGCATTGGCCTGTGGCCAGGTGTGGTCATGACCTTACTCTCTCATGTTGAGGAAAAGAAGAGGAGGCTGTACTAGAACTAACCTGCTTCAGTTTTGTTAATTCAACTAAATACACATATGTGAAAGTTGTTCATTTATTCTTTAAGAAAATATTTTTTAGCACACTGTGGGAACAATGAAGCGCATGCAGCTGAATTAGAAGCAAATTAACAATCCAGAAACAGAAAAAGCGTACAAAAGCCACTTAATAAGAGATGTTCAGCTAATGAGACTCCTATGTAAGGAGAGAGAATTTTGAAAATGATTGAATGATCAGAAAAGGCTTCATAGAGCTAAAGGAATTAGAGATGAACATTAAAAGATGAGTATAAAAGACATTATTGTTTTTCTTCTCACCCAGCATCTCTTTGCCTTTCTCTGAGGGAGGAATCACTTCCTACTTCACTCTCTATCGAGGTGTTTTGTGTTCAGTGTCAGAATAGGCCTACAACCTAACCTGGCCAGTCAGAGCATTACAGCCACCTGGCTCTTGAGGTTGTTCAGGGATGAATGCATATAATCCAGACAGACTGCTGAGAAAAGCACATGATAACGAACTTTTTCCTACTAGAATAACAGCATGTTCCTAGAACAGTAAGTGGTTCTGTGCATGGGTTAATGTGTCTGAAACCTCTGTACATATATATTGGGATTGAACAAGTAACTAATAGAATGGCAGGTAGTAGGAGGCAGATTTCTCCTATTTGGAAGGTTACAAATGAGCAAGGGGAGAAGGTTAGAATAAACTAGAAGTACTGGTTTAGAGTTAGAGATATCAGCTTGAACTCATGTCTGGCTTAATGTAGATAGAGACAAATGCATATAGAAATATTTATAGATATGTATATATACAATGGTCAAAGCTGGAACAATTTGAGCTACAAAATTTATAAAACAAAGTGGTGTTAGAACATAACCCGAAGCTTAAAATAAATATCCATAAATCCATACTGATTTAAATACATGACTGAATTAATAAATGAGAGAGAAGACACAGATCTCTTATTCAGCAGAATTACAAAGTATTTATGTAGCTACTTTCCCCTCAAGGAGCTGGAACATAAATTCCCAGCCCTTATGGGTTCAATTCAGTCGCTCAGTCATGTTGGACTCTTTGCGACCCCATGGACTGCAGCACGGCGGTTTTCCCTGTCCATCATCACCAGCTCGCTGAGCTTGCTCAAACTCATGTCCATCGAGTCAGTGATGCCATCCAACCATCTCATCCTTTGTTGTCCCCTTCTCCTCCTGCCTTCAATCTTTCCCAGCATCCTAGTCTTATTTACCCTTAAGAGTGAGATGGTTGGATGGCATCACCAACTCGATGGACATGGGCTGGGGTAAACTCCGGGAGTTGGTGATGGACATGGAGGCCTGGCGTGCTGCGATTCATGGGGTCGCAAGGAGTCGGACACGACTGAGCGACTGAACTGAACTGAACTGATACTAATTACTTGCTTCCAAAGAGAATAGTATGAAGGGAAAGGAAATGTAAATTGACTTTGGAGAACACTTTGGTAAACACTCTTTACCTTAAGATGATGAAAGGTATCATCATCAGCGACACGTCATGTTAACAGCATAAATCCTTGACATGATGAAATTGAAACAGTGTTTCATCTCTGTGGTCTTTCTTCCCAAGCTCATAACCTCAGTCTAACCATGAGAAAAACATCAGGCAAACCCTAGTGGAGGGATACTCTACCAATACCTGACCAGTACTCCTCAAATTGCAAGGTCATCAAAAACAAAGAATGTCTGAGAAATTGTCACAGCTTAAGCAGCCTAGGGAATCATGGCAACTAAATGTGAGTAGGTATCTTGGATAGGATTCTGGAACAGGAAAAGGATGTTAGTAAAAATGTAATAAAATTCTAATTAAGTACTGAGTTTAGTTAATTTCAATATTGGTTTCTGACTTGTGACAAAAGCACCACAGCAACGTAAAATGTTAGCAGTAGGGGAAATGGGTGTGGAGTGTACAGGAAATCTCTTTACTAACTTTGCAGCTTTTTGTAAATCTACAACCTATTTTAAAATTAATTATTTAAATACAAAAAGAAAACAGATTGTTGCTCTACTTTATAAGCTCCATTTTGAATGTGAAGTCCTCTAATGATCTTCTTTGCAACATGGTGATAGTAGGAACTGGCTCCCCACACCTTATTCTGTTTAGACAGCTTTGCTCTAGGAATAGTGTTGCAGGAAATAGATTAACAATATTAAACTATTTTTGAATACATACATCAGAAAACAAATACTCACATAATGTGGTTGCTGCTATTTATGATGTCAAGAGTTATCTTCCCTGATAACAAACTCTTGAAGGTAAATTCATGACTCCTAAGAACGAAATAAATACATCTTCTAAAACAATAAGCTCACAAAATGATGAGGCTGGTTGCAGTGCTCTCAGAGTTTAATTGGAAAACATAGTCACCGAGAAGGTAATTTGAACTATAACTATAAATCTTTGTGAAGAATCATATCTATACCTAGCTTTTTACTTCATTTATTCTTAGCTATTCCGTGTATACAAGAAAAATTCTTAAAGAAATTGGATGCACTAGAAAGTAATGAAATTTAAAGTTATTCTTTTTGTACAAAGTGAATCTATAAACCTCTCCTATTGCCACCCTTTCAGTCTTTTTCTTTGAGATTTTTACTTGGTGGAGTGGGATGAGGGAATGTTTGTTGTAGTTTCTCAACAAATGTGTTTCTTTCTGTAAGGAGTTTCTGCCCTGGGTTTTCTTGGTCACTAAAATTTATAACTTTTCCAACTTTGAAAATGATTCCAGTCAAATTGTGTATCATGTGCTTACTTTACAAAATAGAGAGGCTTTGAAAAGCATAGTAATCTCAGTTATATATTGCTTATCTGCCAAGGGAGAAAGGTAAGTTCTTCAGTTTTTAAAACACTTTAGAAAATAGAGATCCTGGGTCATTCTCTCTTAGCATACATATGTGCAAAAAATAATATAGTTTTAGTGGTGGTTGTTATTTTATGTTTGTATGTTTTAGTTATTTCTATTACATTCCCCATAATCAATCTGCTATTGATACTACAGTTGTGGTCACCGCTTACCTCCCAACACTAATCCAGTAGTGCCAGGTACAAAAAAGAAGTTGTTTATAAAGAATAATTTCAGTGAAGTGAAAGGTTACTCAAAAAACTGACTTGGGTTAAACAAATACATAACAAGTTAAATTCACCAAACTAAATAATTTACATTTAATGTGTATTTTAATATTTTATTTTGATAATTCATTTTATTTTTATAATACAATGATATTTTAGTACATTCTTTAATTTTAGGTCTGAATTTTAAAAAGTCCTGACATTTTAAAGAGGTTGGCAACCTATCAGTGTTTGTTTTGAAAATTATTTTTAAAATCTGATTTTTATTAATGCTTAGGACTGAATTGTTTCTCAGAGACTGTATTACCACAATAAAATATGAATGACATCCTTGATGATCTATCAGATATAAGAAATTGGTGAAAAAGAGAGAGTTACTGTTGAAAGTGTGAAAATCCTTTCTACAAGCATATTGCAGTTAGGTTTTAAAATAATGTTAGAGTTATAGCACAGAACCTGTACCATTTGGAGAGAGGAAATGGAGTCTCTTTTATTAGTGAAGGGATTTTATTTTTTTATTAGTCATTATTGGTTCTGAGGAGAGGAATTGAGGTCAATGGCCAGGCAAAATGGCAGCACAGAATTCCTAGGATGATGCCAACATCCACATCATTCCTCTCCCCAAGATTCATTTTTCAGTTTGTACCTTCTCTGCACTGTCTGGCAACAGGCAGAACCCCATGCAAAGAAATCCATCCTTGCGAATAAATCCTTCGCAAGGTGAGCAGGTTTAGCTACCTAACTGCTGCTTAAACTCAGGAATACTCTCCCTAGAGAAACCCCGTCTTAAATCTTCAGGTCTCTTGGATTGGGTATCCCTCCTAGGCATTCCTATAAAGTAGTCTGCTCATCCCTACAGAGAGCTTTATTCAACTTTATACACTGGTTGTGATTTTTAAATTGTGTACATGATCTGCTAAAATGTAATTTAAGGGCTTATTTATATTCTCAGTGCCTTATATAACCACAGGCACAGAGGAAGGGTCAACAAATGTTTGCTGAAAGAACAATTAACTATAAGGGTAGAAAACAGGATGATCAGAATGATAAACCTACTTGGAAAGAACTGTCAGCCCTACCTTGAACTTCATCCAAAAAGAGGATAAAAATGCTTGGAGGCATAAGCTTCTTTGGAAGTGGGGCCACAATGAAGGCTGTGACACAGTCACTGGGGAAAGTGAAAGATTTTAATTTAGCAATCCTTTTAAAGATGTGCAGTTTTAAAGATGCCCATGTGGATTTTGACAAGACAAATAGGTTGTTTCATAGCAGATTTTAATTTTCTTTCTTGATGATTAAAATAATTCATACTCATTCCTCTAAATTAAAAATGTACATAATTACATCTCCAATTGGAGATGAAAGAGCAAGGTGTTCACAATACTGCTGACAGGGATCCATTATGGTACTGGTAACACTTAAGATAGACATCTATGATTTTGTCCATCACATATCGATTTCTCCTCTTTTTGGGGATAGCACACTGATTTTCCTTTGAGACTTGTCTCCCAGCTTGGTTTTTGTGATTTACCTGGGGCAACTGCCTAATGAAATCTGAAGTGAAGCACATGAGCCAGATTTGGGCAACTAGCATATTCCATTTTCTCAGTCACAATAATTGGCTGAGAGATAGACATTCAATCCAAGTTAAATTAATTAAAACCTATCCTGGGACTTTTCCTGATATAAAGAGAAGATACATTCAGTCCTCTATATGTACAGATCTGGCATCCACAGTTGGTTAAATCTGTGAATGAAAAGCCTGTAGTTATGGAGGGCCACTTATATTCATTATATTATGCCATTTCATATAAGACACTTGAACATCCAATTTGGATATGGCAGGCGGGGCATCTGGAACCACTCCCCAGCTGATACTGAGGGATGATTATAGTTTCTCCCCATTGCACTTGGATCTACGAAGATCTTGAGTTGCCGGGGGTCAACACAACCACATGTTGTCCCTGAAATGCAATCCATGCAGCAGAAATTATCTGGGCCTGATGCCCTGATAATATTGTGTAGCTCTCCAGAAACAGCTATAGGTAGGTAGAATTACTTCTTAACTCATCAGTGACTTGAACTAATAAATTCCACATTTTGAGCAAAAATCAGGGAATGATTCTTCTTTTCTAGGCAAGACCAAATTTTTTATTTTTGCAGAATAAACAATGAAGAGAAAGCTTTATAAAATGAAGAAATTTAGCTACCAGTGAAAATATTCTCTAAGGTTTAGTTTTCACTCAAAGGAATATTGTCATATTCAGATATTAAAATACTGGTTTTAAATCCCTGCTTTGTAGTTTATGTAGTGAGGGGATTTTGTTTGTTTATTCTTTAGTATTCAAGTAGTTCTGCTCAAATTTTAACAAAGTAGATACAGAGAGATTAGCAAAGGAATGGACATTTTATACAAAGCCTGTTTTTAGCTTTTCTTGGTTTTTTTCATTACTTTTTCTTTTCTCTTTTATCCAGCATTGCTTTTCTTAGGGCAAAAATCACTGGCAGTGATGACACTAGTTATGACTCTGTGTGTTGGTTTTTCAGTGATGTCTGACTCTATGCGACCCCATAGGTTGTAGCCCACCAGGCTCCTCTGTTCATGGAATTCTCCAGGCAAGAACACTGGAGTGGGATCCCCTTCTCCAGAGGATCTTCCTGACTCAGGGATTGAACCCAGGTCTCCTTCATTGCAGACAGATTCTTTACTCTCTGAGCCATGAGGGGAACCACAATTATAACTCTAGTATCAACTTTGAGGTTTACTGATGGGCAGGTCCATCTCTGTTCTTTAGTAAAAGCATTGAGCAGCGAACTAAGAATTTTCTCAACAGAAACAGATTTTTTTCAACAGGAACTTTTGAAGCATATTTGAATTATTGTAGTGATGGGAAATGCATCTTTTTAAAATTTATTTATTTTTAATTGAAGGATAATTGCTTTACAGTGTTGTGTTGGTTTCTACCAAACATGAACATGAATCAACCATAGGTTTACCCATGTCCCTTCCCACTTGAACATCCTTCCCACCTCCTCCCCATCCCACCCCTCTAGGTTGTTACTGAGCCCTGGTTTGAGTTCCCTGAGTCATACAGAAAATTCCCATTGGCTATCTATTTTACATCTGGTAATGTGTGTTTCCATGTTACTCTCTCTATATATTCCACCCTCTCCTTCCTCCCCCACCCCACCAGCCATGTCCATAAGTTTGTTCTCTATGTCTATGTCTCCCCTGGTGCTCTGCAAATAGGTTCATCAGTACCATCTTTATTGATTCCATATATATGCATTAGTACATGATATTTGTTTTTCTCTTTCTGACTTACTTCACTTTGTATAATAGGCTCAAGTTCATCCACCTCATTAGGGTTGACTCGAATGCATTCCTTTTAATGGCTGAGTAATATTCCACCTATATATGTTCCACATCTGTCAATGGACATCTAGGTTGCTTCCATATCCTAGCTATTGTAAATAGAGCTGCAATAACATTGGCTTACATGTGTCTTTTTCAATTTTGGTTTCCTCAGGCTATATGCTTAGTAGTGGGATTGCTGGGTCATATGGTGGTTTCAAAGACTACATAAACAGATGGAGAGATATTCCATGTTCCTGGGTTGGAAGAATCAATATTGTGAAACTGACTATACTACCAAATGTAATCTACAGATTCAGTGCAATCCCTGTCAAACTACCAATGGCATTTTTCATAGAACTAGGACAAAAAAAATCTCATATAGAAACACAAAAGACTCTTAATAGTCAAAGCAATCTTGACAAAGAAGAATGGAGCTGGAGGAATCAACCTTCCTGACTTTAGATTATACTGCAAAGCTATAGTCATCAAGACAGTATGGTACTGGCACAAAAATAGAAATATAGGCCAATGGAACAAGATAGAAAGCCCAGAGATAAACTCATGCACCTAAAGGTACCTTATTTTTGACAAAGGAGGCAAGAATATATAATGGGGCAAAGATAGTCTCTTCAATTAGTGCTGCAGGGAAAAGTGGACAGCTATGTATAAAAGAATGGAATTAGAACACTTCCTAACACCATGAAAGTGAAAGTGTTAGTCGCTCAGTTGTGTCCAACTCTTTGCAGCTCCACAGACTGTAGCCTGCCAGGCTCCTCTGTTCATGGGATTCTCCAGGCCAGAATACTGGAGTGGGTTGCTATTTCCTTCTCCAGATCTTCCCAACCCAGGGATTGAATCCAGGTCTCCTGCATTGCAGGCATATTCTGTACCATCTGAGCCACCAGGGAAGCCCCTGTGTAAAAGAATGAAATGAAAACACTTCCTAACACCATAAACGAAGATGAACTCAAAATGGATGAAAAATCTAAACATAAGACCAGAAACTATAAAACTCCTAGAGGAAAACATAGGCAGAACACTTTATGACATAAAGTACAGCAAGAACCTCTATGACTTACCTCTTAGAGTAATGGAAATAAAAGTAAAAATAAACAACTAATTCAATGTAAAAGCTTTTGCACAGCAAAGAAAACTATAGACAAGGTAAAAATACAACCCTCAGAATGGGAAAAAAATAATGGCAAATGAAACAACTGACAAAGGATTACTTTCAAAAATATACAAGTGGCTCATACAAATCCATATCAGAAAAACAAACAAACCATTCAAAAAGTGGTATAAAGACCTAAACAGACATTTCTCCAAAGATGACATACAGATGGCTAATAAACACGTGAAAAAATGCTCAACATCACTCATTATTAGAGAAATGCCGATCAAAACAACAGTGAGATATCACGTCACAGCAGTCAGAAATGGCCATTATTAAAAAAAATCTACCAATAATAAATGCTGGAGAGGGTTTGGAAAAAAAGGGAGCCCTTTTGCACTGTTGGTGGGATTATAAATTGATGCAACCACTATGGAGTTTGAAGTGGAATTCCAATGGAAATAGTATGGAGTTTCCTTAAAAACCTATGAATAAATGAAATGAATCTTCCTAAGAGAGATGCCATTAGACACTTCTGCTTATTGTTGCTGTTGTTTCGTTACTAAACCACGTCCAACTCTTTTGCGACCCCAGGGACCTTAGCCCACCAGACTCCTCTGTCTATGGGATTTCCCAGGCAAGAATACTGGAGTGGGTTGCCATTTCCTTCTCCAGGCAATCTTCCTGACTCAGGGATTCTTTACTGATTAGCCACCAGGGAGGCCTTACCCAAGGACAAAAGCTTTCAGTCGCAAGTATTTATTCTTTCTTTTCCTAAAAGTAAAGGACCAAATTTCAAGCACAGGACGCTTTGTCTATAAAGGGGTAAGTTTGGGCCACATATCCTGTGGAGCAGACTGTTTGAGTTCCTGTAGCTTGCAGTTTATTTATTGCAGAGGAGAGACTTCAGATAATAATCACTGAAGAATAAGCTTCCAAAAGAGTTTTAATAAGGAGAATGACTTAGTCAGATTCACACTTTAGAATGATTGTATGTGTGTGTGTTAGTCACACAGTCATGTCCGACTCTTTGCGACTCCATGTACTGTAGCCCACCAGGCTCCTCTGTCCATGGAATTCTCTAGGTAAGAATCCTGGAGTGGATTACCATTCCCTTCTCCAGAGGATCTTCCTGACCCAGGGATTGAACCCCTGGGTCCTGCTTGGCAGGCAGATTCTTTAATACTGTGCCACCTGGAAAGCTCATACTAGTTGAAAGGGGTCGCATTTCCATGGGATCCCGAAGAGTCAGACATGACTAAATGACTAACACTACACTAACAGTAAGGAAGGAGGTTTTAAACATTTGATAGTCTGAGAGCTTTTACTTTAATATTGGCAGGAGATGGTGGTGGCCTTCATCACAAAGGCTCAGTAAGCTTGGGGAAAAGTAGCAGACTTGAAAAATGCCCCAACAGTAGACCTGGATTCCCTCAATGATCATTTGGTTGAGCAGATGGCAGAGAGGAAAGTATCACTAATAAGACCTAGGATTTTAGCTTGGAAAGTTGGATGTAGGGTGGTGTTATTTATTGAGATAGAAAATATAGAAGGAGGAGACAGATTGTGAATGGGGGGGTTGGAAGTGGGGACAGCAAAAGGAATTAAATATTCAAATTGAGGCATGTTGAATTTAAGGTTTGAAAATTCTCCAAAAGGTTTTATGTAGATCTGAATCTCAGAATTTGAGGACAGAGCACAAATTTAGAAGCCATCACTATACCAGTACAGATCAAAGGATCAAAGGTCATAATGGGAAACCCTTTGATCTATTTATTTTTGGCTAGCATTCCCTTTTCTGAGAATTTTTAGAGATCAGATAATTCATAAAAATAATGTGACCATCATATTTTAAAATGAGTATTAGTTGCAAATATAAAAAGGTATTTCACAAGAAAAACATAATCTTAAATTTTTCTTGAAAATATTGAAAAACCAGTACATTTGGGCTTACATTCTTTCCTGACAAAAACTGGCTGGAGATGCAACAGTTAAAATTTGTATTTGAATACTCAAGACAGATGTTGTGAGTGAGAACAGAAGACCAAGATGTGGAAGGTAGAAAAATAGAAAGAAAAAATGAGGAAAGCCAAAAAAGAATATTTAGGAAGAGGGCATAACTGTGAATATGAAGGTAAGATAAGGAATAAAAAAAATATTCACAGGATATAATAAAGAGGAATGGGGTAATATGTGGCTTGGGTGAAAACTGTGCAAAGAAGGTGAGAAAAACCACAGAATTTTTTTTTAAAAAAAATCTGTTTGTCAAGAGGAAAAAACACCTTCTGTTGTTCATTGACTTTTAATCTTTATTTTTTTTCTTCTAAAAACACACACTCTAAAAATTAAAATAAAAACACACACTCATACACATTAGAAATATAAAATTTGGTACCTAATCTATATTTTTTCTATGCTGCTTCTCCTCTATCCTCAATTTTTAGCATAGTTAGCATTTTTCATAACAGAGTTTTCTTTGAAAAAAATTTTTGTGGTGGCATAGTATAGTCATGTGGATAATTGATGTAAATACTTCTCCATTCTTTTTTTTTTTTTTTTTTTTACTGAAGCAAGTAAAGTATTTATTAGGAGGAAAGAGAACAGTACATGTGGATAGACACACAGGAAGACTCGGAGAGAGAGTCTCTGAGTCACGCAGTTGTGGTGGTTTGAACTACTTTCATGGAGCTTTTCTTCCCAGTTTCCTTTGGCCAGTCATTTTCATTCACCTGGTTCACAGTCCACATTTGGTGCATCTCAGGATCCTCTCGTGTGCTCACACGACTCAGCAAAGATAGATTCTACCCAAAAGGCTTATGGGTAGAGCATTCCTTGACATCACTCCCTCTTTGAGCTCCAAGGAGCCTTTCTGCACCCGTGTAGTCAGGGAGGTCTCCTGACGTGCAGAATGAGAAATACGTGGTCTGGGCAGGGCCCAGCCTCCTCTCTTAATTGTCCTGCTGTTCTTGTCTTAGAGTTTCAGTCCACATGGAATGAATCTCCAATCACTGTACCCTGGGGGGTGGGGGGCATCTACCTCCTGCCTCAAATCCCCCCTGAGAGAGGTAAAGCCAAAAAATCTTTATTGGGAAGATCAAGGGTGAAGGTCTGTCTTTCCTAATTTCTTCAGGCTGACAAGGGGCTCATAGGCCCTACCTGATTGTGGTCACAGAGCTCTTATCTGTCTCATTAAAGGGGCCCCTGGGTGACTTCTGCTATTGTTTCCACAGGATTGCTGTGGGGAGTGGCTTTAGTCCCTGCATCACCATTGTCCTGTGATGCCCTAGAGAAAAACTAAATAATTGGAGAAAAAAGGGGCTCAAGATTAGTATACAATTATTCTTCTGTTGCTAGCGGGAGGGTCGGGCAAGAGACATTAGAATTTTCTTCAGTAGGAAAATGAACAATTCTGACCTTGTGCATTACTGTTCTGAGGCTTGGGCCTCTGGTAGAAGACCATTTTCCATCAGAAACTTGGCTAAAATTCCTTATGGAATGGGCAAGGGGTTGCCATGGCCCATGATGCACTTACCTCAGAGTAAACAAATCCAGCATTCTGTCAACAAAATACTTCTCCGTTCTTATATTTTTTTTCCCCGTGTTTGGCCATTAAAAATATTAAATGCTTCAGTGGATGGTATAAATAAATCTTTGGTTGTATCTGATTATACTAGATCAAACTGACCTAAATATAAAGTTGGATTTCAAGATATATCCCATCAGTTTTCACTATATGTGAGTAAGTATCATCAGCAATGTGGATTCCATGAGTTAAATATCTGGTGGTTCTAACAGCTGTTGAACGTATGTGTAAATGTTTCTTACTCTGAGGGTGGATTCTTTGTCCTCTTTTCATTTGGTTAATATTTCTTTAGATTCTTTGAAGCTGTGTTATTGGGTTCATTACAGATTTAGATCTGACATCTTGTGAGTTGATCACTCTTTCATTAAGTACCTTTTATGTCCAATAATGCTTTTTGTGTTTAAATCTACATTATCTGATATAGGTGTAGTTTCCTGAGCTTTCTTTTATTTAGTATTGTCTTGTTGTAGATTTTCCAACCCCTTTGGCTTTAGATTTTCTGTGTACTTAGTGTATATTTTTAAGTAATACATATTTTCAAAATACAATTTGCCAATATTAGTTTATTACTCAGATTATTAGTTAATATTTATTTTTATATTAATTTAAATTAATTCAATAAACAATATAGTTGAGTTTATTGCTACCACCTTATTATTTGCCAGCTATTTTAGGGTTCCTTTTCTTTCCTTCCCTGCCTTTTTTTCTAGGTTAATAAAAAATAATTTGATTATTCCGCTTATTGTGTTTTAGTGGTTTTCCTAGAAATTATAACACGCATCCTTATTTAAGCCCAATGCTAACAATTACTTTTACAACTTCTCTAAAAGGCCAGAAACTTAGAACATTTAAATTCATTTACTAGTTCTTTCCTTTGCATTATTGTTTTAAGTTGCAGTATACACATGAGCCATAAATAGTTTGCATATATTTTAAATATTTAAATCATTGAAATTATTGTTTCGTACAGTCAGAATTTATTCAGTTAACCCATGCATTTGCCAGGAGAAGGCAATGGCACCCCACTCCGGTACTCTTGCCTGGAAAATCCCATGGACGGAGGAGCCTGGTGGGCTGCAGTCCATGGGGTCGCTAAGAGTCGGACACGACTGAGTGACTCCACTTTCACTTTTCATTTTTATGCATTGGAGAAGGAAATGGCAACCCACTCCAGTATTCTTGCCTGGAGAATCCCAGGGACGGCGGAGCCTGGTAGGCTGCCGTCTATGGGGTCGCACAGAGTCGGACACGACTGAAGCGACTTGGCAGCAGCAGCAGCATGCATTTGCCCTCTTCATTCCTCCTTGCATTTTTGGTTTTTGGTCTGGGATCACTTTTTTTTTGTCTGAAAGCACCCTTTAGTATTTGTTTTAGTGCAGGTCTACTAAAGACAATTTTTGTTTGTTTGTTTTTATTTGTCTGAAAATATCTTGCTTTAACTTTTGTAGATTATTTTCTCTGGATGTGGAATTTTAAATTGGTAGTTATTTTCTCTCAGCATTTTAATGATTCTGTGTATTCTGGCTTTATTGGTTTTTGTTAATAAGTCAGCTTTCATCTTACTGTTAATCCTTTGAAGATGATTTTTTTCCCCCATGTATTGCATTAAGATATTTTCTCTGACTTTGGTTTTTAAATGTTTTAATATGTTGTTCCTTGGTATGTTTTTCTTTGTATTTGTCCTCTTTGGTATTCTTGGCAATTCTTTAATCTAAGTATCAAAGTCTTTTTTAGATTTGAAAAATCTCCAACCACTGTTTCTTGAAATGTTGCTTTTCCCTCTATTCGCTTTCTTCTTTTATGTTATGAGTCAGTTTACACATAAGTAAAAACCTTTTCAATATGGCTGAAATGTCCCTTATATCCTATTCTTAATGGTTCATTCTTTATATTTCTCTGAAGATAGTGTAGATATTTTCTACACCCCCTATTTCCAGTTCAACAATTTTCTTTTACAATATGTCCACACTGCTGTTAAATCACTGTTGAATTCTTGACTTTAGTTATATTGCATTTTCAACTCTAGAATGTTCACTGAATAGCTTTTATAAATGGCAATTATCTTCAGAAATTCTCCTTCTTAAAGTTTCAAACATATTAACAAAAATTATTTAAAATTGTACACCCAATAATTCCTATATCTGAGGCTCCCATGGGTTTGTTTTAATGGTCTCTTCTTTTTTTTCTTTGTCCTGTTTTCTGACATCCTTATTTACTCTCTCCTTCCATCCTTCACTTTCCCTCCTCCCTTATTTCCTTCTTTCTCTCCTTCGATAGATGTTATCTTGAAAAAATTTTAGAAATTCTGGAGTTCTGGTTGTTTTTCTCCTAAGAAAGCATTTATATGGAGCTAAAATGGGCAGTTTACCTTAATCCAGTCAGGGATTGAATGAAATTTAGTCTGGTCTTCAATTTTTGTGAGGCCTATTTTATTTACAGTCAGCGCTGTCTTTTAGGGAGCAGTCTTCAGGGGCCCTGCTGAAGGCAAGGGATATTTACTAGAGCTCCTTCCTCCTCCTTGGCAGGCCCTGTTTTCCAATCTCTATGAGACTCTGAAAAGCACTTCTGGCTTCTGCAGCTTCTTACAGAAGCTTTCTAACTGCTCTCTCAGGCAGTCAACTGTGCGCTGCTTTTGAATAGACCAGATCTTGAAGGGGAAACATGGTGCTGAACAACTCATTTCTTTGAGTTTCCCTGGATGCCTTGCTGAGCTTCCCCAGTGGTCAGTGCAGGAGATGCAGGAAACATGGGTTCAATCCCTGAGTTGGGAAGATCCCCTGGAGGAGGGCATGGCAACCCACTACAATATTCTTGCCTGGAGAATCCCATGGACAGAGGAACATGGAGAACGACAGTCCTTGGGGTCGCAAAGAGTCAGATAGGACTGAAGTGACTTAGCAGTCACGCATGCACGGATGCCTTGCTAGACCCAAGTTCCAATTTTTGTCTCCCTAGCTATGTGCAGCTGCTAAGACTCAGCTCTGCTTCTTTCCTCTTTTACCAGCACATTTTCTTTGCTTCTCAGTCTCTCTTGGTGCCAACTATTAATCCACAAATGCCTTGAGGGGAAAAGAAGTGTAAAATACTGGTTTTCCCTCACTTTGTGTTTCCCTGCCTTTCAAGATCTTGACTCTTAAGTCCCAACTGCCCTGATGACTCTCCTGTTCCTTAAAACAGATTTTGAAAAACTTTCCATTTCTCAAGTTGTCCTTGGTAGAAGAGTTGGTCAAATAGAAGCTCATAGCCAGAAGCGGAAGTCCTTAAATATTCTTATTTTGTGTGAATAATAAGTGATCTTCATAGATCCAGGACATTAATTCTTTATGTAAAATATTTTTTTCTATCTTTTAAAGCTCATTTTTTATTTATTGAAGTGTTTCATTTGTCTGTTGTCAAATTCATTAGTCTTTTCCTTTAAGACTTCGAGTGATACTAAGAAAAAATTTTCTCCTTACCTTCTTCAGACATTTTCCCCCTTGGTTTGCTGCTTTTAGTTACTAAGTTGTGTCTGACTCTTGCAACTCCATGGACTGTAGCCTGTCAGGCTCCTCTGCACATGGGATTTCCCAGGCAAGAATAGAGTAGATTGCCATTTCTTTCTCCAGGAGATCTTTCAGACCCAGGGATTGAACCCATGTCTCTTGCACTGGCAGGAGGATTCTTTACCACTGAGCCACCAGGGAAACCCTTTCCTTGCAATTAATTTTGTTGCATAGATTTCTGGGAAATTTTTATTTAAAAATTATTTAAAATTATTTGTTGAGTGAATTTTTCCCCTACTGCTTTGAAATTTCATCTTTTTCATATAGAATTATTTATACTGTTGACTGAAATAAAAATGCAAAATGTGAGAGCTGTGGGTTTCAGTTTTATTTGAGCAGTTACTGAGAACTGTAGCCCAGGAGAAGCCTTTCAGAGAACTCTGAGGAACTGATCAGAAGAGGTGTGGGGTGGAGATTTTGGAGAAGTGGGGGTGGGGGTGGATTTTGGAGAAGGGGTATGTACAATCAAGCACGCATCTCAGTGGAGGGTTGCTGCTAGTCATGAAGAAGAACCATCTCAGTTAATGATTTCAATGCTTTTCTATGAATGAGAAGATGCAAGACAATGAGTTCTTAAAATTTTCTCCAGAGAGTATCTAATTATCTGAAGGCCTGTTCTACCAGTTTTCCCAGAGCACAGAGTGCCTTATTTCCGACCTCTGTCCTGAACTTCTTTCAGGATGTGTTGAATATCAGCAACTAAGGTGGCTAATGACTCAGTTCTTGTAGAATTGGGTGATGAAGCACCATCTTTAGTTGGCAATGCTTTGGTTTTTTTCTGAATTCTCATTGATCAGGCTATTATTACACCTGTAATCTGCTGTTTCAGTTATTAAACTTTAAGCATTTATTTTACTACCTGGTGGTTCAACTACTGTCTTAGTATTCTTATTTGTCAATTTTATCTCAGCTGTTTATGTCAGGATATCTTTGCCTATAGTGTCATAAGTGATAATGATGTGAACTAAAGTAGTAATAGCGGAGAATATAGAGCAAGAACAAGGTGAGTGATATTGATTATTGCTGCCTATAGTGCTTGAGGGATTTGGAGGCGGGAATGGCATCTCTCATGATGCAGCCTTCGGGCTTGATAAACTGAGAAAGTGGTAGTGTCATTAACTAAGACTGAGAATATAAAAGAAGGAGAATGTAACAGAAAAGGAGGTTCATCTGTTCCTAGAGCAAAAGCAGGAGAAGCAAAGACAATTGTGAAAGATTGATAATACTTTGAAATGGCTTCGTTGACTAGTAGGATAAAAAGTTGATGTGGGAGAATTTTAAAAAAAATCAAGTGAATTCCAGTTTGAGTTAGATATCAAACGAGATTTGCTATAGTACCACTTCTAACAGATACACGATTTTTAAGGAGCAGTCCACAGCAGCGCTTTCCATATACTCAACCATGTAAGAAACAAGCTGTAAACAATGTTTGCAGTCTATTGAAGGGCCTTAGCTTGGGAAAAGGGGTGCAGAACTGATCAAGTTTAGGAGGATCTTGAGCAAAAAAATAAAAACAACTGCAAATGAAAAAGTACTTAGAAGCTACTGGCGAAAAAACTATTGATGTGACCTTATAAAATTTAGTTTTGTAAAGAAAGAATTGAAGCCAGGCAGATTATTGCAAATATCAAATATGATTTTAAGAGTTAAAAGAGTTTTATAAGGCCTTGTGTTTATTTTCTTAGTGTTTTCTTGTGTTTATTTTCTTATTTACATAATGAATGTGCCCTGACCCTCTCTGTCTGGCTATGCTCTTTGTAGCTTAAGGCTAAAACAGTTTCTAGACAGGGAACCTGGAGTCCAGTTTATAAGTATAATATGCAGCTTCTTAGTTTCTTTTGCTGTGTTTATATCAACCAGTCTTCTTTTAGTCACCTCTATAGAGACTTGGAAAACGTCACGTTGAATTGTACACTCTAGCTCTAAAATATTGTCTCACTTAAATACAAAGATTAGGAAGGGAGAAGATTTTTTAGAGATTTATTTTTAATGAGGCTTCTTTTGCATCCTTTGACTTTGGTCATCCCCAACCCTCACCATTGCAAATTTGGACCCCACGATCAGAGTTGTAGAATTTTGGCCGTGTAAGAAATTTGTACAATTTCTTAGGCTCTAACTTTTTCCCTATTTAATAAATGAGACAAATGAGGGACAGAGAAGACAAGGCTGATGTCACCAGTAAGTCAAAAGCAGAGCTAACCCCAGGAAATTCAGATTTCCTAACAACAGATTTAGATACTTTCACTATAGTGTGGTGACTAGAAAATTCATATTGATTTACTGTATCACTTTGCATAGTGTACCCCTCCCCCACTTTCCTTTAATATTCAGCAAAATTTTTCATGTGGAAGAATAAAAAGGGGTTTCTGATCCTCCCCCTCCAGAGTATCAGATTTCTGAAAAGAGCTGACACAAGGCACTTTCGTAACCTAATTTTGTATAAAAGCCCTGAGAGTATGCAAATAAGGCACAGAGCCAAAATTTAGAAGTGAAGTGAAGAGATCAAGAATTGATACGGTGCCCTTTTTAAGATTATACTCTAGTCCTGAATTCCTGTTCTTTCCTGGTTGGCAAGCCACAAACAACTCTGACCTCAAACAACCTGGCCCCTGCTGAAGATGCACACCTGGACCAGCAACAGATGAACACAGCTACTTGCCAGTTCTCATTTTTTTGGCAGTATCTGTTCAGACATGCACACCACACGCCCATCCTGTTCTACTTCAGTGTTAGAAGGAAATGAAGCCACAATGAGAACTAAAAAGAGCTGTAACACCCTTTGTCCCCTGCCTGCCTCCTTCCTCCTTCCTCACTCCCCTCCCCACAAAGAGTTACTCCACCCCAAGCAGGCTCTGGTGTGACATCCCTGATAAAGGAATGATGAGCTGGGACTGTAGCTGCAGACAAGTATCACTCAGAAGCCTAAAGCTTCTGTAAGTACCAGGTCTGCACAAGACCCAAGCCAGAGCAATGGCATTGTCACTGGAAGAATTCATCCACTCCCTTGACCTCAGGACCCTTCCCAGAGTCCTAGAAATCCAGTCAGGCTTCTATTTTGAAGGTAAGCACCTTCCTATCTCTTGATTGGCTAGAATATGCTCATAAAGAATATACTGTTAGGAATTCTAGTGCAAATTTTTTAAAGAGAGAATATATGAGTTCTGTTAAAGGAAAGGTCATTATCAGAGAAAGTAATTGAGAAATTGTCAAGACTTAATAGTGTTGAGGAAGGGAGAAACTGGATAAGACTCTGATGTGGATAGGGGCTGGGAATTGAGTGAAGCTTCGTGAACTTTTTGTAGGGCTTTAAATAGTTCAACATAAATTATTCCTGCCTTTCCTTTGAAATTGGTTGTAATTCAAGTGACAAGTTATCTGTATCTATGTTTCTAGAACATAAAATACAGTTTTGGGGTTTTTTTTAAAAACAACTATTAAAAGCACAGCATTTAGGAAGAAAATTTCACCAAAATCTTAACCACTTCTAAATGTTGCTCATATCAGTGCTACTCTCCCTCTTTCTGTGGTGGTCTAACTTCTAATTTCTTTAATAATGGCATTCATATTTACAGGTATAGAGGTTAACATTTACTAAATACAAGATAACTTTTATAGAATCTATGTCAGAGTTCTAAAGTCAGAGTTCAACTAAGACTTGAATAAGTTAATGTGCTTTGATGTAACTTACTGTATTACTTCAGAAAAAGCATTAAGACTTACAACATATACAATACATAACCTCAGTTTTTTAAGCAGTGGTTTGAATATATGTAAGACAGAGTCATTTTGTAGGGAAATATACATATTTCTGGTTCCAAGAGTGGTAGAATTGAGCCAATAGTACAATTAAGTCCAGAAAAAGTACTGGGAAGATAAAAAACTGTTGGTGGGCAAATCTTTTCCATTTATAGACAAAATAATTTTTTAGATATTATATTATGAAATAAACAAAAAAAGATTGATGAATGTCAGGCCCAGTTCACACACACACCAGCACACACATGCACACCTGTGAATCTGTGCTCTAGAGCCTGGGCGCTGTGGCTACTGACCCCGGAGTGCTCGAGAGCCCGTGCTCCACAAGAGAAGCCACCACAGCGAGAAGCTCTTGCACCGCTTCTAGAGAGTAGCACCCACTCACTGTAACTAGAGAAAGCCCGCAGGCAGCAATGAAGACCCAGCACAGGCAAAAATAAATAAATAAAACAAAATCACTTTATAGGAGAGATTAAGTTAACCTCTTGAGGTAGTACAGAGTGACTTTTACTAAGACTGTACGATTTATAACAGAATAGAATGAGTGAACGTGGGCTTCCCAGGTGGCACAGTGGTAAAGAATCCACCTGCAGTGTTGGAGATATGGCAGACATAGGTTTGATGCCTGAGTCAGGAAGATCCCCTGGAATAGGAAATGGCAGCCCCCTCCAGTATGTCTACCTGCACAATTCCATGGACAGAGAAACCTGGTGGACTACAGTCCATGGGGTCACAAAGAGAGATGTGACTGAGCGACTGAGCACGCACGCACAGGCAATGAATTGGTATAGGCAGCCATCAGTTTTAGTATAGACCATTTTGTCTAATTTTTTTGTAAATTGATGATTTTGAAGCAGACCATATTTTTCCATATATATAATATTGTAAAATGTATCTTTGTTCCTAAGCTGTCCCCAAGTCATTTTTTTGTCTCATGGTTTGTGCTTTTAAGATTTCACATTAGAAAGTTCTTCCTCATGTTTGGTTTACAAAGATATTTTCCTATGTTATTTTAAATCAACTTTACAGCTTTATATTTCATATTTAAATTTTAAACTATGCCATGAAATGCAGAGGAATCCAATTTTAGTTTTTTGCATATAGTAACCACAATTTTCCAGCACCATTTACTAAGCTAGCTATCCTTTTCCCTCTGATTTATGTTGTTGTCTTTAAGTTATATGCTCATAACTGTGTTGGTTTGTCTCTTAAATATCTCTTCTCTTCATTAGTCTGTGTTTAGTCTCAATTGTGTTCAAGCATTGTTTTTGTAACTATGACTTTGGCATAAGCATAGTTCACATATAAACCAGTCTCCATTATTCTACGTTGATGTAGCTATTCACAGACCTTTCAAACATGTCTTTAAATAAATCAATTGATTATTTTAAAAATCCAACTGGAATTTGTATTAGAGTATGTTGATTTTATAGATTAACTTGGGAAGATTGACATTTTTACTTTAAATTTTGCAAAAGAACATACTCTCTCCATGTGTTCAGACTATCTTCATCCTTTAATACTTTACTATTATGTTATACTTCACTTAAGAGAAAAAAGCATACATCTTGATGAATTTTCACAAATTAAATATATCCGTGTAACCACCATCATGGTCAAGAAATAGAAAATTACAAGTATTTTGGAAGTTACATCTTGTGCTCTTTCTCAGTCATTATCTACCATCTTCCCAAGAGGTAACCCTTATCAGACTTTTGCCCATTTATGAACTTTATATTAATGAAACTTTATAATAGTATCCTTTTATGTTTAGTGTATATGTTCAACATTATCTTTGTAAAATTAATCCATGCTGTTCTATATAGGCTATTCATTCCAGTGTGTGTAATATTCGAGAAGATGAATATATTGCAATTTATTTATCCATTCTACTAATAGGCATTTGAATTATTTCCAGTTTGAAGATGTCTGTTAACGTTGTCATGAATATTCTTATATATGTGTGTTCACACGTGTATAATATTCAACTGTGTATATGAATGAGTGGAATTGCCACATCACACAGGATGCATATGTTTAGTTTGGGTACATAAAGGAAAACAAGTTTCTTAAGTAGTTATACCACTTTACCTTCTTGCCAGCAGAGCATGAGAGTTCTAATTAATCCATCTTCTTGATAACACTTGATATCAGTCTTTTTAAGATAATTGAGATTTATTTAGATATAATATCATATATTTTCAAGTGTACAAAATTCTGATTCATTATTTGTACATACAGCAAAATGATCACCACTATAAATCTAGTTAACATTTATTACCACACATAATTACAGGTTTTTTTTTTGTGATGGGAACTTTTAAAATTTACTTTCTTAGCAACTTTCAGAGTCAGGTTCTCTCCTGAAGAGACAAGGATTTAATTTGTAAGTGATAAAGCATCAGTTTTTTAAAAATCTCCCTGATGATTAAAAATGAAGCCAAATTTGAAAACTAGTATTGTAAAACCAGTTCTCCCAATTTTTTTATTAGCAGTTCATTGGTTTATAGAAAAGTGACATGATTTTAAATGAAGTTTTCTTCTGAACCATGAACCTAGTTTATCTGTCTAGTTACATGAATAGATATCTTTTCACTTCTGTCAATAACGTTTAATAATTTTTATTTGTGAAGTTCTTACACTTCTATTTCAGATTTATTCTTAGTTACCTGATTGATTTTTAAAACTCCATTATAAGTGGTATCTTTTGAAGTTTTCATTTTTTCTTTGTGTGTTTGAATTCTAAGAATATATCTTTAGATTATTTTAGATTTGTTATGTACACCACATTTAAGTTTCCTGTAAATGTTGATAGGTTCTTATTCTTTCCAATGATTGTACTTTATTTTCCTTCAGTTAAAGTATTAGCTAGAGTTTCTATCAATAATATAATATCAAATAAGAATGATGATAAAGGCCCTTGTTTTACTCACCTCACAACCACAGAGAGAAAGTTTTAATAATGTATCATTAAATATAATGCTTGCTTTAATTTAAAGAAGTTTCTAGCTTTCTACCAGTTTTTTAAGTCGTAAAGGTGTGTTTACTTTATCAAATTTTTTTTACATTGATTTTTTTTAAATCTCAAGTCATTTATTTGTGGAATAAAATCAATTTGGTTATATATCATTGAATTCAGTTTATTAGTTTTAAAGAACTTTTGTATTTCTTTTAGGGTATGAAATTGGCTTATAGTTTTGATCTTGTATGACATCCTACCCAGGTTTTTGTATTGAGTTATGTTGAGCTTATAGAACTTAGGTAGAGTCTTTTTTTCTTCTTCTAAAGATATTATATAAATTAGATGTAATTTCTTATTTAAATATTTAGTAAAATTCCAAATAAAGCCATTCTGAGCTGGGATTTCTAATGTAGATATGTTTTTAATTATGACTTCAGTTTTTTAAATAGTAAGGTCTTTCCATCCATTAGCATAGTTTATGTCTCATTAAAAAACAAACAAACCAAAAATTCATCTTTCTGATCATGTATTAGAATTTTTTTTAAAATGTCTCCATAGAGATCCTGTGTATTCTAAAGCTAGTTCCTAGAATGCAGACACATACACATGTTATATTGCTATATTGACTGATACCATATTTCCTCTGTTCTCCCTTATTACCACTGAAGTGGAAATGTAAGTACGTATTACTACGATACTGATGAACTTATTAATTCTAATAATTTATTTTTTATTTCTCTGATTTTCCTAAATATTGATATCATTAGAAAATATCGAGTTGTGTCTCTTGCCTAGTATGTTTTACAACTGTTCATTTTTCCTTATCTTGATAGTATAGTCCAGAGCCTCCAGTACTGTGTTAAAAAACGAGAATTCTGAATCATAAAGAAAATGTGTTTAAAATTCCTTCATTAAGTACAATATTCTAGAACTGGTGTTTAGTTGTCACTAAATTAAGGAAGTTCCTATCTATTCCTTGCTTTCTAGGTGGTTTGGTTTCTTTGATATGCTAATGAAATTACCTTTAAAAGATTTTTCAAATTGAAGAATATTTTAATATAGTATTTATAATAATACGTGTTAACATTTGAAATACAAAGTAGGAGTTTGATATATTTAAGGGTTTTTGCATTTGATCATAATTGAAATGCGCTAATAGACTCATTTATAATTTTAGATTCAAGATAACACTAGCTTTCTAAAATGAACTACATAGATTTTGTTGTTTTCTTTTTTTTGAGGTATTTGAATAGAGAAATGGGCCTTAAACTCTTTAATTTGGTAGAATTCTCTTATAAGAATAACTTGATGTGAAATTTTTGGGAGGGAAATCAGAATTTGATTTGGCAAAATCCTCTGTTGTTTTGCTTCTCTCCTTGATTTCTGACTCGATTATTTTCTCGTGTCCTTTGTTCTCTTGCTCCTTTTCTGGCTTCCTGGTATAAATCACAGTCATTTTAAAAACATTTCTTGCTTCTTGGTAAGCACGCTTAAACCTATATTTTTCTGTAGATATTTCTTTCTTTCCCATAAATTTTGCCTTGTAATATTTTCACTTTTACTCAGTTCTGAGTACATTTTTTTCCTTTTAAATCCAATGGCTGTTTATTTTCTGATAATATAAAATTGTCTTTAGCTATCCTTTGCTTTTAATTACTAGTTTTATTGTATGTTGTTAGAGAACAGTAGTCTATATTGTATTATATTACTGTTTCTTTGAAATTGATTCAGGCTTCCTTTATGACATGAAACATGTGAAACATTAAGTGAGTCTCAGCATGGACTAGCTTATATAAAGTACAGTAACACATTATCAGGCATTGTTCAAAAGGCTAGAATCATGGAAGGGAGTGGGGAAGCCCCTACCTTACTGGGGCTTATATTCCAGTGGCTGGAACAAATGACAAACAAGCAACAGATTTGATACATACACAAGTACCATGAAGAACTAAATAAGTAGAGACAAAGCAAGAAGAGGAGGAGATGGTCTTTTGCTAGGGCAATCAGGGCAGATAGCTCTGCTGAGATATTTGAGCAGAGGCCAGAATAAACTGAGGAAATGAGTCTTGCATAATTCTGGAAGAACATTTCTGCTGAGGACAGAGCAAGTGCAAACCATATAACAGATCTCTTCATCTAATTAAGAAGCAAAAAGGAGACGAGTGAGGATAAAGCAGAGCAATTGTGGGGAAACAGTGGAAATGAGGCTGAGGACATGGGGATGCATAAATTTTGTAAGCCTTAAAAGCCATGTAATACATAATTTGCTACAGAGTGGGGCTGGGGAAGTGGGTGGGGACCAGTAAGATAAAATGATCAATGAAATTCTCTCTAAAAAGCTGGTTTAGTAGCAGAGACCTGAATGCTGAGAAGGAATCAGACAAGAAAATATCCTGGAGGTGAGTGTTCCAAACAGAGTGAACAGCTAGACCAAAAGGGGCTTAGTCTGTTTGAAGAAGAGAAAAATATCCTTGTACCTCGAACATATAAGACAAAATAGAGAGGAAAGTCATATGAGAAAGAGATTTAGGGAATGGGCAAGATCATTTCAAGTTTAGATTTTATAACTGGTAATGACCAATTCGCAGCAGGAGATTGACAGGACTTGATCACCATTTTAGGTGGGACTGCACAGGCTTTTGCAGTGCAAAACTGGGTTGAGACACTTTAGGACTGTGTGATAATACAGAAGAAAGTTCATGTTACCTTGATTAAGTTGGAAGAGAAATGACCAATTTACTGTTTACTTTGGAGGTAGAAATGTCAGGACTTGCTAATAGATTTGATATGGCTGTGAGGTAGGAGAAGACTAAATGATGCATGGGAGGACTTTGACCTAAACCATCAGATAGATGTTGGTACCTTTGACAGAGTTGTGAAGACCTTGGCAGGGTACAGGTTTGATGGAGAAAGCAAAAGCTCAGTTTTGGACATGCTAAATCTGTTATCCACCCAAATGGAAATTTAAAGTAGACAATTGAAAAAAATAAATTTTGACCACAGATTGAAATAATGACTGGAATGCACCAGTTCAGTTCAGTCGCTCAGTCGTGTCCGACTCTTTGCGACCCCATGAATTGCAGCACACCAGGCCTCCCTGTCCATAACCAACTCCCAAAGTTTACCCAAACCCATGTCCATCGAGTTAGTGATGCCATCCAACCATCTCATCCTCTGTCGTCCCCTTCTCCTCCTGCCCCCAGTCTTTCCCAGCATCAGGGTCTTTTCCAATGAGTCAACTCTTCACATGAGGTGGCCAAAGTATTGGAGTTTCCACTTCAACATCAGTCCTTCCAATGAACATCCAGGGCTGATCTCCTTTAGGATGGACTGGTTGGATCTTCTTGCAGTCCAAGGGACTCTCAAGAGTCTTCTCCAACACCACAGTTCAAAAGCATCAATTCTTCGGTGCTCAGCTTTCTTTAGAGTCCAACTCTCACATCCATTCCTGACTACTGGAAAAACCATAGCCTTGACTAGATGGACCTTTGTTGGCAAAGTAATGTCTCTACTTTTTAATATGCTATCTAGGTTGGTCATAACTTTCCTTCCAAGGAGTAAGCATTTTTTAATTTCATGGCTGCAATCACCATCTGCAGTGATTTTGGATCCCCCCCCCCAAAAAAAATAAAGTCTGATGCTGTTTCCATTGTTTCCCCATCCATTTCCCATGAAGTGATGGGACCAGATGCCATGATCTTAGTTTTATGAATGTTGAGCTTTAAGCCAACTTTTTCACTCTCCTCTCTCACTTTCATCAAGAAGCTCTTTAGTTCTTCTTCACTTTCTGCCATAAGGGTGGTGTCATCTGCATATCTGAGGTTGTTGATGTTTCTCCTGGCAGTCTTGGTTCCAGCTTGTGCTTCATCCAGCCCAGTGTTTCTCATGATGTACTCTGCATATAAGTTAAATAAGCAGGGTGACAATATACAGCCTTGACGTACTCCTTCTCCTATTTGGAATCAGTGTGTTGTTCCATGTCCAGTTCTAACTGTTTCTTCCTGACCTGCATACAGGTTTCTCAAGAGGCAGGTCAGATGGTCTGGTATTCCCATCTCTTTCAGAATTTTCCACAGTTTATTGTGATCCACAGAGTCAAAGGCTTTGGCATAGTCAATAAAGCAGAAATAGATGTTTTTCTGTAACTCTCTTTTTTGATGATCCAGCAGATGTTGGCATCCATGAGCTAATTGATCAGGACTTTATTCAGTCACAAACCTTGTAGGCTAAAAACAAAAAAAAATGAGCACATACCTTAAAATATCAAGTTCTTTATTGATATTTATGGCAATTCTAAAGCATACACAGTAATAAAAATTGTAAGAGGATAAAGATGAAATTAATAATGTTTTAAACAATTTATTAATAATAAGCCCATTTTTCTTTCATAAAAGTTAAATTATTACAATATATTAACTATTATTGAACATTATTGAAAGTATTAAATATTTCTGTTATAGAATACTTCAGTATTTGGAAAAATGTTGATTTAATATCATGTGATAGGGTGATTCAAAGACATAACTGTAATATATTTATTTCAGTGCTTGTTTTAAATAATAGCCCTTAAAGATACCTTGTAAAGGTCCAGTATATAGCATGTGTACACCATATAAAATATACATTTAAGGAAGATTTATTATTAATGTTGGTGGCCATCAATCCATATGTGAAATAATCTTCTTCATAAATCTGATTTTGGCAGTTTCTTTAGACAGCAATTGTACATAGCTGATGACAAGTTCGTACTAGGAATAGAAGTGTCACTCTGTCATTTTCTTCTTGATAGGTTCTGCAATTTTCAATTCTGAAATGTCTTTGTAGGCATCTTACAAAGTTGTTGTCTATTTTGTGGAGAGTTGAAATTGGATTATAATAATTCTTTACTTGTTCTGTATAAAATCCATTATATGGAAGTATTGCAAGATAATGAATGAATGAAGACAATTGTTTTAATTCAAATTTTTCGAATTCTGAAACTGTCTCAATATATTGTGGACTATACATGTTGTGTGGCCATCTGGTATAGGAATAAATTAAATTTTTTATAATTAAATACTAATATAGTTTAAAATTAAATTTTATAAAACCTTTAAACATTAGTATAGTTTAATTTTATTTTTATATAAAAATTAATACAAATTGAAGCTCTAATATTTTCTTCTTTTATCTCCCTTTTCATAATAATAATTGTCATAGATTTTTCTCTTTAAATTTTGAGTACATCATAGAATTGGACTTCCTGACTCTTTTGTGACCATAGGACATGGGACTTGCATTAGCCAGTGTAATGAGAGCAGAAGTAAGGTGTATCATTTTGAACAGATGCTTTAAGAACCAGTTCAAAATTTAACATATTTTATCCTGGTAGATCATGTTAAAATGAAGCCTTCAACAGTCTGAATCTCTAAGTAACTATAATTATTAGAGACCCTGCCCTCACTCATTTGAATTGGACACAAAGTGAAATGAGAAGTATACCTTTATTATTTAAATCTCTGAGAATTTGAAGTTGTTTGTTATCTCAGCATATGTGTGTGTGTGTGTGTGTGCATGCTCACGTACATGTGCACACACACGTGTGCTCATTCATGTCCAACTCTTTGTGACCCTATGGACTGTAGCCCACCAGTCTCCTCTGTCCATGGGATTTTCTTTGCAAGAATACTGGGGCGGGTTGCCATTTCCTCCTCCAGGGGATCTTCCTTACCCAGGTATCAAACCCACATTTCTGGTGTCTCCTGAATTGGCAGATGGATTCTTTACCACTGAGCCACCTGGGAAGCCCTATTTCAACATAATGCTTTCCTTACCGACACAAGTTATATTCATTATGATTAGAACTGCATTTATTACCAACTAAAAAAACCTAGATATTAGACAAACTCTGGAGAGAGTCATACAATCCCAGGAAAGTTAGTTGATAATAATGTTTCCACATATTTATGGAAAAGTGAGTTCATCTCTCTGTATTCAGGAATTATTTGTTGCTTGACTATTCTGCATATTGCTAATATTACCACTTATCATTGATTACTTCATATATGTTACCAGTTTGATGTTGACTTAAAATTTTGGCAAAAACAAAGTTTGTTTGTATTACAATCTTGCTCAATTAACTGGATGTTGAAAAAATGGTTTTTCTCTATAAAAATAATATGTGCACATGGCTAGAAAATTGGAAAATGTAGAAGCATAAATATTCAATAATTTCATTAAATATAAGGAAATATGATTAACATTTTGATGTATTAACTTCTAATTTTTATAAAAGTATGAGTTAACTTTTAAAAGGAGAAAAATTTATGCCAATTTTTCCCCCATGCTTTATCCAGAGTGTCACCACTTACTGCGACCTCCATCTACCCCCTTGGTGGGTTCAAATCATCATAACATATTGCCAAGATTATCAAAATAGCCACCTACTCGGTCTTCCTACTTCTCATTCACTCTTGAAGTCTATTCTCATAGCATCCAGAGTCATGCTTGTAAGTGGCATGTCAGATTATGCTGCTTCTCTGTTAAAAAATCTCCAATGGCTCTCCCAGTTTTTCTCAAAATAAGGACCTTCCAAATGGGTAATAGGCTTTTATTTTTCCTCTCTTTACTCTCATTATTGCTCTGACTTTATTGTTTACAAATCTTTTCCTTCTAACCCCATTGACCTCCTCACTGTTCCTCAAACTTGAGGATATTCTGCTGTCTTAAAACTTGCTCTCACTTTTTCCTTGAGTCGGCAAGCTCTTCAGCCAGATGTCAACTTGTGAGGCTTATCTGACCACTCTAGTTATTACTGCAAAATTTTTGTTCCCTCTTCCCTATATTTCTATACTCACTATTAAATTCTTCATTGTTTTTTTATCAAAACACTACCTTCTTCTTATATACCATGTAGGTTATTATTTATTGTTTATTTTTATATCTTTTCCCATTAGATTCTTCTTACAGTTTGAATGAGGTATTAATTTTTTAAACCATAAAATTCATCCCTTATGGGTATACAATTCAATTATTTTTAGTAAATTTATAGAGTTGTGCAACCACCACCAATGTTAGACCATTCCCATCACCCCAAAGAAGTCCCTTGAGCTATTTGCCAATCATTATTGCTTACATTTCCAGCCCTAGGCAACCACTGCCCTCCTTTCTGTCTATAAATTTGCCTTTCCTATACATTTCATATAAAATAAATCATACAGTATGTAGTGCTTTGAAACTTAACATTTTACTTAGCTTAATATTTTTAAGGTTCATCTATGTTGTAGCATATATTACTATTCTGGTGTGTTTTTTGTTGCTAAATAGTTTTTTTGTGTATTGATATACCACATTTTGTTTATTCAATACCAAAGGCCATTTGTATTATCTCCCTTTTGGTGATAATATGAATAATGTACCATTTTAATTTCCCATTTACAATGAATTTGGATTCCAGTCTCTCCAAATTTTGCTAAAACTCGTATATCTTTTGTTTTATACTCAATAGTATCTCACTGTAGTTTTAATGTCATTTCCTTAATGACAAGTGATGTTGAGCATTTTTGCCTGTGCTTAGTAGCAATTTATTTGCCTTTTTTTGAAATAACATCTCTTCAATATTTTTGGCCTTTGTCTTTTATTATTGAGCTGTAAGACTTATCTCTGTATTTTGGATATTTGATTTGCAAATATTTTCAGGTATATAATTGAAAATATTTTCTTCTGTTCTATGGCTTGTCTTCATTTTCATAATATTATCTTTTGAAACAAAAAGATTTTAAATTTATATAGTCAAGATGTGTCATACATTTTTTATCATGTCACCTAACCCAAAGTTACAAAAATTTCCTCCTATTTTGTATTGGGGGTCCACCAGATCACTCCTGGTCTTGCTGATTTTCTAGAAATACAGAACTCAGAGAAGCTGTTAAAATGAGTTACGGTTTACCACAGGGAACAAATAGAAACTAAAGCCAGTAAAGAAAAAGGCATATATACAGCAGGGTCTATGAGAAAACAAATTGCCAGTTATCCTCTCCCAGTGAAGATACATGGATAATGTTTAATTCTCCTAGCAATGATGTGTCACAATAAGGACAAATTATTTCCAATTAGGGAAGCTCATCTGTGCCTTTGTATCCAAGATTTTTATTGGAGCAGTTACACAAGCATGGAGGATTTGTGTGACTGACTTCAGCTACTGGGTCTCCAGACCCTCTAGAGGTCAAGTGGTGCTGTACGGTCCAGGACCCCAAATAAACCGTAAAGAGCATTCACCATAAATCACATTGTTAGCATAAACTATCTGGTGTGGCTCAAGATCCCAGATATACAAAAACACTCTTATCTGACAGGATATTCCGAGGGCTTAGATGTTTTCTCTCCAGAGCCAGTTAAGGAGTAGTCCTTGCTTTATATGTGCAGGGTCTGAGCACCCTAAGTAATAGTTAACCCATTACTGCACAGTTTTATTTTTTTATACACAAGTTTTACCTCTTATCTCTAGGTCTAAGATCCATTTGCATTAGCTAGAATTTTCTACAGCCTTAATTCCAAGTAACTTAAGAATTAATCAACTCTCTACACAGTTATGAAGCATGCTGGGGATGACTCAGGTACAAGAAGCTCTCTCTAGCTGAGAGAGGTGAGGGAGTTAACCAAACATATCTGGTGAATGGCTTTCCAAGTTGCGAGAATATCTTTCACGAAGTATTATGGTGAGAGTGTGCTGGTGTATTTCAGAAAAAGTGAGAAACCACTAAGGCTAGAAGGAGGAGGAGAGTGAACAGAAATAATATCAGAGGGGAAATGGTGCAGAACCATATGTAGTCCTTTTGAATATTATAAGAGTTTTACTCTTAGAATTGGGAACTTGGAGGTACCAATCTAAATTAGCAAAAGCAACTAAAACAATGCAAGAACTCTTCTTATCACTTTGAATATAGATTCTATTAGCCATTTCTTCTGTTTACTAAAATGAATATTGATGAAAGCACACATACATTTGCAGAAGTGAGAGCATAGTTTTGCTTAAATAAACCTATAAATATAATGTTCAAAAGTGTTTCTTATAGCAATTTTTAAATAGCATGAAAATGTTTTCCCTCTTGGGGAAAGTAAGATTTGGAAGAGGTAAGATTTTTAAATATTGTGTTTTGAATATATTAAATATCATATTTCTTTTTCCTGCCAAAATATGTTAAAATTATGGAAATTAGTCCTTAAATTGTATCTGCCTCCCTGCATTTCTTCTCTCTATCCTTCCTTCTACAAAATGAATCGAGTATGATTCTTGTTCTTAAGGACTCTTTAGGCCAGTAAAAGAAGATAGATTTTTAAAAAATCAATACATGTGCTATATTGTGAAATGTATTTTAATAAACTGTTTTGAGAACACTGAGAATTTACCACCCAAAAAGCTTACCAAAAGGTGATGATATTTTTCTGCAGCCCATATAGAAAATGAGCAAGCAAATAAGAAAATTTCAGAATGAGAAAAAAAAATGTTTAGATCATTATACAAGTTTGAAAAATCAAAATATGATCCAAGAACAGCTCAGAGGATAATAGGTGATCAGGTAATTTGTGGCCATATTTTAAGTGGCTTCTGAGCTATAATAAGGATATTGAATTTATGCTGTAATCAATAGTAACTTATAAAAGGATATTGTTTTTATATCTGATTATAAAAGTAAATCATGTTGATTGTAAATTTGAAAATTATAGAAAAAGCTAAAGAATTTCTGAGATTTTAAGCCAAAAAAAATATCTCAGATGAGTAGATTAGACATCTAGTCCAGTAGAGGTTTACTAGATGGATGTGAGACAAACAGCAAGGAGCCAATAGCAGCTGCAAATAGAAAAGACAGGATCTGTGGTCTTTTTGGGTCGAACATTCTGAACTTCACAGTTTATGAGCTGTGAGCAAGAGCAAGGAGGTGATGACAGATCAGAGGTTTCTAGACTAAGGAAACATGGTGGGTGATAAAAATATTACTTGAAAGACTTGCCACAAGAGCAGCAGTTGTTTTGGAGATGGAGGCATGATTCAGTTACATTCCAATGAGCATGAGCTCCTGTAGGACATTCAGATGCAGATGAACGTTAGCCCACCAAAAATGTATGTCTGAAGTAAAAAGAGTAGTAGGCTTCCCAGATTTAATATATCAGAATTGTAAGTGGGTGAAAGAAGCCTTGTTATTTCAGGATTGCCCTTTAGTGCATGCGTCAGGTCCGAAATTTGTGGATCTCAAGGAGCAACGTGAAAAGTATGGATAGAGGAGGAGTTGGTCAAGCCAACAAAGAATAAAGGAAAAAAAGTCTCTGTTGAAGGAGAAATAGGAGAAAGAGGGCTGGTTTGTCAATCAAAATAAATGAACATAAAGCATTAGAATGAAAGTGTCAGATAACATTTGCTATCAGCACATAGTTTATGATAGATTATTGACTATGATAGCTCTATATACTGAAGATTATTATGGGATGGGTATCTTTGTATAAGATTTGGGTGTGTAAGCATATGTAATGCATGTATAAATGTATTTTGCATATGTATGTCTAGACATGAATATATGTGAATATATCTAATATAACACATAATTAAATAATACTTTATGCTCATCTATACACAAATTTTGTACATGTATGCATATATATTTAATCTTATTAAATTTTTTATATTTATAAGTATATTTAATCCTTGGTGTTATCTGCTGAAATTATTATTATTATTTCCATTTTCAAGTCACCTATTTGCCCCAGAGATAAAACTTGTAGTGAAGTTTATTCTTGCTCTTTCTACCTGAAGAGTTTATGATATTCTGTAGTGAATCCTATCTTTATAAAATCGTCAATATTTTTAGAAATTTTATAACTGTTTACTGTTTGACTATACAATTGGGTTACAAACAAACACAAGAAGTAGCTTGTATTAGGTACACATTTATTTTGTCTTTTAGGGCTTCCTTGGTGGCTCAGTGGTAAAGAACCTGCCTATCAGTGGGGGAGACAAGAGATGTGGGTTCGATTCGTGGGTTGGAAAGATACCCTTCGAGTGGCCAGGGCATCTCACTCCAGTATTCTTGTCTGGAGAATCCCATGGTCAGAGGAGCCTAGCAGGCTACTGTTGATGGGATCACAAAGAGTCGGACATGACTGAAGTGACTTAGTACGCATAAGCACGCACATTCTACTACTGATTACAATTTCAATTTAATAAGTACGATGTTAAAAACTAATGAACTGGTTAAAGGCATTGAATAATGATACAGTGAATTATGTGCTATATGAACATGACTTTTATTAATTTGACACATGTATGAACTCATATGGCAAAAAATTGTGCCTATTTTAATACCAACATAATTCTTTTATGGCTAATTGACTTTAACTTTTTTAAGGTTTAATTTAATCGGCTAGGGATATGGTAGTAAAATCAGGGAAAATTTGAAAATTATAGCATTGTATTCAACTTGTGTTTATTCATGTTTCATAAGTTTTAAATATTAGAGCAAAAGAAAACTTTCTTTTCACTTTTTAATATAAATTCACAATATTGATATTGGTTCATGCAAACTCAAGAGAAATAAAATTGTTTAAAGGCTAATGAAATATGTCCTGTCACATATTCAAAAAATAATTTCAGTTAAATGAAAACAGAGCACCAGTATTTCTCTACATGAGCTTATATTTATAATAATGTATTAAAGATGAACATTACATTTCTAAAGTAGAATTTTCTAAATATTTACAACATACTCTGTTGAGCTTCACAAGTTTAAAACTGCTCTTGATTCAGGAAGACCTAAGTTTGCAGACAGTGAAAGTTGACCACTTTCAATATCTAAGCTTTACAATTCAGTAAAACTTATTATATCCCAATATTTGAAATTGATAATATAACTAATTAAACAAATATAAATTTGCTCTATTTGTGTCAGTGTCATATAGTTGGACACTAAAATGACTATCAGAATAGAATTTGGCAAACATAAACATTCAGTTTTATTTGAAAAATGTTGATTTGGTAATATGCAAAATTTACATTCGTTAAAGCACAACATTATTTGAAATGATGTTAAATGTTTTCCTATAAAAACCTTGGAATCGTTTTTTATCCAAGGCTTAACACTTCAGCTACTGTATATCTTGACTCTTAGATTGGTTCTAGGCCATACACTACAGATCAATGAATTACCCTTTTAGTGTAATTAAACATTACATTTAAAAAAATAAAATCAAAATATTTGAAAATATAAAAGAATTTTTAAAGTGTAAGGCATTTTTGTGTTTGTACTTGAATGGATCACATTTTTTTCCTAAAACTTAGCTCAGGCAGAACTTATTTTAGGAAAAAGTCCTAAAATAGGAACATTAAAAGCAAGCAAAAGAAGCTCAGGTAAGAATAATATCAGTTGTTTTATTTTAAAAAGCTATAGAGGAAAATAACTGCCAGGAAGATTTTTGTGTTGTTTAAATTAAGTGGAAATGTCCCAAAATGTGGGCATTTTTATACAGTGGTACACATTGTTCACATCTATTGAAGAATATTCATACTTTAAAAATTCAACTTATTTGTTAAGTGCCAAGCTATGCAATATAAAGATGAAAAAAATGGAAAGCTAGCATATGTTTTCACATATACTCGTAAAGAGACTATTCATATGCTTCCTTCATTTTATAAGTATAAAGAAGTGACAAGCAATAAATTAAGTACAAATTGTGTTTTGTTATTGGCTTCTAGGTTTTCAAATACTGTGAAATGGACATTTTGTTTAGGGTTATTAATTACCAAATTCCTTTGAATAAGTACAAATTATTCATCAATTATTTAACATTGAAAAACATTTTCTAAAGAAAATGAAAAAACTTTGGCCTTATGTATAGTAGTTTATACTTTTGAATATTATGATACCAGCAAATTTTTTTAGGCCTGGCTAAATAACTGGAGAGTAAGCACTGAGAATGGGAGAAAAGGTAATTTCAAATAAGGTGTTAAAAATTCTAAAAAATTATTTTTAGAAATGTCTATCTTTGATGCAATATTTAAGGTCTGAATTTTAAAAACTGCACTGTAATTGGGGCATCTACTTTGTTTTGCTTCTAAAAAATATTTGAAACCATTGTACCTTTTTAAAGCACATTTTAGCAAAAGCCATAAGATGAAATTTACTTAAATGAAACAAAATTTTTCACCTGAAATAATATTGTTAAATGGCAAGGACATTATTTGAAAATTTTGTTGTTATTTTAATGAAAAATAATATATTAGGAAATCGGGAAGTTTTTCACTAATCTATGTAATGAAATTAATTTTCTGATTTTCCGTTTTACTCTAGGTTAGAAGGGTTGGTTTAGTGATTCAGCACTTAATGTCAGTTAAGGAAAGAACACCTGCCCCACGAACGATGTGTAAATTCTAACCACAAACCAAAAGACATTTTTTTTTACTTCTTTATTGACATCAGGAAAAGCCTAAAACATATTTAAAATATTTTTTTCCCAGAACTTGTGAAATAAAATCTTGAGTTTTTAATTAACTGTTCATTATCAGAGGCCACTCTGATTTTGAATATTAGTAACATAGTTACTGATTTAAATATATCCCAATTTAAATATAGTGTATGTATTGATTCCAGTAATTTAAGAAAAAAAGAGCAATCATTTAGCATGTTCAGAGAGATTATAGAAACTTGACAGTAATGAAAATTTGAACTTGTTTTAGAACAGACACAGGCTAGACCTTCCTCCACTTTCCCTCCCTGCCTGCCTCCCTTGCATTCTCCTTTGCACTTCAGTCAGATGAGACTGGATACATTTACTGATACTCTTGGACAGCAGTGTACTTGGAATAGCAGTTTTGTGCTGCAGTAAAACAGGAAGAGGGGCGGGCGTATAAAATGAAACCCACTGCGATCAAGATTTTCACTCAAAGAAAGGACAGATAATAAAAAGGGTAATAATAGCGATGACACCTGAAAAAATTCCAGGTCGAGTGTACATAAATTGCATGCTTAAAAAAATAATCAAGTTTAGGTGTCTGTGACCCTAGTGACCCGGGCTGTGAGCTGGCACCGGGGTGGGTGTAAATCAGGGCTGCCGGAGGAGGGTTAATGCATGCACAGCTCCTGTTGATAGGTAGGAAAAAATGCCGAGATGGAGCCGGCCTGGAGAGGGAGGGTTGTAAATCCTGAAATACAAGCTTAGCAGAGGGCAGCTCCGGGTCTGAAAAGGCAGCAGCAGGCTGTGGTTCCGATGCTGCCGCCCCACTCCAGCCTCGGTCTCGTCTCTCTCAGTGCATCAGAGCTGCGACAGCAGAAGCAGCTGCTGATAGCCCCAAGGGTTCAATTTTTTTTTTTTAATCTCACTTAACCCTGCTTTCTTGTAATTTGTCCATTTAAAACAAACAAAAGTAATTTTCTTCACTTCTAGTAAATCTACTCTTTTTAGAATAAGACAGTATTCCAAATCAACAAAATTAACTTCCTCCTTTTACATGGGCAGAGACTTGTCCACAAAGTCTTTGTGCAATTATTTCATCCACTGATTATTAATGAAGAGAGGAAGAAAACTTTCTTTTTCCAATAACAGGATCAACAATTATCTTTCTTAATGATACTTAACAAAGGAAAACAAATAAATGTTTAAATAAATCTCCAAGAATATCCATTTATTCAGCTAATACTCTGAATGACTGGTAATACCTGACTGTATGCTGAATTTGCAGTAACAAAGCTCATTAAATCACCATAGCCCTCCCTAAGAAGTCAAGACTCCTCATGAAGTCAGACATAACAGCTACAGAAGTGTGTCCTGTCCAGCTCTACACTAACAAATGCTTACAATTATGTGATCACTCCTGGATTGGTATATGATGGAGTTTTGGTCAACTGCTGATTAGAACATTGGAATTTTCTGATAATATACCTAAGAAACTTTTTTGGTATAGAAATAACATTATTTTGAATAAGATTTTTTAAAATAGGGCATTGAGTAAACTACTTCTTATTGCAACACACTTTAAATGAGTGCTTTAAACCACTAAAGATAGAAGGAAGTATGGAATTTTTTATTTCTGCTGTTAAGAACATTCTCTTCTTACTTGGAACAATAAGCCTTTCCTTTATCACTTCTCATTAAAAATTTGACAGTGAAATTGTCTACTGATAGATGCCATTCACCTGACAGGTGACCTGCAACATTGTATTTTTACTGTTGGGCTCCATGCTAGTTGGTTTTCTAATTCAGATTTCTTTTGAAAAGAAAACAGAATTATTCAAGGGAGTATCATGTTTTAAAAACCCACAAGCTCAATGCTCAGCAAAATTTAGCAGCTCTCATTTGTTGAAATAAGCCCATGGTGTCATTAATTTCATTCTATTTATTAAGAGTGTATGTGCTCGGTTACTCAGTCACATCTGACTCTTTGCTGCCCCATGGACTGTAGCCCACCAGGCTCCTCTATCCATGGGATTTCCCAGGCAAGAATGCTAGAGTGGGTTGCCATTTCCTCCACCAGGGGATCTTCCTGACCCAAGAATCGAACCTGGGTCTCCTTCATTGGCAGGTTACCAATGCACCACCTGGGAATCCCACTTATTAAGAGTAACTGATAAAAAAAGTTCGTGCCAAACTTTCTGGAGAAAATGACTTTAGTTTCAAACTGACCAAGAATTGATGTCATCATCATTCACCTTTACTAGGTTATTTTTTGTAGATGTTGGTAGCCTTCAGTCCTTGGAAGCATATGGTCTCATAAAATGAAGTTTTATCAAATGTAGAATGTATTTGCAAACAGACGTCAAAATACGTATATGACCTGTGTGTCGGCTTGATGTAGTCTAAAATATTTGTCTTTTTAAATACTCTGACAGCACCTTCCATGAAAGGCTCATTAGAGACTTCTGCAGCAATATTCCAGCTATCTTTCTGGTTAGATGACAAAGCTGCTTTGCCAAACCAGGATTGTGAAGCCCAGGACCTATATTGAGCTCATTTAATTCTATCCCTTTGCAAGAACAGGAGTGTCTGTGCTACATTTGAGACTAATTTTGAACACCACTCATTTTTGGCTCGGATGATAAAGCATCCACCTGCAATGCGGGATACCTGGGTTCAATTCCTGGGTCAGGAAGATCCTCTGGAGAAGGAAATGGCTACCACTCCTGTATTCTTGCCTAGAGAATTCCATGTACAGGGGAGCCTGGTGGGCTACAGTCCATGGGGTGGCAAAGAGTCAAACACAAACTGAGTGACTAACACTTTCACTACCAATAAAGCCATCTTTATACTAATATCCATTATTCTAATTTAAAAAACTGTGTTAACAGAAGATAAATGTAGACAACACTTGTGATGGTTGTTTTGAGAGTATGAGCTTCTGATTAATTTTTTTGGGGGGGTTAACTAGTGTATACTTGGGTTCTATATTTCTGATTAGTGAACTTCAAATACAGACATTTTTTTATCCCTTACCTGGGACTATAGGTTAAACATATTGGACGCATACATGTGTATTTCATTGTCTGTGCTGAAGTATATTAAGTAATAACATTAAATATTTGTCTTTGCACATGTCCCAGATACTCTATTCTTGCTCTCAGTGGAGGAGAACAAGCAGCTCTTAGGAGAACTTTCTTAGAAACATAGCAATATATTGCCTACAGTTCAAATCCACTCTTCATACATTCTCTTCAACTGATTTATATTTTGTAATCAGATCATCTTGGAAAGACACTAGATGTCATATAATTCTTTAATAGGTATTTGTTTAAATCTGAAAAGTGCTATTTTAACTTTATGGAATGCCTGTCCCTTAATATTAATAACCACCCTTCCAGATCAACCCCATTTGGCCATAATCATACATCACCTACTACATATGTAAGAGACTATACTTTAAGTTGTTTATTGCTGACTTCATTAGCATAAGAGGATAATCAAGGTGATACAAGGACACCCAAATTACCCAAGTTCTGAAGCACTTTACCAGTAGCAGAACCTAGGCTCTCATAAAAGCTTTTTTTTTTTCTTCCAAAAGGAGCTACTGTTCAATACAGTGGCCACTAGCCATTCTGTGGCAATTTAAATTAAATATGTTTTTAAATTGAGTTCCTCAGCTACATTAGTTACATTTGAAGTGCTCATGAGCCCTTTGTGGCTGTTAGCTGAAGTACTGGGCAGCTCAAATTATATGTCCATTTTTGCAGAAAGTTTGAATGGACATGCTGCTCTGGTGTCCCCCTGGGACCCTCTGGGTGTCCCAAAGGTAGGAAGAGACTCACGTCTTTTCCAGCATCAGTGTAACCCACTGCCTCTGTCTCTGCTATCATGACTCTCCTAAGGACTTACTGCAGTTAGGGGTTAGTCATTTTCCTCAGGCTCCTTCTACTGTTTCCCTTTGTCTTCTATATTCCTGTGCTTGACTGAGGCTTTCTTAGTCTGTCACTGATGTGAGAAGTTGCACTGCACCACAGGCATAATACACACACACACACACACACACACACACACACACACACACGTTTAAATTAAACCCTTTATTTGAGATGACTATGGACCTGTGAAATTGCAGTAATAATATAGAGAAATCCCATGTAACCTTCATCTAGTTTCTAAGGGTTGTAACATGTTACAAAACTAAAGTGCATCTCAGCCAGGATATTGGCATTGATACAGTGAAGGTACAGAGCCTTTCTATCATCATGTCACTCATGTGGCCTTTTTATAGCCACACTCACTTCCTTCCCACTCCCCTGTCTCCTACTTAACCCCTTTTAACCATTATTCTGTTCAGCATTTTGATAATTTTTTCACTTCAAAAGTGTTATGTAAAGAGAAACATGCAGTATGTAACCTTTTGGAATTGACCTTTTCACTCAGTATAATTCTCTGAAGATTAATACAGATTTTTGGATGAATTAATAGTTCATTTTTTACTGCTGAGGGGTATCCATAGTATGGATATACCACAATTTATTTAGCTATTCACCTGTTAAAGGATATTTGGTGTGTTCCCAGTTTGGAGCTATTATGAATAAAGCTGCTGTAAACATTTAAAGACAGGATTTTATGTGAAAATAATTTTTTTATTTCTCCGGGATTAATGCCCAAGAGTGAAATGCTGGTAGTTGCACGTTTAGTTATGTTTTTAAGAAACTGTCAAACTGTGTTTTCATGTGACTCTACCATTTTGCATTCTCTTCCAACAATGTACAAGTATTTCAGCTTTTCTGCATCCTCACTAGCATTTTTTGTTGGAGACGTTTTTTAATTTTAGCTGTTTTGAGAAGTATGTAGTGATTCTCATTGTGCTTTTAATTTGCACTCAGTAATGGCTAACAGTGTGCTCGTCTGCCATCTGTGTTTCTTCCTCAGTAAAATGATTGCTCGTGTCTTTTGCCCATTTTCTAATGGGATTGTTTGATTTTTTACTATTTGATTTTGAGAATTCTCCGTAAATTCTATATACATGGATTGCAAATATTTTCTTCTAATCTGTAGCTTGTCTTTTCATCTTTTTCACATTGGCTTTTACATAGAGTTCTTTTTATTAAAATTATTTTGAATGTGTGTTAAATTTTGTCAAATGCTTTTTCTACATCAATTTATTTGATCATATGCTTTTCCTTCTCTAGCCTAATAATATAGAGGATTGCACTGATTGGTTTTGAATATTTGAACCAACCTTGTATCTTTGGGATTAACCACACTTGGTTATGATATATAGTTTTTAAATATATTGCTGTAGTCTATTAGCGAAAATTTTGTGAATGATTTTTTTTGTCTATATTGGTAGAAGTATTGGTCTGCAGTTTTCTTTCTTATGATGTCTGTCTGATTTTGGTAGCATTAGAATCATAAAATAAATTGGTACATATTCTCTCTTCTGCTTTCTGAAAGAGATTGTATAGAATTGGTGAAAATACTTCCTTTTAAGTTTGACAGAATTCTGTAGTGAAACAACCAGTGGCTGGAGTTTTCTTTTATAGGACTTTGTAATTATGAATCAATTATCAGAATAATGAACTGAAACAATTATTTAGTTTGTTTTGGATGAGTTGTGCTATATTGTGGTTTTTGAGGAACTGGTTCATTTCACCTTAGTTGTTGAATTATGTAAGTTAAGTTGTTTGTAGGATTCTCTTTTTTCCTTTTTGCCATCAGGAGGGTCTCATTTATTCCTCTTATTTGTGATGTGTATCTTCTTTCTTTTTCAGAGTTTCTAATGGTTGTAATCTTTATTGATCTTTTCAAGGAATCATCTTTGTTTCATTGATTTTTCTCTCTATATTTTTTTCTTTCCAAGTTCTTAATGAAAAGGCTTAGAATATTGACTTGGGATTTTTCTCTTTTGTAATATCAGCATTTAGTAATATACATTTTCCCCTCTGTACTTCCTTATCCTTGTCAAAATTTGCGGTTTGATATGTTGCAATTTTCTTTAGGCCTACAGATTATTTGGAGATGTGGCATTTAGGTTTTAAGTGTTTGGAGAATTATTGTTATCTTTCTGTTATTTATTTTTAGTTTAATTCATTGTAATCAGAGAATACTATGATTCAGTTCTTTAAATTTGTTGAGATTTGTTTCATGGCTCAAGATATCTCCATTCTGATGGGCACTTGAAAGCAATGTATATTTGCTATGTTTGTTATCATCTTCTATAAAAGTTGATTAGATTCTGTTTTTTAGATTCCTTGCTCTTCTATATCCTTACTGATAATCTATCTAATGTTTTATCAGTTGTGGAGAGAATGATGTTGAAGTCTCCAACTATAATTGTGGATTTGTCTATTTCTCCTTTCAATTGAATCAGTTTTTGTTGACATGTTTTGTAGCTCCATTGTTTGATATATACATATTTAAGATTGCTGTATTATCTTGGTATAGTGACACTTTTATCATTATGTAATATATATACTTGTCCTTAGCAATTTTCTTCAATCTGAAGTTTACTGTATTTGATGTTAATATAGCTCCTCCTGCTTTCCTTTGATACATGTTTGCGTGATATATCTTTTTCCATCCATTTTCTTTCAGCCTGTCTATATTGTTATATTTGAAGTAAGTATTTTGTAGATAGCATATATTTGGGTCATTTTTTTTACTCCACTCTATCAATCTCTTTTTACTGGTGTATTTAGACCATTTACATTTAATGTAACTACTGTTACGTCAAAGCTTAAGTCTGTTATATATTTAGTTTTCTGTTTGGTTTCTGTGTTTTATTTCTCCAACAGGGGATGAGATGCATTGCCTTGTTATTGCTAGGTGGTGTTAGAAGCCCAGGTTCTCTTTTCAGCCTCTTTTGACACCTAAAGGAGAAAGGCTCCTCCTTACTGCTGGTCAGAGTGGGAGTATTGACTCCTCACGAGTTTTTCACTGATACCACTCTTGATAGGAGGGATAATAGTGCCTCATTACTCTTGTGGGCAATGGTCTCTTGTAGTGGGGTGGAGCCTAATTACATTGGGCAGTAGTGAAAATCCTAATATTTCACTGACATCCTCTGACTTCACTGCAAGGGGGAGGAGCAAGTGCACCTCAGTACTGCTGGGTAGTGTTGGAAGTCTAGACTCCTCACCTGGTTTCCCTGACAGAAAATGGGAATTTATTACTGTCTCACAAAGATGCAAGTCCCATCTCTCAACTCTGCCTTTTCTGACACCACCTCAGCAAAGGGTGGGTGAATGTCTTATTACACTCATTGAGGGTGCAATTCTAATAACTCTACCCAGCCTCTTCTGGTGTAGGTGGTTGTGAAACTAACCATTTTTCCGTGGTATTTGGCTTGAGTAGAGTGATCATTGTCAAAAAGTTTTCTGTTTTACTAGGCTGTTCCTTTCCTGACATTTTGGCTACAAAGAACAGAATTTATTGGAGCTTTTTTTGTCTGTACCCATTGGCATTTCTAGGTTGCCAGCATCTTCATTTGCAACTCTAGAATATATGAGGTTAGGAAAATGTATGTGTACTTCATCTTTCCAGAAACAGGAGTCCCAGCTGAAGCACCTTTTAATAAGACTTTGCTATAAACTTGAGATAAATACTCCTAGGACTCAATAAATATTTGTTAAATGGTCTTATAAATATAGTACAGATGTGCTATTCATGGAGCCCAAACCCTACATGTTGTTTTCTTTCATAGTAATTATCTTTTTGTAATCACATATTTGTATGGTTCTTTGATTAATGCCTTTTATTTCAGTATATTAAATATTTTACGAAGGTTAAGATCACACATCATTTGGTCACCATTATATCAGTAGTACTTATCATAGTTATTTTCCTTGGCACATAGCATGTATTCAGTTAATTTGTTGATTAGATTAATGTGGAACCACAGATACAGAGGGCTGACTGTATAGTCTAGGCAGATTTTCAACCACCTGGAAGGTAAGCACCCCAAACCCCAGCAGTGTTCAAGAGTCAACTGTATTTGTTTGGATGGGGTAAACAGACAAGGTAACTTTCAACCAGAGCCACCAGCCAAAGCCACTAGTCGTCCCAGACCTATCTTAGTTGATCACCTCAAGGAAGACGAATTTCAGTATGTTGGCGTACTTGTAACCCATTTGTGGCAAACTAAGGTTCCTTGGTACAGGGTGGGAAGAAATTTACCTTTGATGTATGTTTCTTGATTCCCAGCCCAAGTCCGTCTTCTCAAGTTTCTGTTTTCACTTCTGTAATTTTCTCTTTTTAGAATGACAAGAAAATAACATTTTTTTATTCAGGAGAACCTCCATCCCTATCTACAGGAAGAAATTTATCTTTCATCTTAACCAAGCAAATGACACCAGTTTACAATAGTATAACATTATATTGAGTTATTAGGTCTTAAACAACATCATATGAAATAGTAATAATGACACCAATGATGGCTAATGTTTCACTTCAGTTCAGTTCAGTCACTCAGTCTATTGAGCTCTAAATAGGTGCCAGATTCTGGGTTATACACTTAAAAATTGACTTTCTACTTTGACCCTCAAAGCAACTATCCGAGGTAAAATTGCTATTCTCATTTTTTTTTTATTAATTTATTTATTTTAGTTGGAGGCTAATTACTTTACAATATTGTAGTGGTTTTTGCCATACATTGACATGAGTCAGCCATGGGTTTACCTGTGTTCCCCATCCTGCACCTCTCTCCCCACCCCATCCCTCTGGGTCATTTTAAAGATAAAGAAATTGAGGTACTATCCAATTTTATAGAAGATATTGCCTGAAGTCACATATTTATCAAATGTAGGTCCTGCTTTTGACACTGACTCTAGAGAAGGCATTTTATCTGTGATTTTCTACCTAGTTAAATGCGTAGGAATGCGTAGAGAGAGGAAGTTGTGCATGTGTGTATTCAACAGTTGTATCTCTTAATAGGGATAAAGTTCAACCCTGAAATTTAATCCTTCAGTCTCAACCCCAGCAATAAGCCTATCTTCGGTGTTTCAAATAAAAATGTACATTTTTTTCCTCATAAGACAATGTAACTTTTATAGGCACATGAAGCCTAATTTAAATCCTGAAATATGCAAAAATTTTCCTTACCATTTGAGAGATGATTAACTGTCCTGGTTACTGTATCTGTTCTGTCGGTCTTGATGCTAACAGAGATTTCAGCTGTGAACACAGCTGCCTGGTTAAAGATGCTGCTCAGGTCTCTTGAAGCTTAAAGTAGCCACTTGATTAAGTTTTAGCTAATGGACTGAGATAGTGTTTGACATTTGACATTTCTATTGCATGCCACTGAAATAAAAAGAATGTTTCCTTCTCTTCATTTCTCTTTCTCACTAGTTGAAATTCAAACATGGTGGTAGGTGCTGAAGCAGCCACCTTAGAACAGCCCCACAGGCACTATCAAACCTCTTCTGAAACAGTCAGTGGCATGTGTGTTTTTGAGGGGCATGATACCTTGTTGCAGAACTGCAAGAATGCCATTGACATCCAAGTAAGTTGTGCTTCAGGTACTTTTATAATGGGCAACCTATGCTGTAAGCAGTGGCCCTGAACATGTTTCAATCATTGGACATATTGATTTGTTTTAAAGAGCAATGGGTTATGGCTATCTTCAGACATTTTAAGACTGCTATATATGAGAATTAAATAACTGTTTTCTGTATGATTCCAAGGATAAGCATAGTTCTCAGTGTCTCTATACCCTGTAGGAACACATATTACACTTAAAATGCAGAGCTTTTAACAATAAGAATTTCTCAAAAGCCTGCATGCACACCAAGTGTGTCACAGTAAAATAATTGGAATTCCACCATTGAAACTATTGAAATATAGTTTAGACAACCAGTTGGTAGAGATATTGTATAGAGACTCAGTTGTTTTAATATATTAGTAGGATATGATGGTATTTAAGCTCCTGACACTAAGACTAATGATTCAAGAGATCATTAAAAATAATGGCACTTGGCTTAGAAATATAAACGAAATTGAAAGTCACCCTATGGCTGCCATTGGGCTACATATAGTTGTGATTATTATCAAGTTAGATGTGTTATGCCTTAATTCAAGCAGCTACCTGAAAAAAAACATGATGGATGGAGAGTCTGTATTCTTCTGCCAGATTTCTTTTAACTAAGCCTTTGAGAGTAAATTAGCCAAACCTGACAATTAAGATCTTTAAAAATAAATGTCTCCCAAGGAGGTTTAAAGTAAGAAAATTCATAGTACAGGACTGGGCTCAGAATAATTTATACCTGGCATGCCATCTTCAATTGATGGATAGTCACTTGGAAATTTATGTTGAGCAGGATTATTAGGCCTCATCTTGATTCAGCTGGAAATGTGCCATGGATGATTATTGATGGGAAGGGAGAATGGAAGAATATAGTTTAGATATTTGCCATCTCTCTCACTGGGAATACCTGGCACACTAAACACTTAACAGTTTAGAGAAGTGTTCTCAAACTACCTGTAGGGAAGGTCCAGTTTATTTTCTTTTCCCAGCCCATTATAGATGGGTAATTTAATACAAATGAATTATTATAAAAATAAAATAAAAAATAAAGACATTTAAATTCAAGCATATATATCTTTATTATTTAATTCCATGAATATAAAGTAATTTCAAAATTCATATTTTATAAGCAAAATAGTTAATGAAGTATTCAGTGTTAATGAACTTAGGGAAAATTTATAATATGGTGAAGTTTTATCTTGTATGCATGGAGTAAACACACTATAGTACCTTGGAGCCCATGTATAAACAATTCAACCAATGTATTGATATTCATTAAGTGGGATATGGATAACAAGTTTATGATTTTAAATGGCTATGGAGGACTGCTGCTGCTGCTGCTAAGTCGCTTCAGTCGTGTCCGATTCTGTGCGACCCCATAGATGGCAGCCCACCAGGCTCCCCCATCCCTGGGATTCTCCAGGCAAGAACACTGGAGTGGGTTGCCATTTCCTTTTCCAGTGCATGAAAGGGAAAAGTGAAAGTGAAGTCGCTCAGTCGTGTCCGATGCTTAGCGACCCCATGGACTGTAGCCTACCAGGCTCCTCCGTCCATGGGATTTTCCAGGCAAGAGTACTGGAGTGGGGTGCCATTGCCTTCTCCGCTATGGAGGACTACAGCAGCTTTATTTAACATTTAGGATATAATACATAGGCAAATACATTGAAGTATATAAAATGTACTTGAAATAAAGTCATACCTAAGATAATAAACCAAGTCTCAATGCAACATTGTTCATGTAATTATATGAACGTATGATTATAACATTGTTTATGATGTAATTTTGAGAATTAAAATCTGGGTAAAGCCAGGGGAATATCTGGTCAATAATAATATTGGGAGATACAAATCACTGATTTGCTCCATCATCATAGGGAAATGTTTCATAGATATGTAGGAGGAATACTCATTTCATACACCCCGAGTCCCCTTGTTATGATGTTTGTTGCCACAAAGAGCCATGATGATGACTTCTATGGTTACACCAACTTGCAAACCCTCTATGCACAATTTTATTTAATCTACTAAATTGATTCTACCATTAAACAAATATTAAATTTTTAGCTGGTGCATGACACTGTGAATGTAGTTTCTCCATCAACTACTAAAACCTGATTGTCTAAATGCTGCATATTTCACTCAGAGTAGTTGAAAAGTTGGACATTTTCTGGCCTCACCATGATTTTAATCTGTTTAATTGACTCTTGGATTCCATCATTTTCAACCTATTGTGGTTTTCATTGCTTCCATTTTCAGACTTTTTAAGACTCACCAACATTCATTATAGTTTATAGCATATTTCTGTCTTTAAACTTGATTTCTCAGTTAACACTTACACCTAAAATTCACCGGAAAAAAAAAACAACCCTATTCATAGAAGTAAGAGAGATTATACCTTAGCTCTCTGGTGTCAGTCATCATTTGCCTTAATACTTGGTGTCACTGTTTTGCCCTCTTCATATTGATAGTTTGGCAGAAGGAATGAGAGTCTCTATGACCTTGAAAGATCATTTCCTATCAATATTCAGATATACCTCTCAGTGGTATACCTCTCAGATATACCTGGTATCCAGCTGGTAGAATCTATCCTTAGTAAAGCTGCAAGCTTGCTGTTTTATGCTTATCTATTTGCAAACTACATTCATATATTATGTTCATCTATTTTTAGATATATTCTTCATGTCATGGGTGGGAATGACTTTGTCTGTGCCATACGGGGGATGGAGACAGTCTCTTTATGGAAGACTGGCTATGTAAGAATAATAACAAAAAATAATCACAACTGTTTCTGAGTAGCAATGATAAATCTCTACTAGCAAGCCCAGTCTATAGATAGTGTCATACGGTATCAATCTGACTTTACAGAGTAAATTAAATCAAACTTAGATCATTTTATGAACCTCATCCTCAAGTCCAGCAATATAAAAATGATAAACATAATGGAAAAATAGAAAATTTAGCCCCAGAGATTCATATTATAAAATTACTTGCCCTTAATGTTCCTTGTCTAGGGAATTCACAAGGTGACCAGCTAATCTCACATACACTTGTACATTTGTTATTAGAGATATAATCCATGCCAAAGCCTTGGGTTAACTGTGTTTTAAACTGTTGATGGAGAAAGACTTCTGCTCTATGCCAAGTAATTTGTTGTCATTTTACAGTAAAGCTAAGTTATAATTTAACATTCACTAAGGATCTAAATACTAATCAACAAAGAGGTGCAATTATCTGTGCACATGTGAGGAGGGGTATAAATATAGTTAAGATGATGTCTTTTCTTTAAGAAAGCATAGCAAATTCTAATGTATATATATAATATCAGTGTTCAGAAAATAATACCCCAACTGCAGGCTATGATAATGATCACACAGGGGTTATAATGGAGATATGTGCAAAGTACTATTAGAGCACAGAGAAAAAAATTAATTCTTACTTAGGTGGGAATAAAGGAGGGCTTTGAAGAAGACAGTGAACATGAGCTAAATATTTAGGATTGGTTGAACTTCGACAGACTGATGGTGGAATGAGTGGTTGGCATGGTAGGGCTGAGAAGTGATGGCAGGGGGAATGGAGGAAATGAGTACATGCTGAGTAAAGGGAAAAAAGGCCTCTAACAAGTTTCCTCTTCCCTGACTGCCACACATTTTCAACTTTGTAAAAGAAAGGGAAGAAAATCTTTGGAACCAATTTTTTTTTTCCTGTGTGATCCCAGCATTGCTTATGTCGATTGTCAAATAAGGGCTGGATTCATAAAAGGATATTAATGTGTCATTTTTATTGAGCAAAGTAGCATTACAGAAAAGGTGATTTCAAAGGCACATGATTGTTTCATTACAGCCTTCAGGGGCAATGTTTGATCACTGAAAACAGGCTGCTTTGTTCCAGCTTTCTCTGATGTTTGACATTATCCTGAATACATATGCTCTGACTTGGAAAGAATCAGTCTGTAAAGATTTAATAGATTCAAGATTTGCATATTGAAAATGCATGTCTTGTGGTTAAAAATGAAATGAAAACTATTTTTATATCTATATACACACAACACATTATTCAGACACACATCTCAGCAATTTTTTGAAGACAATTAGGCATATTATAATGTGCTTGTTCGGAGATTAGGAATGTTGGCTGTTTTTTAAATTAACCATTTTATATTTTCGCTGAGGAAAATGTATTTTAAGAGACATAATAATAGTAACAATGTACAAGAACTCTTCAAGTTTCAGGAGTTTGTGATTTGCTGTATTTCCTGTCACCTATCATGGACATAACTTTCTAGAGTTGGGTATCACTGACTTCTCTCTTTATTAAAAATGAGTTCATAGCTTTCTTACTTAGAGAAAATTGCAAGTCACAAAGAATTAAAGGCAAATATTAAATATTAACATTCTCATGAGGTTCTTTTCCTTGTATGACTGAAAAAAAAAGTAATTTTCTTTTTTCAAAAGAAGAGGGATGATTAGAAAGAGACCTGAAGTGGCAAAAGGTTTTTGTATGGTGACAAAAACTCACAGAATTTTCTCTTAGAATTTTGACTTCTGTCCCCTGTGAGTTGATATGTACTCTCACATAAACTCATCTTTTAATTTTGAATTCCAGTGGAACCTTTGAAAAAGAGATGGCATTCCAAGTGAGTCAGTTTGCTATATATTACATCTGCAGTTAGACATTCATTGCGTTGAAATTAAGCCAAATAGACTTCTTCTGAAATGGGAAAGATCAAATTAAATTCTATTTCATGTGACAAAAATCTTACCATGTCACTTTGCTATTTTAAGTCCTTCCCTTTCCATATCCCCACTGACACATCCTCTGCCTCAGTGACGCTGAATGCTTCCTCTACCTGACATGTCCTTCTCTCTGCTGAGTTTTGCTGCAATCTCAGAACAGAGACTATTTCAGTTACACATTTGTTGTCTAGACCAGTGCTTTCCATACCTTAATGTACTTATGAATCATCTGGGGATCTTGTTAAAAATGCAGGTTCTGATTCAGCAGGTCTGGGGTCTGGCAAAGATCCTAACAAGCTCCCAGGTGATGCAGCAGTCCACACTTTGGATAGCAAGCATCTAGATATGTATGACCTCTCATTAAATTGGTATTAGTTCCTGAACCCTGATAACTGAAAATGTATATTCTCTGACTCTGAGGTTGCTTCAGACTTTCATTGTTTTGTTGTTGTTGTTTATTGGTAATTTTATAAACACACAGAATGATCTGGATTCCCTCTAATTCTCCAGTCTCCTTTGATACCAGTTCCCACTTCTTACTTATATTTGAGACATAAAATACTATATGAAGTTTCCAGAATGTATCAGACTCTTTCACATTTCACTGCTTTTTCAAATACTATATCCTCTCCTGCCCTAACATCTTGTGAGGTTTCCTTTAAAACTCAGCTAGGCTATTGTCTCCTCCATAATTCTTTCTCTAATCTCTCTATCATGTAATTGTTTAGTTAAATGCTGCCAATTTACTCCCACAATGCCCCGTGTTTTCTGTATTATAGCATTCTCATAATTGCTGCAATTGTTTGCTTGCTTGTCTCTTCCCTTCAAAACAGTGCTTCTATGAAGAAAACATATGCATTGGACCTCTAATGCATGCGTGTGTGCTCAGCTGCTTCAGCCATGTTTGACTCTTTGTGACGCTATGGACTGTAAGCCACCAGTCTCCTCTGTCCATGGCATTATCCCAGCAAGAATATTGGAATGGATTGCCATTTCTTCCTCCAGGGGATCTTTCTGACTCAGGGATCAAACCCACGTCTCCTGCAGCTCCTGCACTGGCAAAGGAACTCTTTACCACTGAGCCACCTGGGAAGCCTCTATATCTCTAATTACAATGTCAATTAGATTACTTCCAATTAAATGCCAAATTAAATTACTGCCAATTACAATGTCTGACACATAGTAAGTGTTCATTAAAGATTGCTCAATCAATGAGGAAGGGAGGTTGATGTGTTGGTAGATATGCAATAATATAATGCAGTATTTTTTTCATGAAGCTTAAAATTAAATTGGGAGTAATAGAAACTAAAGTCATAAAAAGTTAAGTACAGGATGAGATAATACTGTAAAAGTAAAATGCTACTGTGTGATTAATTGCCAAATGAGAATCAGAAAATAACTATTCTGAGCTCACTGGAAGAAAATATCACTGTGGATTTATTATTATTATTTAATATCCCAGTGTGTTCCATGAGGGATTTGAGATGGCCAACAACACAATGTATTGAAGTTAATGAAAAGTAATGAACATATGTGTATGTTGTTAAGGGAATAGTGTGAGAAAAGAAGCAAGTTTTAGAAGTATACGAGGAGCGCATACACTAGCTTGTTTGCAAAAATGACCCTCATTTTTGGACAATAAGATTGGTGTGTTAGATTTCATCTCCACTCTGCCTGGAAGGCTGACTCCTGTGGAATCAGCAGCTCCATTGTCCTCTAGCTTCTGGCTGAACTGGGGTGCACTGGCTTATGATCCAATGGAGGAAGAGTGAGATCAGGACATTTATGTTCTTGTGTTTCCTAGAACTGGCTGTGCCTGTGTGTAAATTGCCCTTTTGTTAAAACCTCCTTGTTGTTGTTGTTCAGTTGCCCAGTTGTGTCCTTCTCTTTGCCACCCCATGGATTGCAGCACACCAGGCCTCTCCGTCCCTCACCATCTCTCGAAGTTTGCCCAAGTTCATGTCCATTGCATCAGTGTCCATTGCCCAAGTTCATGTCTATTGCATCCATTGCACACATCAGTCATGCTGTGTAAGGCCACCCAAGACGGACAGGGTCATAGTAGAAAGTTCTGACAAAGCGTGATCCACTGGAAGAGGGAATGGCAAAACACCCCAGAATACTTGCTGTGAGAACCTCATGAATTGTATAAAACCTCCTTAAATCATTCTGATTTGCATATGTCCCCTGCTCCCCGTTGCGACTGATACAATCACAGAATTGTTTAAAGCTAGATTAAATGCCATTTCCTTCTGCAGAGGATCGTCCTAACCCAGGGATCGAACCTGGGTCTCCTGCATTACAGGCAAATTCTTTACAGTTTGAGCTACAGGATAGACCTAGATTAAATGCTGGGCTTAATAGCTTTCATTATAACCATTAATGCTATAAAAATGTTTTAGATGCCTGCTATATCTGTGAGGAGGGGTCTCAGAAGGGAAAAATTCAGAAAACCAACCAACTAACCTAAAATCTTATGCTCTTATTGTTCATAAAGAGGGTTTAAATCATATTGGAGGTAAGAAAATTGATGTATTTAAAAATTCCACAGTTCTGCAATGTTTATTTATATCAACCTCTAGTTTCCTGTTTTATTGTAAAGTGACAATATCACAGAGATGTAGCTTGGGGGTTGTTTCCTTTTTACTGAGGGTAGGTTATCCAGAACTTTTGCTTCTCCTGTTTCCTGTTGCTCATCTTTTAGTTATTTCACTGTTCAATGTTTTTCCATCAGGAGATATAAAAGAAAAATTAAATAGATGAAAAATTTAGCATTGACATCTATGGTAAAAGGTTTCTTAGGAAGGAGACTGAAATCCTGAACTAAAATGAAGCTTTTCGGTTTGTCTGTATTGGTCTGCCCTCTGTTGCCATCAGATATTGAAAATTGTTTCCAGCTTGTCAAACACAAGAGAAAAAGTGGGCAAAATGTTATATTCATGATGATGAAAAGAACTAGGTATTATAAATAGATGCAATGCTCTTAATATGAAGCCCAGGTATACAAACTCTCTGTCTTTGGAGGTTAGATTGTATTACAGCCTTGTTTGCAGTATTTACTTAGATCATTATTGACTCAGGTGGGTTTCACTCTGTGACCTAGCAAAAAAAGATCATAAATTCCAGCAGGGGAAGACATGGCTGAGCTTGACCTTGGAAAGATGAGCTAAAGGTACTGAAGAAACCATAAATTCAATTTACAATAATAGCAAAAATAAGATTGTTTACACTTTGCCCAGTGGATGAAGTGAAAAATCTAATATTTTTCCTAGTACATGCTGTACATTTTGCCAAGCTTGATTAAATTCCTGTTTAGCAGGTGTCTAAGAGAAGAACTGAATAAAAATGCTTCATATGAGGCTTTTGATTCCTACTTTGGTCTTCATTATTTTTTTCTTCCTCTTTTCAGGTTCTATATATGAAATGTTTGGAAATGAATGCTGTTTGTCAACAGGAGAAGTGATTAAAATTACTGACCTCAAAATTAAGAAAATCATGGCTGAAATTTGTGAGCCCGTTGAAGGTTGTGTGTCTCCACAATCATTTGAACTGCCTATGAATTTTCCAGGTACAGTATTTTGCAACCATTTCTCACTTGTAAAACTGTATTGTTAAATGTTATATAATCTCTACAACTGAAAACAATGAAAAAATGGTAATTTTTGTTTTATTCTAGGGTAATGGGTGAAAAACTCGAGTCTTATAGTTCAGTGATTTTTAAGGACTGCTGCTGCTAAGTCGCTTCAGTAGTGTCCGACTCTGTGCAACCCCATAGACGGCAGCCCACCAGGCTCCTCCGTCCCTGGCATTCTCCAGGCAAGAATACTGGAGTGGATTGCCATGTCCTTCTCAAACGCATGCATGCATGCTTAGTCGCTTCAGTCATGTCTGACTCTATGCCACCCTATGGACAGCAGCACACCAGGGTCCTCTGTCCACAGGATTCTCCAGGCAAGAACACTGGAGTGGGTTGCCATTTCCTTCTCCTTTTAACGACTAATAGAAGGCAAATATTTTCTCGCCTCTTCAGTAAACATATTTTCCTTAGGAATTAATATTTTCTGCTAAGAGATATTTGTGAGTTCAACTATATGCACCATTAGTTGTGCTAGATAGTGGGAATGAAGAAATTAAAGATATATTTTCATAATTTATGTAGAACTGATTAATATTTCTTAATCATATTTGCACTCTTTATTCCTAGCTCCCTGGATCACGGCTAAACTTCATTTTCTGGCCTTACTGACAAGTTTGGCAGCTCTTCTTTGTCTAGTTAACTCTAGCTTCAAAAATTAACTCAGACATTATGTCTCCTAGAAAACTTTTGCTGACTTTATAATTCAATCTAGATATCACTCTTTTATGTTACCATAGTATCTTAGGCACCATACTATACACCTTATTGGATAGTAATTAATGATTTTCTTATTTGTCTTATTCTTTAGACCAGAGTTGGCAGGCTTTTTTTGTAAAGGACCAGATGGTAAGTATTTAAGACTTCACTTGCCAAATGGTCTTCATAACAACTACTCTACTCTGATGTTGTTACATGAAAGAAGCTACAGACACTACTTAAACCAGTGAATGTGGTTGTGGTTCCACAGAAGTTTATTTCTAAATCAGGGGGTTGGCAGACCTGTGAACTATAGTTTGGTGAACTCTGCCTGAGAATAAAACCCATACAGGAGACATCAGAGACACAGGTTTGATCCCTGGGTTGGGAAGACCCCTGGAGGAGGTCATGACAACCCACTCCAGTATTCTTGCCTGGAGAATCCCATGGACAGAGAAGACTGGCAGACTATAGTCCATAGGGTTGCAGAGTTGGACATAACTGAAAAGACTTGGCATGCATGCACGCAATGTAGCAGTAAACTATGGCAGGGGTGGAAACATTCTCTAGTCCTATGATTATGTTATAGTATTTTGGGGAACTTGTGCCTCTGAATTGTGAACTTCATGAGTGCTTCTCGGTCCCATTCCCCACATCCTTAGTTGGGACAGTATGGCTAGAGTGGGTTGGAGTTGGGTATTTCCCTTCTCCCTCGTGGAAAACCAGTGTAGGCTAAAGCTGGGTATTTCCCTTTCCCTAAGTGGAAAGGCGAAAGTGGGCTTTGTTGTGTATTTTCCCAAAGTGGAAGGCTAGAGTGGGTGTTAGTTGTGTATTTTCATCCCTCCGGGTTGGTGAGTCTTGATAAAGCACTGATTAAGAACAGAATGCACTGGCCTGTTTCAAAATGGGTTTTTCTACCTTCCCTCTATGAGAAGCATGAGGGGGTTTTTCTTTGATATTCACTGTGAGAGCTAGGTTGAGTTTTTGGTGGTAGAACTTAAAAAATTGTGGTCCCTCCCTATGACTAGATCTCCCTGGAGATTTTTTACTCTCATACTTGTCCACTTTAAGCCTCCAGCAATTTGTTGATTACAGTTCAGATTTGTCTATGCTGGTACTGGTTTTTGTAGCAGTTTCTTCTCTTGTAAATTGTGATTCTCTGTGCTTGCCTGTCTATCTCTCCAGTTTTTGGAGGCAGTAGTTAGTCCTCTGATCTCACTTCTCTGATGTACCTAAGAATAGTTGATTTTTTCAGTTTGTTCAGATTTCACTTTTCTTTTGGACAGAGGGACATCTTCCAAATTCCTTGTATGCCAGACTAGAAACCAGAAGTCTGGTGCTTTTAAAAAAAACACCTAAATATATGTATGTATATTTAGTGATATTTTCAGTATTAGTCCAGGGATTATAATTAATGTCTTAATTTTTAGCCATCTAGTTTGGATTAGCCAATCTAATTTCAATGGTATAAAAACTTTGGCTCCCATATAGCTATGTTTCTTACTCCTTGGTTCAATTCAGTTCAGTTCAGTCACTCAGTCGTGTCCAACTCTTTGCAACCCCATGAACTGCAGCATGCCAGGCCCCCCTGTCCATCACCAACTTCCAGAGTTCACCCAAACTCATGTCCATTGAGGCGGTGATGCCATCCAAACATCTCATCCTCTGTCATCCCCTTCTCTTCCTGCCCTCAATCTTTCCCAGTATCAGGATCTTTTCAAACGAGTCAGTTCTTCGTATCAGGTGGCCAAAGTATTCGAGTTTCAACTTCAACATCAGTCCTTCCAATGAACACCCAGGACTGATCTGCCTTAGGATGGACTGGTTGGATCTCCTTGCAGTCCAACAGACTCTCAAGAGTCTTCTCCAACACCACAGTTCAAAAGCATCAATTCTTTGGGGCTCAGCTTTCTTCACCGTCCAACTCTCACATCCATACATGACCACTGGAAAAACCATAGCCTTGACTAGACGGACCTTTGTTGACAAACTAACGTCTCTGCTTTTTAATATGCTGTCTAGGTTGGTCATAACTTTCCTTCCAAGGAGCCAAGAATCTTTTAATTTCATGGCTGCAATCACCATCTGCAGTGATTGTGGAGCCCCCAAAAATAAAGTCAGCTACTGTTTCCATTGTTTCCCCATTTATTTGCCATGAAGTGACAGGACCAGATGCCATGATCTTAGTTTTATGAATGTTGAGCTTTAAGTCAACTTTTTCACTCTCCTCTTTCACTTTCATCAAGTGGCTCTTTAGTTCTTCACTTTCTGCCATAAGGGTGGTGTCATCTGCATATCTGAGGTTATTGATATTTCTCCCGGCAATCTTGATTCCAGCTTGTGCTTCTTCCAGCCCAGAGTTTCTCATGATGTACTCTACGTATTGGGTTTTTATTATTATAAAAATCATATCTTTCTACATTGTGGGCCCATAAGCACAGATTTGTAACTTTTTTATGCAGCTTTTTATTTTTTAAATAAGCTAGGAGAAAAAAATGAAAGCAAAGCATACATTTAAATGTCTTTTACTTTTGCAGTTACCTTTATTGATAACTCTTTTTTCTTCACATCCAGTAGAGTCACTGATTTGTGTCCTCTCATATCAGCCTGACGGACCCCCTTGAGTGTTTTCTTGTATGGAGGGTTTGGTAGTGATAAATTCTCTCAATTTTTGTTAAATGTCTTACTGTTTTCTTCGTTTTTACAGGATTTTTTTTTCCAGACAGAGAATTTTTGATTGCTAGTCCTTTTCTTTCAGCACTTTAAGTATGTCGTCCCAGTGATTTCTGTCCTCCATGGTTTCTAGTAGAAATCAGCTTTTAATCTTATGAGAAACCCTTGTACATGATGAATCGTTTCTCTTCTCCTCCTCCCCCCCAAATTCCCTATTTGTTTTTACTTTTCAACAGTTTAATTATGATGTGTCTAGCTATGGATCTCTGAGTTTATTCTCCCTCGAGTATGTTGAGCTTCTTAAATGTGTAGATTAATGATTTTCATCAAATTTTGGAAGTTTTTGCCATTATTTCCTCAAATATTCTTTCTACACTTTTTCTCTTTCTTCTGAGGTATTCATTCTTCACATATTGATATGCTTGATGGTGTCTCACAGGTCTTTGAAGCTCTGTTTGTTTTCTCCATACTTTTTGTTTCTTAGAATGGATAATCTCGGTTGACCTACTTTCAAATTTGACTTGTATTCTCTAATTGCTAAGACTTGATTTCATACTTCCTTTTCATCCTGTAGACACAGTTTCTTTCGGCTCTTTGAATATATTTAACATAGCTTTTGAATTCTTTCTCTAGGAATTCTAGTGTCTGGGCTTCCTCAGAAACAGTTTCTGTTGATTGAATTTATTTCCCCTTGCTTATGAGCCAGACATTTTTGTTCCTTTGCCTGTCTTGCAATTTAATGTCGAAAATTGCATATTTTCAACAATAGAATGTATCAACTCTAGAAGTTGGATTCTCTTCCCTCCTCGGGGCTTCTTATTGCTGATTGTTTAGTGATTCTTTTGAACTAAGTCTGCAAAGTTTACATTCTCTGTTACATACAGCCATTGAAATCTCTGCTATAGAAATCGTTGCTTGGTGGGCAATGAAAGTCTGGACAGATTTCCTTAAACAACTGGAACCAAAAAGTTTCCCGGTCTTTGCAGAAATTCTGTGCTCACTTGGAGTATGCCTTCAAACACTCCACCAAGCAGTTGAAAACTCTTGCTTAGCTTTTATTTCCTGCTCATATAAAGCTTCAAAGTCAACCAGAATTGAGAGTTTATCAACTTCTCAGGTCTTTCTTGAGCATGCACACAGTTTTGGGCTTATGCACGGTCACATACATTTATGTGGTCCTCTAGATGTCCAGGATTGTGTTGTAACTTCTTAGTGTCCTTATGGACATCTCATTACTGAGCTTTTCATTTTAGGCTTTTTGGTTAACCTTCCCCCTCCCCAACTGTTAACACTCCACAGAAATTAAATAATTGCCTCTCATTGTTTTTGACAAATACCCTGAGGAAAAGTCTTTTCCCCGTCACTGAACTCAAAATAGACCAAATAGAGGCAGCATTACAAACAGAATCTTCCACGGAGTCACCAGACATGTCAAATAATGAGTTTTTTTGTGAATGAACTTTGAAGGAACTCCAGCTTCTGCCCCATCTTATGACTGCTGGCTTTGCTATGATCGTAGGCTGTTGGTTTTCAAGCTACTGTGGAGTTGAAGAGGGTAGGAAGAGTGGGAATACAAGCAAGTTAAAATTCCACAAAGTTTGCTGTTCTTAAAAAGATCCAGCTCTAAATGTTTTTTCATTAATAAATTTTCTCCAGATTGCTGTAATTCTTTGATTAATTTCCAGAGTTCTGAAAAAATTAATCCTGGTGATTTTTTTAAACCAGTTTCTCTATTGCTTTTATGGAGGAGACAATTTTCAAACGCCCTTATTCCACCATCCCTCTGACATCATCCACTCTTCTGTATTGAAGTAAAGTATACAAATATAGATTCTTAATTTCTTGTTGATATTTCAAAAGTTTTGATGAAGATGACCATAACTTTGACAAGGGTAAGCATGGTACCCTTTCTTTGCAAATAAAGACGCTGTACTGAAGAAAGATATATAGCTTTTAATCAGTAAATACAGCTGTATAGATGCAACTCCAGCAAATGAAAACTCAAGCAACAATTAAGAAAGAAAAGCTTTGTAGTGAGTTGGCAAGGACTCTTTAAGAGAATGAACTGGAAGCTGATTTTTTGCTAAAATGTGAGTTGGAAATTAATCTTGCAATATACATAGCTGATTGCATCATATATTAATGTTATATTTCTAGATATATTTATTATGTTACCTGAAAAACCTTCAATATGGTAAAAGAAACAAAAAGCAATCACTTCAATTGTTTATGGAAATAAGCATATTATTAGAAGCATAAGTTGTTATTTTAGAAGACAGCCCACTTGGTTAAGTCCTTTTATGAGCTAGAAAACATGTCATTCTTGCCAAATACAACAAAAATATATTCTGATATTTGGTAGTTGATTGCATTCACCACATAAATCAGTAAATCATGTAATGTTTGGGTTATAGTAAAGTTACAAATTTCTGGATTACTTCTTAGAAATATTTGTTTCTCCTTCATAGTGTTATTAAGCATGTATAATAAATGCTTTCTCTTTAGACATAAGAAGTATCCTAAGTTTCAGTATACTTTTTTTTTCTGATGGACGAGATTTATTTCCAAGCAGCAAACTTACATAATATCCCTAAACCATATGCTCAAGAAAGGCTGTGGTTGCATCTGTAAAATCACCATTAAAATTACATGGTTAGATTGAAAACATTTTTCTGTTTGAATTTTTAGATCCTATTTTATGAATTCTATTATTGTGGAGGAATACTGTTGTGTAGGTGTGTGGGAAGTGTGGTAGTAGAACTTAGATATGGAACATTCTCTACTACCCTACACTCTATCCTGCCCACATCACAGTCTCAAATGAGAATCCTAATGATGTGTCAGACACTGTTTTAAATACTTCTACATGTAAAACTGTTCTAAACACTTTTATGTATATATGGATTACTAATTGAATTCACATATTATGTAGGAGAAAACAGAGTTACAGAAAGGCCAAGTAACTTGCCCAAGATCATATAATTAAGTAAGTGGTTATGTTAAATCTACCTTGGTGGTGGTGGTTTATTGCTAAGTTGTAACTGACTCTTGTGACCCCATGGACTGTAGCCCACCAGGCTCCTCTGATTTCCCAGGCAAGAATACTGGAGTGGGTTGCCTTTTCCTTCTCCAGGGGATCGTCCTGACCTCTAGGGACTGAACCTGTGTCTTCTGTATTGTAGGGGGTCTCCTGCATTGCAGGCAGATTCTTTACCACTGAGCCACCAGGGAAACCCCTAAATCTACACTAGCACTGTCTAACAGACATTTAATGTGTTTATTCATATTTATTCATCAAACATATATGTGGCTATCCCAGAAAGCTTCATTTCTTCTACTCTTGGGTTTCTCCTGAGTAAGTGATCTAAGCCCAAAATGGAAATCATAGTCTTCTATAACCTAATCTCAGAAGTGACATGCCATCACTTCTGCTATATTTTTTGATCACACAGGCGAATGCTGGTGATCTGGGAGGGAACTGCACAAAGATGTGATAACCAGGAGGGAGGGCAGGAATCACTGGGACCTACCTTGGATGTTACCAAACACAGATATTTTTAAAAGTTAAAAAAAGTGAATTAATTTTACAAATATATCTTATTTAAAACTACGTGTCTAAAATATTGGGGCATCCCTGGTGGCCCAGACGGTAAAGAATCTACCTGCAAGTCTTGCGTTCAATCCCTGGGTCAGGAAGATCCCCCAGAGAAGGGAATGGCTATCCACTCCAGTATTCTTTCCTGGAGAATTCCATGGACAGAAGAGCCTGGCAGGCTGCAGTCTATGGGGTCACAAAGAGTTGGACATGGCTGAGTGACTAATACACTTTCACTTTCATCTCAAATATTATTCTTTTAATATCTAATCAGTATAAAATTATTGATATGTTTTACATTATTTTCATGTCAGGCATGTATTTTTAGTACATTAAAACCCAGCATGTATTTTCCACTTATAGCACATATCAAGTCTGGCCATACAAATTTCAAGTGGCCATATTTCAAATGCTCAATGCAGTTCTCCAGCTGTGATACTGTACTGGAGAGCTGCAGTATAGATCCAAACCATTCCAGAGTCTGTGCTCTGGGGCACTTCTTTCTTAATCATAGAAAAGAGTAAGGTGGTCCTTTCGTCAGCCAGCATAAAGTGTTATAATGAGGATCCACAAACAAAATAAAAAATTAAGAAAACACAAAAAGAACAAAAATTAAACAAACAAAAAATTATGAGGATCGACAAATTCCCCAGATATGTGGCATTCTTCCTAACTTTTCTGTTATATGCAGTAAGCCTTGTAATGTTAAATCTAAATTAATGCTACTCCTAAATAACGTAAAATAGGAATTTTTAAATGAATGTTAGAAATTGTATTAACTATAAAATTTCTTTCATATGTTTAATGGACTTGAGTCATGCTTTAAAGACAAACTTTAGGCAGTGCTTCCTACATAAATTAATTGCTACCAGATAAGTAGATAAATGGATTTCATTTGTCAAGAGGTCAAGCCATCTTTAAGTAGCCTTGTAGCTGCCAAGCTGACTTGCCACACTTCATAAATTAGATCAGTCATGAAACAATAAGCCCATATGAATGCAGCAGGTAATTTCTCATGACGCAGCTGACAGCGCTATATCACTTAACAGTAAAACTCTTTCCAAAATCATTTTAATTATAAATATGAAAAGTATAGGAAAGTAGTAATAATCAGTGACAAAACTGGATGAATAATAAAAGTATTTCTTCAAGAAATTGATTAAGGTTAAATGATTAAAATTTATGAAACTTGCTCCTTTATGCATGGGCACTAAAACACCTAATACATTAACATTTTTCAAAATTAATTTTCTCATTGTTTTATTTGGGGAAATATATACTTAATTGATAGAAAACATAACATTAAATTCAGTGGTGATTTATTATGTTTCATGTACCGTTAGAATGACTAAAGCTTTTATGTTTAGCTATTTTATGATTGTAGCTATAATTTTTTACTATAATATCAGTTTATAAAGGGACCTGATAGGAAAATTGTGTGAAAATATTTAAAATATATTTAAGAGCTTTATAATACAAGAATAACATTTTGTCTTCATTTTTTGAATGAGTTGCATTAAAAGAAGCAATCTATAGAGCAGAATTTGCTGTTATTTTTCCATCTGGATGTTATGATGACACATGATTCAGAAAAGCCCTAAGTAGGGCTCCTCGATTTCTGGATTATTTTCTATTTCAGGAATCATGGGCCATTCTTCCAGTTTGTCTGGGTCAACTTCTCTTAAGGCATTTCTTCCCCTCTGTGCTCACTTAAGCAAAATAGATTCATCTCTGTCTCTTATACAAAATGTTTTCCTAGACTGGTCAGGAAAGGGGTATTCTTCTTATACCACATGAGAAAATGTGAAGTTGTCTAAATGCACACAAATTCAGACTTTTACAATAATTTTTACCTCCATCTTTTTTTTTACCTGTGTTTTCTTCTCTGTAGTACATGATCAGATTTCTTTTCCTCGTCTTTGGTCTTTGAATAACTAAAACATATATTATCTGAAAGACAAATAGACCAGCGGTTCTAGCTCAAAATGTTCTCTTCGCCCAGCTGTGTACCTCTTAGAATTAGACTGGAATTTTGTCAGAAAGATGATTTTAAAATCGACTCTTTTACAACTGGCACTATTCTATAAGTTCTCATAATATTAATATCGTAAGCACTTCTTCTAAAAGTCTGCATCATCACTTTTTGCTCTTACCATCTCCTTCTTTTTCATGAACAGTTTCTTCAAAGCTCTTTATGGTGTTGCTCAGCAGTACCAGCATGGACTCTCATGAGAGGAACCAGACTGTCCACCCAAATTGTCTATCAGGCCTTCATTTCTTGAAGTGGATGTTGCTAAAGAACATTGCTGTATTTATATTTAGTTATATATTAGAGATTTAGAGTTTCTGTCATGGGAAGAACAGATTTTTAATAGACTTTATTTTTTAGAGCAATTTTAGGTTTTCATAACACACTTGACATGAAGTTCAGAGATGTCCCATATACAACCTACCTCTGCACATACCTAGCCTTCACGATTGTTAACATCTCCTCCCAGAGTGGTACACTGGTTACAATTGGCACGTCATACTTGACACATCACAATCATTGTAAATGTAATCATTTACATTGTACTTTATTCTTGGTGCTGTGTGTCCTATGGGCTTAAACATATGATATATATTCACCATTATGGAATCATATTAGAGTATTTTCACTGCCCTAACAATCCTCTGCGTCTGGTCTCTTCATCTTCTCTTCCCCAAAACCTCTGGCAACCACTGTTTTTTTTTTACTGTTTCCATGTGTGCTGTGTGCTCAGTCACTCAGTCATGTCCTACTCTTTGCAACCCCGTGGACTATCACCCACCAGGATCGTCTGTACATGGAATTTTCCAGGCAAGAATACTGGAGTGGGTTGCCATTTCCTACTCCAGGCAATCTTCCCAACCCAGGGATTGAACTCACATCTTTTGCATCTCCTGCATTGGCAGGTGAATTCTTCACCACTACACTGTATCCATAGTTTTGCCTTTTCCAAAATATCATACAGTTGAAATAATAGACTATGTAGTCTTTTCAGATTGGCTTCTTTCACTTAGTAATATGCATTTGAGGTTCCTCTGTGTCTTTTCATGTCTTTACAGCTCATTTCTCTTTAGCACTGAATAATATTACATTGTCTGGTTGTACCATAGTTTATTTATCCATTCACTTATTGAAGGACATCTTAGTTGCTTTAAGTTTTGACAACTATAAGTAAAGCTGCTATAAATGTCATGAGGGTTTTTGTAGGAACATAAGGAATACAACTTTTAAAGTTATAAAATGTATTGATTTCTTCTAACTTTGCAGATGCCACATATATCTTGTAGAAAATTAGAAAATGGAAGAAAATGCAAAGAAGTAAATGTAGAAAATGGAAGAAAATTCAGGGAGCTATAGTCTCATCACTAGAGCTATTTAGCATTAATATTTAGTGCATTCCCTTCCATTCTTTTCAAGTGCATTGTTTACCTACACATGTATAGGCACATGTTTTCATATGAAAAATAAACATATCTTTGAGGACTTGCCTATGTCATTAAATATTCTTCAAAACATTAATTTATTTTCTATATAATGGTCCATCATGTGGGTATACCATAATAAATCCATTCCAAACATGATCATTTATGCAATTTCATTAGAACAGTCTTCTAGCTAAAGTTTTGTCTGCACTTCTGATTATTATGATCATTTCATATACATAAAATTATGTATTATACATAAAATTATGACTTCAAAAGTAAAAATGTTTTAAAGTTTTGATGCATATTGCCAAATCACATTCAACAAAACTTCTGCCAATTACATTCTACTAGAACCTAATAAGAGGCCCAATCTGACTGCTTTTTTGATGTAGGGGAGTTGGTCTGTTACACTTAGTTTTTGATGATGAGGTTAATTTTCATCTTTTTTCTAACATACTCTGTGCCTTTTTGCAGTACTTTATTGGGAAGTTAGAGACGGTCATGTCTAGGCTGCTAGACAATCGACATATAAATCCCTCTCAATCAGGTATAAACCATATGGAACTCCAGTTTGTTTATCTGCAGTGTCTAACAGCAAATCCAGTCTCTCTGATCTCTTCTGCAAGTTATTGTCGGGGCCAAACTAGTTCCAAAGGTGTTAAACCTTGCCAGATCTCCCAGTGCTCTAATGAGACTCATCTCAAAAACTGCTCATGAGCTCTTGCTGACCAGGTACCAGGTCAGATATTTTGTATGAGGTTCAGGAAAATTTTTCAGAGCCAATCCGGTGGGAATTATGGTGGGATTCCCAACTGAAGAGCCATTGCCGATTTCAGGTGGGATTTTCAAACTTAGGTTATTCAAGTTAGTTTTTTGGTTGCCTACTAATATGGGATCAAAAGGATGTGCTTAGGAAGAAAATATTCCTTTATACATGCTGGTGAATTTAGAGAAAAAGTTTGGTTTTCTTTATTGTGCAAATCAAAATCTATTTAAATCATAAGCTCTGAAATCCATTTAGAACGTATGGTTACATTGGAAAACTATATCTCTTCCTAATTTGAATTTAATGTAAACTGATTTTTAATTGTTTTGTATAACCATGGATAACAGATTTTTTTGAACACTGCATGGTAAAAATCAGCAGATATGTCAGACAAAGCACAACATTAAAGGAAACACTACACCATATGTTGACAGTTATAGAAGAATTGCTGCTGTTTTCACCCTTCACACCAGAATAATTTTTTCAATATTTACCTCCCATGTGTAGAGAGGGAAACATATGGGGCTTTACATAATCATAAGCATAAACAGGTGGCTACTTAGGTACATTTAATTTGCAAGCAACATCAATACTTGTTATAACAATCCTACAATGGCTTAGAATTCCAGAGTGTAGAGGTGAAAGAATAGCTATTATTTTTTTGTATTTTCTTTTTTTGATGGTTGCTATGTGTTCAGTGCTATCTAAGTGTGTTACATGTATTGACTCATTTAATCATCAGAATGACTTTATGAGGAGAATGATACAATATTCTCCATTTTACAGAAAAGGAAATTATAACTCTGAGAATTTAAGTTCTCAACTTTACGCAGTGGGAGAAGGACTGAGGTCAAAATTAAACTCCGTCTATTTGAATCAAAAATTCCTACTCTGATTACTTTACTTTACTATTGGAATAGTAGTATGTTGCTGGCCCTGAAAATTCTAGTGCCTGAAGTCACCAAGGGCCAGAAATAGTAAATCTGTAATATTTCAACTATCCTCCTAATAAAGCCTTATGAGACATTTGAGGGGACTAATTGTCTATGGGGGTCTTTCCAGTCCTGATGCCTCTCTGTGTATTCTTATAATAAAAGAGGCAGTGCTCTGCAGAACTGCAAGAGTCCAGAGAACTGTGCTCTTGTCAAGATTCATGAAAAGAAAAATTTCTCACATCTTACTTCATTCTAGGTCTATTACTCATTCTAACTGCTTAGTAGAGAAAAAGTTTTAACATGAACAAGGATATATGGTACTTTTATTAATAAAGCCATGATTATAACAGAGTTTTAGGCATAGATATAAAATTATATCATTTGATTTTAAAATCTAACATTATTTTCATGAATTATTTGCTAAATATCCCAAATGTATTAGATATGCATAGTCAAACCTTTTAAGGACTTAGTGGGAAAATAAGAGTTTTTTTCATGCAGTGTTTGAACCATTGAGATAAAAATGAATCAAAAGGTTTTATGATTTATTGCTTTTTACCCCCAAGTAAAAGAACTATTAAAAACCATTAACGGCTATTATAGATAATTCTCATTTCATTATACGTGTAAAGACATTCAGACATAGGAATTCTACATCCTCACTTAGCATCTAGCATTTAACAGACTTGGTCACCATCTTAGATATGTCTTCTTCCCTCCTAAATACCCCATTAAATTACTATGCAAACTTTTCTTACGAACTTTGACTTTCCTTGCATTCTTTGTTGCTACTCTTAGAGAATTCTATCAAGGTTGTTAGAATCACTTATTAGTTGATGATTTTCAGTAATCCTATAATTGACTGTGAGAAATCTGAAAAAGTTTTTTTACAGCTTGGATGTTATTATTATTACATTTCATTACTTTGCCCAAGAATTTTGTGGGTTTTTTTTTGCTTTGATAGGGTATTTCATGCATCTCATTAAATCCAAAATTAAGTAGAGATAACTGAGCTAAAATTTCTAGTCAAAATACCAGATTTGGGGTAGTGTTGAAGAAGATAGTTTTTGTAGGATATCCTGACCTAAGAATTACCTTGGGAGTATAACAAAATAATAGGAAAATGCAGAATAAAAAACTTACATAAGCAAGTGTAAAATAACAGGGATTCTTAAGAATTTGATTGCAGGACAAAGTGCCATTTTAAGAGGCAGAGGCATACCCTCACAAAAATAAGTGAAATACAGTTTGCTTTACTGACAGAGAGACCAGAGACAAGACAAAAAGTACATCATGTATGTCTTTGTATGACAAGCACTTAGATTTGTCTCTAAATGTTCTTCACATAGATCAGTCTATTGGAAATTTTTGAGCAGTATCTCAAATATATATGTATTTATTTAAAATTATGTGCTTGCATGTATATTTTATGTATTGTTAACCTATATCTCAAAAGCAAATTTCTCTATGATGATAATGGATATAAATCTACATTTTGACAACTTTAAAAATATTAAAGAAGTTTCAGCCACCTTTCATATTTTATTAGACTAGCCGACTTCACTTTCACTTTTCACTTTCATGCATTGGAGAAGGAAATGGCAACCCACTCCAGTATTCTTGCCTGGAGAATCCCAGGAACGGGGGAGCCTGGTGGGTTGCCGTCTATGGGGTCGCACAGAGTCGGACACGACTGAAGCGACTTAGCAGCAGCAGCAGCAGCAGCAGTCATTGTTTTATTTCATAATATGGCTAAAGAAAAACTTGAGTGAGAGTAGAAATGTCAGCTTCATCATTTTTTGCTCCTTGTTTGTGTTATATTAGTTTTATTTTCAATACACGATTTTTGCAAGAAGTGTGTGAAGTCATTTATCCATTTTGTGAGATTTACTTTATTTAAAAACTGTGATAATATCTTCTGGAAACCCACTTAACATATGGCCAGGTGGTCTGCAGTGAACTCAAGAGTACATGATCTGATAGGCAGCGCTGTCACCCCTTCAGCTTGTGCAGTTTCCTGGACTCCCACGTGCCTATACCTCCAGGCATGTGGCCACCTGACATATGAAAAGATGAAACTAGTGCCAATCAATGTCTTAAATATCAGTGAAGTTCACTTTCTCATCTTGCTTGTTTTAAGAAGTTCTAAGAATTTCCGCACCCAAAAGGAGGGTGAAAAGCTAGAAAAACAACTTATGGCTCCAAATAATAATGAAAAGTTTAAATGTGTAACCTTGTGATCAAGCCCTTGAGCTTTAGAGACACAAAATCCTACTATGTATTTTGTGTGCTTTGAGATGATAGAGAATTTATGGTATCTCTTCAGACTTTCCTGTGCTTGTTTGTGAAGCATTTGTTTTTTATTTCTAGCTACCTCATATTGTTATTCAGGAAATTGAATTCTATCATGCAGGTAAATTTCCAGCACATTCTAAGCTACTATTCTTTTAATATCCTAATTTTGAAGGTATGAGAGGAAAATGAGAATTAGTTCATAAAGTTCACTCTAGGATTCCTTTTCTCAGAGTTGGAGGGATATGTTTGGTTGGAACTGTGAAAGCAACCTAGAGATTCATTTCAGTTCAGTTCAATTCAGTCACTCAGTCATGTCCGACTCTTTGCAACCCCGTAGACAGCAGCACGCCAGGCCTCCCTGTCCATCACCAACTCCTGGAGTTTTCTCAAACTCACATCCATTGAGTCAGTGATGCCATCCAACCATCTCATCCTCTGTCACCCCTTCTCCTCCCGCCTTCAATCTTTCCCAGTATCAGGGTCTTTTCAAATGAGTTAGTTCTTTGCATCGGGTGGCCAAAGTATTGGAGTTTCAGTTTCAAGATCAGTCCTTCCAGTGAATATTCAGGACTGATTTCCTTTAGGATGGACTGGTTGGATCTCCTTGCTGTCCAAGGGACTCTCAAGAGTCTTCTCCAACACCACAGTTCAAAAGCATCAATTCTTCAGCACACAGCTTTCCTTATAGTCCAACTCTCACATCCATACATGATTATTGGAAAAACCATAGCCTTGACTAGATAGACCTTTGTTGGCAAAGGAATGTCTCTGCTTTTTAATGTGCTTTCTAGGTTGGTCATAACTTTTCTTCCAAGGAGTAAGTGTCTTTTAATTTCATGGCTTCAGTCACCCTCTGCAGTGATTTTGGAGCCCCCAAAAATAAAGTCTGTCACTGTTTCCACTGTTTCCCCATCTATTTGCCATGAAATGATGGGACCAGATGCCATGATTCTGGTTTTCTGAATGTTGAGCTTTAAGCCAGCTTTTTCTCTCTCCACTTTCACTTTCATCAAGAGGCTCTTTAGTTCTTCTTCACTTTCTTCCATAAGGGTGGTGTCATCTGCATACCTGAGCTAGAGATTAGATGAGGAAAAAAGATTGTGAACTCTTCACAGTGATCTTATGTGACTACGCAGTTGGAATATAAATAGTATTGTAATATACAGTTGGAAATTTTGTTTTTTAAAAAATTTCTCCCTATTTGTGTGAGAACTGATGAGGTAATGGAAAAAGTAGAAAAAAGTCTGATGATTGTAAATTCTGCACAGTGAACCAGGAATTTATTTTAGCTTTTTTTTATATTGGAGGGTCTGGAAAGGCTGATCAATGGAAAGCAAGGGCCAATTTGTAAAATCACATACATATTTTGCAAACTGGAATAAATGTGTTTTCATAGACAGTGTCCTTGTAAGTCATTTGCGTGAAAGGGAGGTAGCCTGGTGTGTAGTTAAGATTATGATATTTGGATTTCAAAAGTCTGAGTTGAGATTTTACAGCCATGACTGTGAAAAATCATGACTTTTTATATTCCTTGGTAATATTTATTTTACTGTTCTTAAAAGATTATAAATGATGCATATGAAAAAAATTGTTCAAATTTGTTACTTTTTAAGAAAATTTCAGTTGTTACTACTAATAACAATGATTGCAGATCATTAAGAATTAGATAAAAATAGAAACTTCCCAAAAGCCTAAGATTCAGGATTAAGATCTCAAAGACTAAATTTACTTACTGACTAATTTTCAACAGCTTAGCTGGTTACATTTCCTTATAATTTTTGTTTCTCAAGAAACACACTCCATATGAGCAATTTCTCCTAAGTAAAAATAAGAGTAGCATCACTTTTGCATGTGTCCTAAGTTGATTCAGTAGTGTACAACTCTTTGCAACCCTATGGACTGTAGCCCCCCAGGTTCCTCTGTCCATGGGGATTCTCCAGGCAAGAACACTGGAGTGGATTGCCTTCCCCTTCTCCAAAGGATCTTTCCAACCCAGGGATTGAACTCATGTCTCTTGCGTCTCCTGCGTTGGCAAGTAAGTTCTTTACCAGTAGTGCCACCTGGGAAGCCCATCCATTTTAATAGGTGACAATCAAATTTGGAATAGAAATCTATTTTCTTTCTGCTTTTTAACTTAAATTGTTAAGATTATATATTGGCTTATTTTATTATTACTCTAATATCACGCAACTCCTGAAATATGTTGTGTTTTGAAAAAATAATAGATTATATTTTCTGCACTATAAAACTATATTGCTTTAGTTTATTATGAAATTATAGTTCCAGTGTGACATAATTCATATATATATGTATGTGTAGGGCTTCCCTCATAGCTCAGTTGATAAAGAATCTGCCTGCAATGCAGGAGGACCTCGGTTCAGTTCCTGGGCTGGGAAGATCCACTGGAGAAAGTATAGGCTACCCACTCCAGTATTCTTGGGCTTCCTTTGTGGCTCAGCTGGTAAAGAATATGCCTGCAATGTGGGAGACCTGGGTTCAGTCCCTGTGTTGGGACGATGCCCTGGAGAAGGGAAAGGCTACCCACTCCAGTATTCTGGCCTGGAGAATCCCATGGCCTGTATAGTCCATGGGTTTGCAAAAAGTCAAGCATGACTGAGCAACTTTCACCTTCACTTTCATATGTATGTGTGTAGATATATATTTCTATAAACTTGAAACTAGTTTATATGGTATTGAATGGCTGTTTATAAGGAGAGACTCTTTGGACTGGCTGCAATAATATATAAAGAAACAAGTTAATAAAATAGTTTTACTGTACTCTGCCACTTGGTATGCTAAACTGTGTCCTTAATCAAGTTCTAAGCGAAAACACACAGATTTCTTGGATAGATTTTTCTTGCAATAGAGACATCCAGCAAGACAGCTCTGAAATGTGTGATTAACTTGAAATAATAGTGGCCCTTAGGGTTTCAGGCTTTTCTACTTCATAACATTTTGGGTCTCTTATTACCTTAGGTGAACCCAATTCCCCAGGAAAGAAGATGCTGAATTAATTCTTCTGTGACTTATGTCATCAATATAGCTAGGATAGAAATAAAACTATGTTTCTCTACACTTATGAGATTCTAGGTAGCTATTATTTAAACCTATTTCAGAAAAACTGCTAAATTTTTTATACCCTTATAATGCCTGTGGACTCTCAGAAATAAATCTTCCCATGGAGACAAATGAGACTAAACATGTGGATACACTTGCACATGGGTGCGCACACACACACACACACACACACATACACACACACGCACACACACACACACACAAATTCAGTTACTGTGGGGAATTCAAGAGTACTGTTTTATTGGATTTTCCCTTATACAAGACATAACAAAATAAGAAGCTCCTTCAAAGTAAATGTTTTCTTTCCCTTACTGTCTTCAAGCACACCATGCAGGAGATGAACACTATTTGATTTATAAAAGTTTTCAAGACAGATTGCACATGCTATCTTCCTCAGTCGTAGTCAGGATTGAATCACGTACTTTTTCAGAACATTTATATTTAAAAACAATCAAAATCCTGTATTTTTTTTTGTTTGAGTAAAATAGCAACATAAATCTTTGTACCACAACCCAAAATACATGTAAAAGACATTTTAATCTGGTTAATAGTAATTTGATATAAAGATAAATTTAATTGGACTATATTTTTGACTAAATAACTTTTCCAAGCTATATCACTCTTGTAGGGTTCTTTAGATGCTGATTTCTAAGTGGATGCTATTATGTAATATTTTCTTAATTTACTTTGGAGTTAAGCAAGCAGTTGCCTAATTTTTCCTTTGTCCTTACTTTCTTTGGAATTTAATGAAATTTATTCAATAAATAAATTTCTGTTAGTGTTACAAAACAGATGTGCCTATGAAATAAATGCAAAGTAATTGAAAGAGAAGAATTAAATTTAAACATGCAAACATAAAAATTTTCTTACTGTTTTACTTGACTGTCCCAATAGTATTGGAAGAAAAGATTTGAAATAGTGAAACTATGACAAAATTAGAGAAGTAATAGAAAGAAGGAATGATATATAATCAAGAACAACTTTCTAAGCTAGCATTTCCCCATGAGAGTTATGTGGATAACTAATATATATGATGTACTGTTTTGTAATTTATTAATGAATGTTTCCCTAAGAGTTTTATGATGAAAGAAATTTGGGAAATTCTGCATGTTATATTCCTCTCTTATGAGTCATAGTGCATCTAAAGTTTCTGAGAAATTTCAAATTACTTGGAAAAAGGTAGATACTTTTTCTTAAGGTAAAATATACATAGCATCAAATTTACCACTTTAAGTGTACAATTTAATACCATTAAGTTCATTCATAATGTGTTACAGTCATCAGCATGGTCAAGTTCCAGGTAATAGCTTTGTTAACTATGACCATGAAACAGTTTCCTACTGGAATATCTTTTAATTTTGGTGTGTCCAGAGAATATATATGGAAATACTCATCTAATCTACTCCTTTCATTTTAAAAATTAAAAATGTGATCTTGAGAGATTAAGTGCCTGGCTCAAGATCACACGTGTAGTTAGGAGAGAACCAGTATTTCATGCAGATTTAATTTTCAAGAAATGGGCCTTTTCTATTTCAAGACATTTTCCCCTTGTTTCCATCTATGTGGCCTGTCTGGATCTGACAATCCAGCCTACAGAATACATTAAGATATACCCTAGAAGAATTCAGGGTTAAAACGAATATCTCTAATCTTTAAAAAGGTACATTACTTTTAAATGCTATGCTTTACTTGCTTTATAACTCTCTCACTGTGATTTACTCATGGGAACTTTCACTGTTAAGAACTCTTTTTAATTCACAGAATTCTGTTCTCAGGTCTCTTTAAGATTGTGGCTGATAAAACTCCATACCTCACTATGGAAGAGATTACAAAAGCCAACCATATTAGACCAAGTAGACTGAATCATCCTTGCTTCTATCATCAGAAGGATATAAAACTAGAGAATCTCATCATAAAGCAAGGTGAGCGAATCATGCTCAACTCAGTGGAAGAGATCAATGGAGAAATAATGGTAAACTGTGGTGTGCTAAGGAATCATCAAAATCACTCATTTACTTTGCCTTTGTCACAAGAAGGAGAGTTCTATGAGTGTGAAGATGAACATATTTATACCCTAGAGGAAATTGTACAATGGAAGATCCCCAAGAACAGAACACGAACTGTGATACTTACAGGTTTTTCAGCTAAGTGGGACTCAACAAATCCATTCCCTAGAGGCTTTCATGGCGCTGTGATTCTCAAGCCTGTTTATGAAATTCAAGGTGTGATGAAATGTAAGTATCTACTGAGAATGATGCTTTATGAGCAAGTTTGTGGGGTTTGGGAAAGAGGAGGATTTTAGTCTAAAGAATGAAACTGTGTCCCTACTTATCCATTAAGCCCATTGAAAGTTAGATTCTCATCTATAAATAAGCAAGCTATGTATTTGTTTCAAGAATCAAATTCAATAATGTATTTAAATGAATATTTTAAATTGTGTAATGCTATCCAAATGTAAAATGCTGTAATTGTCAGGTACAGACAGATTAAAATATTGATTTATTTTTTATCACTGCTAGTTAAACATGATCAAAAAAGTTACATTTTAGAATACAGCATAATTGGGTAGAAATAAGCTTTCTTATATTGTTATTGTTGTTGTCCAGTCTCTAAGTTGTGTCTGACTCTTTGTGACCCCATGAACTGCAGCACATCAGGCTTCCCTGTTCCTCAATATCTCCCAAAGTTTGCCCAAACTCATGTCCATGGAGTCAGTCATGCCTTCCAACCATCTCATTCTCTGTTGCCCCCTTCTCCTCCTACCCTCAATCTTTCTGAGCATCAGGATCTTTTCCAATGAGTTGACTCTTCACATCAGTGGCCAAAGTATTGGAGCTTCAGCACCAGTCCTTCTAATGAATATTTAGGGTTGATTTCCTTTCGAATTTACTGCTTTGATCTCCTGGCTGTCCAAGGGACCCTCAAGAGTCTTCTCCAACACCACAATTCAAAAGCACCTATTCTTCGGCGCTCACCTTTCTTTATAGTCCAACTCTCACATCCATACATGACTACTGGAAAAAGCATAGTGTTGACTGTATGAACCTTTGTTGGCAAAATGATGTCTCTGCTTTTTAATATGCTGTCTGGGTTTGTCATAGCTTTCCTTCCAAGGAGCAAGCATCTTTTAATTTCATGGCTGCAGTCATTGTCCACAGTGATTCTGGAGCCCAAGAAAATAAAATCTGTCACTGTTTACACTTTTCCCCATCCATGTGCCATGAAGTTTTGGGATTGGATGCCATGATCTTAGTTTTTTGAATGTTGAGTTTTAAGCCAGGTTTTTTACTTTCCTCTTTTACCCTCATCAAGAGGCTCTCTAGTTCCTCTTCATTTTCTGCCTTTAGAGTGGTATCCTATGCATATCTGAGGTTGTTGATATTTCTCCTGGCAGTCTTGATTCCAGCTTGTGATTCATCCAGCTTGGCATTTTGCATTATGTACTCTGCATATAATTTTAAAAAGCAGGGTGACAATATACAGCCTTGATGTACTCTTTTCCCAAATTTGAACCAATCCATTTTTCCATGAACAGTTCTAACTGTTGCTTCTTGTCTGCTATAGGTTTCTCAGGAGGCAGGTCAGGTGGTCTGGTATCCTCATCTTTTTGAGAATTTTCCAGATGTGATCCACACAGTCAAAGGCTTTACCATAATCAATGAAGCAGAAGTAGATAATTTTTTGGAATTCCCTTGCTTTTTCTATGATCCAATGAATGTTGGCAATTTGATCTCTGGTTCCTCTGCCTTTTCTAAATCCAGCTTATACATCTGGAAGTTCTTGGTTCACATACTGTTGAAACCTAACTTGAAGGATTTTGAGCATTACCTTGCTAGCGTGTGAAATGAGTGCAACTGTATGGTAGTGTGAACTTTCTTTGGCATTGCCTTTCTTTGGGATTGAAATGAAAACTGGCCTCTTCCAGTTCTGTGACCACTGCTGAGTTTTCCAACTTTGCTGGCATATTGAGTGCAGCACTTTAACAGCATCATCTTTTAGGATTTTACATAGCTTTCTTGCATGGAGGTGGTCAAAAGTGATAAGGATGCAAAGTTAGTTAATGTGTCCCTTACTCCTATTTTGTGAGAGCCTTTTTTTCTTTTTTTTTAGCCATCCATTATTGGTCATAAATCTTCCTATAAGCTGAGAGTTCCTCTGAGTTAAGGGAAAATCTCCAAACTCCCCTCCCATCCAGGCTGCCACATAACATTGAGCAGAGTTCCTTGTGCTATACAGTAGGTCCTTGTTGGTTATCCATTTTAAATATAGCAGTGTGTACACTTTTAGCCCAAACTCCCTATCTATCCTTCCACTGATCCTTTCCCCCTGGCAACTGTAAGTTCTCATTCACTAAGTCTGTGAGTCTGTTTTGTAAATAACTTCATTTGTATCATTTCTTTTTAGATTCTGCATATAAGGGATGTCATAAATACTACTCTGTCTGACTTACTTCAGTCAATGTGACAATCTAGGTCCATTCATGTTGCTGCAAATGGCATAATCTTCATAAGATTTTTGCATTTTTAAAAAATTTTATTATTTATTTATTTATTTATTTTACTTTACAATATTGTATTGGTTTTGCCATACATTGACATGAATCTGCCATGGGTGTACATGTGTTCACCATAGGAATAGTTGGATAGAGCCTTGTAATCCTAAAGAAATTAACAACTTGAGTTTTTAAGATTATGGCACATAAGCAGGGCAAGTATGGAGCAAAGAGTTCTGTAGTTTCAGTCAGAAGTCCTGGATTCTGACTCTGGTCAATAACTGGTCAATGTGGCAAAAAATTGAAGTCACAGTAAACCTTAGACTTTACATTAGTGTTCTGGCAGCTTTCACAAAACGTACAATCAAAATTGGTAATCGGATTTTCCTCAATTTTCATAAATAATGGGTAGCATTTTCTCATTTTAAAATCGGTTGTTTTTCTAAAACCATTGGCAGCTCCTATAATGCAGATGCAAATGACGGTGAACCCAGAACCTAAATATGTGAACAAGATAGCTACAATATTTAATGAATTATGTTAGGTATCACAAAAGCCTTCACTGAGGAAATGACATGTAAACTGAGATCTGAAGGCTGACTAGGAGATGGGCAGGTAGAGAAAGAGAGGACAATGTTGGAGGAAGCAGATGCAGCTTACAGGAAAGGAGATAAGCAAGAGATTGTGGTTCTAGTGCAGCTGGCATGAGAAAAGAGAAGGCAGGTTGAGACAGTTATCAAAACATGCAATGGAGGAGTAGAATCAGGCATGGTGGGTCTTGAAATATACAGGTTAAGTAAGGGATTAAACCGGAGTTAAATTTGTCCAAAGGGCAAATGAAGAGAAATTTTCCAGCTGGATAAACAAGATAGAACTGTAGTGAGGCCACTTGTTCTATGGCAGACTACTGGAAAGTTAATATAGTGGTAACCTAAGAGGGACAGCTGCTCTTAATGGGTGTTTCAGAAGTTAAGCCAGAGCTCAAGGTCTATTGGAAATGAAAAGCAGTCAACCTCATTGCCAAGCTTCTGGCTTGACTTGCTGGCTGAGTAGTGGTGCTGTTTAGTAAATATTAACATTTACAAAGAGCAAGGGATATTAACTGAATTGTTTAGACAGACTTAAATATAATTTCATGCTAATAACTAAGGTCCCAGAAGAAATTGCCTTTGGATGAAATAAAATCCTTCCCAAAAGGTTTTAATCCAATTTCTATTCTTTAATAATATTAAAATTGGATTTTGATTTTAATTATTTTGGATCTTTAATTTTTAGGGATTATTTTAAGCATTAGCTCTTATTGTATAGAAATTTCAGGATTCTGTATGAGACTGCTTTACCTGTATACTGACTGCAAAGTATTTCCTGAAAATGGATGCTGGGTGTTCAACAGAAAAAGTCCAATTTTAAAAATTGTTATTATAGGCATTTTTCTTCTAAAGATAAAATGTAGACTTTTAAATTTTACCTTCAATTTAGTTTTTAAAATTTTATTGGAGTACAGTTGATTTATAATGTGTTAATTTCAGGTATACAGCAAAGTGAATCAGTTATACATACATTCACTCTTTTTTAGACCGTTTTCTATTACAGAGTATTGAGTAGAGGTCCTTGTACTATACAGTAGGTCCTTATTAGTTATCTATTTTATGTCTAGTTGTGTGTGTATGTCAATCTTGATCTTCCAATTTATCCCTCCTCCATCTTACCCCTTAGTAACTGTAAGTTTGTTTTCTACATCTGTAATTCTGTTTCTTTTTATACATAATTATTTAGACTGTTTTTAAATCAATTGTGGTCTTGTTTTACATTATTCTTTTTTGTTATATTGAAGAGTTAAACTTGCCTTGAAGTCACGGGCATGTGGTCTGCTAAGCTGCGGTCTGCAAGAAAAAGAATAGATCTGAGTTAGGAACAGGGAACCTTAGAGAAACCTTAGAGCAAAAAGCAAGATGAAAAATATTGAGAACTATAGGAAGCTATGACATTATTGATTTGCTGAAAAGAGAACATAGCAAGTAAATAGAGAAAAGAAGAAATGTAAGGTATTCTGCTCCTAGTGCTAGGAAAATTTAGACTTCACTAAAAAAGAAAAGCAGCCGAAAGCGTTTAAATGAAATATTTGTTTCTGTAAATTCTTGGTCATATTTCCATCATAGGCCAAACCTCTCTAACTCTTACCATACATCTAATGATTTTTTAAAAAACTAAATCTCTTTGGGAAAGAGGTATAAGTAACCACCTAAGACCTCTAACCACAGGTTTCATATAAGTCATAGCAAAATCAGTTTGTGCCTTTAACAGGAAGATAAAATTCATATTAGTATAACAGAGGGAATGCATAATATTTGCACATGAAAAATGGAGGCAGTTATTTAAAATTGCTTCAAAAAACTAGAAATCTTGATCGTTAAAACTTTTTAATGAAGTTATGTTTTGATGTATTGATTGATAGTTGTTTTTTACTAATGGAAATTTTACAAGTTGGAAAGTTGAATTTTGCTTTAGGAGAAAAACTTAGTGCTTTTCAAAATCTGGGGAAAGGTTTCCACTCAAATATATGATATATTAGTTCATTTATGAACAGAGGGCTGAAATCATACAAGCAGAATGGTGTTATCAGAAAGGCAGTATATGAATATTGCATAGGTGACAGATGAAGAAAAAAATGCATCGACCTTTTAGTATTCTGAGACTTACTCTTTCTCTCATTTATTTAAAAAAATTCCATTTTTATCAAAGTCGGAAATATCAAATAGTGGTAAAAAGACAAAGTTATCAGCGAACCCATGTTCTTGACCATTTCCAAATTTCCCCTACATACTGCTACTCTGAAGTAACTCCTTTAAATATTTTGCTCCTGCTTTCTGGTATTGCCATTCACATTTCCAAATAATATATTCTATTGCTATTTTTCAAGTGATCAATTTTAGACATAAACTACTAATTTCCACTTGTGATGCGAAGATTTAATGATCTTATATTCCTACTTTCTCTTCTCTTTCTCCTTTCTGTCAGTTTATGGTGAGTTATGGTTAAGTGGCTTCATTTTTGTGACAATTCATTGCTGAATCAGGTGGTAGATGACCATAATTCCGCTTCTGTATAACTTTATTTTTCTGTAATAATGACCTTATTATTTCATCGCTTAGTTTTCTTCAGTCCTCTCCTAAGACTTGAAGTATCTTCCAACATCTTTGTTAAAAAAAAAACAAAAAACTGTTCTCTACAGTTTTCCAAACTGTCAGGAGATCTACATCTTCTTTTACTTTTTATCCTGAAATTTTCCTCCTGGAACTCTCCAACCTCATGCTCCAATCTGTATCTGTGGATCTCTAGAACTAATGCATAGGTGCTTGGCTCAGGTTGGGATGCTATAATAAAAAAAATACTGTAAACTGGATGGCTTATAAGCATCAGGAATTTGTTTCTTACAGTTCTCAAGACTGAAAGTCTGAGATTAGGTTGTCAGGACGGTCGAATTCTGATGAGGAATCTCTTGCAGGTTGCAGACTGACAGTATCCTCACACAGTTCAGAGCAGAGAGGGAAAGGAAACTCTCTGGTGACATTTCTTTTTTTTTCTTTTTGGCTGCACCACGTGGCATGTGGAACTTCCCCCACCAGGGATCGAATCCATGCCCCTTACAGCGGAAGCGCAGAGTCTTAACCAGTGGACCCCCGTGGAAGTCTCCCTCTAGTGAATTTTGCAGCTTCGGTTGCTTGGTCATCTCTGACTCTTTGCGACTCCATGGACTGTAGCCTGCCAGGCTCCTCTGTCCATGGAATTTTCTAGGCAAGGATACTGGAATGGGTTGCCATTTCCTCCTCCAGGTGATCTTCCCTACCCAGGGATCAAACCCACGTGTCCTGCATCTCTTGCATTGAAGGTGGGTTCTTTATCACTGTACCACCTAGGAAACTCCTCTGGTGACTTTTATAAGGGCTCTAATCTCATTTATGAGGGCTACACGATTTTATCTATCCTTATGACTTTGTTTAATTCTAATCACTTCCCAAAGGTGCCACTTTCTGTATCCCTACATTGGGAGTCAGTTTCGACATGTGAATACTGGGAAACACAAACATTTAGTCCATAACATTTTTGTACTGGAACTTTGATTTCACACCATCCTGGTGGTTATCTTCAAATTGCTTCTGTGTTTACAAGCAATTTGTGAACTCAAATAACATTCTTTTCTGGTTTTCTTTGGTTTTGTGGAGCCCATACCTTACTTGTTTCCTAAGAAAGGTGCAGAGGATATTAATTAGTTGATTACAAGACCTGCTTGTTTGAAAAGATCTTTATTTTACACTCAAATAAGATGGATAGTTTGATTATTTCTAGGATTCCCAGTTGAAAACTACTTCTCAGAATTTTGAAACCTTTGCTCCCTTATCATCTACCTTCCAGTTTTGCCTTTGAGAGATTATCTATAGTATTCAGAAACTGCACAGTAATGGGCTTTGTGGTATGTCTGTTCTTTCATTGTGAAGGAAGTTTTCAAGTTGGAAATTCAGGTGCTTCATTTCTAGGATAAATTTTCTGGTAATTGCCTTTCAATTGTTTTTTCTCTTTTTTCATTCTGTAACTTCTAATCTCATGTTGAAGCTCCCATACTGATATAGAACCATTTTCTTTATTTTATAATTTTTATCTTTGGTTTACCTTCAGGGAAAATTGCTTAACTACATTTCCAACTGTTTTAATGAATTTTTAATCTCAGCTATCATATTTTTAGTTTCAAAGAGTTATCTCTTACGTCATTTTTTTAACTGTTACCATATTCTTATTTTAAGGACACGATAGATTGTCTCTCTGAGAATATACTATTTCTTAAAGTTTTCTGCAATTCCTTGCATTTATTGTTTTCTGCAATTCCTTCCAGTCTTTTTTTAGTTTTACTCTGTCGTTCTTGTTAAATGTTTTCTCAAATGCTTAGTAATTATTTGTGATTTGTTCCTATTTACACGTGAGACAAATTTTTAATTTAATTTACAAGTGAGGTATGGTTTATATGCAAGCTCTTTGCTTTGAATTTCAGGTTTCATTTTTTTGGCTTTTTCATTGGAGAATTCCCTAAATTCAGATCCTGTGAGTCTTTCCTCCAGAACTTGTTCCGTTTCATCTGAAAAGAATGTTCTTGATACCATGTGGGGGTTACGAAACTATCGTAACTGAGTGGAGAAGTTGCTGAGGGTTTCACTGTTCCCACATAGATTCAGACTTCTCCATTTTGCTTTCAGTTCCACACTTCTCTGCTCACCTGTGCTCACGTTTCAGGTTCTGGGACCCTGTATTGTTTCCTGTAGTGAGAGAGGTTGGAGGGGTTGTCAGCCATCTTACCCAAATTAGAACTGAAGATCTGGGTTTAATCATGCTTCAAACCTTCACATAATCCCCTTGTTTTGTCCTCTACCTCCTCCACCTTCAGAGGGGCCTTATGCCATCAATTCAAAAGCCTTTTGGGTGTCATGTGGGGCACAAAAGGCTGACTTTCATTGGAGTCTACTCCTTAGGTACATCAATTCAGTTCAGTCACTCAGTGTCCGACTCTTTGCGACCCCACGGACTGCAGCACGCCAGGCCTCCCTGTCCATCACCAACTCCTGGAGTTTACTCAAACTCATGTCCATTGAGTCGGTGATGCCATCCAACCATCTCATCCTCTGCTGTCCCCTTCTCCTCCTGCCCTCAACTTTCGCAGCATCCGGGTCTTTTCAAATGAGTCAGATCTTCCCATCAGGTGGCCAAAGTATTGGAGTTTCAGCTTCAGCATCAGTCCTTCCAATGAATATTCAGGACTGATTTCCTTTAGGGATGGACTGGTTTGATCTCCTTGCTGTCCAAGGGACTCTCAAGAGTCTTCTCCAACACCACAGTTCAAAAGCATCAGTTCTTCGGTGCTTAGCTTTTTTTATAGTCCAACTCTCACATCCATTCATGACTACTGGAAAAACCTTAGGTACATAAGCTTTCCTTTTTCTGTTCCACCAAATCACTGACCATTATTCCATCTGAGTTCAATCTGTCTAGTTCAAGGATTGCGGACATCTTTTAGATTCATTGAAACTTGTATTTTTTCTTTCTTTTCCTCCTTTTTACCCTGTGATATACTGGAGGGAAGAAAGAGTTGTAAATCAATATATTTTACCCATAAGCATCACTACTTACTTAAATTGGTCCTAGCCCAGAGTTTTTCCTGAACTTACTATTAGCCTGAAAGGACTGGTTGCTAATATTACTAAATGATAAGTGTAATTTATAAACTTAATATTTTTAACACAATATAATTTTTAGTAATTTTTGAAATTTTCTTAGTCAATTTCTTATGTATTTATTTTCTCAATGCTGGAGATAAAGTTATTTCATTGCTAAGTCACGTCCAACTCTTTTTCAACCCCATGGACTGTAGCTCGCCAGGCTCCTCTGTCCATGGAATTTCCCAGGCAAGTATACTGGAGTGGGCTGCCATTTCCTCCTCCAGTGGATCTCCCCAACTCAGGGATTGAACCCGCATCTCCTGCATCTCCTGCATTGTCAGGCAGATTCTTTACCATTGAGCTACCAGGAAAGCCCCAATAAATGTTTATTATTCAATAAATTAAATGCTTGAATGAATGAATGAAACAACTAAAATAATTGTTTCTGTCTACGTATATTGTACAGTACGAAGATTCTGTTTAGGTAGAAGAGGATTTTCTCACCTACTATATCGAGATTTGATTTGTTGCAATGACATATTTATGAATTTAATAGCTAAGAAGAATGAATATTCACTTCATGGCACCAAAGTCAGTGTCAGTTATATATCAGTTATATAACTATAAGTGATACTAACTTTGGTGGCATGAAGTGAATATTCATTCTCCTTTTATAGTCATATAACAGGCTTCCCAGGTGGCTCAGCAGTAAAGAATCTGCCTGCATGCAATACAGGAGCTTCAAGAAGCATGTGTTCAATCCCTGGGTGAGGAATATCCCCTGGAGGAGGGCATGGCAACCCACTCCAGTATTCTTGCCTGGGAAATCCCATGGATAGAGTAGTCTGGTGGGCTACAGTCCATAGGATCGCAAAGAGTTGGACTTGACTGAAGCGATTTAGTATGCACACATAGTCATATAACAAGTTCAGTTTTTATTAGTGATGTCTTTCCTGATGTGTCCATGAAAATACTGTAACATAACATGATCTCTAAAACTCATGAATACTCTAGCCAGCTTCCATTTAATTTTCTTCCTTTAGGCAGAAATCTTACTACTAATATAAACATCAAACAGCAAGCAGAGGAAAGTACAGTTTTTACTGCATATGTGTGTGTGTATATGTATATACATGTTTATTTATTCCTAAACTACCAATAATTAACATTTTATCAGTTAGGGTTCTCCAGAGAAACAGTATTCAATTTTATATAAATCTATATTATATATAATTGTATTATATATGCATAGTTGTATACTATTTAAATATTTAGTTAATTTTAAGGTCTTGGCTAATGTAATTACGGGGTGGGGGGCAGTGGCTAATGTCAATCAGACAGGCTGGCAAGCTGGAAACATAGGCAGAAGTTTATGCTGCATTCTTGAGGCAGAGTTTCTTCTCTGGGAAACCTTTGTTTTTGCTTTTTAGACCTTCAGCTGATTGGATGAGGCTCATCCACATATTGACAGCAACATCCTTTACTTAAAGTCAAGTGATTTGGATGACAATCACATCTACAAAATACCTTCATGACAACAGTGTTTGATTAAATAACTGGCTACAACAGGCCAGGCAAGTTGACATATCAAAAGAAGAAAATATGTTAATTGTATCATTAGATATAACAAAATGGCTCTTCACTTTTCCTAGCTTTTATGAGCTAAATGGAACTGTAAAAGACAGAGTAGTGTTACAGATAAAGCCATATCAAGTGCAAGATTTCTCAAGGGCAGTCATGATGATTTTTTTCCTGCTACAAATGTTGGAGATTGATCCAAAAGGAACTATATCTGTTTGTAAATATAAACAAAAGTAGAACCAGAGGAGGACACCCAACAAAATGGAAATTCATTGTATGGCTTCTCTTAAGTTGAAATGAAACTGAATAAATGAGACAAATTAAGTCACAGAGTATAAAGGAAATTGAGATCAAATAGATGAATGATAAGTCACATTTTAATTTAAATGTCTAGAATGAGGCGAGCTCAGAAATTATCAGTGCATCTAATAATCACTGCATAATAAAGAGTAGGATGTGATGCAAAAATGTAACCAATTCACTGAATAAGTGAGAGTTGGAGACAAAATTTATGAAAGGACTTTAGAGAAATAGAAGTATAGTCTTAAAGTAAATAACAACAACAACAAAAATCAAACTCAGAAAGTGAATATTCCCAAAAATACATGAATTATTTAACCATAATAATATAGGAGAAACTAAAAATTGAGAAAAACTGCAGGCTTTAAAATTTATAAAATTTATTAAGATAAAAATATGTCAAAACAACCATCTTGCCTTCCAGACTTGAATAAGATTGTCTCAGTAGATTTCTAACCATGTACTGCTAATTCAGGTCTAATGCAAAGGATGGGCCCTTGAATGCTGAGTTGAGATCAAGAGTATTCCAGAATATTAGCTGTCCAAGGGGTCGCACAGAGTCGGACATGACTTAGCAGCAGCAGCAAGGATTCATGTATTTCCTAACATTAATCAAGCTTAAATATATACCTTTACTTTCTCTTTAAAGATAATTTTTAGTGGGGTCCCTCAAATTCATACTTAGGTAAAAGAGTTGTTGCAGTGGGAAATGCAGAAAAGCATCACATTATGATTAACATTAGCCCTAACTGTAAAAGGGACTTTCCCTGAAAAGAATAGGCAGAAAGACAGAATTTAATGAAATGACTCAGAAGCAGAGGGAGGAAACCAATGCTACCTTTTTAGGAGAAAATGTAATGGAAATTTCTTTGTTAATAGCTCTCTTTGGAAAACCAGAAATGTACCCAATAATTCATGTTTGCCCAGGAAGAAAATTTGGGAAAGTGTAAATTAAGGTTGTGTGAATATATATTGTTTTTACTTCAGATTAATTTGAAACTGGAAAATTTGTAATGAACACTTTCAGGAATGCCTCGCATGCTCTGGTTGGTACCTTCTTATCTCTTTATCATTTTTTTGTGAAGATAACTTTTTTGAGAAATTTTTTAGTTTAGCTCCCTCATTATAACCATTTTCATTTTTGGTTGTGACAGAGAGTATTACATTTTTCCAGTTATAAGTTAAAAATGTATAAGTTTAAAGATGTGTAATACATAGACACATACACACACACACATACACTGGAATTGTGTATACCAAATGTAAGCAGTGATAGTCTAAAGCTAATAAAGATTGTCATGTGATATCTCCCCTCTTATTTTTAAAAAAAATATTTTACAACAGCATGTAACTGTCTATTTTGTAAGAAAAACAGCAAAAATGTTGATTTATCTTTCTCTTGGACACATACTTAGATATAATAAAATTTATCATGAAAGTATTTCAGTTTGAAAACTTAAGTTTGTCATATCCAAATTCTAGGAAACTTTCAAAAATATATGTTTTTATTTTAACTTTTGGCTATAGAGAACTTTTAAAATCCTAAAAGATGATGCTGTTAAAGTGTTCCACTCAAAATGTCAGCAAATTTGGAAAACTCAGCAACAGGCACAGGATTGAGAAAGATCAGTTTTTACTCCAATCCCAAAGAAGGACAATGCCAAAGTATGTTCAAGCTACTGTACAATTGTATTCATTTCACATGCTACCAAGATAATGCTCAAAATCCTTCGAGTTAGGCTTCAGCAATACATGAACTGAGAATTGCCAGATGTACAAGCTGGATTTAGAAAAGGCAGAGGAACCAGAGACCAAATTGCCAACATCTGTAGAATCATAGAAAAAGCAAGGGAATTCCAGAAAGACATCTGCTTTATTGATTACACCAAAGCCTTTGACTGTGTAGATCACAACAAACTGTGGAAAATTCTTTAAGAGATGGGAATACCAGACCACCTTACCTGCCTCCTGTGAAATCTGTATGCAGGTCAAGAAGCAGCAGTTAGAACCGGGCATGGAACAACAGACTTGTTCTAAATTGGGAAAGGAGTGCATCAAGGCTGTATATTGTCACCCTGCTTCTTTAACTTATATGCAGAGTACATCATGTGAAATGCTGGGCTGGATGAAGCACAATCTAGAATCAAGATTGGTAGGAGAAATATCGATAACTTCAAATACACAGAATGTGGCAGAAATGGCAGAAAGTGAAGAGGATCTAAAGAGCCTCTTGATGAAAGTGAAAGAGGAGAGTGAAAAAGCTGGCTTAAAACTCAACATTCAAAAAATGAAGATCATGGCATCTGGTCCCATCACTTCATGATGAGGTGCTTGGATGGCATCATTGACACAATGGACATGAATTTGAGCAAACTCCAGGAAAGAGTAAAGGACAGGGAAGCTTGTTGTGCTGCAGTCCATGAGGTCACAAAGAGCTGGACACGACTTAGTGACTGAACAAGAGTGGAGAACTTAAAACACACAAGAGTAAAGAGAATATTGTAAACAATAACAAGGATTTTGTTTTAATGGATTATCTAACAAAATGGTAAAATATATAAAATTTGATGTTGATGCAACAGCAATTAGATGGAGTGAGTTGTCAGTATCGTGATTATCTGTGGGCTTCATGGCACTTAGTAGAGAAAGACAAATGCTCGATTTCAGCTTCTCTTCCCAACATACTGTCAAATTAATCTGCCAGAATTCTATTTAATTTGGTCATTTTTAATCTCAAATATTCCAGGGACAGATCCATCTTCAGTCATAGTCTTACTTTCAACAGGTCTCTTCTCCAGACTCCCTGCTCTCATTTAAAATCCTGAGACTGGACTGCGTGTTGATCACTGACCATATCCTTTTTGTCTGCTTCCTTATCTATAATTGTGGTTTTCTTAGGATGTTCCTTCTCCTATCCTATCTTGGCTTGTAATTTCTCCCCATTCTTAAAGACTGATGTATCTATCTTTGGCTCCATCCAAAAAAAAACTGGATGTGTTATTCCACTCTTTTTCTGCCTACTGTAATTTTAATTAAGCCTTTTACATGATTCCATTTTCTTTCTTCTTCAGCATATCAGCTTTACTTCAAAAATATTTTTAGTCATTGCCTTAGAGTTTGAAATGTGCATGTATAATCTAGGTCTACTTTCAACTAACACTACACCATTTCATGACTGCTGCAGGTAACTTAGAACATGCCCGGTTATTCTTTCTTGTCCCTTTATACAGTGCTGTCATTATTTCATTATCAGTGTGCTGTAATCATCCAATATGTTGTTGCAGTTTTTGTTTTGAACGGACTGTTATATGTTCTATCAATTAAAAATAAGAAAAATAAAACATTTTATTTTGCTTTCATTTATTTCTTCTCTAATGCTCTTCTTTTTTCATGAAGATCTGAGTTTCCGACATGTAATTTTCCTTTCTCTGAAGAACTTCTTTTATATTCCTTGCAAGTCACGTCCACTGTTGATGTAGTTTATCATTTTTGTTTGTCTGAGAAAGTCTTTATCTCTCCTTCACTTGTGTAGGGAAGGAAAAATTTCACCTTTACCCTCTTAGAGTTTTTTGGCTGGACCTGAGAATTAAACTGATGTTAGATTAACAGGAGGAAAACATACAAATTTGCATGAGTTTGACGTGGGAGCCCTCGTAAGAAAGTGAAAACCCAAAGAAACGGTGAAACCTGCACCCAGAGGTAGACGTCCTGGAAGGTGAAGCAAGTGGGCCTTAGGGAGCATCACCACGAACAGAGCTATTGGGGGGGATGGGATTCCAGTGGAGCTGTTTCAAATCCTGAAAGATGATGCTCTGAAAGTGCTGCCTCGATATGCCAGCAAATCTGGAAAACTCAGCAGTGGCCACAGGACTGGAAAAGGTCAGTTTTCATTCCAATCCCAAAGAAAGGCAATGCCAGAGAATGTTCCAACTACTGCACAGTTGCACTCATCTCACATGCTAGTAAAGTAATGCTCAAAATTCTCCAAACCAGGCTTCAGCAATACGTGAACTGTGAACTTCCAGATGTTCAAGCTGGTTTTGGAAAAGCCAGAGGAACCAGAGATAAAATTGCCAACATCCACTATATCATTGAAAAAGCAAGAAAGTTCCAGAAAAGCATCTATTTCTGCTTTATTGACTATGCCAAAGCCTTTGGCTGTGTGGATCACAATAAACTGTGGAAAATTCTGAAAGAGATGGGAATACCAGACCACCTGATCTGCCTCCTGAGAAACCTGTATGCAGGTCAGGAAGCAACAGTTAGAACTGGACATGGAACAACAGACTGGTTCCAAATAGGAAAAGGAGTACGTCAAGGCTGTATATTGTCACCCTGCTTATTTAACTTATATGCAGAGTACATCATGAGAAACGCTGGGCTGGATGAAGCACAAGCTGGAATCAAGATTGCCAGGAGAAATATCAATAACCTCAGATATGCAGATGACACCACCCTTACGGCAGAAAGCGAAGAAGAACTAAAGAGCCTCTTGATGAAAGTGAAAGAGGAGAGTGAGAATGTTGGCTTAAAGCTCAACATTCAGAAAACTAAGATCATGGCATCTGGTCCCATCACTTCATGGGAAATAGCTGGGGAAACAGTGGAAACAGTGTCAGACTTTATTTTTTGGGCTCCAAAATCACTGCAGATGGTGATTGCTGCCATGAAATTAAAAGATGCTTACTCCTTGGAAGGAAAGTTATGACCAACCTAGACAGCATGTTTAAAAGCAGAGACATTACTTTGCCAACAAAGGTCCATCTAGTCAAGGCTATGGTTTTTCCAGTGGTCATGTATGGATATGAGAGTTGGATGGTGAAGAAAGCTGAGCACCAAAGAACTGATGCTTTGAACTGTGGTGTTGGAGAAGACTCTTGAGAGTCCCCTGGACTGCAGGAAGATCCAACCAGTCCATCCTAAAGTAGATCAGTCCTGGGTGTTCATTGGAAGGGCTGATGTTGAAGCTGAAACTCCATTACTTTGGCCACCTCATGTGAAGAGTTGACTCATTGGAAAAGACCCTAACGCTGGGAAGGATTGGGGGCAGGAGGAGAAGGGAATGACAGAGGATGAGATGGCTGGATGGCATCACTGACTCGACGGGCATGGGTTTGGGTGGACTTAAGGAGTTAGTGATGGACAGGGAGGCCAGGTGTGCTGCGATTCATAAGGTCACAAAGAGGCGGACACGACTGAGCAACTGAACTGAATTGAAACTGAGGAGAGGCTAAAGGAAGATACAAATTCTTTTGGCAAGGTCTGTTTGTCCAGAATTATCTTGGCTTTGACTCCCTGTTTGAATGTTTTCTTTCTTCTGGTATGGAGGACATCTTTAGCATGGAGTTTTTAATCTCCTATTTTCAGGAAGAAAGGGGAGATTAGCATGTTCTTGAATCTGCTACTTTTGAAGTACATTTAGCTCAAAATAATCCTTAAACCAAAGAGATATTTTGAGATGGCATATTCCACTCTTGACTTTTGAAGGATAATTTTTCCACATACAAAATGCTAGGTTGGTATTTTTTTCCTCTTTCAATACTTTAATATGCTGTTTACTATCTTTCTGCTTTCATGGTTTCTGAAGAGAAGTCCAATGTAGTTCTTGGCTTCCTTCATCCAAAGGAAAAAAGGTTTCATTTTTTTTTTTCCTTCTGGCTTCTTTAACTTTTCTCTTTTCTTTGATTTTCTTTAGTTTGAATATGATATGTTTAGGTGTCAATTTTTTGTGTTTACTAACTTCATTAATTTTGGAAAATTCTCAGCCATTAAAATGTCATGATTGTGTCCTTTCTTTTCTCTCCTTTTTTCCTTCTAACATTCCTCTCATGTGTGTATTATGCCTTTGGAATTGTCCTACTGGTCTTCAAAATTCTCAGTTGTTTTTCATTCTTTTTCTTTTCAGTTTGGGAAGTTTCTATTGACAAATCTTCAGACTCACTGATTCTTTCCTTAGCCATATATAGTTTATTAATGAACACATCAAAGTTATTCTTTAATTCTTTTCCCACATTTTTAAATGACAAATCTTCAGACTCACTGATTCTTTCCTTAGCCATATATAGTTTCTTTAATTCTTTTCCCACATTTTTAATTTCTAGCATTTCTTTGTGGGTATTTCCTAGAGTTTCCATCTCTTTGCTTACATTAGCTGTCTTTTCTTGCATTTTCTTCCATTAGAGCCCTTAGTATATTAATCATATTTAAATTGCCAATCTGATCATTTCAAAATCTCTTCCATGTCTGAGTCTAGTATTGATGCTTGCATTGTATCTGCAGACTCTTGTTTGCCTTTTAACATACCTTGGAATTTTTTTGTTGACAGCTAGGCATCATGTATAGGATAAAAGAAATTGAGGTAAATAGGTCTTTAGTGTGAGTTTTTAAAATAGGAATTAGGCCGTGTTCATTGGTTACTGTACCTGTAGGTGTCAGAAACTAACATTCTATGTAGTGTTCTAATTTATTATTTCCCCTGTTATCTTTCCCTAGAAACCCTACTTAAATAGGGTCATAAATGCCATTCTTTCCATTGTAATCTCCTGCTATCATATATAAGTCTCCTTGATATGGTTGGTGAAGTGCAGGGGAGCTGAAGCATTCAATAATCCTGCAATTAAGTCTCAGTCTTTCACTGATCCTGATCTTGCTTCTCAGCTTTTTCTCTCACATCTCTTTAGTGAGATAGAATGGTCATCGGGGACTGGAGTTTGATAATTCCCTTCCCACATCAGTTAGACTTTGTAAAACCCAAGTTGGCTAGGCTATAGCAAAATAGATTTTCTTAGCTCAGGCCTTGTTTAAGGAGAAGTGAGTGATCTGGATGTATTTCAAAATGGTTGCTTTTCTCCTCACCCTGCCTAAAGCATGAGGGGATTTTTCTTAGAAGAAAGAGCAACAGATAGATTAGATTTGGGTTGGGAAGATCAGAATTTCAGTTTAAACATGTTAATTTTGAGACATCTTTTAGACATCCAAGTGGAGATCTTAAGTAGATATTTGGAGTGCAGGAGAATTATTGGGCTAGAGATACACATTGGAGAGTCATCAGCATACGGATGAGACTTAAAGACAGACGTGAGACTGTGACAGATCATGTGGGTTTGAGTGTGGACAATGAAAGGAGTGGAACCAAGAAACATTAAAAAGTGTGTGTGTGTGTTGGGGTGGCAGGGGCGGGGGTGGGGTGTGTAGAGGAGAAGGGACCAGCAAAAAATGTGAGAATGATGATAAGGAAATAAGTGAGAAAATTATATAACAAAGAGCCAAATCTACTCTGTCAAATGCTTAGTTAGATAGCATGGCCCATAGGCTTTCCCTGGCAATAAAAGCATCTTAAAGTATTAAGACAGTTCTTTCCCCACCGTACTCATTGTGCCCAAATTCAGATTGTGATCTAGCTTGTATTATGGTCTTTATGTTCAGTTTAGAATCCTCAGAAACTCCTTAATTGCATCTATTCTACCAGTGTCAAGCTGTGCCCTCAGCTTGAGAAATGACATCAGTCTGTGAAGCCATCTAGTCCTAGCTCTATAATTCTTAAACACTGTTCATTTCAATTGAAATAAGTGAGATTTTAAAATTTCTAAAATTATCTTGGGTTTCAGGGAAACCTGTGGCAACAATTTCAAAAGTTTGGGCTTACCAAATTTTATAAAATGAACTGATAAAGCTCTTTTTTTTTTTTTAGCAGTTCCTATTTTTTCTTTTTTAATGGAAAATCTTTGCAGTTTTTACTGACCTTCAACCTATGGACAACCATTGATTTTTTTTCTTTTTTATGTTCAAGAAAATAAAATAATACAATGTCATACTGTGTGTTTTTAGGAACTCTCTTATGCAGCATGTACAAGTAATATGACACAAAGTAGAGTTTTCAGATGATGTATAAACAGTAATGTAAAATATATTAATATAGGTAATGTTTTATAAGAGAAAAATTCTGTCTTCCAAATATTCCAAATTATTCATTTTCAAAAGCATACAGGGAAGAAAGAATATTGACAGAAGGGTGGCTAGACATACTGGAAAACAGTGGTAGATCATAAAAAGGCTACAAAACATTGTGTTAGGAAATTTTCAAGAAAATACAAACCATTATAAAATCCTTTTAATATTCATGTAAAACATTATCTTTTGATGCAAGACCACCTGTAAGGATACTGTGTGGGACAGTATTTGGAGAGCAGATGATTTCAGAACAATATTTTAACTGTCTCTGTGTCTCTGAGACAGTAGGCTCTTGGAAAAAATAAAGAGATTCATTATTCCTTTGACACATTGGCAGAGAATACACTGGTAAGCACTGTGCCAGCAAACCTAGAATTCCTGAGTGGTCTTTTGACTGTAACATTCTGTACTACTTTTCTATCTAGGTGTTAAGGTAGCACCAGCAGAGAAAGGAATAGTTTTCATGTTGGGAAAAGACTGCATTTTGGTATCCATTTCCACATATTAATTAACCTTGAGTACTTTATATCCCATGATTTTGCAAAACAGTTATACCCCATAGGATAGAATTTTGTATATAGAATGTATGTCTTGAGGCTTGTGCAGGAAGAATCTTACTTAAAATACCTGAACTTTCCTCTAAGATTATTTTACATACACTATCTGGACTGCAAAAATATGACCTAAAATGATATAATAAATTTTCTGGAAAAACACACATACGTTTAAACACATATACATACATTCATGTATGTTATGTATGATAAAACCACAAAGAAAAACAATGGAATAGTTAACACCAAAATCAGAGGAATGACTCCTCTTAAAGTGAGGAGGATATGATTTTGGTGACGTTTGTAGGGCTCCAAGATACTAGTTAATGCACATTTCTAAAACTAGGCAGATTTGTGGATGTTGGTTTTATTTATAGTCTATTTCATTTTTAAATATAAAAAAGGGAAAGTCATTCATAAGCAATGTTATATCATAAGCATCTGAGATTTTCTAATAAATTTGTTTGTGTTACCTGGACTGAGTTTGTTTAACATTCTTTGAAGTGAAGTCACTCAGTCATGTACGACTCTTTGTGACCCCATGGACTGAAGTCTTCCAGGCTCCTCCATCCATGGGATTTTCCAGGCAAGAGTACTGGAGTGGGTTGCCATTTCCTTAGAATATTTATTTAATTAGAGTATAGCTGCTTTACAAGGTTGTGTTAATTTTTTCTGCTGTACAGCAAAGTGAATCAGCCACATGTATACATATTTCCCCTCTTCCTTGGATTTCCTGGAGTGATTTTAATACTACTCCAGAGCAACATTTTGATACAAAAAATGTCTTTTCTTTTTCAGTCCGAAAGGATATAGTCCGTATCCTCCCCAGTTTAGATGTTGAAGTCAAAGACATTACCGACAGCTATGATGCCAACTGGTTTCTTCAGGTGTTATCTACACAAGATCTTTATGAAATGACCAATAAAGAGTTCCCCATAGTAGCTGAAGTCATAGAAGTACCCCAAGGAAACCAGCTACCCATAAGCATTTTACAGCCTGGGAAAACCATTGTGATCCACAAAAAGTGCCAGGCATCAAAGATCTTGGCTTCAGAAATTAGAAGCAATTCCCCTAAAAGACACTTCTTGATCCCCACTACCTATAAAGGCAAATTCAAGCGGCGACCTCGAGAGTTCCCAACCGCCTATGACCTTGAAATAGCAAAGAGTGAAAAGGAGCCTCTGCACGTGGTGGCCACCAAAGCCTTTCATTCCCGCTTTGAGGAGCTGTCATCTGTATCTGTCGGGGATGAGTTTCTAGTGCATCACTCACAGACAACTGAAGTCCTCTGTGAAGGAATTAAAAAAGTGATGGATGTTCTGGCTTGTGAAAAAATCCTCAAAAATTCCCATGAGGCAGCACTGCTCCCTTTGTACATGGACGGAGGTTTTGTAGAGGTGATCCACGATAAGAAACTGTACCAGATTTCCGAGCTTTGTGCACAGTTCCGCTTACCCTTCAATGTGAAGGTGTCTGTGAGAGATCTTAATATTGCAAAAGACATTTTGGCTGCTACACCAGGACTACAGTTGGAGGAATCTATCACTAACTCTTATCTACTCATAAGTGACTTTGCCAACCCCAAGGAGTGCTGGGAAATTCCTGTTGGTCGCGTGAATATGACTGTTCAGTTAGTTAATAATTTTTCTGGGGATCCAGGATCACTTCTAGTCAGTACTCTGGTCGAAGAGATCACTGAAGAACAGTATTACATGATACGGAGATATGAAAGCTCTTTCTTGCACCCCCCACCTCGCCCTCCGAAACATCCCTCAGTGGAGAAAATAGAGTTAACTCCGCTAAGCTTAGCCAAAGAAAAGACAGTGGATCTGCCCAAGTCTCCCAAGGTAAGGCTATGATTTTGCAGTTTTTCCTCTTGAGCGTTTTCCTGGAGGCAGTTTATTTCAAGTCTCTTCTGAATCTGGTTTTTGCTTACTTCTCTTCCTTTCATGCCGTATTTGAAATGAGCCTTTCTGATGCACAGTAGATGACTGAACATCAACAGAGCATAAGCTGTTACAGCATTTTGTATTTTGATGCTTCACCAGTAGATGTGACAAGAAGTTTAAGAATTAGAAATAGCAGGGATGGCACTTGATTATGATGACCCAAATTGCTGTTTCAATGGGTTTTGTTAATTAGCAATGGTTTATAAGGTGCCTCAGAAGCAAATCTCTTTTATTTTGGAAGAGCTGTTCATTTTTTTCTAGGTGGAGTTGTTTTAATTCTACATCCAGGAAATGAGCACACAATAAACCCCCTTCTTCTGGGGGTGGGGTACCAGTAGCAGGCGTCTATGACACATGTCTTCATTTTGTTTTATGTGCAGAAAGATGCAAAAGTATCTTGGCAGAACTGTGTGAGAATATGGGCATCTGCCCACATGCTGCCTGTCTGAGAATTGTCATCTTTAACAGTTCTTTTGAAAAACAAAATCAATAAAATCGCAGACAGTATGAGATCATTATAGAATCGACAACTCCATAACCACTCTAAAGATTTTGGGAGGGGAGGGGTTTCAGCTTCATTTTCTCTGGAAGTTTTTGCCTCTTAGAGACCACCTGCTGAGTGCCTGGAAATCACTTACCCCTACACCAGGGAGCTCAGGTCCTTCATCTGGCCGGCAGTGGTTCTCTGCTGTGTGGAGAGAGTGCATTCTGGCCTGGCAGATGTTGAGCTAGCAGCTTGGGGAAACAAAGCAATTAGTAAAACAAAGAGAGATGCTGTGTTTACTCTCTATACTCAGGAATGATAGCAGCCTCAGGCTTCAAGGATGTGGGTATGGAAATACTTTTACTTCTACATTTCAAAGATTGCATTCTGCTTGTTTGCTGGGGAAATCCAATAAAGATCTTCAAACTCATCTTCAGGAAAAGATAAAACCAGCAGAAATTTCCTTTCCAGAAAATCAATTTTGAAGGAGTCATTTTGAAATTAAACTGTTTCCAAATAATGTTGATTAACAGGCTGCTAAACATGAAGAGTGTCTGGCTTCTCCTGTTTAATATATTTTTATTACTGAATCAAATGATGTGAGAGATGGAATGCTGTTCTCATTTTTAGTGGGAAGCAGAAGAAAGTCCCTTCCCCCTGCTACCACCCTCTCACCCGCTATGCCTATGCCTATGCCTATGTCTATGCCTAAGCCTCCAGAACTGTTGAATACACTACATTGGAAAGCAAAAGAGACTTGGCACATGTACTTTAAATTAAGGACTTTGAGATGAGATTAACCTGGATCATTCAGGTGGGTCTAAGTTAATCACAAGAGTCCTTAAAATATCTTTCTCACTTGAGGTCAGGGTCAGAGAGAGATGTGACTGCAGAAGGACATTAGAGAGGTGGAGCATCTCTGCCTTGGTGGATGGAGGCAGGAATCATTGAGGCAAGGAATGTGGATGGTATCTAGAAGCTAGAAGGACAAGAAAGCTTTCTTCCTTAGAGCCTCCAAAAAGTTCCTTAACTGGTTAATGTAAATAGGGGTTTCCCTGAGTTCTGTGAGCCACTCTAGCAAATTAATGGAACCCAAGGATAGGATTCTGGGGACCTCTGATTTGTAACCGTCAGACAGAAGCTGTCAATAACCTGGGGACCTACTACTTGCAACTGGCATCTGAAGTGGGCAGCAGTCCTGTGGGACTGAGCCCTTAAACTGTGTTGTTTTGCTGGCAAAGTGGTTTTTCCCTTCCTTTTTCCTTTTAATGAAAGTATGAGTTCATGTACCTTTGGAGAACCTAAGGGTACACTAGGATTCAGGGTGATTAGAGACAGAATGTAGAACACAGCCAGAGTGGGCCTTCGTTTTCATCAAACATTGGACACAACTTGTGACAGTTCCTGTATCTCGTAGTTTTATCACTACAGAAGAATGTAATTTCTTTGTTTGGTTCCAGTTTTTAAAAGGAGAAGGAGTTTGGATCACATGCCCATCTCCTGTTTCAATCAACTCACTGACTGTCCCAACTACAGCCAGGATTGGTGGGGAAGGGAATGACAACTAGTTGTCTCAAATAATAGAAATATGGGAGCAGTATGTGAAGGTCTAGAGATATAAAAGAGTAGGTGCCTATTATAAGTAGGAGGGAAAAGACCAAAAATCCCTAAACTACTAAGAAAGCATTTGTAGAAAAAAATAAATTAAAAAAAATTTAAATGCCCTTTGAAAGAATGTTGAATGAAAACGATCTATGTGCTTTATTAGGAAAGAAACACAAAGCAATAATGTTGTGTCTAGGTTACTGCTTAGAAAACCTTCTGGTCCTCCTCCTACGCTTCTTAAAGGATATGATACAAGATACTGATTAACAGTCAGATAAAGGTCTGGAAAGGTCAGGAATTTCTGGGGTATACAGTACTATCCTTCTGGTGTGTGGACTGAAAATTCTCTGAACTCTGTACTTTGGGGAATTTTAAGGACGTTTCCTCTTGTAAGCATGAACAATTACTAACTCCACTTCCAGTCCCTCTCCTCTAGAGAATGGGGATTAGGCCTGAAAATTCCAAGCTTCTCATTATGGCTTGGTGTTTCTGGTGACCAGCCCCCATCCAAGAGCCATCTGAGAATCTACCCAGAGTCGCCTTATTATAACAAAAGGCACTCCTATTGATAGCTTATGGTGAAGAATGTGAAATTCATGACCTCCAAAGAAGATTTAGCTTTGGGATCAGACACAAGGCTTGATCATTCAGGCTCTTGTGTGGCAGAAGTTTATTACAATGAAAAAGGACAGAGAACGCTTCTGACATAGACATAAAAAGGGGAACAGAGAGTGCCCCTCTGGCTAGTCTTATCAAGGCCTTACATACTTTTACAGCCATTCCTACAAGATACATCTTAAATTAACAAGATTAGAACTAACAATAGAAAGGTCTTACCAGACCCACTCCCACAAGTTAACAAGATTAGTCAGAAGGTTCTTGTTAAGGAGGAGAAACAATATACATTGTTATTATATAATCATTAGAAGTGAAGTTGCGACCCCATGGAATTCTCCAGGCCAGAATACTACAGTGTGTAGCCAGCCATTCCCTTCTCCAGGAGATCTTCCCAACCCAGGGATCAACTGAGGTCTCCTGCACTGCAGGCAGATTCTTTACCAGCTGAGCCACAAGGGAAGCTCATTAGTACAGAGCTTAAGGAAAAACATACCCTTGAGCAAAATGAGTTTTGTTGTGTAATCATTGGCTCTGGGCTTAAAGAAAATAATGTCTTATGTGACTAAGACTAGTTCAGTTCAGTTCAGTCGCTCAGTCGTGTCTGACTCTTTGCGACCCCATGAATCGCAGCACGCCAAGCCTCCCTGTCCATCACCAACTCTCGGAGTTTACCCAAACCCATGTCCATTGAGTTAGTGATACCATCCAACCATCTCAAACTCTGTCATCCCCGACTAAGACAAACCAATGTAGAAAAAAAAAAAGTTTGTCCTTTTCTCCTCCTCGAGGGTCTCAGACTCCTTCCTCCTTGAGGGCCCAGGTCTCTTGATCAACCTACCTAAGAATTGACTCTCTCACTACCACACAGAAAATTCCAGGAGATTTAGAAACCCTGTGTCAGGAGCTGGGGTCAAAGACCAAGTATTAGAAAAGAAGATGTTCCTAGTATCTTTTTACCTAGGAATTTACAAGGACTTCAGGAGCTCTGTACCAAGAACCAGGGGCAGAGATCAGTGTGTATATTTTCTTTTATCATCAGCTGCTAAACTAAAACAAATGCTATCTTCAATTAAATTCATACATGTAAGATTCCAGATCAAATTAATAATTCCTAACTGTTTATTCAATATTCAGACCCCACAGCGACTCTGTGTCTAGTTCTGAGTCACACTTCTAAACAATGTTGATTAACTGAACTTTGTTAAGATGTTAAGAGTTATTTGTTAAGCTGTTGAAAGGTCCACAAGTCATTTTCTTCTGTGAATGATTGAGGAAACTGAGTGACAGTCTAAACTTGAATGACTTCGTGCTAGATGATGTTAGTTATTTTACAACTGAAAGAGCTATCTTGTAGCAAAGAGTGCATTCTTATTTTCCATTGCGACATTGGTTTAGTGAAAGGAAGGACATTTTGGTATAATATGTTGGAACTTATTTCTTGGCCCTGAAAAGGGCTCAGCAGAAGCTAGGAAACCATAGGTCAGTGGTGTTATCAAGAGATACCTGCTTGATGGAAAGTTTATCACTCAATTGAGAGTCTATAATTCTTCATGATTAGTTTCATCATTTCTGGTGTGGTCAATAAAGAGCTATATTTTCTCTGAAATCAGTTTAAAATACCAGAGTATGCTCTAATTTACCTGTGTTCAGATCTACTGACCCCCTCCTTTGCAACACTTTTTCTCACCATGAAGATAAGACTTTACTCAGTATATTATTTTTGGAATTTAAACGGAAACTCTGTCAGTTTCTGCATAATGTACTTGAAAAATCTTGCAACCAACCATTTCTTATTATCACAATGTCATCCTTTCACATATTTCTTTCATATTTCTTCTGATATCTGCATTAAAGCTCTTCTACGTATGCTTTTGAATGGATTGGATAAGATTTTAAAAAAATATTTGTAGGCAGAAAGCAGCCATTGAAAGGAAGCCTCAAAGATTTTGGATTATATGTCGAATAGTGCCTTAAATTCAGATAATAATTTGTACGGGTTATTTGGAGTTTAACTATTCAAACTGACTTGAGTCATTAAAATACCATATTACATATGTAGGGAAGAATATTAGATCCTTCATTGTATAGTTTACTTTTGCCTTCCCTCGGTCCTTAGCTTTACAAGATCATTTCTTGTACTGTTAATAATAGAATAGTTGTATAGGCTGTCTAATAGTAAGAAATTAAATATACACAGTGTTAGTCAGATTCACTTGTGATAGGTATCCATTGTCAGTTATGAACTCGACACTTCACCTAAGAAGTTTAGAAATTAAGACTCTCTTAGGATAGTTTATAGGAGCTAGAATATTATAGAATTGTTTCCCAAGGTGAGATTGTCAACTGTTCTCTAATACCTAACTAAGAAAGCACTCAGTTGTAGCAGAAATTTGAGAATTGTGGTGTGTGTGCAAGCTGGGCAGATGAGTTGGGGGATGGATTTCAATAGAAATAACAGCACATCTCCAGGCCCATGAAGTCCTTACACTGGAAGATTCTGTTGTTGTTTTTTAAATGTGATAGTTCAGTGTTTGGAAGAATAAGATTTGTAGTCTGGAAAAAAAAAAAAAAAGGATGAGAACGCAGCAAGCAACCTTTCAAATTTCCTCTTAGGTTTATACCAATTAAAAATAGTATCTTTAAGATTTGTGCATTCTGATACTTAATCGGATGAAAACAATGTTATAAAGTGATTGAATGTTATAAAGCAATTAAATAAATTAAGCTGGGCCTAAAATTCTGTTCTAAATAAGAGTGTTGTGGAGTAAATTCTCCTTCTCTGATGGTTAGTTTCTCTGTCAGAAGTAATTTCAGATAGTTTGAAAGAGCATATTCTCACTGGGGTTTTGCCTGTCGTGAATATATATGGCTATGACTTCTGAGTGCCACATAGGAGAAATGTAACTTCTGTATTCTGATGAAAAAGCCTATAACCAGATAGAAAAACAAACCTTTGGTTGAAAGATGAGATATTCTACTCCTTTGGAGACTGCATCTGGGACCAGAAATCTTGCCTTTCACTAACTCTGTTTGGCCATTTAATGCCCAAGTGTCCACTTTGCTGCCAGAATGTCTAGATTTCTGTCGGACAAGAACACCCATAGGAGACATTAAGGCAAAGAGCAGGGGAGGCAGTTATGGCAAGGTACTATGAACTGAGCAGAAAACAAACCCTGTACCAGAATCAGAGTGAGAGCTGAAAAAGGCAGAAGGAAAGCAATCGTTTCTGGGAGGTGCAGAGAGAGAACACTTCAACAGCTGCTGCTGGGTGCAGAGACTCATTTCTGATCTGGTGTGACAGAGTGGCTGAAAAGTGTTCAAGAAACCCACACTCCTGGGCTAAATCTAGATCTTTAGAGACATCCACTCATTTGTCATCCGTAGAATTTAGTCACAAAGGATGTGATTTGCCTTTGTTTTTGTTAACCTGATGTGGTGTAAAGACATTAAGAGTGGGTTTGTAACCAACACTGCACTTCTGAAGACTGATGTCTTAGTATGTCCTCTTGTTCTAACATAGAAGCTTTAAATCTTATTTCGCTGTGAATAGAGAAAATTAATGTGTCAGCCATTTTCAAAGACCAAAAGCAAGGAATGTGAAATATAGACATACTTAAGAAATTGGGGATTTAAATTGAATAACAAGGAAAATAAAGGGAATCTATGATCTTCCTTTAAAAAGACAAATTTTAACTGTGAGATACAGTTTTAGTGTATGTTAGCAGATATTTGAGCTTTTATTAGGGCCATAGAACATACAGATTAGTACATGATGGTTTTTTAGTTCCCTGCAGTTTGTAGTCTAGTAAATGGCTTTAGCCTGTAAATAGCCAACTATAGTAGGAAGAAGTGAAAAAGATGGGAGAATCAGGCAAAGAATGAATAAAGGAAGTGCTGGGTTGAAAATGAGCCAAACCCAATTTCCAGCTGAAACTTTGCAGGTAGAAATCTGTGCCCAATGGGTAGCACAGAATATTTATAAGTACTTTTTGTGCTGTTGGATGTGGGAGAGTAATCAGAACTTTTAAAACTTTCCTCTAGTTATGACACACGAATACTTCTAGCCAAATAGCCAAAGAATGGTTTAAATGAATTTAAAATGAAAAATAATTGGGTAAAGTAAGACATTAGAAAACATTGTCCAATTTTAAGGGAATTGAAAGCAAAAAATAAGCAAGCTGTCAAACTAATAGTAAAATACTATTTTTTTCTAAGGGGTTTTTGTCCAGAGAGCATTGTTTACATTCCAGGATGGTTGAAGTACACTCCTGCTTAGAAGTACTTGAACAAACCAAAAATTTGGCCATCTTTGAGCTTTCTGCCAACTGAGAATGCTCTCACTGGGTGAATGAGAAAGAGCTGATGAGGAACATTGATTAATACTGTTCCTTGCTTCTCTCTCCCATCTGTGGAGTCAAGAAGTAAAATACCACCAAATAGGTGATCACTGTATTTTCAGTGTTAGTAGTAAAGTTCCACAAAAATGTAAATTAAAAAATAGTTATTTTCCAGTAGATTTGCAAAATGATTAAATGAAATTTGGAATAAATCATTTCACTTTAGATTTTTGGCATTTACAAAGGCTTTTCACTTTCTTAAATGTCCATAACCTGGATACCCCTATTTAGACATGAGCAACCTTAGGAGAAGAATCAGCAGTTTGGAATATTCAGTGCACAATTTGTATAAAGGGAAGGCATTTGAATTGCCAACTTCCTATAATCTCTGTAGTGAGTTTAGTGCCTGGAATCATTGAGTTATGCGTGGGCTCACTAGATAGTTAACTGCTGCTTTTTGAGTTTGCTACCTTCATTTTCTTCTAAAATTTTAAAAAATCCAAGGAGCAGGTGGAGAAACCTAGAGAGGGTAAGTTCCAAATGACTTTGCAGTTTCCAAATGGATTCATATGATTTTTTTCATTACTATATTTATCAGTTCTGAATTTGTTTTAAAATAAAAACCTTGCCTAGAAAAAATTGATAAAGCATAAGCTATATATTTGAGCAAATACATTTCTTGCAAGTCAACCATTATTTTTAATCACTGATGTCAGATCTACAAAAATAAGGACATATGCTTTGCTTTGCAAACCAAATTTCCTGCGTAAATGCTAAGATAGAAAATAAGCATAAGATGGTTCTGAAAGAATGTATAAAGATAGGCTTCCAAAAATTAGTATTTTTCTAAAAATTTATAGAGAAAGAAATGATTCATACAAATGCATTATTTAAGGGCAAACTTTCAGCCAGCCTTTTGCAGCATTAAATTCTTTTACATTATACTTCATCCAGACTACCTTCAATATGATCACGATGTCATGGTCATGATCATTATGATGAAAAATACTTCTAAAAACACAAGTTGCTATTAGCTGTCTTGTAGGACACACCATTATTTAAGATGTTTACCATGACCAATTACATAACTAATTTTAAATCTGATGAGAAGAGGAAAAAATTAGGGGAACCTTATAAAATCAGAAGGCCATTGACTAAAAATCAGCCAAATGGAGTAATTTTATATATCAAAGACCACAAGAACTATATAATAAGTCTATAGTTATTTGTTGTTATTGTTTTGTCGCTAAATCATGTCTGACTCTTTGTGACCCCATGAACTGTAGCCCACCAGGCTCCTCTGTCCTTGGGATTTCTTGGGCAAGAATACTGGAGTGAGTTGCAATTTCCTTCTCCAGGGGATCTTCCCGATCCAGGGGTCAAACCCATGTCTCCTGCAGTGGCAGATGGATTCCTTACCACTGAGTCACCAGGGAAGCCCACCTATAGATATTTATGCAGATACAAAATGTAAAAGGGTTGATTGTAAAATTATGGAGTTAGACAATATATTGTGTAGGAGACAAGAATGGAATTTTAACTTGTGACATTATGCTTATTTAGATCACTAAACTTTATATACCACTTGTCCTTAAGAGAAGTTTGTTGTTGTTTTCAAATGCTTTCCAAATATTAACTAATGTTTAAAAAGTGTGCAATCACTAGTTATGAGATAGGATAAAACACAAAGTCATGAGAGATGTGTTCCTTTTGTTGTTACCCAAGGATAGGAATTGCCCTACCCACACTATTTTTCTCCTCGTTGTCTCTGGTTCCAGCTTCTTCTCTGAGCTATAATCATTTCTGCTTTTTCCTTTCACACTAGACACTTCAGCCAAATTCTCTCTCACATGGTTGTCAAGCATACTGTATTCAGGCAGTCTATGTTACAGACAACCTCAGTCTGTATCAATAATTTAAAAAACCTCCTGCTTATACCTCTGTTGCTGGCATTATGCTAGGTGCTTTCATGTATTATCTTATTTAGTCCTTCACACTTTTTCATGAAATGAATCTTGATATTTTTTGCAGGGGAGGTAATTGAGACTGAGAAATATGTAATGGTTGTGGTTCCAAGTGGTGTTCAGGTTGCCAAATTTTATGGTCAATCGTTAGTGCTCATATTATTTAGATACTAAGCAGTAAATGCCACAGTTCAATACCCCCTACTTTTTGGAATTTTTTCTTCGTTTTCTGGAAATGAATACCCTACCAGTTTTCTTATGCTGCAGGGGTCGAATTTTTTTTTTGAGGTCCTTGCTGGTTCTTCCTCTGGTCTTCAGATCTAAGTGTTCAAGTGCCTTGGAACTCAATTCTTACTCTCTTCTCTACCCATGTTCAGTCTTTAAGTTCCTGCTTATACTCACAATTTCTTATTTTATACATATAAAATGGCTCTCAGTAAAGTCACTCATATATATGGATTTATTAAAGAAAGAAACTGGAAATGATCCCCTGTTTTTCTTTTTTTTTAATCTATTTAAATGTGCTTGGATATCAGCTTTTTAAGGAAAGTTCAGTCTTTGAGAGATACCAGCCTCTACCAGTATGTCTGGTCTGTAGCAATTATACTCTTTTCATGTACCTTTAGAAGACATCAAAGGACAAGGAAGTGGTGACATGAGGAAAGACACTCTCTTCTAGCATTTCATTCTTATAAATATGGGTTTATCATGCTCAGAATTTTTCTTTCCTGATCCAGTAATGAGAAAAAGCTGAAGAATACCTTAAGCTATTTAAGATGTTAGAAATTTAGGGAAGACCTAAGGCCATTGCTGGCATGATCAGAGAGTTCTTTGGTGACAATTCAGATTTAGCTGAAATAAATTTCAGGAACTAAAACTAAGACTAGGACTTGGATTAAGAATTTTGAAATTTCCCATCAAGTTGGTGATAACACAGATCCAGAGAGAATAGGAAGCCTTTTATTCATTAAGGGAGCTATGGACCTATACAAAGAAAAAGACTAGTAAGGATTAATGAGTTATGGATTTCAAAAAATGAACATATTCTTAATAAGTCAAGAAAAATCAGAGCATATTACAGTGCATAGAGAAAAACTAGAACTGTATAACTGCAATAAAAGATTGAGGAAAAAGATTTAAAAATCTATTGATTTGAATTTCTTTAAATATTACTTTAATTGTACATTGTGCATACAGTGCTTAAAGTTATTTATATCAATAATTATTCTAAAATGTTAAAAATAATTATTATAATTGTTTACAGTTATTTTAGTTCCATATATATAAAGCCTTAATTATGTGCCATTTACTGTGATCAGCAATGGAGACATAGCAGGTGAATGAAATATAGTATCTGTGCTCAGTGGACTTTCTGTACAATGGATTAGACATAGGAAAACAGATAATTACAGTATGGAAATTGAAAAGTCCTGTTTGTAGGCCAATATTGGGGTTTGGAAGACAACTTATTCAAATCTCCTCTTGAAATGTGGGCTCCCCAGGTGGCTCAGTGGTAAAGAATTCCCCTGCCATTGAAGGAGACAGAGGAGATGTGAGTTCGATCTTTGTGTCTGGAAGATCCCCTGGGAGGGGATGGCAACCCGTTACAGTATTCTTGCCTGGAAAATCCCATGGACAGGAGCCTGGTGGGAAGTCCATGGAGTCAGAGTCGGACACAACTTAGTGATTGAGCACGTACACACACAATGAAATGTGGGATTGAGCTCAGAAAAGGATATTTGATGACTCGGTTGAAATATGTAATTTTGGACATGTAGAAATAGTTAGATGTCGAGTGATGTTTAGAGTGATTTATCCAAAAAAAAAAAAATCCTGTGTTGGCGATAGTGTGGAGACATAACCATATCAAGATCTGTTGTTGTTCACTCACTCAGGCGTGTCCGACTCTTTGCGACCCCATGGACTGCAGCATGCCAGGCTTCCCTGTCCTTCACTATATCCCGGATTTGCTCAAACTCATGTCCATTGAGTCGTCTCCTGGATCCTCATATGAGGATCTAGGAGAAGCTTAAAATGTCTGTAGCACAGTGTAATAATAGGAAGGTAGAGGACCAAAGAGGGTTAGGATATAAAAGGTGAATCATTACCAAGTTTCTTAGGTCAGGGATCCAAGGTGTTCAGTTCATTTCTGTATCACCTTGTCACAGATGGAGAGTGAGACTTTCTCAGAATCAGCATACTAGATTTCCTGCCACACCGCATGTTTCCAAAGGTCAGAACTCAGTTTTCATGTTACTTGACCTACCCTTTGCCTATTTCTGTCATCAGGTCCACATGATTGTGGACTCCTTTCTTCTTACCTAATTTCCTAAGGATTGTTCCCATGTTCTTACAAACCTCACCACCGTTCCTTATCTCTCCTACTTTTAGTCATTTTTTTTTTTGGTTTTGTTTTTCCAAGAGGTACTTTATTTTGTTATTTTCAAGTCTCGTTTGACAATAACCTTTGGTGCTCATTAAACCCACAGCTTTGACTTTTAGCTTAGGATTTGAAACAAACTAGTTCTCATTTTCTCCTTATCTTCCTAACTTTTAAAAAGAAATACTATACTTTAGTGTTTTAGTACACCAAAAAAATGAAGAAAAAAAATCAGTTGTATTCCACATTAAAAAAAAAAAAAGACTGGTTCTTTCTAAACTGCTCTGTATTTTAAGGAATTTGGATTTTCTAAAAGGAAAAAAATGGAGGCTATTGTAGTCTCCCCAGGTGGTAAATAACAATAAAATTTCTATTTTAGATACAAAACATCTAATAAAGACAAGTTTATAGAGACAGAAAACAGAGAAATGGTTGCCTAGGGTGGTGGGTAGGAGTAGAAATGAAATGCAAACAGACAGCATAAAGGAACTTTCTGGGTGATGAAAAAGTTCTAAAACTGGATTTTGGCAATAGTTGCACAACTCTATAAATTTAGTAAACTCATTGAACTGTACACTTAGAAAGTGAGAAGGGTTTTCTGTTTGTTTGTTGGCTGCAAGGCATGTGGGATCTTAGTTCCCTGACCAGGGATTGAATCCACATTCTCTGCCTTGGAAGCATAGTCTTAAACACTGAACTAAGAGTGACAGCATCAACAGGTGTATGTATGGCTGAATCTTTTCACTGTTCACCTGAAACTATCACAACATTGTTAATCAGCTATACCACAATACAAAATAAAAATAATTTTAAAAACTGCACCTCATAAAGTTATTCAATTGTCTAGTTTAGAAAAACACTCTAATTATAAAGCAGATAGTCCATTCAAATAGAAGCACGGAGACCAATTAGAAAGCTTAAAATACTAATATAAGAGAGATAAAATAATTGCCTCTGTGACTGAAAGAGAAATATTCAGAAGGAGTTTAGGTGATGCTATTTGTAGAATGTGTGACTGATGAAGTGTAGGGAGTGAAAAAGGCACTGTATAAGGAAAATATCCGGATTTCTGACATAAGCATCAAAATGGATGATGATGAAACTCATTAAATCAGGAACACAGGACATGGAGGGATGGTTTTGCAGGGAAAAAGGAAGAGTCTATTTTAAAGTGTGCTCAGTTTGAAATATCTGTGAGATGTCTGAGCTGAGGTGTCTGGTTAGAAGTTAACAGTCTGTAGTTTGGGAAAGAATTCCAGGATGAAGTTGATGATTCAAGTGTCAGCAAATATAAATGGTAAATGAGGTTCTGGGAGAGGATTAGATGAAACTGGAGAGTGAGTAGCTCATGAGAAAGAATGATGGAATTCTGTGAGGAAATCCAAAATATAAGGGACAAAAGAGGTACATAAAAAGCCTAAAAATAAGCAATTGGAGAACTTTATTAACTAAATGCTTACAATGAATCAGTCACTACTCTAAGCTTTCTTACCTGTGTAAACTCATTTAATTCTCACAAAAATCCAGTAAATGTAGTCTCAAATTTATTACCTCAATTCTAAGGTGATTAAGGATGCTCAACATTGTATAATTTTCCAAGACCAAAAGTCTGGATTATAGACCTTCGGGTAGATATAATGAGAATACTTGTGATTTTAGAATCAAAATCCAAGCTGTGGCTAACTGATGCTTTTATTTTTCCTCACAAAAAATGATAGAACTCATCAATGTTCTCAATATGTGTGTGACTTAAAATTTCATGGAACTTTAAGTTGTCAAAGGAGAATTTTTTTGAAGCATGGCATCCTCTATTAAGAACCTTCATTGACAGAAACTCCCTTTTCTGGAACATGGTGGGTTGTCATTGTGTGGATAGAGAATGGTGAACTGGAAATAATGCACTAATGATAGATCTCTAGCTCTAGCTCTATACACTACACTTATTTAATTAGCCAAAGAAAAGTGTAGTCCCTGTATAATTGGGAATGAGAAAGTGTAACCTTCCATTATGTCTGAAAGTAAGAGTAAATCTGATATTAGTGAACAATACGAGGACTACTCCACTGTCTTTAAAAACATTAATCACATTTAATCTTCCTTCTGTATTTCTTATCTTTCCAAATGCTGTATACTGAGTAACTTAAACCAGGCACCTAGGAACAATCCTGTATATGCAGGACTCGGAACATGAAGTCCTGCAATCTATGGCAACAGTGATAGCCAGTGTTGTACCTTGGAAGCCAAAGGAAATTTGATACTAGTGAAGTCAGGAGCAAGTGTTCTTTAAGTGCTAGAGCATTTCATCTCACCTTAGGTCGAGAAAGAGGAAGATTGAGAAGTTAGCAAGGGGAGGAGAGAAGATTTATTTTTCAGAAAGTTGACCACATCCTCTGAGTTTTCTGTCTCCAACATTATGAGACAGTTGGGTTCTTCTTTCTCACCTCAGGTTTTGTGATGAGGTTTTCAAGTAATCCATTTGGAGATCATGACATTGGTCTGTGGGAGTTTGAGGAAAATAGGAACTCATATTTGACACATATCTACAAATCGAAAAGTAGATTATGATGGAAGAAGCTCTCCACCTGGGGTGAGTGATACTGGGAATAAACTACATTTCCATCAATGACTCAGCATGTATGTGGGTAGTCTGCAGACAAGATATGAACTTGAAGGAGGAGAAGGGGACTTGACTAATCGGTGTATTTTCTGAAGCCCAAGAGCTGAAGGCGATAGTTGTGGCTAGCCTTTGGCAAGGAAACTGCAGTATCGTTCGTAAATAGGATAATTTCTAAGAAATATGCAGAAGTATCCCATGAATGAATGGGTCAGTGTTTAACTTTTGCCACATCTAAATTACAGAGATATCAGCAACGGAAGACAGTATATATACTTCTTTTTCCCTTTCCTCCCTGGACCTTATGCTAAAGTGAAAAAAGTTAGTGGATAGGGGAAGGAGACACAGAGAGTTAGTAATTAAAAATTCAACCATACTTTCTGTTTCTCTGTTGTAAACTTGGAAGCCTCTTTAGGGCTTTAGCAGTTCAGTTCAGTTCTGTCCAGTTCAGTAGCTCAGTCGTGTCTGACTCTTTGTGACCCCATGGACTGCAGCATGCCAGGCTTCCCTGTCTATCACCAGCACTCGGAGCTTGCTCAAACTCATGTCCATAGAGTCGGTGAGGCCATCCAACCATCTCATCCTCTGTCATCCCCTTCTCCTTGTGCTCTCAATCTCTCCAAGAATCAGGGTCTTTTCCAAGGAGTCAGGTCTTCACATCAGATGGCCAAAGTATTGAAGCTTCAGTTTCAGCATCAGTCCTTCCAGTGAATATTCAGGATTGATTTCCTTTAGGATTGACTGGTTTGATCTTCTTACATTCCAACGGACTCTCAAGAGTCTTCTCCAACACCAAAGGTCAAAAGCATCAATTCTTTGGTGCTCAGCTTTCTTTATGGTACAACTCTAATATCCCCATACATGACTACTGGAAAAACCATAGTTTTGACTAGATGGACCTTTGTTGGCAAAGTAATGTCTCTGCTTTTTAATATGCTGGCCAAGTTTGTCATAGTTTTTCTTCCAAGGAGCGAGCATCTTTTAACCTCATGACTGCAGTCACCATCTGCAGTGATTTTGGAGCCCAAAAAAATAGTCTCTCACTGGTTCCATTGTTTCCCCATCAACTTGCCATGAAGTGATGGGAATGGGTGCCATGATCTTCGTTTTAAGAATATTGAGTTTTAAGCCAGCTTTTTCACTCTCCTCTTTCACTTTCATCAAGAGGCTCTTTAGTTTCTCTTCACTCTCTGCGATAAGGGTGATGTCATCTGCATATCTGACGTTATTGATATTTCTCCCAGCAATCTTGATTCCAGCTTGTGCTTCATCCAGCCTGGCATTTCTCATGATGTACTCTGCATATAAGTTAAATAAGCAGGGTAACAATATACAGCCTTGACATACTCCCTTCCCGATTTGGAACCAGTCTGTTGTTCCATGTCCAGTTCTAACTGTTGCTTCTTGACCTGCATACAGATTTCTCAGGAGGCAAGTCAGGTGATCTGGTATTCCTACCACTTTAAGAATTTTCCACAGTTTACTGTGATCCACACAATCAAAGTCTTTAGCACAGTAATGAAGCAGAAGTAGATGTTTTTCTGGAATTCTCTTGCTTTTTCTATGATCCAGAAGATGTTGGCAGTTTGATCTCCGGTTCCTCTGCATTTTCTCCGGCTTGGACATCTGGAAGTTCTTGGTTCACTTACTATTGAAGCCTAGCTTGGAGAATTTTGAGCATTACTTTGTTAGCATGTGTGATGAATGCAATTGTGCGGTAGTTTGAACATTCTTTGGCATTGCCTTTCTTTGGGATTGAAATGAAAACTGACATTTTCCAGTCCTATGCACACTGCTGAGTTTTCCAAATTTGCTGGCATATTGAGTGCAGCATCTTTAACAGCATCATCATTTAGGATTTAAAATAGTTCAGCTGGCATTCCATTACCTCCACTGGCTTTGTTCATAGAGCTGCTTCCTAAGGTCCACCATAGAGCCACCAAGCAGATGACCTACAAACTGGAGAACAATTGTACTAAAGAAGTTCTTGCACTCTTTCAAAGTTCTAAGACCCACAACAGATTTCTCAACCTGGTGATCTAGCAAAGGTACTGAAAACCCCCAGGGAATTTTACTTTGAAGTCCAGTGTGATTTGATTACAGAATTTCCACCTGACTGGGGAAACAGACTCTTGGAGGGCACAAACAAAACCTTGTGCACACCAGGACCCAGGAGTAAGGAGCTGTGACCCCACATGAGACTGAACCAGACTTGCCTTGAATGTCCAGGAGTCTCCGGTGGAGGCATAGGTCAACAGTGGCCTTCCACGGGGTCAGGGGCACTGAATACAACAGTCCTGGGAGATCAAGCATGCTGACATAAGTCCTTTTGAAGGAGGTCACCATTACTGGAGGGAACACTGTCCCGCCCATCAACAGAAAACTGGATTAAATGTTTACTGAACATGGCCCCACCCATCAGAACAAGACCCAGATTCCCCCACAGCCACTCTCACCCATCAGGAAGCTTCCACAAGCCTATTATCTTTATCCATCAGAGGGCAGGCAGAATGAAAACCACAGTCACAGAAAATGAACCAAACTGATTACATGGACCACAGCTTTGTCTAACTCAATGAAACTATGAGCCATACCATGTAGGACTCAATAGCTGTAGGGTGTCCATGCCACCCAAGATGGACAGATCATGGTGGAGAGTTCTGACAAAATGTGGTCCACTGGAGATGGGAATGGCAAACCACTTCAGTATTCTTGCCTTGAGACTTCCATGAACAGTATGAAAAGGCAAAAAGATATAACACTGAAAGATGAACTCCCCAGGTCGGTAGGTGCCCAATATGCTACTGGAGAAGAGTGGAGAAACAGCTCCAGAAAGAATGAAGAGACTGAGCCAAAGCAAAAACAACACCCAATTGTGGATGTGACTGGTGATGGAAGTAAAGTCTGATGCTGTAAAGAGCAATATTGCATAGGAACCTGGAATGTTAGGTCTGTGAATCAAGGCAAATTGAAAGTGGTCAAAAAGGAGATGGCAAGAGTGATCATCAACATTTTAGGAATCAGTGAACTAAAATGGACAGGAATGGGTGAATTTAATTCAGATGACCATTATATCTACTACTGGGGGCAAGAGTCCCTTTGAAGAATAGAGTAGTCCTCATAGTCAACAATAGAGTCCAAAATACAGTAACTTGGGTGCAATCTCAAAAATGACAGAATGATCTCTGTTCATTTCCAAGGCAAACCATTCAATATCACAGTAATCCAAGTCTATGCCCCAACCACTAATGCCAAAGACGGTGAAGGTGAATGGTTCTATGAAGACCTACAACACCTTCTAGAACTAACACCAAAAAAAAATCTGTCCTTTTCATCATAGGGATCTGGAATGCAAATGTAGGTAGTCAAGAGATATCTGGAGTAACAGGCAAGTTTGGCCTTGGAGTACAAAATGAAGCAGGGGAAAGGCTAATAGTTTTGCCTAGAGAATGCACTGGTCATAGCAAACACCCTCTTCCAACAACATAAGAAACGGATCCACATGGACACCACCAGATGGTCAATACTGAAATCAGATTGATTATATTCTTTGCGGCTGAAGATGGAGAAGCTCTATACAGTCAGCCAAAACAAGACCAGGAGATGATTGTGGCTCAGATCATGAACTCCTTATTGCAAAATTCAACTTAAATTGAAAAAAGTAGGGAAAACCACTAGATCATTCAGGTATGAACTAAATCAAGTCCCTTATAATAATTCAGTGAAAGTGATAAATAGATTCAAGGGATTAGATATGCTAGAGTGCCTGAAGAATTATGGATGGAGGTTGTAACATTGTACAGGAGTTGGTGATCAAAACCATCCCCAAGAAAAAGAAATGCAAAAAGGCAAAATGGTTGTCTGAGGAAGCCTTACAAACAGCTGAGAAACGAAGAGAAGCAAAAGCCCAAGAAGAAAAGGAACGATATATCCATCTGAGTGCAGAGTTCCAAAGAATAGCAAGGACAGATAAGAAAGCCTTCCTAAGTGATCAGTGCAAATAAATAGAGGAAAACAATAAAATGGGAAAGACTAGAGATCTATTCAAGAAAATTAGAGATACCAAGGGAACATCTCATGCAAAGATGGGCACAATAAAGGACAGAAACGATATGGACGCAACAGAAACAGAAGATATTAAGAAGTGGTGGCAAGAATACACAGAAGAACCATACAAAAAAGATTTTATTGACCCAGATAACCGCGATGGTGTGATCACTCACCTAGAGCCAGACATCCTGGAGTGCGAAGTCAAGAGGGCTTCAGGCAACTATAGGACAAAACTTTAAACTAGGAAAGGACTCTGAGGTTTGGTTGTTATACTGAACTGGCCTGGAGTTTAGTGGTTGTTCTACAGATGTGGATTTTTATGAATTATTTGATCACTGAAAGCTATGGGATTTCCCCAAGATTTTATGCAGAGTTAGAACAACCACTAGTTCACAGAGATTTGAAGGGATATAAAAGAACAAGCATGAAGTTGGTTCTGGTCATATCCTATCAAATCCAACTTGCTCAATAAATTGTTTATAACTGTGTGTGTGTTTGCATACCATGTGTGCATATCTCGTGTACAAATATGTATGTTTGCAAATGTGCAATGCAGTTATCTCCTCCTTTTGAATATCAAGTTTTTTAATGTCCAAATATAAGCAAATATGTTATCAATTTCATATAATTTTTGCTATACCAGTGCCCCACTCCTTTTATTTCCTAAAATTTATGTGAAGGTGTTTCTTTTCTCTTTTAAATTTCCTTTGCTTTCATGCTTGTTACTCTGTATTCCTGTTTTTTACCATTTTTTTAATATTTTTGATATAAAAAAGTTGTACACAATGAACATATATAGTTTTCTGAGTTTGGTCATAAGTATACACCCATGAAAGCATCAGCACAGTCTGTGTCAGAAACCTCATTCATCACCTCCAAAAGTTTTCTTCCACCCTCTTTATTATTGTTGCTTACTCTTTCTTAAATCACGTTTGGTTTTCAGTAACCCTAAGTCATTGGAGAATTCCATGGACAGAGGAGCCTGGAGGGCTACAGTCCATAGGGTTGGACATGACTGAGCAACCTAACACTTTGACACACACTTTAGCTCATCTCAATTCTGTTGCATCAGATTGCTCTGATCTTTAGTGCCTCACCCCAATGTATGAATTCAGTTTGTTCTCTTCAGTTTTTCAAGGAAACACTAGCAGTGCACACTTGGGTAAACATGAATTTGCTGAAGGTCTAGTAATAATAGCTGGGAACAGGAAGTGAAAGTTCTAAATCCTCATGTTTAATGATTAATTCTTGACCCTTAACCCTCTTCAGGTTTTATCCTCTCATAAAATCAATGCTTTTCCATCCAGGATTGTCTCATATTGGTTGTTGCTTAACAACAAAAGAAAGAGTGATAATAATAATAAACTATTAGTTTAAGTAATAAATAATTGAATTAAGTTATTAATTTAATGAATTCAAAATGCTCATTCTCATAGTTTAGTTATGTAGTTTTAAGCTTGAAAGGCCTGACCTGCCTTGAAGTAAGATCCACTTATAATTTATTCTGTATCTTTATTCATTTTCTTATTTAACTCTCTGTTCCATGAGGAATTTATTTTGTGCATTGCATGAGATGAGGATCAAACTTTATAAAAACTGGTCCATATATTTCTCAGTACTATATATTTACTAGACTATTCTTTACCCATCTGTATTGGAGACAGTTTCTCGATTTTTTATTCTATTTCTTTGGCTTACCTGAGTTGTCTTAATGCAAAATCAGTAACTCACAATGCAGTATTTTCTAATACATCTTTTTTTTAATTTATTTTTTTATTGAAGGATAATTGCTTTACAGAATTTTGTTGTTTTCTGTCAAACCTCAACATAAATCAGCCATAGGTATACATATATACCCTCCCTTTTGAACCTCCCTCCCATATCCCTCCCCATCCCACCCCTCTAGGTTGATGCAGAGCCCCTGTTTGAGTTTCCTGAACCATATAACAAATTCCCTTTGGCTATCTATTCTACATATGGTAATGTAAATTTCCATGTTACTCTTTCCATACATCTCACCCTCTCCTCCCCTCTCCCCATGTCCATAAGTCTATGTCTGTTTCTCCATTGCTGCTCTGTAAATAAATTCTTCAGAACCATTTTTATAGATTCCATTCTAATACATCTTAACACTGACATGTATTTTTCTTTTTATCAATAATTGTTGCAGTTCTTATCTTATTCTTTCAAATTAATTTTTAAAACACTGTTAGTTTCTATATAAACATCTGATGGGGCTTTTGGCTGAAATTATGTTGAACTTAAATATTAATTTAGGAGAATATAAATTTTTTGATACTTAGATTTCCCAACTTGATAAATCATTTGATATTCATTTAGTTAAATCTTCTCATTAAAATCATGCATCTTTCTAACAATTTTTCATGCAGTTGTGATGATTCATCATATTAGAGGCCCTTCCTTGAGATTTAGGAATATTCAGCACTGTGGTACTTTTTCTGGTGTAGGATTTACGTATTTTTGTGGGGCTTCACAGGTGGTGTGAGTGGAAAAAAATCGGTCTGCCAATGCAGGAGACAAAAGAAACATGGGTTTGATCACTAGGTCAGAAAGATCCCTTGGAAGAGGAAATGGCAACACACTCCAGTATTCTTTTCTTGCCTGGAATATTTGATGGACAGAGGAGCCTGGCGGGCCATAGTCCATGGAATCACAAAGAGTCAAACGTGAGTGAGCCCAAACACACACATTTGAGTAAAGCCAGAGGGTATGTCTTTTAACATGGTGATCTTCTTTTAGTCAAGTCTCTCAACCAGAAAACATCTCTTTATTGTTATGTTCTAAGTACTATTTTAAGTACTGCATATAAATCAGTAGTAAAACATCTTGGTGACTGTTTTGATACCACATTTAATATTATATTCTGGTAGGAGTAAATGATATAGAATGTTGAGCATGGTAAGTGCTACAAAAAAAAAAAAGAATAAAGCAAGATGTGTGTGTTTGTGTGCTCAGTCACACCCGACCCTTTGCCACTCCATGAACTGTAGCCTGCCAGGCTCCTCTGTCCATGGAATTTTTGAAGCAAGAATTCAGGAGTGGGTTACCGTTTCCTCCTCCAGGGGTTCTTCCCTACCCAGGATCAAATCCACTGTTTCCTGCCCTGGCAGGGAGATCTCTTACCACTAGTGCCATCTAGGAAGCCCCATAAGAAGGATTAAGAGTATGAGGCTGCTGCTGCGTCGCTTCAGTCGTGTCCGACTCTGTGCGACCCCATAGACGGAAGCCCACCAGGCTCCGCTGTCCCTGGGATTTTCCAGGCAAGAACACTGGAGTGGGTTGCCATTTCCTTCTCCAATGCGTGAAAGTGAAAAGTGAAAAGTGAAAGTGAAGTCGCTCAGTCGTGTCTGACTCTTCACGACCCCATAGACTGCAGCCTACCAGGCTCTTCTGTCCATGGGATTCTCCAGGCGAGAGTACTGGAGTGGGGTGCCATTGCCTTCTCCCAGAGTATGAGGGGAATAGAATAATTTTAAATAGGGTGGTCATAGTATGCCTTACTGAAAAGACAGCGCTTTTCCAAAGACTTGAATGGGTAAGAGGAGCTACCCAGAGACCAGGAAGAAGTGTTCCAGGCCAGGGAGAGAGATGGTACAAATCCTGAGGCAGGAATGTCCCTGATGTGCTTGAGAGTCAGCTGGATAGCCAGAATAGTTAGAATATAGTGAGTGAAGGAGACAAAGGGGATGAGATCAGAGGAAATGAGGAAGCCATTTGTTAGGTCTTTGTAGGTCATTGTAGTGATTTTCACTTAACTTTTCATGAGATGTGAAACAACTGGAGGATTGAGTAGGGGAATGAGATAAACCATCTTACATCTTAAACTCATTAGGACTTTTGTGATGCTGTAAGACAGTAGCAGAGCAAGGATGGAAAACAGGGGTACCAACTGGGGATCATGCCGCATTATACTGTCCTGAGCCAGGGTGGTAGCAATGGAGGTAATAAGAAATGGTAAGTTCCAGAAGTATTTTGAGTGAAAAGTCAAAAATATTTCTTCTGGATTGCATTTTTTCTTCTACTTTCAATAAGAGATCTTCATTTTATAACTTCTCTACTGCTGACTTTTTAAATTTAGCTTATTTCTACATGGGTTCTCTTAATAACATAATTTTCTTCCTTTGGACTTTCAGTTCAGTTGAGTTCAGTTGCTCAGTCGTGTCCGACTCTTTGCGACCCCATGAACTGCAGCACGCTAAGCATCCTTGTCCATTACCAACTCCTGGAACCTACTCAAACTCATGTCCATTGAGTCTGTGATGCCATCCAACCATCTCATCCTCTGTCGTCCCCTTCTCCTCCCACCTTCATTCTTTTCCAGCATCAGGGTCTTTTCAAATGAGTCAGGTCTTTGCATCAGGTGGCCAAAGTATTGGAGTTTCAGTTTCAGCATCAATCCTTCCAGTGAATATTCAGGACTGATTTCCTTTAGGATGGACTGGTTTGATCTCCTTGCTGTCCCTTGGACTTTATATGGGTGTAGTTCTCTTTTAAAAATATTGAAAATTTAATTTTAGCTATGATTTAAAAAAAAAAACGAAAAAAAATCTGGAAACTTGGAGAACATAATTCTTGTCCTGGCTCTGTTACTAGTTAGCATGTAGTCTGGAATAATCTTAGCATCCTTGACTATAAAATAAAGTTGGAGTTAATGATCAGTACTATTTCTCTGAACTTAAGTATTCTACAAATCTCTGATCCCATATTTATACAGTGGTCTGTAAAGAGTTAAAAGTAACTGAAAAATCTTCATTTAAGTTGCATGAAATATCAACATTTTGCTTTGCCATAGCTGAATAATTTTAAAGAGATGAAACAGAAGTATCCAAAAACTAGGCTTATGGTACTTTGGGGCAATGGTCATCTCCCTGATGACATTGCCTGTAAGAGGAGTCCTTATCTATAATGCTTGATTTAATGTGGCCTGTTTTGGCTTCTTAATTCTGCACTTAGTAGGATTTGGCCCATTTTCTCTTCTCTCTTTTCATGCTTCTCTGGAAAGACTTGCCCAGGAACTGCCTCTTTTCAGAATCACCCTTTCCTATTTCAAGCCTGCTGCTCCAAAGCTTGTTTTATTGTGGTTGTGTCATTCCATTAGATGTGCATGCAAAAATATCCCCATCACCTTTTTATCTTCTTCATCTTAAAATTTCCCTGTATTTGATGCCTTTCTTGAAATTCCTTTCTAGAGCTACCAGTTCCTTCCCCATGTTGCCCACTGAAACCCATTCTTCATGTGTAACTTGTCTCTGTTCTCACCTAGATCATGCAATACATTTGAGTCTGTGCAGTGGTGCAGCCAGTCCTTTCAGAAGCTAACTCAATTTGTTTTCAAAGGAATATAACAATATTGTTTTCCCCATCTCAAGGGTGTTACATTTGTGACTCTATGTGGCAATGAGAGACCAGAATTAAAATACTAAGAGGCTATGGAATGAAAGGCATAAATAGCTTGTTCTTGCAAATGGAAAGAAATTTACTCTTATTTAGCTAAAAGCACAAGACCTTTGTAATCAAACATTTAACATCATGACCAGGCCAGGAAAAAAGTGTACTTGCTCAGTTATAATTGGTTCAACTCACAGAAGTGGATTTCTCATTGTCTGAGCAGCTACAGGAAATATGGCTAATAAAAGCAAATGTCAACCTGACTGAAGCTGTTCTATAAAACCCTGCCAGACCACTCTGTACCACTGTTATTTCCTGTTATGAAAACTAAACCTTAAGTCATGGTTAAAAGGTAATCAGTGTTCAAGAGAGTGGTCTGTAGAGGTAAGCAGTAATTTAGATTTGATTGGCAGCATAGGCTTTTCAGGGAATAGTTCAAAATAAGGAGCACTTTAAGAGAGCCAGAAACACAATCCAAAATGAAGATTCGCAGAATTTTCCCAACATTGGGTTATCGATAAATATGTTACAAAATTTTCAAGTTGTGTCTTTCCTAGCAGCTATAATTAAAAATACACAGTGGTTTTGTATACTCCATCTCATTTGAGCCCTATAACACAACCTCGTGTTATAGACATCATTATCACTATTTTATAGCTAAGAAGACTTGCCCAAGGTTCCCAGGTTTGCGGTCAGAATCAGGGTGAATATTCTCTATGCTCTCCTGCCAGCAGAGTCCCTAAGCTTCTTAGGATCCCAGATGCCTCCTGGAAAGGTAATATATGAATGACCCTATCAATTTTCTGCTCTGTTGTTCCTTGTATGGAATTCATGTTTATTGTTTCCATCATTGGCCAAACAGAGTGATTGCACCTTCATCACAGGGGGGTTATAAAGACAAAATCTCCCCAAATAACACATGTCTAAAGGTGAACATATCACAAGGGAATTAATATTGCCTCACCTAAAAGCTCAATTTCTCCTGTTTTATATGCAGATTTCATGATTTGAGATAAAGTTGTTTCCTTTAGGTCAAAGACATTGTGATAGGTACATCAGTAACATAAATTTAGAAGCAAATGCATTTTTATTTTTGTATAAAAATGGTGTTGTTACACATTGTTGCAGAGAGGGATGTTGTAAACCATTTTCCTCTTTGGATCTGTACTGTTTCTGTAGTTCTGTGTGCTAACCAGGTGAACAAAGATTGTGGTAAGCTAATACATTTGGATTGTATATTGACATTTCTGCAAACTTTTTTTTTGACATTTATAAAATTAATGTCTCTCTGTTTCTGTTCTGTCTTCCTTCTGAGATAAAGCAGATCTAAGTTTCTAGGTATTCCTCACTTTGCTTAGGAGAATTTTCCAGTTTGGAACAACTAATGAAGTTATCTTGACCATAGTTCCCTTGGAATTCCTTAGAATTTTATTTTTTATTTTACCACCTTACTTGCTAAAATTAATATTGATGTACATGTCTCCTTTGTTAGACTGGAATAATCTGTGCACTAAATACCATATTTCAAATGCGTGTATGACTACCCTCAAAAGATGCTAAATAAGTCTTTGTCTGGAGTTGAACAAGAGAACAAATTTTCAAGACACTTGAAAAAAGTCTCCCAGAGGAAAAAAATTGAATTATACACAGAATTCATGTAGTTTCAATGCAAAGCTAAATAACTTTAGGACTTATTTCTAAACTACATGCTAATCATACTCAATTGTTTATCAAACTGTATATCAGTTGGTTGGGATATGTAGATAAGGCACAACAAAACCAACACACAAGAAAAAAAAGCAACCATAACCTAGAATGGTCAGGCCATGTGGATTATTACAGTCTATTGAAAGGACTTTATTCTTCTGTGACTTCTAGAGGGAACCACTAAAGGGTATGGAGCAGAGATGTAGTATGATATAACTTACGCTTTAAAAGAATCACTATGGTCCTAAGTGGGTCACAAATTATTAACACTGGCAATTGTCAAGACACTGAAACTGTTTCTAAAATGTGACCTAGATGTTGTGACCATTTTATTATACTTTTGAAATTTATTTGAAAATATTTTTATTATATCAAAATTAAGTCTATTTTATTTCTGTAATACTTTGTCATATTCTGGGCAAGGTAGAGGATAATGAGGATTAGGTGAGGTAACTTAGTGTGAACAGAATTTTTAAGATACAAAAAATATATTGCCTATTCAGTGACACAAAGGGTGGATCTCTGCTGGCATTATTATTTTTGTTGTGTCTTTTCAAGAAAAGATACAGGAATAAAATGTTAAGAAAACTTATTTTCAATTAGGATACTGCAGTCTAAAAATATATTTTAGTACCATGTTACTGCCAGTAAATTATTACTTTCAAAAAAGTTCAGACAGTTCAAAGGCAATAATTATGAATATCACTGATTTCTTGAATGAACATGTCAATAATGATGACGAACCATTTTACTTTTCCCCCTTTACATTAGACTTCCAACCTTTCATTATTCAATAATAGAGAATTGTAGAATAAATCAGGAAAGGTCATTAGACTGCTTAGCCTCAGCACCTAGATCTGACTACTGGAAGGCAATTCTGTTAACCCAGGGTCCAAACTTTCTGAGGAAAGACCATTGGTCTTGGTTAAAGGATGACTAAAGAGAAACCATGCCCTAGAATATAGAAGCAATATATTACTTCAGAGGGATTTTGAGACCTCTTTCCCCTGTAGATATTAGCTTATATCCCAAAGTAAAAGTCTCTCCCTATTCAAAGGGGAGGATGGGCCACTGTGTCAGCCAAACTTCTGAGTGTCATGCTTTTGTGAGTCTGTGATACAACCCCTCTGTATGCGTAGAGTAATAGCATACTGCCATAGCCTTGCCAGTAATGAGATGCTCTGTGAATGATAAACTGTGTTCTGATCTGTAGACTTTGTGTTTCTTGTCAGAGTACCTATTGATCGATTGATTTATCAAATAATCAATCGATCAATCCATCTACCTATCTACCTATCCATTTAACCTACCATCTACCTGTCTACCTACCTATCACCTGGGTAGCCTGATTTCTCATCTTATAAGTAATGTCTCAGATCCTTCACAATTTCAGATTAAATACTGATATATTCCCTTCATGAGGCTCATGCCATAGTGATGTTTGTATTGAGAAATGAGACCTGTTTTGTGATATTAGTTGTCAAGACATTCTGTCATTTGTTCTCTATGATACATTCAAAAAAGAGATGAAATAATGTGTGTATAAGTATCTTCTTCACATACACCCACACTTTCAGGACTGTTGATATGTATAGGGAAAAGCACTTTCCTAAAAAAAAAAAAAAAAAAGCACTTTCCTGGCTGAGATGATGACTTTGAATTTCATTGAAACATAATAAGTTTAAATATGATGTCATATAGAGAACATGGTGACATGAGTGCTGCATAATGTCATGTTGACACACTCAGTGTATTGGTAATCTTTTTTTTCTTTGCGTGAGTAGCTATGCAGGGTTTTTGTTTTCTGGTTAAGTACCAAGGTGATGATGTGATATGTGTAGTATACATTTGTGTGTGTGTGTGTGGTGTGTGTGTGTGCACGCACATACATGTGCACCTGTGTCTTTGCATGCAAGGGTGATGGAGAAAGGCAGAGGTAAATGAAACAAAAATGTTAGGAGATTTAGAATATGAAAGGGATAACCTGATATCTTGTATTTTGATTGCCACAGCTGGTATCACAGATTTAGGAAGATGTGATGAATAACTGCTGAATGATTTTCGATAGATGGCCTAGTGATAGGACTATTCCCAGACAGTGTGTGGAGTGAGGTCAAGGAATGGCAAATCCAACTAAAGGAGCTCTTCAGGGAGCTGCCAGATTGATGTAACAGTGGCAATGCTCAAAAATGAGGTATTTCTTTAAAAAAATTATTTTATTGTGTTAAGAATGCTTAACAATAAACTAGCCTATTAACATGTTTTAAGTGTATCTTTGTGTGGATCACAATAAACTGTGGAAAATTCTGAAAGAGATGGGAATACCAGACCACCTGACCTGCCTCTTGAGAAATCTGTATGCAGGTCAAGAAGCAACAGTTAGAACTGGACATGGAACAACAGACTGATTCCAAATAGGAAAAGGAGTACGTCAAGGCTGTGTATTGTCACCCTGCTAGTTTAACTTACATGCAGAGTACATCATGAGAAATGCTGGGCTGGATGAAGCACAAGCTGGAATAAAGATTGCCAGGAGAAATATCAATAACCTCAGATATGCAGATGACATTACCCTTATGGCAGAAAGTGAAGAAGAACTAAAGAGCCTCTTGATGAAAGTGAAAGAGGAGAGTGAAAAAGTTGGCTTAAAGCTCAACATTCAGAAAACTAAGATCATGGCATCTGGTCCCATCACTTCATGGCAAAAAGATGGAGAAATAGTGGAAACAGTGGCAGACTTCATTTTTGGGGGCTCCAAAATCACTGCAGATGGTGACTCCAGCCATTAAATTAAAAGACACTTACTCCTTGGAAGAAAAGATATGACCAACCTAGACAGCATATTAAAAAGCAGAGACGTGGTGGGGGGCGGGAAAAAAAAAAAAAAGCAGAGACATTACTTTGCCAACAAAGGTCCATCTAGTCAAGGCTATGGTTTTTCCAGTAGTCATGTATGGATGTGAGAGTTGGACTCTAAAGAAAGCTGAGCACCGAAGAATTGATGCTTTTGAACTGTGGTGTTGGAGAAGACTCTTGAGAGTCCCATGGACTGCAAGGAGATCCAACCAGTCCATCCTAAAGGAAATCAGTCCTGGAAGGACTGATGTTGAAGCTGAAACTCCAATACTTTGGCTACCTGATGCAAAGAGCTGACTCATTGGGAAAGACCCTGATGCTGGGAAAGATTGAAGGTGGGAGGAGAAGGGGATGACAGAGGATGAGATGGTTGGATGGCATCACCGACTCAATGGACATGAGTTTGAGTAAACTCCAGGAGTTGGTGGTGGACAGGGAGGCCTGGCATGCTGCAGTCCATGGGGTCGCAAAGAGTCGGACACGATTGAGTGACTAAACTGAACTGAAGTGTATAATACAATATTGTTGAACATAGGTGCTATATCATAGAGCAGATCTCTAGAACATATTAATCTTGCTTAACTGAAATTTACGTCCATTGATTAGTTATTCCCATTTTCCCATCCTTCTACTAGCAACCACCATTCCACTCTTTGACTTTATGAACTTGATTACTTCAGATATTTCGTAAACATAGAACAATGAGGTATATATCCTTGTGCCTGACATTTCCCTAAGCATGTCTTTCAGGTCTATCCATGTTGTCACATTTCATTGGATTTACTTATTTTTTTAAGGCTGAACAGTATTACACTGTATGTGTATACTGTATTTTCCTTATCCACTTACCTATCAATGGACATTTAGCTTGTTTTTGCCTCTTGGCTATTATGAATAGTGTTAAAATGGATATGAGAGTGCATATGTCACTTTGAGATCTTGATTTCAGTTCTTCTGGATGAATACCTAAAAGTGGTATTGATGTATGATATGTAGTTCTATTTTTAATTTTTTCAGGCACTAAAAACCCTGCATGCCTCTCTGATGGCTACAGGGTTGCTGGTTTTCACAGCTACTGTGATTGCAAGGCTGTTGGTTTTCAAGGCTGCTACAGAGCTAGGGAGAGAGGAATAGGACTAAAGCAAGTAAGACCCTACAAATCACACTGTCCTCATCAAGATTCAGTCACTTTTCTTGAATAAAAGCATCTCAGATTCTTGCAAGTATTTAATTAATCTCTAGAGTTTTTAGAAAGTTGATTCTGATGATTTTTGCCAGTGTTCATTGCTATATTGGAGGTCCTTAGTCCACAATTCCTAACTGTTCATCTTGGGCAAATTAATTAACATCCTCTCCCCTCAGTTTTCACATTTGTGAAACAGGGATAATAACATACCTCAGAAAAGTTGTGAGTATTAGGCAAGCCCATTGAGGAAAATCACCGAGAATAGTACCTGGCACATAACACCCAATAAACACTGGCCAACATGATCATTTACATTCACTTTAAATACGTAAGTTCAGGTATTAACAAACTTATCTTTTAAAAAAAAATTTGGTACGTCACATTTTATTTCTTCTGAATTAATTTATCTGGGTAGATGGATTTATAGATTATATGATACAAAGTTTCAGATCACAGCAGTTGGTAATGTTTTATGTTCCATTACATTGAGTATTCCCTAAAGCTTTTTGAAACAAACCAGATGGCCAACCTGTTGGAGATATTATGCTTATACTTACTGTTCAAGTATGTAGGCTGAAAAAAATCACACTAAAACAGGGTACTTTTGTTACTTCAGAAAAATAAGCCTGTTACATTTTTCTATGTACTTTTTAAAATGTGTTTACAAAATTGCACTTTTTGAAAGGACTATCTCAGGAAGAAAATGTAACATTTATAATATTTTATGAGGTACCTAGAGTTACCAAAGTCATTAAGTTTTTATGAAACATTTTAAATTTTAATAACAAGCAAAGATGCTTCCTTAAGATATCTTCTCCCAAAGATGAGTGGATGTTAGAAGACGGGGCTATTTCAGTGCCTTAAATGTCAGCAAGCTTGAGCCTGTCAGAGAAAGTAAATAGGAATTAAATGAATGGGATTAATACATAATCAAAATGGATAATTTGGAATATTTAAAAATAATAACTAGGTATGAAAAATCATCATTATTTCTCCTCTCTTTTATAAATATATTGAGCATAATATTCATTTAAATATTCACTTCAGGTTTTCTTTGGGGATTTATTTTTTTTAGTTAGTGTTCTCTGATTTTTGAATAAGCAAGCAAAGATGTCTATGTTGGTTTACCAGCTGTTCTTCTTCTTTAAGACTCAACTGATATATTTCAATTATTATATTTTTGAATATTTTGATATGTTAAAAATTACATCAAATTAGATCTAAGAGAGATAAATATACTTCACATAAAACCTTCTAATCATTCTTAAAAAAAATTATTTCTTAAGAATCAGCATTTTTACTTAACTTCATATAATCTTTTCATGTATGCCATGAATATTTTATATATATGTTGATAGTGTGACTTCTTTTGCTATCTGATGTTTTGGAAAGGAAATGCTTTCATAGGTAAGCCCTATGGCAATTAGATTCTTTCAGTTGTTATTACCAAAAACTCATCCCAAACTAGCTTTAGTGTCTTTTCTGTCTCCTCACCTCTGTATGTGTATATGTTGGTCACTCAGTCGTGTCCTACTCTTTGTGACCCCATGGACTGTAGTCTGCCAGGCTCCTCTGTCCATGGAATTCTCCAGGCAAGAATAATGGAATGGGTTACTATTCCCTTCTCCAAGGTATCTTCCCAACCCAGGGATCAAATCCTGGTCTCCTGCATTGAAGGCAGATTTACCTGAATCTGAGCCACCATGGCTCAGCCACCTGAGCTTTCCCTGGTCTGAGCCACTGGGGAAGCCCCCTCACCTCTGTAGCAGACTTAAAATCTAGTAGCCCTGCAAAACACAGTATCTGTGAAAACCAGCTACCTTGCAGCCATCAGATCACATTGAAAATAAAAGGATGGAAAAAGATATTCCATGCAAACTGGAACCAAAGAAAGCAAAAGTGACTACACTTGTATCTATGCTGTGCTTAGTCACTCAGTTGTGTCTGACTTTTTGTGACCGCATGGACCATAGTCTACCAGGCTCCTCTGTCAATGGGGATTCTCCAGGCAAGAATACTGGAATGGGTTTCCATGCCCTCCTCCAGGGGATCTTCCCAACCCAGGGATAGAACCCAGGTCTCCTGCATTGCAGGCAAATTCTTTACTGTCTGAGATAAACACTTGTATCACACAGATATATTTATCTGAACTTATATATCACAAAATTAGACATTAAATAAAAATTGCTGCAGGAGATCAAGAAGATCATTACATAATAATAAAAAGATCAATTAAACAGGAAGATAAAACAATTACAAATATGCATATACCCAATATCAAAGCATTTAAATATGTAAAGCAAACATTGGCAGACCTGAAGGTAGCAATAGACAGCAATAAAATGATAATAGGAGACTTAACCCACTTTAAATAATGGATAGATTACTCAGACAGAAAATCACTAAGGAAACAAGATCCGAACAACATTAAATACCAAACAAACCTAACAGACATACACACAGCTTCTACCCAACAGCATGCTGACTGCACATTCTTTTCAAGTGCACATGGAACATCTAAGATCACATGTTAGGTTATAAAGTAAGTCTTAAGAAATTCAAGAAGAGTGAAATCTCAATTATATTTTCATATCACAATGGAAATTAACTAGAAACCAATAGCAAAAGAAAACTGGAAAATCTCATGAATAAATGGAAAATAAAGAATACACTCTTGAGCAATTATTGGGTCAAAGAATAAATAAAAAGAGAAATTAAAAAATATCATAGACAAAAATGAAAGCACACCAAAATGAGATGTAGCAAAAACAATACTAAGAAGGAAGTTTAAAAGCATCTATACAAGGTAGATCTCAAACAAGGAAGATCTCAAATAAATCACTCAATTTTATACCTCAAGAAATATAAAAATGACCAACTAAGCCACAATTAGCACAAAGAAGGAAGTAATGAAGATTAGAGCAGAAATTAAGTAGAGAATTGGAAAATAATACAAAAAGCAATAAAACCAAGAATTGTTGAAAAGAAAACAAAATTGATGAACCCTTAGCTAGACAAGGAATAAATCAGTGATGGTACAAATAAAATCAGAATTAAAAGAGAAGATATTACAAATAAAGACACTGAAAAAAAAAATCATAAGGGATAATTGTGAACAATTGTGAGCTAGCAAGTTGGACAACTTATAGGAAATGGAAAAATTGCTAGAAACATAAAACCTACTAACACCGATTCAAAAGAAATAGAAAGCCTGAACAATAACAAGGAGATTGCATCAGTAATCAAAAACCTCCCTACAAAGAAAAGCAAGGACTAACTAAGGATAACATCGCAGGTGATTTTCAGTTCAGTTCAGTTCAGTCGCTCATTTGTGTCCGACTCTTTGTGACCCCATGGACTGCAGCACGCCAGGCCTCCCTGTGCATAACCAACTCCCGGAGCTTACTCAAACTCATGTCCATTGAGTCGGTGACGCCATCCAACCATCTCATCCTCTGTTGTCCCCTTCTCCTCCCACCTTCAATCTTTCCCAACATCAGGGTCTTTTCCAAAGAGGCAGTTCTTCACATTAGGTGGCCCAAGTATTGAAGTTTCAGCTTCAGCATCAGTCCTTCCAATGAATATTCAGGACTGATTTCCATTAGGATGAACTGGTTGGATCTCCTTGCAGTCCAAGGGACTCTCAAGAGTCTTCTCCAATACCACAGTTCAAAAGCATCAATTCTTCAGTGCACAGCTTTCTTTATAGTCCAACTCTCACATCCATACATGACTACTGGAAAAACCATAGCCTTGACTAGATGGACCTTTGTTGGCAAAGTAATGTCTCTGCTTTTTAATATGCTGTCTAGGTTGGTCATAATTTTTCTTCCAAGGAGCAAACATCTTTTAATTTAATTGCTGGAGTCACCATCTGCAGTGATTTTGGAGCCCCGCAAAATAAAGTCTCTCACTGTTACCACTGTTTCCCCATCTATTTGCCATGAAGTGATGGGACCAGATGCCATGATCTTAGTTTTCTGAATGTTGAGCTTTAAGCCAGCTTTTTCACTCTCCTCTTTCACTTTCATCAAGAGGCTCTTTAGTTCTTCTTCACTTTCTGCCATAAGAGTGATGTCATCTGCATATCTGAGGTTATTGATATTTCTCCCAGCAATCTTGATTCCAGGTTGTGCTTCAACCAGTCCAGCATTTCTCATGATGTACTCTGCATATAAGTTAAAAAAGCAGGGTAACAGTATACAGCCTTGACGTACTCCCTTCCTGATTTGGAACCAGTCTGTTATTCCATGTCCAGTTTTAACTGTTGCTTCCTGACCTGCATACAGACTTCTCAGGAGGCAGGTCAGGTGGTCTGGTATTCCCATTTCCTTAAGAATTTTCCACAGTTTGTGGTGATCCACACAGTCAAAGGCTTGGGCATAGCAAATAAAGCAGAAGTAGATGTTTTACCAAATACTTAAAGAAATATTCATACTAGTCTTTCTTAAACTCCTCCAAAAAATCTTAGAGGGAACACCTCCAAACTCATTTATGAGGCCAGCATCACCATGATACCAACGCCAGAGAAAGACACCACAAGAAACATAAACTTCAAGCAAATAGCCCTGATGAACATGGATGCCAAAAGCCTCAACAAAAAATTAGCACAACAAATTCAACGGCACTTTTTTAAAAGGATCATGTGCCATGACCAAGTCAGATTTATCCCTGGAATACCAGAATGGGTCAACACATGCCAATCAATCAATATGATATAGGAAAATGAAGGAGCAAAAATTATATAATATTCTCAATTGTTTCAGAAAAAGCATTGGCAATATTCAAGACATTTTTATGACAAAATTCTCAGAAAATTAAGTATAGTCAATTAACACAGAAAGACCATATATGAAAAACCCATAGCTAACATACTCAGTGGTGAAAACTAAAAACTTTTTCTCTGAGATCTGGAAAGAAGGCAAGATCGCCTACTCTTCAACACACAGTGCTGGGAAAACTGCAGATCTACATGCAAAAATTAAATAGAGTCAGATGCGTTAGCAACTGAACCACAACAAAGCCTTATACCATACACAAAAATTAACTCAAACTGGATTAAAGAGTGACATGTAAGATCTGAAACTCCTAAAAGAAAGCATGAAGGAAAAGCTTCTTGACATTAGTCTTGGCAGTGATTTCTTGGATATGATACCAAAGGCAACAAAAGCAAAAATAGATACACAAAAAAGTGAGACTACTTTAAACTAAAAAGTAGCTGCACAGCAAGGAAAACTTTCTACATAATAAAAAGGCAACTTACGGAATGGGAGAAAATATTTGCAAGCTATTTATCTGATAAGAGCTTAATTTCCAAAATATATAAAGAACTACGACTCAGTAGTAAAAAAAAAAAAAAAAGAAAAAAACTTGATTTTAAAAATGAGTGAAGGACTTGAGTAAGCGGTGTTTCACAGAAGACATACCAATGGTCAATTGGTACATGAAAAGGTGCTCACATCAATAATCATTATGAAAATGCTAATCAAAATTACAATGAGATATCATCACCTTTTTAGGGTGACTATTATGAAAAAGGAAAAATATTACATACTTGAAGTTATAGAGACATTGGAGCCCTTGTACACCATAGTGAGGATGTAAAATATAGCTGTTATGGAAAACATTATGCAGTTTCCTCAAAAAATTTAAAGCGATCATATGATCCAGCAGTTTTACTTTTGTGTAGGTATCCAAAGAAAATGAAATCAGGATGTCACAGAGATATCTACATTCACATTTTTGTTGCAGTATTGTTCTTAATAACCAGGATGTGGAAACAATGCAAGCATCCATTGACAGATGAATGGATAAAGAAGATAGAAAATATACATACAGTGAAATATTATTCAACCTTAAAATAGAAGGAAATCATATGAACTTGTGACAATATGGATGGTCCTTGAAGACACTATAAAAAGTGAAATAAGTCAGTCAAAAAAGGGCAATACTCTTTTTTTTTTTAATTGGTTTATTTTCTGTTTTTTAACTTTACAATATTGTATTTGTTTTGCCATACATTGACATGAATCCACCATGGGTGTACATGTTTTCCCCTTCCAGAACCCCCCTTCCACCTCCCTCCCCATCCCATCCCTCTGGGTCATCCCGGTGCACCAGCCCCGAGCACCCTGTATCATGCATTGAACCTGGACTGGCGATTCGTTTCACATATGATAATTTACATGCTTCCATGCCATTCTCCCATATCATCCTGCCCTCGCCCTCTCCCATAGAATCCATAATACTGTTCATCACAGCACTGTTTATAATAGCCAGGACATGGAAGCAGCCTAGGTGCCCATCAGCAGATGAATGGATAAGGAAGCTGTGGTACATATACACAATGGAATATTATTCAGCCATTAAAAAGAATACATTTGAATCAGTTCTAATGAGGTGGATGAAACTGGAGACTATTATACAGAGTGAAGTAAGCCAGAAAGAAAAACACCAATACAGTATACTGACACACATATATGGTATTTAGTCAATCAGTAAAGATAACCCTGTATGCGAGACATCAAAAGAGACACAGATAAATAAAAGAGGACAAATACTCTTGATTCCTCTTATGAGGCATCTAAAATAGTTAAATATATAGAAATATGTAATAGAATAGTAGTTACCCAGTGATAAGAGGAGGGGAATATGTGGAGTTGTTCGATGGGTAGATATTAAACCAGATGAGTAAACTTGAAATTAATGTATAACATAGTGCCTATAGTTAACAATAAAGTATTGTTTACTTCAAAAATGTCTTAAGAGGATAGATATCATGTTAAGTGGTCTTATCACAAAACAACAACAAAAACAAAGAATCCCAAGGAAACTTTTGGAGATGACAAGTATGTTTAAATAAACATTTGTTAGGTAGAGTCACAGTTTGTCGGTGAGCTGAGGTTCAGGAGAAGACGGCAAGAGAATTAAGATTGAGAATTGAGTACTCACAGGTCCTGGAGAAAGTACATGACAAGCCTGGGGGGTCCACATAGCCAAGTCAAGGATGCAGCAGAGAGCTGGCAGGAATAGGGGAACATACCTTTATTGGGGTCCCAGTGGGGTACTTTGGGGTTCTTGATCTAAGCCTGGATTGATCAATTCAAACCATAAAAGTGAGGTTTTAGTAAGCTATGTGGAGTGCATAAAGGGAAGACCCTGGGAGGCAAAGGAGATTTTGTCACAAGGGCCTTTGGGGAAGTCATATTAGGAACTTACATTCACTTATGACTGCAGGCTGTCATCTAGAACACACCTTTATGTGAAGGGCTGATATTAGTTTAAGGTCTTCAGGGTGCTTGGCTAAACAAAATAAATGCCAAGACAGCAATACTCTGGAGTTGTTTAGCTAAACTTTTGACAACACCCAATGAGCCACACCTCCTGGTCTTCCAATTTAATGTAGTATATGTGTCACTGAGCCAGTTCTCAATCTAAATCTGAAGAAGGCTTGGTAGGTTCTGCTTTGCATTCTAAGAGACCCCTGAGCTGCCATGTACAAAAAGCAACTCTTTTATTGAAGAGCCTGTTGAGATACTCAAATCCTCATGGCATCCCAGCAGAACCCAGAATTTTCCACCAAAGTGTCAAACACATACTGCCCCATCTTGGATGCTGTAGACCCAGATGACATCACACAAAGCTGAACTTAGTTGGTTCACACAGTGCTGGAGATAATAAGATGGTGTTGTTTTAAACCACTAAGTTTGGGGGTGATTTATAGTTCAGTGATAGGTAACTGAGACATTAATAAGTCACTAAAAATAAGATTATACAGAATAAAAATGAATGAATTGCCTAGTTATGATTTTCTCACTTTGAACTAAGGTTAACTCTTTTTCTCTGACATGTAAATACATAGCCACTAATAGAGTTTTGTACAGTTGTTGTTGTATTAATTATTATACTTTTGGTTGTTTAGCTTCTTTTTAAGTTTTTTTTTTCCAAAGTTAAATGAAAGTTAAGCCATTTATAGATTTGGCAGTAAAGAAGATACCAGATGTCACATATGTGATGAAAATATTCATAATTTTCCTGTTGTCATTAAAAAAATCTTTTAAAATCTTTTAGTGGAAGTTTAGATTTGTATCTGCTTATCAGTCATAGGAAAACAGATAATTTTTTTAAATACATAAAATACACTAAAGAAATTTCTGAGTATTTTTAATAGTGTCTTCATTTTAACGATGGAAAATAGGATAAAGAGGCTCAAACATGTTCTAAAAATATAAATTTTTCTTTCGAAAGTTTCTAGCTTAGAACTTGGCATACTAGTCATGTTGAAATATATTTGGAGTATGTGTGATAATCAGAAATAGTGATTCTTTAATAAGCTGGTACTCTAAAAATATTCTGATAGGTCTCAGTGCTTCCACATTGGTTGATTATATGAGACTATTACAAAAAGCTACATTCATTGCTTTACTCCCAAAGGAACTGCATTTCAGGCCAAAGTTTTATTCTCTTATCAGCAAAATCTTGGGATTACCTCTAGATTCTTAATTATTTTTCATCCTCAAAACCATGCAAAAAGTAACTTAGAGAATTTTGATGTTTAGTTTGAATCAGTGTATCTTTATACACACATAGACATTGAACTTTGGAATGTATCTAGTTCTATCATTTTGATTTAGCATAACTTCATTTTTATGCTAAGATCTCATGACTGATAGAGTCCAGAGAATTCTAGTATACGAATTTTATTTTTATAAAATAAGAATTTCTTAGTTATTGAGTATTTTCCAGCCTCCTCCCTTAAGCGAGCTGCAACTAAATGAAAAGTTTGGACTTCTAAATTATTCACTAGAACTTACATTTTTAGATTTCTCTGAGAGTGTAAACATCATAATAACATTAGATTTAAAAGCTATTGCTCTTATTTCCAGGAAAAAGCCATAGCAATTAGAATCTGTTGGCAAGTATACTTACTAAAGAGAAGAATGGAATTACAGAGACAAGAAAATATTTGAATGATTCTGGCTATACAGAAATGAACCATAACATCCAAGTTTTTTTCCAGAGGATAACCTCTAGAGCTTAATCTTTAGACAATTCAATTATAAAGAAACTTTTTTTGGTTCAAATATAAGGACTCTTCCTTAAAAATCCCTAGTGAACAGGTGAACACTCTCTCTGAAAACTGGGCGGATGATGTGTATAGAAAATTTATAGAAATGCAGATGACATGAAATAAGTGGAACACTGCTTAATCTCACTAAAATCACAGATATACAAATTAAAATAAGATATTTGAATTCACTAGGGGAAAAGAAAGCTAATAAGGTAATCAAAAAGTGTGAGCTAATAGGTTCTCTTCTACCCTGTATGAATTTTTTTGACCTAGCATTTCCACTTAACATTAAGTGACCTAGAAAATGCCTCCATATGTGTATTCAAAAGCATAACCATTGTTGCATTGTTTCAAATAATGAACATATGGAAGCAATATAGATATCTATTAACAGGAGATGATTGTATAATCTAAGAATGTCCATAATGCATTTTATTTATTTTTAAGTTTTTCACATTTATTTCTCCAGTGTATAGCTGATTTACAATGTTGTGTTACTTTCAGGTGTACAACAAAGTGATTACTTTTACATATATATGTATCTATTTTTTCAGATTCATTTCCTTTATAGAGTATTACAAAACTTTGAGTATAGTTCTTTGTGCTATAAATTCCATTTTGATAATCTATTTTATATATGGTAGTGTGTATATGTCAATCCCAAACTCCTAATTTATCCCTCTCTCCCCCTTTCCCCTATGGTAACCACAAGTTTGTTTTCTGTGTCTGTGGATCTATTTCTCTTTTGTATATATTAATAAGTTTGTTTGTATCATTTCAACTTGCATGTATAAGTGATATCATATATTTGTCTTTGGCTTACTTCACTTAGTATGATAATCTCTAGGACCATCCTTGTTGCTGCAAATTGCATTTTAAGAGAGTAAGACAGATGTAAATGTATTATAAAATAAAAGTATTCAAGATACATTATTACATGAAGAAAGCTATGCTGAGTACAGTGATCCTGGGGGCAAAGGAGGGGAAAATCATGAGGTAAGAGATATGCATATAATAATTTTATATTTATGCAGAAATAAAAAGAATGGAAAAAATTTAAGGTACAACTTGAAAGAATCTCGTCTTTGGTTTTAAACTGTGCTTAGGTAAACCATAAATAATCAAATACTTTCATAGTTCCAACTTTCAAAGTGAGATTAGTGATTGTTATGGGATATAAAGGTAATTTTTAAGTTCCATTATCTAATGGGGTATAGATAAAATCTGTGTAATCCAGAACAATAAGAATGATTGACTTGTAGACACAAAGCCCGAGTTTATGGACTGAGTGATACAGAACATGTTGCTTCACCTCTGTTTCTCTCTTTCCTTATTTGTAAAATGAATCTAGTATGTTCCTGGGGGAGATCAAAGAAGATATTATAGGAAAATATTTCATATGCTTCCAAGCACATTAATCTTCAGAAATTATATCTATTTTAATGTAATCATAATAAAATAAACTAAGAAATTTAAAACAGCATCTTAAATCACTGATTAGAACAAAGTTAAGATAGTTAACTTAAATGACTTAACCCAATTTAATGGAATCCTTAAAAGCATTAGTTTTATTCTAGTCTATTTCTTTCCTCATTAAATTTATCATTTGAAATATAGCTTTAGAAATTCAAATAATTCTTCTTAACATAAGTAATGTTTCCGTGTCCCTGGAGAGTCATAAATTGACCAGAATTTAGAATGCCACCTGGTAAAGAAGGGTCTGCAAAGTAAATTAGAAATGAATGTTGTCTTGGATATGTTTGAAACACTGTAATATACTTGGATTTTAGATTGAGCTCAACTTTGTGTTATTTAAGGTTAAAAGATTCTTCCAGATTAGCCATACGATAAGCAAGAAAGTCTGATCCTATGCCACAGGAACTGAGACCAGGTCTTCAAAAACTATTAGAACCTGATAGCAGACAGCAAAGCCAATATAATGAACCCAAAGTGGTACTTCTACATTCAACACTGAGCTTTGTCTAGATAACTGTGTAGAAATGATGAGTAACTTGGGAACTCTTGTTTAGAAACATGATATTATTGAGTGTTAAAATTCTGATCTGAATAATTGTCTGAATGCATAAATAATTCAGTTTATAATTGTATTGTGTAATTAGAATATTCTGAATTTTTAAATTGTAATTAATACTGTTTGAAGCTCTCTTTCACATTTAGCCTTTATTCTTCCAAGAAAAGAAAGTCCCTTTGTCTTCCTTCTTTTTGAAGGAGAAGAGGCATACATATTTTAAAAGAAAGTGGTGATTAGCATCCCTATTCTCTTGTCTTTATTGGAAAGTATGGTTCCTTTTTAGGTAAGCCAAGTCTCACTACAAATAACAAATTTGATGATGAAGCAAAAACATTCACACTTTGAAGTCAGAAGAAACAGCTTGCTGGGTTGACAGAGGCAAATGGAGGGAAATGTGCCTAGAGTTGTTAACGAATCCGGAAACACAGCATGGCATTTAAGTTAGTTAGAAGGGATGGAAGATGAATCCCTGGAATACAAATAATGTTAGTTAATATTTATTTAGCTTTGAAAGTACATTTCTTTAATTAAATGAAAGAAGCATCATATTCCTCTACCAATTTATAATCTGTATGAATGGAAAAATCATTAAGTACCTAAGCTCAGAACTATAAAAATTATTGTGTATCTGTGTGCATGGCTCAGAGAAAGAGATTGTAAGAGGAAAGAAGATGTATTTATGGATGTTCTATCATAAATCATTGATAAATAACTCATGAATTTATTGGACCTGTTGAATAAATTTTACATTTTTACTTAGCTGAGGAAGGGAATTCTCTGATTTCTGGTATTAGACTAGAAAAGAGGCTAACCAGATAATCATGATGGTGTGATCACTTATCTAGAGCCAGACATCCTGGAATGTGAAGTCAAGTGGGCCTTAGGAAGCATCACTGAGAACAAAGCTAGCGGAGGTGATGGAATTCCAGTTGAGCTATTCCACATCCTAAGAGGTGATGCTGTGGAAGTGCTGCACTCAAAATGCCAGCAAATTTGGAAAACTGAGGGCTGGAAAAGGTCAGTTTTCATTCCAACCCCAAAGAAAGGAAATGCCAAAGAATGCTCAAACTACCGCACAATTGCACTCATCTCACACGCTAGTAAAGTAATGCTCAAAATTCTCTAAGCCAGGCTTCAGCAATATGTGAACCGTGAACTTCCAGATGTTCAAGCTGGTTTTCAAAAAGCCAGAGGAACCAGAGATCAAATTGCCAACATCCACTGGATCATCAAAAAAGCAAGAGAGTTCCAGAAAAGCATCTATTTCTGCTTTATTGACTATGCCAAAGCCTTTGACTGTGTGGATCACAATAAACTGTGGAAAATTCTGGAAGAGATGGGAATACCAGACCACCTGACCTGCCTTCTGAGAAGTCTGTATGCAGGTCAGGAAGCAACAGTTAAAACTGGACATGGAACAACAGACTGATTCCAAATAGGAAAAGGAGTACGTCAAGGCTGTGTATTGTCAAGCTGCTTATTTAACTTGTATGCAGAGTACATCATGAGAAACGCTGGGCTGGAGGAAGCACAAGCTGGAATCAAGATTGCTGGGAGAAATATCAATAACCTCAAATATGCAGATGACACCACCCTTATGGCAGAAAGTGAACAAGAACTAAAGAGCCTCTTGATGAAAGTGAAAGAGGAGAGTGAAAAAGCTGGCTTAAAGCTCAACATTCAGAATCTGGTCCCATTAATTCATGGGAAATAGACGGCGAAACAGTGGAAACAATGGCTGACTTTATTTTTCTGGGCTCCAAAATCACTGCAGATGGTGATTGCAGCCATGAAATTAAAAGATGCTTATTCCTTGGAAGAAAAGTTATGACCAATCTAGACAGCATATTAAAAAGCAGAGAGATTACTTTGCCAACAAAGGTCCGTCTAGTCAAGACTATGGTTTTTCCAGTGGTCATGTATGGATGTGAGAGTTGGACTATAAAGAAAGCTGAGCGCCAAAGAATTGATACTTTTGAACTGTGGTATTGGAGAAGACTCTTGAGAGTCCCTTGGACTGCAAGGAGATCCAACCAGTCCATCCTAAAGGAGATCAGTCCTGAATATTCATTGAAAGGACTGATGTTGAAGCTGAAACTCCAAAAGTTTGGCCACCTGATGCAAAGAGCTGACTCATTGGAAAAGACCCTGATGCTGGGAAAGATTGAGGGAAGGGAAGAAGGGGGCAACAGAGGATGATATGGTTGGATGGCATCACAGACTCAATGCACATGGGTTTGGGTGGACTCCGGGAGTTGGTGATGCACAGGGAGGCCTGGTGTGCTTTGGTCCATGGGGTCGCAAAGAGTCGGACACGACTGAGCGACTGAACCGAACTGAACTGATGTATTAATAGCTACTATTTTTTACTCATAAATTAAACATTCTTTCCGTGAAAAGAAACATTCAAACTGTGGAAAATTCTTCAAGAGATGGGGCTACCAGATCACCTTACCTGCTTCCTGAGAAATCTATATGCAGTTCAAGAAGCAGCAGTTAGAACAGGACATGGAACAACAGAGTGGTTCCAAATCAGGAAAGGAGTATGTCTCGGCTGTGTATTGTCACCCTGCTCATTTAACTTATATGCAGAGTACATCATGCAAAATGCCAGGCTGGATAAAGCACAAGCTGGAATCAAGATTGCTGGGAGAAATAGCAACAACCTCAGATACGCAGATGACACCACCCTTATAGCAGAAAGTGAAGAGAAACTAAAAAGCCTCTTGATGAAGCTGAACGAGGAGAGTGAAAACGCTGCCTTAAAACTCAACATTCAGAAAACAAAGATCATGGCATCCATTGCCATCACTTCATGGCAAATAGATGGGGAAAAAATGGCAACAGTGACAGACTTTTGTTTTCTTGAGCTCCAAGATCATTGCAGCTGGTGACTGCAGCCATGAAACAAAAGACTCTTGCTCCTTGGAAGAAAAGCTATGACAAACCTGAAAAGCATATTAAAAAGCAGAAACATTACTTTGCCAACAAAGGTCCGTCTAGTCAAAGCTATGGTTTTTCCAGTAGTCATGTATGGGGAATTGAAAGCTGGACCAAAAAGAAAGCCGAGTGCCAAAGAATTGATGCTTTTGAACTGTGGTGTTGGAGAAACTCTTGAGAGTCCCTTGGACTGCGAGGAGATCCAACCAGTCCATCCTAAAAGATAGCAGTTTCTTAGCTCAACTAGTCACATTTCAAGCATTTAAATAACTGCATGTGGCCATTGACTAGTGTAATGAACAACATAGATATAGAACATTTCTCTCATTCCAGAAAGTTCTATTGGAAAGTTCTATTACCATGTAAAAGAATGTTCTTTTGACTTTGCTGTACAGATATTTTTTATTTCCTACTTTTCTTTCTAAAGTAATGGCCATTTTTTGATCATGACACTATTTTGTTATGATTTTTGCCACAAAAAATATCACAAATTGGTAGGAACACTCTAATGAGGAAAAATCTCAATTGAAAAGTCATTATATGCTGTTCACATAACAGGAAAAAAACCCAGTGTTGTGGCATTTTATATTAGGATATAAATAATTAGACTGCAGAGCAGGCACATTTCAGAGTTCAAAGTGACATTACCACTCCCTCATAAAAGCTAAGCAGTGAGTCACTCTGGTGAAACTCACTTTTGGAATTAATTTGACTAGCATATCAAAATACTACAAAATACACTATCATTCTAGACTTCATTTCTTCGCTAAACAAAGCAGCTATCATTTTAGTAAATAGTTAACAATTAGTGAAAAATTCTAGATGATGCAGTTGAGTGACAATGAAAGGACTCAGAGGAAAAAGCCAGAAGCTTCATTTAAATGTTCCAGAAAGCTTTCTGAAATGTTTTGTATACTGATCATTCTGATCTGATTGTTTTTATTACCATTTTGTCAAAACTGGCCATTAGAGGCAATGGGCATTCATGTTGAATAAAATTGAATTTATTCATGGAGATATTCTGTTAGAGAATGTCACACAATAGTTTCCATCTTTTGTGCTTCTTTCTGGATGCTTCTACAAATGTGAAATTGATTTGTAATAGTCTTAGGTATAGTAAAATGTGTCCAAGATTTCATAGTTGCATTTGAGGCGTTGACCTACAAGTTAATGAGATTTTTGTGTGCTATCTTTTTAACCAGACAGCCACTCTGTACAGTTGTTCTTGTAAAGTCATACAAATTAGTACCTGCTTGGTACCTACTATATATTGGTAGTTTTACATATAGTTTTTTAGGAAGTTACACTGAACAGTGTTGAAATGAAATTTCTAGCTTTTTAAAGATAATGATGATAAAGTCTTTCTTTTTTAAAAGGAATATTATTTAACGACATTTCTTAGTTACATACCATGAATCTTTTTCCATACTTGGATGAATTAATGTTGACTATTGATTACTAAATCATGACATGTAAGATGAGACTATTGCACATTTTATGCTACTGCTTTGTGGAGGATGTTTATACAAATACATTTTTAAAAGTTATGGTAAGTTGATATCAAAATAAAAAAAAAACTTATAAAATGTTATCTTGATATGCCAGATGGTTTCTTCCAGCATTCTCTAGGGTGTTGGAAAAAAATGTTTATTTTGGATCAAAATATGAAGTGTTAAACATTTTATTGAAAACCTCACAATTCTTGTTCTTTGACATCTCAGTATAAATCCAAAACATGCTTACACTAAGAAGTTGAACTAACCAATCTTTTATGACATTTCCTTTGAAAAGGATAGCCTGGTGGCTCTAATGGTAAAGAATTTGCCTGTAACATGGGAGACCAGGTTCAATCCCTGGGTCAAGAAGATCCCCTGGAGAAGGGAATGGCAAGCCCTTTCAGTATTCTTGCCTGGAGAATTCCATGGACAAAGGTACCGTTCATGGGGTCACAAAGAGTCAGACACGACTGAGCAACTAACACTTTGAAAAGCATTTGTAGTTCTTTAGTTACTCTGTTGTGTCTGACTCTTTGCAACCCCATGGACTGCAGCACACCAGACTTCCCTGTCCTTCACTATCTCCTGGAGTTTGCTCAAACTCATGTCCATTGAGTCAATGATGCCATCCATCTCATGCTCTGTCGCCCTCTTCTCCTACTGCACTCAGTCTTTCTCAGTATCAGGGACTTTTCCAATAACTAGGCTCTTTGCATCAGGTGGCCAAAGTATTGGAGCTTTAGCTTCAGTGTCAGTCCTTCCAGTGAATATTCAGGGTTGATTTCCTTTAGGATTGACTGGTTTGATCTCCTCGCAGTTCAAGGGTTTATCAAGAGTCTTCTCCAGCATCAGAGTTCAAAGGCATCAATTCGGTGCTCAGCCTTCTTTAATGGTCCAACTCTCATATCCATACATGACTACTGGAAAAACCATAGCTTTGACTAGACAGACCTTTGTTGGCAAAGTAATGTCTCTGCTTTTTAATATGCTGACTAGGTTGGTCATAACTTTCCTTCCAAGGAGTAAGCGTCTTTTAATTTCATGGCTGCAGGCACCATCTGCAGTTATATTGGAGTGCAAGGAAATAATGTATTTCACTATTTCCATTTTTTCCTCATCTATTTGTCATGAAGTGATGGGACTGGGTGCCATGATCTTTGTTTTTTGAATGTTGAGTTTTAAGCCAGCTTTTTCACTCTCCTCTTTCACCTTCTTCAAGTGGCTTTTGGTTCCTTTCTGTTTTCTGCCTAAGGGTGGTATCATCTGCATATCTGAGGTTGTTGATATTTCTCCTGGCAAAGTTGATTCCAGCTTGAGCTTCATCCAGCCCAGCATTTCTCATGGTGTACTATGCATATAAGTTAAATAAACAGGGTGCCATTTACAACCTTGATGTAATTCTTTGCCAATTTTGAACCAGTTCATTGTTTCATGTCTGATTCTAACTGTTGCTTCTTGATCTGCGTACAGGTTTCTCAGAAGGCAGGTAAGATGCTTTGGAATTCCCATCTCTTTAAGAATTTTCCAATTTGTTGTGATCGACATAATAAAATTTGGCCTTGCAGTACAGATTGAAGCAGGGCAAAGGCTAATAGAGTTTTGCCAAGAGAACGCACTTCATAGCAAACAACCTCTTCCAACAACACATGAGAAGACTCTACACATGGACATCACCAGATGGCCAACACCGAAATCAGATTGATTATATTCTTTGCAGCTGAAGATGGAGAAGCTATGATCTTAGCTTTCAGAATGTTGAGCTTTAAGCCAACTTTTTCACTCTCCTCTTTCACTTTCATCAAGAGGCTCTTTAGTTCTTCTTCACTTTCTGCCATAAAGGTAGTGTCACCTGCGTATCTGAGGTTATTGATATTTCTCCCAGCAATCTTGATTCCAGCTTGTGCTTCCTCCAGCCCAGCATTTCTCATGATATACTCTGCATATAAGTTAAATAAGCAGCTTTACAATACACAGCCTTGATGTACTCCCTTCCCGATTTGGAACCACTCTGTTGTTCCATGTCCAGTTCTAACTGTTGCTTCCTGACCTGCATACAGACTTCTCAGAAGGCAGGTCAGGTGGTCTGGTATTCCCATCTCTTTGAGAAATTTCCACAGTTTATTGTGATCCACACAGTCAAAGGCTTTCGCATAGTCAATAAAGTAGAAATAAATGCTTTTCTGGAACTCTCTTGCTTTTTTGATGATCCAGTGGATGTTGGCAATTTGATCTCTGGTTCCTCTGGCTTTTCGACAACCAGCTTGATCATATGGAAGTTCATGGTTCATGTATTGCTGAAGCCTGGCTTGGAGAATTTTGAGCATTATTTACTAGTGTGTGAGATGAGTGCAATTGTGCGGTAGTCTGAGCATTCTTTGGCATTGCCTTTCTTTGGTGTTGGAATGAAAACTGAACTTTTCCAGTCCTGTACACACTGCTGAGTTTTCCAAATTTGCTGGCATTTTGAGTGCAGCACTTTCACAGCATCACCTCTTACGATTTGAAATAGCTCAACTGGAATTCCATCACCTCTACTAGCTTTGTTTGTAGTGATGCTTTCTAAGGCTCACTTGACTTCACATTCCAGGATTTCTGGCTGTAGGTGAGCAATAACACCATCGTGATTATCTGGGTCGTGAAGATCTTTTTTATACAGTTCTTCTGTGTATTCTTGCCACCTCTTCTTAATATCTTCTGCTTCTGTTAGGTCTATACCATTTCTGTCCTTTATCGAGCCCATCTTTGCATGAAATGTTCCCTTGGTATCTCTAATTTCCTTGAAGAGATCTCTAGTCTTTCCCATTCTATTGTCTTCCTCCATTTCTTTGCACTGATTGCTGAGGAAGGCATTCTTATCTCTCCTTGCTATTCTTTGGAATGCTGCATTCAGATGCTTTTGTCTTTCTTTTTCTCCTTTGCTTTTTGCTTCTCTTCTTTTCACAGCTATTTGTAAGGCCTCCTCAGACAGCCATTTTGCCTTTTTGCATTTCTTTTTCTTGGGGATGGTCTTGATCCCTGTCTCCTGTTCAGTGTCATGAACCTCCGTCCATAGTTCATCAGGCACTCTGCCTATCAGATCTAGTCCCTTAAATCTATTTCTCACTTCCACTGTATAATCATAAGGGATTTGATTTAGGTCATACCTGAATGGTCAAATGGTTTTTCCCACTTTCTTCAATTTCAGTCTGAATTTGGCAATAAGGAGTTCATGATCTGAGCCACAGTCAACACCTGCTCTTGTTTTTGCCGACTATATAAAGCTTCTCCATCTTTGGCTGCAAAGAATATGATCAGTCTGATTTCAGTGTTGGCTATCTAGTGATGACTATGTGTAGAGTCTTCTCTTGTGTTTTTTGAAGAGGGTGCTTGCTATGACCAGTGCATTCTCTTAGCAAAACTCTATTAGCCTTTGCCCTGCTTCATTCTGTACTCCAGGGCAAAATTTGCCTATTACTCCAGGTGTTTCTTGACTTCCTACTTTTGCATTCCAATCCTCTATAATGAAAAGTACATCTTTTTTGGGTGTTAGTTCTAAAAGGTCTTGTAGGTCTTCATACAACTGTTTAACTTCAAACCATTCAAGTATGACCTAAATCAAATCCCTTACGATTATACAGTGGAAGTGAGAAACAGATTTAAGGGACTAGATGTGATTGACAGAGTGCCTGATGAACTATGGACGGAGGTTTGTGACACTGTACAGGAGACAGGGATCAAGACCATCCCCAAGAAAAAGAAATGCAAAAAAGCAAAATGGCTGTCTGAGGAGGCCTTACAAATAGCTGTGAAAAGAAAAGAAGCAAAAAGCAAAGGAGAGCAGGAAAGATATACCTATTTGAATGCAGAGTTCCAAAGAATAACAAGGAGGGATAAGAAAGCCTTCCTCAGTGATCAGTGTAAAGAAATAGAGGAAAATAATAGAAAGAGAAAGACTACAGAACTCTTCAAGAAAATTAGAGATACCAAGGGAACATGTCATGCAAAGAGGGGCTTGATAAAGGACAGAAATGGTATAGACCTAACAGAAGCAGAAGATATTAAGAAGAGGTTGCAAGAATACACAGAAGAACTGTACAAAGAAGATCTTCATGACCCAGATAACCACGATGGTGTGATCACTTATCTAGAGCCAGATACCCTGTAATGTGAAGTCAAGCAGGCCTTAGGAAGCATCACTACAAACAAAGCTAGTGGAGGTGATGGAATTCCAGTTGAGCTATTCCAAATCGTAAAAGATGATGCTGTGAAAGTGCTGCACTCAAAATGCCAGCGAATTTGGAAAACTCATCAGTATGCACAGGACTGGAAAAGGTCAGTTTTCATTCAAATCCCAAAGAAAGGCAATGCCAAAGAATGCTGAGACTACCACACAATTGCACTCATCTCACACACTAGTAAATAATTCTCAAAATTCTCCAAGCCAGGCTTCAGCAATATGTGAACCGTGAACTTACAGATGTTCAAGCTGGTTTTAGAAAAGGCACAGGAACCAGGGATCAAATTGCCAACATCCACTGGATCATCGAAAAAGCAAGAGAATTCCAGAAAAACATCTATTTCTGCTTTACGGACTATGCCAAAGCCTTTCACTGTGTGGATCACAATAAACTATGGAAAATTCTGAAAGAGATGGGAATACCAGACCACCTGACCTGTCCCTTGAGAAACCTGTATGCAGGTCAGGAAGCAACAGTTAGAACTGGACATGGAACAACAGAGTGGTTCCAAATCGGGAAGGGAGTACGTCAAGGCTGTGTATTGTCAAGCTGCTTATTTAACTTATATGCAGAGTACATCATGAGAAATGCTGGGCTGGAGGAAGCACAAACTGGAATCAAGATTGCTGGGGGAAATATCAATAACCTCAGATATGCAGATGACACCACCCTTATGGCAGAAAGTGAAAAAGAACTAAAGAGCCTCATGATGAAAGTGAAAGAGGAGAGTGAAAAAGTTGGCTTAAGGCTCAACATTCAGAAAACTAAGGTCATGGCATCTGATTCCATCACTTCCTGGCAAATAGATGGGGAAATAGCAGAAACAGCGTCACACTTTATTTTCTTGGGCTCCAAAATCACTGCAGATGATGATTGCAGCCATTAATTAAAAGAGCTTACACCTTGGAAGGAAAGTTATCACCAACCTAGTCAACATATTAAAAAGCAGAGACATTACTTTGCCAACAAAGGTCTGGCTAGTCAAGGCTATGGTTTTTCCAGTTGTCATGTATGGATGTGAGAGTTGGACTATAAAGAAAGCTGAGCCCCAAAGAATTGATGCTTTTGAACTGTGGTGTTGGAAAAGACTCTTGAGAGTCCCTTGTACTGCAAGGAGATCCAACCAGTCCATCCTAAAGGAGATCAGTCCTGGGTATTCATTGGAAGGACTGATGTTGTAGCTAAAACTCCAAAAGTTTGGCCACCTAATGAGAAGAGCTGACTCATTGGAAAAGACCCTCATGTTGGGAAAGGTTGAAGGCAGGAGGAGAAGGGGACAAGAGAGGATGAGATGGTTGGATGGCATCACCGATCAATGGACATGAGTTTGAGTAAACTCAGGGAGTTGGTTATGGACAGGGAGGCCTGGCGTGCTGCAGTCCATGGGATCGCAAAGAGTTGGACATGACTGAGCAACTGGACTGAACTGAACATAACCAAAGGCTTTCGCATAGTCAATGATGCAGAAGTAGAGGTTTTTCTGGAATTCCCTTTCTTTTTCTATGATCCAATGAATGTGGACAATTTGATCTCTGGTTCCTCTGCCTTTTCTAAATCCAATGTGTACATCTGAAGTTCTCAGTTCACGTACCTTTGAAGCCTAGTTTGAAGAATTTTGTGCATTACCTTGTTAGCATGTGAAATGAGTGCAATTGTGCCATAGTTTGAACATTCTTTTGCATTGCCCTTCTTTGGGATTGAAATGAAAACTGACCTTTTCCAGTCCTGTGGCCATTGCTGAGTTTTCCAAATTTGCTGGCATTTTGAGTGCAGCACTTTGACAGCATCATCTTTTAGGAGTTGAAACAGTATTTAGGACTTTTTCATTAGATAGTCAATGCCTCTCATGAGCTTTATCCTTGGATTGCTTTGCCAGTGTCTAATTAGTGATGATGATGCTAATGCCAGGTATAGTTTTGGAGCATTATGTGTTCCTGGAAGAAATGTGTTCTGTAGATACTTGCAGTTTTATAAGAAAAAGGCCTCACATATCAGCAGACCAAGACTTTTGCTTAAAGAATCTATTACCAAAATAACAAGCTGTCACATAATTTTTTAAGGAGGAGGTCTTTTGAAAATAATGAACTTGTGAAGTTTTAAAATAACTTGATTTCTTGGGGGATTTTTCCAATTAGTTATAATATTTTCTGGAAGCATAGCCCTACATGCATATTTCATTATGAACATTATAAAAATTTCCAAAGTTATCAGTAGGTAATTTATAAACAATTCACTAATTTGAACAGTTGCCACAAATCACCACTCTTTCTTCATCCATTTTTATTGTCCAAAATCTGTCTTTCCCAGATTTGTAAAGCAGCATTCAAAATGCCCAGAATGCACTGCTGTCCTCCTTCTTCCTAATATAACCCTCTTTTTAAAACCTCTGTTCCAGTCTTCAAGGTTATTTTATATTCATTTGATGCAATTTTCCTATCAACCATGATTGGTCTGGAGACAATCACAGGATCCAAGATTGCCTAGTTGAGACCAAAGAGAGGAAGTATATTTCTAGTTGAAGTAGAGATGTTTCTGTCTTACAGTGGATGTGAACAAAGAAAAATTTTTTGGAGTTGCTACTAGCAGTCATCTTGTGGCTATGACCAGAGTTGAAAAGTTGACAGAATTGACATGCTAAGAATGACAGAGGGGAGGGAAGCAAGAATCTAGGTCCATAATAGCGTCATTGAGCCACAGCATCATGAGTTGCAGCTTCATACACATTTCACGATAAAAATTATATATTAAATATAAGTTTGAAAATATTAGTTGTATTAAAATTAAGCTACATTGAAACAACTGTTATGAGAAAGTCCAGAAGCCCAGACATATGGTTGAGAATACTTTTATAGAAAAATTCTCTCAATAACTTTACCCAAGCGTAGGAATATGGTCCCTTGTAAATTGAGGACTGCTTGTATAATCTATGCCTTGTAAAGCACTTAAATAATATGCAGTGAATATTGTTGCTTTTTTTAAATCATATTTTAACTTTCCCATAAATCTCAACCATTAACTTAAAATTGTGTAAGTAATTATCCAGTCTGGGAACAAACAGATTTTTCCTGCCTTAAATCAAATAAAAAGATCGAGTTTTACTGTATTTTTTTTCTATTGTTTGAGAATCTAAATCCAAACATTTACTAAGAGTATAGCTCTTATATTAATGATGCATTAACATTCTAATTTAGAATTTGTGATTATGCATAAATAAAATTTTGCAAGTTGTTTTGTGTTTTCTTTTTTGGGTTGACTATACAAAATACTATATGAGGTATATATAAAAACAAATAAACAAATTCAGTACTGAAATATATATGAAGTGATAACTTTCCATGCTGGTCAAGGCTATGAGGAGAAACTATAATTGACTTATTAACCATGAGATGTCCCTGTTTATCTTTCACTTAAGAGATAATTTTTTTTCAACTGCGGTTTATCAGCATATGCTTTACTTAGAAAAGGATACCAATAATTCCTTCCATGCCCTGCAAGAACAGCTTTCTCATTACAACCCAAGTCCCATACAATTAGTTGACTGAGACCTGGACAGAAGTGTGGTAATACCCCCCACAATAAACAATGATTATAATGAGGCCAATGACATTTTATTTGTATAGAACATTTTTTACAAGCGTTTCCAAGTGCTCTGGGAGATAAGTGCTCCCATTTTATAAAGAAGTGAGCAGAGGTTAGGAATGGCTTTTATTAGTATCCCAGAAAATGTCAACAAAATGCCTTTTTAATTAATATTTTGATCCATTCAAAATGTTGACTCTATTCCTATATTCTGTAATACTCGAGACATGGGGTTATTATGGTCATTGGAGCTGGCTGCAATTCTCTATGATGTATTATCTCTAATAAACTTCCAGTTCAGTTATAAGTCTAGAGGATAAGGCCTATTTTACAGCTTAAACCTCATCTTCAATCTAGTAAGGTCCAGGAACTTTTAACCCTATGGTGGGGTAATGCTTTGTCGGATCTTATAGAATATGATTACTTAATTGGAGTCTTAACCTCCTTTTAAAAAGTCTCTAAAATAATCTCTGGTCCTATCAAGGTATCTATTTCAGACTCACCTGTAGGTTTACTGCTACGTTTGAGATGCCACTTCCTATGAAAGCATTTTGGACATGTAACAAAAATCCAAAGAATTGAAGATGTGATACAGCCTTTTTATGAATATAAATCATTCTTTTCTGTTTCAAATATTCTTTCAAAATAAGCTGATGATGTGCAATCCTTCATATGTAGTTTCATGAAGGCTTTCCTTCCCCATTAGCTTGACATAGAGAGCATCAATCCTGTAGTTTGAATAAATATCAGGTTCACTTGCTTTGCTTACAGTCAGTTTATAATCACTACGTATCTTTATGCTCTTGTTATATTTGAACGGAAACTAAAGTTGCTCACACTGTGAGGGGCATAGACTGAATAATTGTGTGCTTTTCTGGATAAAGGAAAATAGCTTTTACCGTGCAGTGAGCTCTAGAATCAACGAGGCATAATATCCTCAGGGCTAGATCAGGTTTTACATATGAGGAAATTTTTTGCCAATAGCAATATTCTGACATATGAAATTGTTATAGGGGCCATATTGAAAGAATCATGGAATGTTAAATGGAGTGAGACCTTAAAGTTCATCTTATGCTACTCTTTCATGTGTAGGTATGCTATTACTAATACATTGCCTAGCCTAGAATCAATTAAAAAGTGAGGAGTCAAACTGGGAATGACATTTAATCTCCTGACTTTCAATCCAGGCTGCTTTCACTATGAAATAATTTGAGGTATGAATATGGCTCAGACAGTAAAGAATCCACCTGCAATGCAAAAGACTGGGATTTGATCCCTGGGTTCAGAAGATGCCCTGAAAAAGGAAATGGTTACCCACTCTAGTATTCTTGCCTGGAGAATTCCATGGACAAAGGAGACTGGCAGGCTACAGTCCATGGGTTTGCAAAGAGTTGGACACAACTGAGCTTTGGCCACCTCATGCAAAGAGTTGACTCATTGGAAAAGACCCTAATGCTGGGTAGGATTGGGGGCAGGAGGAGAAGGGGACGACAGAGGATGAGATGGTTGGATGGCATCACCGACTCGATGGGCATGGGTTTGGGTAGACTCCGGGAGTTGGTGATGGACAGAGAGGCCTGGCGTGCTGCAATTCATGGGGTCGCAAAGAGTCGGACATGACTGAGCGACTGAACTGAACTGAACTGAGCTACTGACACTTTCACTTTCACAAAGCATTTCATAATTATATTATTATAGGTTAACACGGAATATGAGTTTCTGAAAAAGTGTGACTTTCTCAACGTATGTAGTAGTAACAGAACTATGATTAACATCTTTGTTTCTTTTTTTTTAAATCGATATATAATTGACATATAACATTATGTTATTTCATAATAATTTTGTATTTCTGCATTTGTGTACTTTGTGAAATGATCAAACCAGTAAGTCTAGTTAACATCTGTTATAGTACATAGTTAAAAATTTTTTTCTCGTGATGAGAATTTTTAAGATTTACCCCCTTAGCAACTTTCAAACATGAAACAGTATTATTAATAGTCACCATGCTGTTTACTACATAACTATGTCATATTTATATTTTACTTATAAATTTATACCTTTTGACCCCTTCAGTCATTTTGCCCTCTTGTAACCCCCAGCCTCTGTCAACCACAATTTGTTCTCTTGTGTCTCTGAGCTTTTGTTTGTTTTTGTTGTTTTGTTTTTAAGAACTGAGACCATGTAATATTTGTATTTTCCTCACCTATTTTTTCACATAACATAATACCCTTAAGTACTTACAGTTTGACACAGTAGTGCAGGTACATTGTATAACACACCTGTATTTTTATGTGTTATTTTCCATATAAAATTATAGCATAAAGATATTGTAGGTCATCTGTTTAAATGACTTTAAATGTCTACTTTATATGAATTCACCACAGTTTCCCTACAGTTATCCTGTATTTTTTGGAATTTTAATTGTCATTTTAATGATTGCTTCCAATATTTCTCTATAAAACAGTTTATATTTAAGGTTAGTTACTTAGGCTTATTTCCCCCAAGTAGAATTACTGGTCAAGGGTATAGTAATGTTTAAAAGTCTTGATACATATTTCCAAGTGGCTTTCTGTAAGAGTTGGAGAATAGTTTAAGCTCTCTCAAGTTAGATACGTGTAAGAGTGTTGTTTTTGGTCACCTTGCTTTGACTGCTTTATGAAGTTAAAGAGAGGATTTTGTTTAAACATCTCTGAACCTCAGAAGCCATTTTGGCATAAGTTCCACTATGTTTTCTTTCTTTATATTAGTCTTTTCTCTCATACTTTTCCATTGTACATTTAAAACTGTATGAAGGATCTGGGGTAATATAAGCATATTAAAGGGAGCTGGGAAATGGTAGGAGGGATAATGAGCAAAAAGAGACTACCAAAGAAATTTTGTTTCTGCTGAAAATTTCCAAAGGATCAACCACTCTAACTTCCTGAGCTAAGTGAGCAGATGATTCTGGCAAACCCAATAAAGACATTTTCAGCTTCTGTAACTTATTGAAGAATAATTGCCGAGAGCAGGCGGTGAAAAGTCTGTTCTAGGGGCAACTCTGATTATTGTATCTGATATCAAATTTTGGTAAGTTGGTCAATTTCAGTGATTTAATAAAAGTTTTATTTCTAGATCTCAGTTATTTATCTTTGCTATCTAGTCTTTTATTCATGGCCAAAAGCAATTTTCCAAAGGTAACATTAAATTGTTGAAAGTAAAACCTAATGAGCTGTTGTACTTTTACCTAAGGAAACACCTATAGGCATAATACAGAAATGACTATAATAATATTGAGAAACATAGACTAGCTTTTCAATACTTATTCATATTTTCAACATAACTTATTCTAAATACAAGATTTGCTTTTGTAATACATTATGTACCTGAGAAATTTGGTTTAAGGTTTATGAAAGGAATTGAGTTCATCACCATCTTCTTCATCCTTGCATATATGTCAAGCAGCCTGGGGCACAATAAGATGTCTGGAATTGTTTGAATTTAGCTTCTGCCCACAAAGCTAATAACATAGCAACTAAAAAATACTTGTAGACATTTTTCTTAAGAGAGTCTAACTTAAGAAACCTTTATACTCCATCCCTATTACATTTAAAGACTAGAAAGCTCATCCTCTGAACATTACCATTTTGTCCTACTCTTTTCCCAGATATCTAATTCTTTAATTCCTCTTAAACACCAAGAATATTTCTAGTATGAACTTCTTTTCTTCATTCCATTCACATCCATTAATTTTTAAATGTCAACCTGACTTGTATTTAATTTATCTTTGGGTAAGATAAAACGAGGCTTAGAGTTCATATCTGGAGTGTTTGGTACCCAGATTAGCATACAAGTGACAAATATGAAATTAAGAGACTCTAATGCAAAAGCAGATGGTGATTGCAGCCATGAAATTAAAAGATGCTTACTCCTTGGAAGGAAAGTTATGACCAACCTAGACAGCATATTAAAAAGCACAGACATTACTTTGTCACCAAAGGTCCGTCTAGTCAAGGCTATGGTTTTTCCAGTGGTCACGTATGGATGTGAGGGTTGGACTGTGAAGAAAGCTAAGCACCGAAGAATTGATGCTTTTGAAATGTGGTGTTGGAGAAGACTCTTGAGAGTCCCTTGGACTACAAGGAGACCCAACCAGTCCATCCTGAAGGAGATCAGTCCAGGGTGCTCATTGGAAGGACTGATGTTGAAGCTGAAACTCCAATACTTTGGCCACCTCATGCGAAGAGTTGACTCATTGGAAAAGACCCTGATGCTGGGAAGGATTGGGGGCAGGAGGAGAAGGGGACGGACAGAGGATGAGATGGCTGGATGGCATCACTGACTCAATGAACATGAGTTTGGGTAGACTCTGGGAGTTGGTGATGGACAGTGAGGCCTGACGTGCTGTGATTCATAGGATTGCAAAGAGTCGGACATGACTGAGTGACTGAACTGAACTGAACTGAATGCAAAAGCTATCAGGGCTTCCCTGATAGCCCAGTTGGTAAAGAATCTGCCTGCAATGCAGGAGACCCCAGTTTGATTCCTGGGTCGGGAAGATCTGCTGAAGAAAGGATAGGCTACTCACTCCAGTATTCTTGGGCTTCCCTTGTGACTCAGCTGGTAAAGAATCCACCTGTAATGCGGGAGACCTGGCTTTGATCCCTGGGTTGGGAAGTTCCCCTGGAGAAGGGAAAGGCTACCCACTCCAGTATTCTGGCCTGGAGAATTCCATGGACTGTGTATAGTCCATGGGGTTGCAAAGAGTTAGACACAACTGAGCAACTTGCAAAAAAAAAAAAAAAAAAAGCAAAACTAGTGCCAGAGCCAAGAGAAGACAGTCACCTAGTGGTGCTTCTTGCCCTTCAGTCTCCTGTGGACCACTTATTTGGATGCTTACCTTCCTCAAGAGAATAGCGCTTTCTCTTTTATGAATCATCTTTTCACATGCTATGTATCATTGTAAGAATAATTTGATCTTTTATTTGTTAGCCTTTTCAATAAATGATTTTTAAACTTAGGAAGAAATACTCTTCATAACATTTTTATTGTGATGAAATATGCATGATGTAAATTTACCACTTCAATTGATTTTTAGGAATACAATTCAGTGAGATTAAGTGTATTCATATTGTTGTACAACTGTCACCACAATCCATTTCAAGAACATTTTCATATTCCCAAATTGAAACATTTTACCCATTAAACAGTAAAACCCATTACCCCCACTGACTGGCAACCAGCATTCTGCTTTTCATCTCTATGAATCTGACTACTCTAGGTAACTCATATAAGTGAAATCATACTCTATTTGTCCTTTGGAGTCTGGCTTATTTCACTTAGCATAATAACTTTAAAATTTCTTCATGTTGTAGCATGTGTCACAATTCCTTTTCTAAGGCTGAATAATATTCTACATTTTGTTTATCCGTTGTTCTGTCAGTAGACATGTGGTTTGTTTTCATCTTTGGCTACTGTGAATAACGCTACTATGAATATTGATATACAATCATCTGTTTGAGTCCCTGTTTTCTATGCTTTGGGATGTATATCCAGAAGTTACATTGCCACGTCATCTAGTAATTCTGTGTTTAATTGCTTTAGGAACCACAGTACTATTTTCCACAATGATCCATGTCCTTTTCTCCCCTGAATTTCGTGTAATTCTATTGACTCTGCAAAGAACTGGTTTAAATTGTCTTCATTTACTCATTCTACAGCAACCACTTCTTTTGTCATTTTTCACTGGAGTTAATATTTGCGTGGGTATCAACTGTCACCTGACGGGAAAGTACCTGTGTTCCAGTGATTTCTTCTGTGTTCTGTCAAGCCTGAACACCTCGTGTAACCTTGACCAGTATCTTGGTCAACCAGTAACTGTTATTCCCATTTTGCAGACTGAGATATTGATTAGATGAGCATGTCTGTTATGAGAATGAGCTGACATAGCAAAGGATTAACTGAAAAGCAGAGTAACCACAAACAACTTCCACAGATTACTTAGGGAGTTGGAGAAGCTGGTTGTAAAATCATTTTCTAAATTCCTAGCTGAATACTTTATGCTGTGTCTCTAGATTTTTGTTTGCTTTAAGGCTTAAAATTTTATTCTAGAAATGTTGTAAATCCTTAATTGGCTTATCTTCCTCATTCACTCCATTTTGCATTTTTATTTTATTATGGAAAAGAAAACATAATACATCTGGCAGATTCTTCCTCCTTTTGTAATTCTAATTCTATAATATGGCAAATTAAATTTGATAAACAAAAGCAAACAATGGTATTTTAGGGGCGATTTTCAAAATCAGAACAAACACCAAAAGAAATTAAAAAAAAACATAATTTTATATAAATGAGGTATAGGTTACTGACCCTTAATACTGAAAACACACTAGAAAACTTAATAGATAAGTTTAAAGAAATTGGTAAGCTTATTCATATTTTTATAATTTATGTATTGTGGACTGTTATCTTTCTCTGTTCTGTGTCTATTAACCACATGTTTATTGAGAAGTGGTGAGGTTAGATAGTATATTTGCAAATTTAAAGCTGATTTTTGTATAGAACTGCAGTATTTGTAGAGTTTTATTGGTTCACATAGATGGTATCTATAAAATTTAAGAACTTTTTAGATGTGGGCAAGCAAATATATCAAATGTCTTTATATACGATGAGGCGAACAAGAAGGTAAAAATATTTTCAAACATGATTACAAAGGCAAAATTTTTTAAAAGCTTTTGATTTTTAGTTAGAACACTTGCTGGTAATATAAAATATATATATGTATACACACATACATATATATATATAATAAAATGCCTACTAAATTCTTATTTCTTTTTTCATAAAAATATTGCAGGAAATAGTTTCTAGTTTCTATTTTGGAATCCTAGTAACTCATAAATGCTCTCTGGAGGTCTGATGCTATGTCCATCACAGATGCTTCAATAAATAATTCCTCCTCTTCTCCACAGCCATTTATAACCACATACTATCTCTATTTTTAAATAGCAAAAGAAAAAAACACATCAGGTTGTTTATGCCTTCATGTCTTTACATAGCAATAGCAGAATGAAGCTGACCTTACATATAATCAACATTTTCACATTCCACTCAGAGGCTTTAGGCCAATTAAGAGGCACTTTGGGGAAAATCAGTTGGATTGGCCATGCAATTGAGGTTTTTAAAAATCACCTTTGAATCTCCTTTGTTCATTTTTTTTTTAACTACTGGGCTATGACTATGAACAGTTTGAAATTTATATCCATTAAAAAGTTTTAGCAATGTTTGAATACTCTAGAGGACTCCAAACTTCTGTAATATTTGTCTGACAAGATACTGTCATTAAACAGGGTCAAAACTGGTAACCGCACCCCCCCTCCACCCCCCAGAGTCAGTCACAATTATGGTCCTTATTGTTTTTTCTGTTTTCCATCTTCAGCCCTGCTTCATGTGCTCTGAAGGTATTTAAGTTACCAGCACCTAATTTCATGGATATTTTAAATGATTTTAGATGTTCTTTGTGATAAGATATTCCCAGCTTCCCAGAAAAGACCCATAAAACAGGGGAAAAAAACCCAATTAGGTTCCTATTGCCAAAGTTCTAATTATTTTTCTGTCTCTTTCCCTGGAGGAATCGGGATAGAATCTTTGTCTCAAGGTCCAAGTGTCCCTTCTCCAGTGGTTCTTTTTCCAACCTTGTCTTGACCAGACCATGCATACGATCAGATGATACTGTAGAAAATGGACACGGGAGCTGGCTATTAGACCATGCCTTACTTGAGAAGAGATGCTGGTTTGCTTGGTACCAGTGCATATCAACTGAATGTGAGCCCTTTAATCATGATATTAAAGCTACTTAAGCTTTTAATAATTAGTATAACAGAGTCATAGCATACAAGAATATTGGCAAAGTGGTAGAGACTGCAGATTTATACAAAGTCTCATTTTAGTTCCGAAGAGCTTGTTAGGTTCACAGCATTAAGTAGTCTGCCCAGGCCCTCCCTGTTTCACATACCACCTTCTTCTTCCCACTGGTGCATTTTTTTTTCTTTATTCTAAAAGTAACTGTAATTGGAAATAATTGGAAGTAACTGTCATTTATTTTTGCCCCACAGTTTGCTCACTCTTGCTCTCTCAACTCGTTTGTTCTTTGGAAATGAAAATTTGTTTTTCAGCTTAGGCTTCTTATCCATCTTTTGAAAAGTGAAAAAGTGAAAGTGAAAGTGAAGTCACTCAGTCGTGTCCGACTCTTTGCGACCCCATGGACTGTAGCCTACCAGGTTCCTCCGTCCATGGGATTTTCCAGGCAAGAGTACTGGAGTGGGGTGCCATTGCCTTCTCCAGAGGATCTTCCTGACCCAGGGATCGAACCCAGATCTCCTGCATTGTAGGCAGATGCTTTACTGTCTGAGCTACCAGGGAACTATTTAGCTCCGAAATGCTTCTCTTTGGATGGCATGTATTTGAGGTCTCCATCCCCAGATATTCACAGTACTGGCCTGCCCAATAGACAGGACTAAAAGGCATTGATCAGGTCTGTCTCCTGAGGTACTCTTATCACCAGGGTCTTCTTCAGTTTTATCACTGCATCCTCATGTTCTTTGGGAGGTGTCAGTTCATTTATAGCTCACTTAGCAATAGCAGTTCATCTGGGTGCTATATCTAAAAGTTCCTCTTCAGAGCTATAGAAACATCTAGGGTTAGGTCTATCCAAGAAAATACTGCTTTTGTGATAGATACTCTGAATTCAGTTTGGACTTTGTATCCTCATATGGTTAATTATTTACTCTCAGGTTGTGGTGGGCCACATGGAGTACCTTAAAATGTCTACCTCTTGGTCACGTGAAAATCTAACTCTTATCTTGTATGACAAAAGAATGAGTATGTCCTTATATGCAACTATGTGATTAAGTTAAGGATCTTGAGAGGAGAAGATTATCACGGATTAACAGGTAAACCATAAATGACATCATACATATCTTATAAGACAAAAAGTGAGGAATTTTAGACACACAAAACCACAGTGGAAAAGGCAATGAGGCCAATACTGAGATGAAGCAGCCATGAGCCATGGAACACCAAGAAATCCTCAACAGCCACCAGAAGATGTCAAAAATGCTTCTCCAGTGTCTCCAAAGAAAACAGAGCCATTCTTACACCTTAATTTCAAACTTCTGACCTCCAGAACTTTTAAAGAATAGATTTCTGCTGTTTAAGCCAACCAGTTTGTATAAGTTTGCTACAGCAGGAATAAATATCGGACCCAGGTATCTCAAATCTTCACAGAGAACCATGGATAGGCATTGATTTCCCAGGCATTTTAGAATTTTACAGAAATAGCCTAGTCAGAAGGCTAATCATGAATTAATAATTGATTAACTAATCCACCACACATGTATTAAGAACTCACTGGAAATTTCAAAGGTGAACAAGCAAAGAGACTGCCAGGAGCGCACTGTGTAGTTGCTGGACTCAAAAAAGGCAAAGTCAGGGCCTGCTCATGTAACTGCAAAGCATAGGAGAGGAGGCATCAAACGGGGCTGAGAAATAATCTTAAAGGTCACAGAAGGTGGTCTGGAGTTTGTCCTTTGGGCTCTAGCATCGCATTCATCGAGGAATTTTAAATACCAGAGAAATTAAATCGAAAACTCTAATTTTATATGATAAACCTAAGACTCTTTGCTGTTGAAATAAAATAGAAATGGCTCTGTTTTCAACTCTCATGAACAATACTGGAGCCTCCCCTCATTGCCTTGTTTCCCTATGTGATTCAGTCCCCAATGCCCCATCCATAGAAAATTTTCCTTTCCTGTGCATGATTGTATCCACATTTGCTACATTGTTAGGCAACTGGATTATAGCCCCATTCTCTGTGAATGACTGTGAATTTAGTTCTGGATAATGAGTATTTTTTTTTACTTAAATTTATACTGAATTCTAACACTTGCTTTATATTATGCATATGAAAAATAGTTTATATTCTCTAGATATGCAGCAGACCATTGTGTGAAGTAGGGTGACAAGGAGAGAATGAGAATCTGGGGGAAGGGTGGAACTTCCCATGGCTTTGTTCCATAGCTGAGCTTTTCTCTGTTAGGTTTGAATAGTTTAGGAGAGGAGAAATATTTTTCCTTCTACCCTTCTGGGTTCTTGGCTGAGACCATTGTAATAAAAGACAGATTACCAAGAGGAAAGTAGAGGTTTATAAACATGTAGACCTCATGTGTACATAAGAGTAATCCTGGTAACACCTAGGGTAACTGAGTATCCCAAAGAGATAGCTTTAGAATTTAAGTTTAAATACCATCTTAATCAGGAAAGGGTAGGGGAACATAGGCCCTTTAGAGGGGAATCAATGATTTTTAGGAAAGATGTTGTTGTTGTTGTTCAGTCACTAAGTCATGTTTGACTCTTTACGACCCCATGAACTGCAGCACACCAGGCTCCCCTATCCTTCTTGAGTTTGCTCAAACTCATGTTCATTGAGTCAGTGATGCCATCCATTCATCTCATCTTCTATCACCTCCTTCTTCTCCTGTCCTCAATCTTTCCCAGCATCAGGGTCTTTTCCAATGAGTCAGCTCTTTGCATCAGGTGGCCAAAGTATTGGAGCTTCAACTTCAGCATCAGTCCTTCCAATGAATATTCAGGGTTGATTTCTTTTAGGGTTGTCTGGTTTGTTCTCCTTGTGTCCAAGGGACTCTCAAGAGTCTTCTCCATCACCACAGTTTCAAAGCATCAATTCTTCAGTGCTCAGCCTTCTTTATGGTTCAACTCTCTCATCCATACATAACTAATGGAAAAACCACAGCTTTGATTAGATGGACCTTTGTTGGCAAAGTGATGTCTCTGCTTTTCAATATGCTGTCTAGGTTTGTCATAGCTTTTCTTCCAAGGAGCAAGCATTTTTTAATTTCATGGCTGCAGTCACCATCCTAGTGATTTTGTAGCCCAAGAAAATAAAGTTTGTCATTGTTTCCACTGTTTCCCCTTCTACTTGCCATGAAGTGATGGGACCAGATGCCATGATTTTATTTTCTTTTTGAATGTTGAGTGTTAAGCCAGCTTTTTCACTCTCCTCTTTCGCCCTCATCAAGATCTTTCATCCTTATCGAGAAAGAAGAGATCCTTAGAAAAAAGATAAGAGCTATGATAGTTTGTGACAAAGTCTGTCTGAATGTGGTGTTGACTTCTGGTCTCTTCTGTGATAAGAGCCTACCAATCTCAACCTGAAACCCCCAGGGAGGAGATCTATGACAATTGAGTTTTGGAGGATCTATCTTTTAATCAGATAAGGGGAGTCCAGAGGCAGACTCTTCATGCATTTGCTATTTTCCAAGTACCTACAGCTCAAAATAATCAATATACCAAAGCAACTTGTTTTGAGGTGGCATGCCCTAAACTCCTGTAGTCATCTTTTGAAATTATGTGTTCTGCTATCAGTCAGTAGGAAAGAGCCAAGAAGATAAGGACAGAGCCCGACTTCCAATTTACTCCCTCAGTCACCATCACACCCTTGACTAAGAAGATCCTTTTCACAAGGCCCCTGTGAGAATATTCCTAATCTATCCCCCCTATATAAAATAGAGGGGTTGTGTGAATTTCCCTATGAATGAATAGTTACTAACACTGATCCCTCTCAGGGATATGAATTTGTTATAGGTATAAATAAAAAATAATTAAATTTGAAAATGCAGTGACATTCTCTACAACATTGCCAAGAGTGGATAAATTCTCAATTGCAAATGTCACTGATCATTGAGATAAGCCTTTTATTCTAGAATTAGTTTATGATCTATTCATGCACATGTAGTTGGAGAGTAAAATTCTCAAACCTAACACATTAGTCAAAATGTCTCAAGGACATATGTATAAAAGAGGTAAAATTGAATGTATTTACATAGCTCTTTGCCAAGAAAATGAAAATGTTTTAAGTAAACACTCTAGGAGCTGAGATGAGATGAGAATACTTGAGATATGGGTGGCATTTGATTTCTTCTTACTTGGCTCTGCTTGGAGAAACACAATACTCTGAAACCTTCACTGGTGCATTTACCAGCCTGTTGAGGTCCTGAAATCAAGAAAAGGTGCCAACTGTGATCCTGAGAAACTCAGTGTAAGCCTAGAGTTTATGTAAATAGCCACTGTCCCAGAGATATGCATATCATTTGAAAAACTAAAAACCTCTGCCCGTGGAAGTCTCTTTTCAAAGAGATATTTAATCCTGGAGCCATGGAGTTCTGGCAGATTTCCAATATTCTATTTGAGTACACAGATGTAATGTCACTGCTTTGTAAGCAATGAACAGCTAGACTCTGTAAGGTACCTGCGAAGAGTCAGGGAAGACTGCCATCTGGTGGGAATGTAAAATTACTACTGAAATACAGTCACAATCTCCCTGCTGCTATTTGCTTACAACCTAACTTTTAGAGCAAAAATGAAAAGAAGTTTTACTTTATTTTCTTAAGAGCTAAAATTTTAAGGCTTTTTTAAAATTTTTATTGGAGTAGAGCTGATTTACAACTTTATGTTTGTTTCAGGTATACATCAAAGTAAATCAGTTATACATAACACATGTATCCATACCTTTATTTTTATTTTATTTTCTAAAGTTTTGATTTTTTAATGTGGACCACTTTTAAAGACTTTATTGAATTGGTTACAATACTGTTTCTGTTTCCTGTTTTGGTTTTTTGGCCACAAGGCATGTGGGATCTTAGCTTCCTGACTAGGGATCGAACCCACTCCTCATGCATTAGAAGGCCAAGTCTTAACCACTGAACTGCCAGGGAAGTCCCTATATACACTCTTTTAAATTTTTTTCCCACATAGGCCATTATGCACCAAATATTTCAGTGAATATTTCTAAAAGATACAGATTCTTAAACAATATTGTTATATTCCTGACAACATTAGCAATAGTGCCTGAATGTTATTATCAAGTTAGAATTCAAATTTGCCTGGCTGTCTATTAAATGTTTTCTCTAAATAATATGTAAAGATTACAATTGAATGACATGTTTTAAAGTCTTTTTTAATCTATAGATTTCTTTCTGTTTTTTCTCAGTTTGTTTGAGAAACTGGATTAGTTTTGTAGTTTTCTACAGCATGAATTTTACCAATCGTCTCCCTGTGGTTTCAGGAGTGGAAATACTTTTCTTTTGCCAGTTAAATGGAGCAACTGTGTAGAAATTGAAATTAACTGTGATATTTTAGTTGTTTACCAAACACCTTCTCTTTTTAGATTTCTTGTACTTCACATAGTATTTCTGTGTATCAGTTTTTCCCTTGGTCTACAACATGCTATATAATCTTGTTGCTGTTCAGTCTGACTCTTTGTGACCCCATGAACTGCAGCATGCCAGGCTTTCATTATCTCCCAGAGTTTGCTCAAACACATGTCCATTGAGTCAATGATGCCATCCAGCTATCTCATCCTCTGCCACCCTCTCCTCTTCCTGCCCTCAGTCTTTTCCAGTATCAGGCTCTATTCCAGTGAGTTGGCTTTTCACGTCAGGAGGCCAAAGTATTAGAGCTTCAGCTGTAGCATCAGTCTTTCCAATATTCAGGGCTGTTTTCCTTTAGCATTGACGGGTTTGATCTCCTTGCTGTCCAAGGGACTCTCAAGAGTCTTCTCCAGCGCCACAGTTCAAACCCATCAATTCTTTGGTTCTCAGCCTTCTTTATGGTCTGTCTCTCGCATCCATACATGGCTACTGGAAAAATCATAGCTTTGTGTATACGGATCATTGTCTGCAAAGTGATGTCTCTGCTTTTTAATAAACTGTCCAGGTTTTTAATACGCTGTCATAGCTTTTCTTCCAAGGAGAAGCGTCTTTTAATTTCATGGCTGCAGTGATTTTGAAGCCCAAGAAAATAAAATCTGTCACTGTTTCCACTTTTTCTCCATCTATTTGCCATGAAGTGATGGGACCAGACGTCATGATTTTAGTTTTTTGTATATTGAGGTTAAGCCAGTGTTTTTCATTCTGCTGTTTCACCTTCATCAAGAGACTTTTTCATTCTTCTTTGCTTTCTGCCATATAATCTAGATGAAATATGTTCTAGACGTCATGCATTCTAAGATTTCTTTGCCTGTGAGTTGGCTTCCTTTGAAGATCTTCTTCTTACATGTTTTCTTATACATTGTTAGTTGACTCTTGAAGCTTGGAAGATTCAGATTTGATTTTTTGAAAGGACTGCTCCATAAAGAGTGCTGTGTATTTCTATCAGGAGGTACATAATATCTGGTTGTCTTTTGTTTTTATTTATTTAAATTTTTTTTATTAGAGTATATTTGCTTTACAATGTTGTTATTAGTTTCTACTGTATAGCAAAACAAATCAGCTATATGTTTAAATAGCCTCTCTTTTTTGGATTTCTTCCCATTTAGGTCACCACAGAGCATTGAGTAGAGTTCTCTCTGCTGTATAGTAGGTTTTGGTTTGTTTTTGTAAAGTTGGCAGCTGTTGCTGATCATTGTCAACTCAAATTATAGAGCAGTTCTGGGTCACCGGGTCTCGCTTCTGTTTTAAGAGGATGGGACTCTGCCTAGGTACATGGTGGCACCCTGGATTTCAGGGAATTGCACTGCACTGCAGATTTGATAAACCTGATCAAGGTGTTCGAAAATTCTGTTTTCTAGTTTAAATAAAATCAGATCTCTCAAAATGGACAATCCTTTTTAATTACAGAAAAAAACTGTCTACATAAGAATCTATCTGCCAATCCAGGAAACAGAAGTGCTGCAGGGTCAGTCCCTAAGCTAGGAAAATCCCCTGGAATAGGAGATGGCAACCTGCTCCAGTATCTTGCCTGAAAAGTTCCATGGACAAAGGAGCCATTGGGCTACACTCCCAAAGAGTCAGATGTGACTGAGTACACACGTAATACAAAATAAAGATTATATTACAAAGGACACTGTTAAAAGAATGAAAAGATAAGGTACGGAGAAGGGAAGACTATTTATAAAATAAATAAAGAATATTAAAAAAAGACTTGTATTCAGAATATATAAAACTTACCAGTCAATGACAAAATTACAGACAGCATAATACAGAAAACGGGCAGAACAACTGAATCGTTGTTACTCACAAAGTACTAACAGTTACTTCACAGTGACCAATATAACATTGAAGAGATATTTAATCTCACTAGTCACCTGGGAAATGTAAATTAAAACCACAGAGAGATAACACTATAGATTCATAGAGTGGTTAAATAAAAAGACAGACAGTATCAAATCTTAACAAGAATATGAAAAAACTGAATCTCACATACTCTGTGAGACTATATTCTGGAAAATTGTTTTGCAGGATCTACTAAAGCTAGGCATATGCATCCCCCATGCCCTAACAATTTTGTGCCTACAGAAATGTATGCATATATGCACCAGAAATAAATGTATATACATGTGTACAAAAAGACATGCATTAGAATATTTATAGCTGTGTTATTTGTAATAGCTAGAACCTGGAAACAACTCAGATCTTCTTCAATAGAAGAGTATATTAATAAATTTTGGTATATTTGTACAATGGAATACTCTAAACTTTTGGATAAGAAGAAAGAATCCAGACACAAAAGAGAATATACTCTATTATCCAAAATATGTAAAGTTTCCAAACAAAAAAGAGAACTGAACTATGCTATTAGAAGTCAAGCTAGTGGTTACCTTGGGGAAGAGGAATTGAAAATGTGAGTGGGTTGAGGCATGAGAGAATTGTTAAGTTGCTATTAATACTTTATTTTACTTCTAGTATTTCTCCATCAGCCACATTAAAAGGAAAAAAAAATTAACTAGTCAAACCCGTCAAGATGTCAGCCAAAAAGTTGAAATTATCAAAAAGATTGAAATAAGGGTTTAGAAACACTCTGACAGCAAATTTCACCGTATTTTATACTTTGCTACGTGACATTAGCAACTGAGAAAATTAAATCTTAGTGATTAACAATGTATTTTAAAACTAAGCAATAAGAATATGAAGACATCTGTCTATAGTTTTTCAGTGCTGTTTATAATTATGTTATTCTAAATCTAGTACTTCATTATACTTAAAAGTCCCTATAATTAATGTTAACTTGAGTTTTTCTAATAGTCATAAGGGAAAAAATTACACATTATTGTGTAAACTAGTTCTTCCTAAAAATGGCTAATGTAACACAAAGAAGCAATATGGTGACAAATTAAAACCATTTCTTTTTATGAAAATAATCTTATAAGATGTATAGACAAATGCTTAAGATTTCAATATGCTAGTACATGTAAAAGGCATAGAATATGGTGCCTGACACTTAGTAAGCACAAAATAAATGTTAGCTATTATTATTATTTATTCAAACAAATGACTCAGTGAGGGAGATTTTCTACAAAGTTATTTTTCCTGCCATGTATGTTCATTTGTTTTGCTAGATTGTGCTTCAATAATGGAACACATGAAGTATTTTTTAATGCACTGGAGAAGTCATGATTCTCTCCCTTAATGATTTCTTTAAGAAAAGCATTGCTTTATGGGAGAATGAAGTTCAACTAGTTGATAGAGGAGCTCCCTTATCTAGAATTTTTAAAGTGATCCTACAGGAGGCTTAGAGTGATGAATCCGCATATGAAATGTACTCCCAGTGTCATTATATGCAAGTTACTATAGCAAAGAAATTGTAGCCAGAAGTTTACAAAGTTCTATAGGATGTTTTGAATATGGTTAATTTATGGAAACAAAAATAAAAAATGTAGTAGGATCCTCAACTCACTACACTTTGTGAGAGGGGAATGATTATGGCATTCTTTTGTGCCATATAAAGATTTATTTATAAATTATCTGACAGCAAGTTATTTTTTCCAAAACTGAAGATTTAATAAGATTTATTTCACAATAAGTCAAGTGTTCAATTTGCCTACCTACTCCATGATTCCAATTGCCTGTTAGTTGTCTATAACCTAGAGGAATACATACATACACATTTGAGCTGGCCTTTCAATAAAAAGGACAAAAAATAACTGAGAATCACACATAAGGAATATTTTTTAAAGGATGGTTTAAAAATATTTCTGATGCTATGTGCTTTAATTCCTGAAAACAGCGTTGCTAAGTCGCTTCAGTCGTGTCCGACTCTGTGCGACCCCATAGACGGCAGGCCACCAGGCTCCCCCGTCCCTGGGATTCTCCAGGCAAGAATACTGGAGTGGGTTGCCATTTCCTTCTCCAGTGCATGAAAGGGAAAAGTGAAAGTGAAGTCGCTCAGTCGTGTCCAACTCTTAGCAACCCCATGGACTGCAGCCCACCAGGCTCCTCCATCCATGGGATTTTCCAGGGAAGAGTACTGGAGTGGGGTGCCATTGCCTTCTCCGTGAAAACAGCATACAACATATAAAACCTTTCATCTTACAAACTTTAAAAACTTAGAAACAAAATTTTTAATTATTTACAAATGCTTCCAGAGAATTTCAGTGGGTTTTGAACACAGTATTTAAAATCTTAATTAATTGACAACTCAAATCTGTTTGGGTTTTAAAAAACACTTGTATTTAGGAAAGATAGGGTATTACTAGCTGTACTACATTACTTTGTACTACATGTACTACATTATCTTTGCAAAATTAGTAGACTTTGTTGAAATATAAGCATCATGATTTAGTGAGAGCAATTAACAATGTACTTTTTCCATTTAGATCAATGTATTTTTGTGAAGCACTACTTTTCATTGGTGACACCCACTTAAACTCAGTATATAAATCAACTTAATTATGAGGGAAACAATTGAATTGCTGTATCACAAAGTGTTAAATCAAGATTTAAAAAATAATGAAAACTATTCCACCATTTTTCTCTGTATTATTAATAAATGAAATAAAATTTTGCTTAAAATATTTTTACTTCAACTTTATTAAATTTTCTACTTTGTTTTATAATCATATGTTGTATAGTAAATATACATAAATTCATATGGATTAGTAGAGTACATATGTAAAATTTTGTGTATTTGCACATGCATCCCCTGGAGAAGGAAATGGCAACCCACTCTAGTATTTTTGCCTGGAGAATCCCAGGGACAGAGGAGCCTGGCAGACTACAGTCCATAGGGCTGCACAGAGTCAGACATGACTTAGCAACTGAACAACAACAACAAAACACATGCATCACATTTATGCTTAAATTTTTTATTATTAAAAACGTGCAATCAGAATGGTTTAAAGGTCACTGATTTAGAGGTTGGTAGGAAAGAGAAAAGATGATGAAAGAGATGAGTGAATAAGGATCCAAGAGAGAAGAGAGTACAGTGTTTCTGGAGACTGGGGGGAAAACATCTTTTAAAAGATGATGAGGTAGGTAACAGAGTTATGTGCAGCAGAAAGCTCGGGAACCATGAGGCCTGAGGAAAGGCCATGGGATTTATGACTGATGATTAGAAAGTTATCGGCAAAAATATTTTTAGTCAAGTGGCAGGCACAGAAACCAGATTCTATGCAGTAAATATCAGTTAATACCTGAGTAGGAGAGAAGGAAAAGGAGCAATAAGAATAGTCCACTCTCACTAAAGTTTGGCAGAAAATGAACAAAGCAATGGAGAGGCAGAGTCAGAACAGTGTAGAAGTGGGTATAGTCATTGAGACAAGGAAAAGGTGGGAAAGAAAGGGTCCCAGTCAGAGAAAGAGGCGCATACTGTAGAAAGTGGACAGGACATTTTGCAAGTCAATGAGAAAGAAGAGAGATTAACTGACTTGCTAAGAAAAGACAAGGAAAGCTATGGAAATTGATTTCATATAGCCATGATCTCATTGAGTTAACTGATTAAATACCATTCTGTGATTGAGGAATGCCAGGTTGCAACTTGAGCTTGATAAAGGAGGGAAAGATTTTGAAACATTGTCTATGGATGCCTCAGAAGGAACCGAAGTAGAGATCCTCAGATTGCTGAACAATACGGAGGACCTGATGTCACCAGGCAACATGAACTTATGTCAGAGACAAATGGAAAAATTACAAGACTTAAAAAAAAAGCAAACAACTAACAGCAATGAGCCACATTTCAGGAAGTGAGAGAACAGAAAGTGACTTCTAGGAACTGGCAAATTGAGTGGAATAGAAAATGAAAATCTTAACAACCACAGTGAGAAAACTGTTAACGTGGGTTCCAAGGATCCCTTGGGTAGGAAAACAAGTGAGATAAGCAGGAAGCTAGAAGGAAAAAGTGAACTGCAGACTGAGAGGGTAGAACAGGGCTAAGTAAGAGTGCGTGCAGAGGAGAGTGCTGGAACCCAAGATCTGGATGCTGGAGAAACTCTGAGGGACATTGAGATCCGAGTTCTAACTGTACGTACAAGAGACTTAAAAAAAAAATGAGTAGAAAATAAAGTGCTACAGAGTCATGAAATGTTAAGTCCTGTGATGTCATTTTGGTAGAGGGATAGCAAAGAGCAGGACAGGAGTTGAAGAGAACATTGTGAGCAGAGTGGGAGGGGATCCTAGAGATGATGGAGGGATCATGCCAAGATTGTGTAAGAAATTTAGAGACATTGTTGGATGGTGGTACGAGAGCACGCTTTATAAAGAGCATGGAGAATGGGGTGTATGAGCAGGAAGAGGTCAGAAAACAGCCTTATGGGGAAAGGGTTTCACAGAAGTGTGGCCAGGCTTAGGTGAGGAGGTGGGAAGCAGCCTTTGAGGATGACATCCTGTGTTGGGCACTCTTTCCCAAAAGCAGGAGATTTTTACATTTTAGCAGCACTTTGGTGGCAAGAGTGCCATTTAGCATTTCATAGAATGCAAATACCTGAAAAAATAGATAAATCATGCTCATCAAAATTGTTGCTGGCTCAATTAATAGTACAGCAATGTTTTAAATCAAGTTGCCAGGATGGATGCCTTTCAAAGACCCATGTGAAAGCCTGCGTTTTAATACCCAGAAGGTTAAAATGTTTCAAATGTAATTTTTAAGAAATGAATTTTAAATTATTTTTCTAGATACAGAACTATTGTATGGTAGACTGCAGTTCCCATCTGCCATCTGCAGCAAGCCTTGCTCTGCTGGACATTTTTCAAATGCTATTCATATGTCCACTGATTCAAAACTAATTTCACCAAAGACTAATCTAAACAAAAAATGTGTCACATAATTTATGTTTCTGGAATTTCTGTTTCTCTAATTCAAAGTAAGATTAATTTTCCTGCCCTTTGGCCACAAATTGCCCTTACAAAGTTTAAGAGTTAGGATTTTCCAATTAAAATAGTCATGAAAGTTATAATTTCATGAATGTTATAATATGAATTAATCATCTTAAAACTTTCAGGAAGGCCAAATAAAGAAAAAGAAGAAAATTTATTTCTACACAAAGAGCTATTCCTGTGTTCGTAATAGTAACACTGTAAGTAAGCCAACTGCTGTATTTTACAGGGAATGCAGTTGTCACAGTCCCTCTAAAAACAGCAAACGCTTTTACATGCCTGTCCATTATCTAACAAGTCTAACATCTTTGAGGGCAGCCAGACTTCTCATTTATTTCCTTAAGAATAACAGATGTATAGAGTAGCTGTCTCTTCTGACCTTATTTTAAAATAAAGGTATGTTGGTCAAGCATTATCTCAAGTTTCCATTTCACCTTTGGCTTAATTCATAGAAAATTAGAGTGACAAGAAGTAGATTGATTTGAGCTTGACAGAACAATGTGAAGAGGTTCTCTGCCCTGAGACTCTGGAGGAAAATTCTTAAATTTCTTTCAATCAAACTGTATTATTATATTGAGTTCTTCTTGCACCCATAAACTAGGATTTGATTTTTTTTTTTTTTTTTGCCAAGACAGTGGCCAAATAAACATCAAATTAAGATGGTGGGACGTGTAGATGTCAAATTGTCTAGTTGCCAGTTTTCAGCAGAGGAAAGAGAGAACGATGCAATGAAATATATGAGTACTTATTAACTTCCTTTGGTACATAATATGTTCTGGAAACAGGTCTTTGAAAGTAGGCTTAAAGGTTTAAAGTAGGCTTAGTAATAACTGAAGGGTTTCTTTCCCAGAGAGCATGGTGTGATTTGTGATATATGATGCATGGTAAAATCTCTAATCGTAGTTCCAAGAGGGATAGACTCATTTGGATCTGGCTCCAGCAAGTAGTGGAGGCCAGCAGGAAGTGGAGGGCCCCGAAGGGCAGAGATGGAAGACTCTCATCTCTTATCAGTGTAGCTAGGGAAGCAGATACAGGCATCTTTATTTTCCATGGGCCAGTTGTCTCTTTTCTGACCCAAGGAAAAGGGCAAGGCAAATAGAAAACCCAAGCTCTTTTAAATGTCTAAGCTTCTGGGCAGTCCTTGGAGCAGGCTGGGATAAGAGCCCACCTGTTAACCACAATTAGGCCGAGTAGCATCTAAGTGTCAAGCCACATGTGTGCACTGGGACTGTTGCTGAGGCCCCCAGTCAGCTGCCAGCTCAGAGTCCGGCCAGTATGATCCCAGGGGACAAAGAAGGTGTGTATGGTAGAGGAGGGAGGAGCCCTGGCTGAGGAGGGCGAGCGATGCCAGCAAGGGGTCAGAAAGGCCAGAAAGGCCACAGCCTGAAGCTCTGGGAATGGAAGGGAAGGTGGGCTTCCAATGGGCTTCCAATGGGCATGCATACCACAGGCCTGGGCAACCCCCTTACAAACAACCTAAGGCTGGAAGGGACTGAAAAGGTTTCAGAGATGGTTTGTCTTTGGAATCGGACAGAGCAAGCTCAAAAGCATTCTCTTTCAATTGGTACAGAGATTGTTTTCTTTGCAGAAAAGACAGTTAAATTTGTATAAATGGATGATTGTATGAAATTTCAAATTATTGTCTGAAAGAGAGGACTATTTATATGGATGATCAACTTTAGATTATTTTTCAGTTGATATTCTTGCTTATTTAAATATTTTCCTCAGGAAAAAACCCAAACATTTGTCTCCATTTAATTAAATCTTTATAGTGCACAATGAGAAATTTATTACTTTTTCCAAACCACTTGATAACCTTCTAAATTATTTATGGTGATTCAACCATAAATGAACCAAAGAGAATATGCACATACTAGAACACAGACTACACAGAGGATTACATGTTTTCCTGGAGTGATAATTTAAATGTCCATAGCAAACCTATATGTCTTGTGATTAGATTTTGGTCTTTGCTTGTTTATTTTAATGTATAGGCTCTAATTATTGTTACTTCTTTGTTTAAAGTAGAATTTAATTCCAAGGAATAAAGTTCATGAGAAATTTTTTCCTGAATATTTCACATTTGAAATTTCTTCTCAAGTATCTCTTGAATTCACTACCCTGAAATGAAAAAGTACAGACAGTGTAAAAGAGAAGTTATTTATATAAGCAGAGAAGGAGGTCACTTTTTTTAGTCTGTTAAGAGAATGATTGATGTTTTTGCAAAATAAAAAGTAAAGTACATTAACTGGGATATTTCATGTTATTTTAAATGTGGATGATGTTTAGTTCCTGGGCCAAGAAGTCCCTATGCGGCTTTCTAAGGAAAAGCAAGCCTTATTTGCCCTTGAGGAGAAAAGACACAAGTGAATATAATCACAAACTGGGAATCTCAATGAATTGTTTGGAAAAGGATAATTTTTACCCAACAACATGGCCTAAGGTATGAGATAAAAGGTAGATTTGAAAAAGTCCTTCAATTTTTTTTTCCATGGATATCTGGGTTAACTTTTTTGGGACAGTGTTTATTTGCTCCTTTCTTTGTGCATGAGAAAAATATCCAATATATTGTAATTGGATCATTGCTTTCAGCAGGAACACTAAAAGCAATACTTAAACTGCAAGCCAAGAATAACATGACAAATAATTTAATAGTCATTTTATGTTAGCAGACAGGATGCTAATGACTCATTTCTAATGACAAGTTAAATGGAAATTACACAAAATGAACAGGATCTATTTTTGAAGTACTATCGGGTGGTCACAAAGGCCCAATGACTGCCAGTTCAGATTTATCTGCGTTCCTCTCTATTCTTTGCACGCATCATATTTTTCTCATTTTTCTCGGACTTGATCTTCAGGTTGAAAGCTTGACATCACTGCAGCAGTGCCAAACAGAGGGTTTTATTTCTTCTATTATTGTTAGGCCACAATTTCATGCCTTGGGAATATGGGGCCACTGTTTATACATACTCAGTTCTCGGGTTCTCACTTTCCCTGACATCACTATTATTTGATTTATAATATCCATAGGTAGTGACTATCTAACATGAATCAGAGAAATATATGAGATGTTACATAACATAGTGTTTGCAATGATTGCAACAGTAAGTTCATTTAAAAGCACAGGATTTGTGATGTGTTTTTTTAATGGATAAAAGAAGTTAAAATATGTGTGCCTTTCAGCTATATAATAAGCTTTACTATTAAGAGTGAGTGGCTATCACTCAACATGTGAACATATGACTGTGTATTGGCCATCGATAAGCTGGCCTCTCTTTCTTTAAAAGTCATAAAAAATTGTCTGTATTTTATTCATGCATTTCTTTGTTTAATTTATAGTTTTTAATACTATATTTAAATGCCAAAATAAGGACTAAAAATAGTTAAGATATCATCTTTATTTTCAGTGGATTTCTATTTTAATCAGAAGATAGATATTAAACATGAAGCTAACTGTTGTTTGATTGTATTTGTGAAAATTGCATTTCAGTAGAAGTACAAGTTTCTCAAAGATTTGGAAAAAATGTTGCTAGCTAAAGACTACATGGTGATGAAAAATGTGTAGAACTCCAGACTTAGTAAAAGTAATGAGGAAGCATTTGTGAAGAACATTCTAGGTGAACGAAATAGCAGAGTCACAAGACGAGAAGGTAGAGGGGTGGGATTATAGAACTAGAAGGCTACTGGACATAGAGAAAATAGAGGCATCAGCAGATCTGAGGTCCCAATGAGACCCAGAAATAGTCCTGGGGACAAAAGCACTCTTGGAAATGAGAACATTGGATGGAGTAGAAAGAGACACTGGACTTGAGGGTGGGAGATTAGTGGGGAAAGGAGGACACTAAGTGAGTTTGAAAGCGGAAAATGTTCAGGTTATGTCAGATTTCAGATGTGACTCTGGAAATGAAAGGCTAAGGAAGAGAAATGAAAAGTTTATTTGTAATAAGGAGATCCAGTCAGGGTGCTGAAAGGAATATTTGTGTAGATATGAGCATCACTTAGGATCATGGGGCTTGAAGAGAAATAATCCAGTCTTTTCATGAAGAATGAACTGTGACTAGAGATTAGTGGACAGATGGTACCAACAATAAAGGAGACAGTGCCTAGCTGGATGGCAGGAATAACAGAGCAACAGGGATTTTTTGCAAGGAGGTAAGGACATCCATTTATTCAATCTTAAACTCATTTAAGGGGAGGGCATGGCAACCTACTCCAGGGTTCTTGCCTGGAGAATCCCAGGGACGGCAGAGCCTAGTGGGCTGCTGTCTATGGGGTTGCACAGAGTCGGAGACGACTGAAGTGACGCAGCAGCAGCAGCAGCAGCAGCATACTATTTTAAGGGGAGGGCATGTCAACCCACTCCAGTGTTCTTGCCTGGAGAATCCCAGAGACAGGGGAGCCTGGTGGGCTGCCATCTATGGGGTTGCACAGAGTCGGACACGACTGAAGCGACTTAGCAGAAGCAGCAGCATACTCATTTAAGGGGAGCGCATGGCAACCCACTCCAGTGTTCTTGCCTAGAGAATCCCATGGATGGGCTACAGTCCATAGGGTCTCACAGAGTCGGACACAACTGAAGTGACTTAACACACACACAAACTCATTTAAAATATTCTACACACCAAATTAACATAAGCACTAGGGGCCAGAGTATCATCAACCTGAGGGTATCTAGGGTATGGAGGAATAAGCAGCCATTGTCATTTGCAATGGAAATGCTGTCCTTAGTGAAGAATGGAATTTTAGTCAAGGTTGGAACGTAGAGACAATGTTCTGAAAGAAAATTAAGTATGTGGTGAAATTTGCAAACCACAGAGCAAAGTTCTGAAGGCACAGTGGGAGAACTTGAGAGATGCGAAAGGAGAGAAAGCCCCGGGGTAGAGCAAGAGGTGGGGAATGGGGGTTGGGGGGAGGGGTGGGGAAATGGTGCTCGATGAAGAGCAATTGGCACTGAAAAATGGAGCATTATGGGAATTTTACTGTAGCACCAAATCAATACCTGGGGATGGTTTGAAGACTCAGGGACCCGGAGGGAAGGGCTAAGTGAACAGGGTTTAGAGGACGTGGCAGGGTTAATAAACCCATGGCTGATTCATATCAATGTATGGCAAAAACCACTACAATATTGTAAAGTAATTAGCCTCCAACTAAAAAAAAATAAAAGAGATGAGTACCTCCCTTTTCATTCAGACCTGGGAACAGGAGCTCAGCTGCAGTAACTAAAGCAAAGAAGAGCTTGGAAAGCTTCACTGGGCTTCACTAGAAGAGATCAAAATGTGGGTACTGTCTCTAGCAAAGTGGGGTTTTTAATTGTTAAAATGCTGATATACAAAATGTTCAACCTGCCCAGAGGTTTACACCAAGTATCTCCAGGCTTTTGTAATAATTGACCCATTCTGATCAAGAGTTCATTTTCTTTCCTCAGCCTTTCATGTTAAGGTTTCAAGTTTAAGAATTTTATTTAAATTCTGCATTCTTCTCTGAAGTCTGGGATATACATAAGTTATGTAATTTGCATGAACTTTTCTAACATTTTCTCCTCAGTGTTTTATTGTCATCAATTGAATTTGATATGAAAAAGCAGGAAACTGCATTCCTTCTTGAACCTAGTATACTGCTTAGTACTTCTCAGTACTAAGTACCATGATTTAATACTCATCTTAACTTGAGATAATAATATATTTTCCAAAGTATCTAACTCAAAATCAGGAAAGTATTTTTTTTCAAAGCTATGAGGTACTACAGGCTTGAAAATAATTTTAAAAATTCTTATCAAGTGATGGACTTAGATTTTATGGGCTGTGGATGAGTCAAATATAAACAAGTACAGTGGCTTAATTCTAGTTAATAAATATCAATATTCAAGCTGTGATCCTTTGAGTTGTCCCTATAGTACCATCAGGATTCCATCTTTTGTCATTAAATTGGCCAGGCTTTTTGGCAAAGGCTTTGGCCAGTGCCAGCATCAGGAACCTCATCTGCAATGTGGGAGCTGGTGGACCAGACCCAGAGGAGGTCCAGCCTCACCCACCACTGCTGCCCCTACTGACGGAAAGAAGTAGAAGCAAAGGAAGAAGAATCTGAAGAGTCTGATGATGACATGAGCTTTGGTCTTTTTGACTAAACCTCTTTAGTAACACATTCAATACAAAGCAGCACCCTTAAAAAAAAAGAAGGAATTTGAGAATTATCGACGGATGACTTACTGTACTCTTCTTATTCTCTGCCTAAATAGTTAGCAGAGATCTAAGCATGGATCCCCAACTTCCAGGATCCAATGTCTGATGATCTGAGGTGGAGCTGATGTAATAATAATAGAAATAAAGTACACAATAAATGTGATTCACTTGAATCATCCTGAAACCACTCCCCCTCACCCTGATCCATGGAAAAATTGTCTTCCATGAAACCAGCCCCTGGTGACAAAAAAGTTGGGGACCACTGGTTTAAGAAATTATAGATGAACAACTTAGAGTCTGTGACTATTTATATTTATGTTTATATTCTCACAATGTTTCCAGTATCTGGGATACTAAATATAAATGGCTGTTGGATGTATCAGTTATCTATTGTCACACAATGCTGTTCTCTCACCAGAAAACCTTAGTGGCATCCAGATAAAAACACATTTTTCATGAGGCTCTGGAATTCAGCTGACCTAAGTTAGTTTTAGCTGATCTGGTTGGGTTTGACCAGATATTTAAGACTCTTCTAGCCATTAGTTATCTCAACCAGGATGACTAGGGTTGACCTGACTCTACTTTCTGTCCTGTTCAACCTGCAGAAGGCTAGTCTGAGCATGTTCTCACGATGTAGGGGAAGGACACCAATGAGTAAAACCAATTGTGCAACCATTTTCAACTCTGTGTCACATGTGTCAATTTCCTGTTGGTCTAGCAAAAATCACATGGACAAATCAAAAGTCAGAGTAAGAAGGCAGTGCAAAATCATACAGGAAGGACATGGATACAGAGAGGAGCAAGAATTGGGGCCATTGTTACAACTGGTCCATTGAGGGAATACATGGATCAGAGAGTGATGGAAGAGCACTGGACTAAGGGTTGGGAGACATATCCCTGAGGCTTGGCACTGTTCATTCTGTTAATTTGGGTATATTGTTTAATTATAATGGACCCTAATTTCCTTATTGGCTCTTCCTAAACTTTAAAAGCCTTTGATTCAAGCTTTTAATGAAGTTTTAATGAATTTAATGCTGTATACAGTCTGTAAGAGGAACCTAAGGAAAGTTGTTCATTATCCTACTCTTTAGTGAACCAAAATGGCTAGTGTGGATGGCCAAAATTGATTGGCTGCTTTTGACTCCATGAATCTCTGAATATTTTGTAATCATATTCAAACTTAAAAACTTCTAATCTGAATTTCAGTAAGGAGCAATGTGCTGAAATTCAATTTCTTATTTAAATTGAAAATTCAATTTAGTGCTTGCTCCTATCTGATGATTCTTTTGAAGCTTACAGTATGTCAGGACAACATCAAACACTATGACATTTCTTATATGTGAGATGTGTTTTAGAGTCCATTGATGTTTTACCTTAATAATTCATTGTTATGATGAATTACCATTCTAAAATTGACTAGAGGAGCTTTGTCATACTTGGATAATGTTGATAAAAATGTGGGCTATTTTAAAGTAAATATTGTGATGAGTTTTATAATATAAAAGGTGCAGATAATACAGAAGTGAAACCTGTTCTTCATTATACCATAAATAATTGTGTAACATATAATGAAAGTCTGCATTACTAAATTATTAAGAATAAAAATGAAATAAACAATATTTTATAAGCTTCATAAGAAGAAAGTAATGTACACAAATGGGCTTTGAAGATAATATTCTGTGTCTGAGAGGACTTGTCACTTGAATCACTTAGATTGCCTCAAAAATTCAACACCTAGATTACCAGAGTATATTGATGAAGATATAATCTGTAACCCACTTTGACATATGGACTGTTTGATTTCAGATATACAGAAATAACTCGCCATATGATAAGTATCCTTGTCATACACTGGTAAGCATTTATTTTGGACTGATAATTTACTTGTAAAATCAATCACTCTGGTCTGTGTCATTTCAGAGTGTCCACGTAGACAGATCCAAGAAACTGTACTCAAATCAAGCTTGTCTGGACTCAAAAGTACCAGCTGGTTGTCAAAATGATTTGGCTGATCTGGAGAAAGAGAAGAGAAAGACCGAGGCAACTGCAGTAACAGGTACTGATGCAACCACAGGTTGGTTAAGCCACATGATACTGGTTTTAACTGCCTTTATGACAAAGGCAAAATGTACAGCTTCTTATTACCATTTTGTTTGGAATATATGACTCAGTCAAAGCAACAGCCCTGACCTGTGAATCTCACTGAAACTTAGTTTTAAGTGAAGCATAATATTAAACACTCAGATTGACAAAAGATCTGTTCATTGTTTGCTGTTATTAGATTTTTCTTCTCATTTATGATTTTCATGCCCAAGGAAGTGTTTTTATTTTAATATTGCTTGTATTATCATGACAATAATATTGCTAAATGTTTGCTAGATTTAACAAGAAGGATTAATAGCTTGAGAAGAGGTCAAGATAATTGAGATGCTTTTAATTTTAAAAAGTGTCAGATGGGTAGTCTAATGCAGACTTGAATTATAATAGTTTAGTTTATAGAGACAGTGTTCTGATATTTTTCATCTCTACTGAAAGCAAAACAAGAGCAAATGGACTTGTCAAGAAGTTGATAGCATTCAATTAAGTTACCCAGACTAACTTCCATATTGTGGAAACCTGGGATAAGTTAGCAAGGGAAATGAGAATTTTCTTTCTTGGCAATATTTTTAAACACACCAAAGAAGCTCAATTTCTATTACACTTTATCTTTGAAACTTCACATTTCGTTTGCAGAAAAATTGAAACTGTAATTATGCTTAAGCATATGGTTTGTTCTTTTTCCCTCCTTATTGATTTTGTAGCCAGCACTCTTTTTTCCTCCAAGGGCATGTAAAAGTCAAAATACTAGATATAAAGTCTCTGAAGTGTTCCTGCTCAAACTCTGACTGTGCAGTCTGGGTTCTTTCATGTAGTTAACTTATTGGCTTCTGACGCTCCTATAAAAATATCCCATAGAGCTTTTCTTATTACCTTTTCACTGACTCCTTCTGAATGATAAAAATGAAATTCTGTAAAGGGCTTTGAAAACCATGCATATTGCAGTTCCTCCAAATTTCAAACACTAACCAAGTGTGACTATAAAAGAAACAACTACTGCAGCGAAAATTGGCTGCAGTGTGCTGAGTCTCAGGCTATTATTAATTCATTGGAAACTGGTTTTTTCCTTAAGATTATGGATCCTAAAATGTACCAGATAACACAATTGCTGAGATCAAAGTTTTTGTTTTAATCATTGAAAAACTTATTATCTGATACTTCCCCTGTGTGTGAATCTTCCCGGGATGCTATATGACAGCTCCAGGTTTGTGCTGTGAATGAATCAGTGCAGAGTATGATACAGACCAGGGCAGGAACTGCTTTGAACCTATTGCCTGTTAGTGGTGGTTTAAGAAAAAAGAGGACCTGGAATTAAAGTGATGGTCCTAGGCAAGTGAGACTTACTAACTTTACTCAAGAGAGTAAAATGAAATCTCCTTTCTTACATTAATTTCAACAAGGATTTATTTAAAAACTACACAGTATGTGTATCTGGGCAATATTTTCACTTGCTTTCCCATTTGAAATTACAATAAATTATAGAGTCTATCTTCACCTTGAATTATAATTGTATGACAGTTGCATAACAAGAATACAAAAGTGAAGCAGAAATATAATTCTTCAAAATTTATTTTTGTCTTGTGAAACTTAGTATATTTTCTCCAAAAAGAGAGGCTCTTTGAATCTGTGTGTGTGTTAGTAGCTCAGACGTGTCCGACTCTTGCTACCTCATGGGCTGTAGCCCACCAGGCTTCTCTGTCCGTGGGATTCTCCAGGCAAGAATACTGGAGTGGGTTGCCATCCCCTTCTCCAGGGGATCTTCCTGATCCAGGTATCAAACCCAGGTCTCCTGCATTGCAGACAGATTCTTTACCATCTGAGCCACCAGGGAAGCCCCTTTGGATCTATACTTAACATTTACTGTACTTTGAATGAGTAGCTCATCTGTGAATATTCATTAACTACCTGATAGTTCAGGATGGACAAATCATACTCTTTCTGAGTTTTCTCCTCTTTTTAAATTTTGGACACAAGTCAGTCATTCCCTAAACTGTCTTTGGATGAGAATGGCAGTTTTAGAGTCTCGGCAGCATATCACAGAGAAAACAAAGCAAAACCAAGCAAAACCTTATTACGACAGGGGAACTGCTGCTCCAGTTTTGCTCCTTCTGGACACCCAGACCTTCTTCTTTCGGTTAGATGAAGTGGAACCATTTCAGATCTGTATCTAATAGTTATACTGAAGGGAATTATTTACTTTGAAATTCACTACAGACAACTAGAAGAGTCGCTCTGAATGGCTGAACACATTGTGTAATGAGAGTTTGCTCTGTTGCAGCCAGGAGCACAGGAAATTTCTACCACAGAATCGGTGCTGTCAGTCCCAGCTCCTTTTCACTTAAGACACTGACGAAAATCACCAGCTGTGTACCACAAACAATTTGCTAACATCTCTATCTCTTTATTTGTAAAACTGGGTTAATAATAGTGCTATACTACAGGCTATTTCAATGACTACATTAGATAAAATAGGTTAAAATTAGTATGCCTGCATTTTAAGCTGCTTCAGTCATGTCCGAATGTTTACAGTGCTATGGATGGTAGCCAGCCAGGCTCCTCTGTCCACAGGATTCTCCAGACAAGAATACTGGAGTGGGTTGCCATGCCCTCCTCCAGGGGATCTTCCAAACCCAGGGAATGAACCTGCATCTCTTAAGTCTCTTGCATTGGCAGGCAGGTTCTTTACCACTAGCACCACCTGAGAAGCCCAAAGTGAGTATAGCACATAATACACTCCAGTTGAATTATGGCTATTGTAATTAATGTCTGCATATTTATGAGTTAATGGCTAAGGAAAATTTTGCCTCCTGACAGTATGTTTTGCAAAGTGCTGGCTCTGAAAACTTGATATGGCTCTTATAGTCTCCGAGTTTCTGTCCATAGGATTTCCCTGTGAGAACTCTGTCCTCTTGGGAATTTCATGGCCTCTATGAATCTTATGTACATGGAAAGTGATTAGAAATCTTTTGGAGATGTGTCACTGAATCCTCTGAATCTTTGAAGCAATGCGATCCTGCAGAGACATGGAAGCCTTGAACCTCCCTAAAGGACCCCTCCCTCTCCTTACCTCAGCTGCAGTAGCTCAAAAAGAGCACAATTTCCCTGGTTAATCAGTGACAGCACTATTTTTGAAGAGATGACATGTGTTAAGTGCAAACGTTTGTTTTGAGCTACTTGTTTCACATCCAGTTTCCAGGGTGGACTTGCATATGGAAAGTTTATTGAGAAGTGCTTTGTGGAACAACACATAGGTTGAGGAATGAAAGCAGGTCTAGACACACAGAGAAGTGAAATCATAATAGAGTCACAAGGAAGACCTCAGATGATGGCACAGGGAACTGTGGAACTGGTGTGGCTTTTCTGAGTTGTCCTGTGTTAGGACAAGGGAGCCAGGTTTTCATGGCCCCTGCTTCAGTCCATCATTGGATTCAGCTGCCTTTGGAAAGGGGACATGACTCTGGGCAAGGTGGCTTCCTTCAGCCCAGGGCAAAGTTGTTTGGTATCAGAAGATTATCATTTAGTTGTGAGAAGGATCTGGTTATTGTGTAGGTCACACATTAATTGCAGAGATTGCTTCTGGTGATCTGACTGGCTAAACAGAAAGACGGTTTTCTTTTTTCCCCTTTATATATTTGGTTTTACCCTACATAAATGTTCTCTATTGAGTGAGTTTTATACTATTCTGATCAATATTCTCTAATGGAATTTCCTTGCTTTTGAAGCTCCAACTATATTCTAATTATCCTATATCTTTATATTAAACCCAAGCCACGACTCATCCTCCATTAGTTAGACTTGTCAAGTAGTGAGAAGATCCCTGGGCCAGAAAACAAAATGCAGGTACAGTAAGGTCTAGTCCTAGCGCTGTACATCCTAGCCGTACAGCCTTTCACGGGACATTTCGTTTTTCTGAACTATATTTTCCTCATCAAAATATGAGATGCCCCAGGTAATTTTGATGTCCTTTCAGTTCTGAAAGCATGTTATTAGATGGTCTTTCTGATATCATAGAGTCATGACACTATGATAAGTTAAGACTTTCATCTCTTAAGTTAAGACTCACATAGAAATGATTCACCACATCTAGAAACATACTTACGGTAAATTAAACAGATAAGAGGAAACAAGTTTCGTGGAAAAGCTCTTCATTAAGGTCATGGCAGAAGCTAGAAAGAAAGAATGGATTTATAAGACGATAAAGAATTCTTTATGTTGAGCTTTAATTCAATGTTAATGTTTATTCTAAACTTCAGATTTTACTTATATGTTGGGAATCAAAGCATAGGAACTTCTCTAAAAAACTATTTGAGAATTAAAGCAAGGTGAGGGTTCCGTTTTAAAGACCTTGACTGAATAACTGAATATATGTTATTTAGAGGTAGGCACTTTAGAAATAATAAAATATATCCTTGTTTCTCAATTTTATTAAATGCAGACTTCAATAATTCATTGTTATTCTAGACAATATGTAATTTTAAGCACAATAATTACTTTTACTCCTAAAAACTAGAAAATCACTGTTTAAGATATCAGATAATTTCAAACTGGTAATCCAAAAATCTGGTATATCTTTTGTCCTTCTACTTAACATCAGTGCAGATTTTTCATAATATAAACAAAATAATGATACCAGTAGAATTTCTCTCACGTTTCCAGGGAATACTGTTTTCAGTTTAGAAATACTGACAGCCTAAAGTAAAACATTATAAGTCTGCTCTTCCTTTTATAGCAATGTATTAATATTTCCCTCTTTTTGGGAGGTTTAAATGTTGAAGAATATACTGGAAGGAGAACCCACAGTCATTTCCTTCTTTGAACAATTCTGAAACATCATTTCCTATTAGGCCGTTGTGTGAGTACTGACAGCCTTGCCCCTCTTCTTCCCTAGAGATTAATTTATTTCCTGCAATGCTTGCTCTTCATGGAAAATCTGACTCATCAGCCTTCACCAATGGGAGATCTCATCAGCAGAATGTTAATTATAAAAGCAAAACTATATATGACATTGAAAGGGAAAACAGTTCTCCAGGCAATGCAACCTTTTTGTTTTCTTTTCTGTCCACTTCATTCTCTCCTCAGACTGTGCCTGAGTAAGAACATTTATCCACTGGGGAAACATTCTGCGAGATGGTAGGGTATAGAGGAAATGTGTAGGCTTTGCCACCAGACAGACCCAAGACTGAATTCTAATTCAAAGAATGTTGAATTTCTTTGGGATTTGGTTTCTTTATCTGTAAAATAAACATAAAAATGCCTGCCTCATATGAAATTATATAATGAGACTGGCACAGAGTGGACACTAGAAAATTATTCATATTATCATCGCCTTCATTTAGCACCTACTGCATATTGACTGGTGTGGCATAATAGTAACCATGTCAACATGTTAATCTATCAGAGATTTGAAGAAATACATCTTTCAGCTTTAGGAGTTAGGCATATGAGACGAAGACACCTTATTGAGATGGCCTGTTTGAAGTTTTACTCTTCATTTCCTGTCTTTTATCATCACTCACACTTTTCATGATGCTCACTAGATACTTGTGAACTTTTTTTTTTTCACGAATCATTTCTTAAAAAATTAAAAGGTGTTTGCTAATAGTTTTAGACCTATCTATTCAGGTTGGAAACTGTGTTTGAGTTTATTGAAAGTTATTTCTCTAAAATTGTCAATTTCTGTTTGCTTACATCTCAGAAACAAAATTTTGGTGAATTAAGTCTTGAGACAAAGAAGATTGTCAGCAAAGACGGTGACAGCAAAGTAGAGATAAAGTTGAGAGATGCAAAGTAGAGATAAAGTTGAGAGATACAAAATGAAGAAACAAAATCAATTATTTTAAGTCCAGGATGATCACTCTTTCAGTAGTATGATTACAATTAAAAAATCTGTTTAAGTATATACACTTTTTTATTGTTTCCCCCACATGGTTTTATAATTTGTGTATAACACTAGAAAGAAAACCAATTAAAGCAAATGTATCATTTTTCTGTGATAAAATAGGAAAAGATGTCACAGTGTAAACTAATAATAACTGAGAGCTGATACAGAGCTCCTACAGCAGACAGGACCTCTGTGCACAGAGTAAAGAAACGTACTATTCTTTCACATGGCAAAATAATATTTTTCTTAATGACCAGTGACAGTATCTTAACCTGGGTAGAACAAGGGATTGGATCTGTATGTTGATCTTTGCCTTTGACCTTTATAGAGTCATATGCACATCATTAATTGATCCCTTTTAATGGTAAATGCATTTTTTGAAACTATAGAGTTTTCTTAGAAATAATGAGCTTTTGAGCCTCTCCCCAATTTCCTAATTTTCCTTATTAATAACTTCTAATCTTATCATTTTAAATTTCCGTTCCCTTTTTTTCCTAACCTTTTTTCTTATTGGCAAAGGACTTTCTTTTACCCATTATTTCAATCAATTCTGGTTTTTATTTCATTCACAAAGCCCATCTTTAATTTGGCCAATAAATTAAGCAAAGCAAAAAGGAATAGATGACTTTGAAAATTTGTCTCAGTGAGTCTCTAAGTCTTTGTACATAAAATGGTCATTTAATGAGCATGTTAAAAATACATATTCTTGGGATGTTCTCTCTCTAGTAGTGTTGACAACCTCTGGTGGGTCATATGCATCCCATTGCCTGTTATTGTACTGCCCTCAAGCTAAGAATATTTGTTTTTTCATTTTTAAGTGGTTGAAAAATAAAAATAATTTCTGACACATGAAAATTACCTGAAATTCAAATTTCAATTTTTATGTAATGTTTTACTGCAACAGAGCCACACTTATTCATGTGCACATTGTCTGTAGCTGCTTTTGTGATTTAGGTCTTTCCTTAGCCATTACCTTCTTGGCAATTCCTTCCATGAACACCTTATTTGAAATTGTAATCTCTTCATCGGGGTCTACTGATCTCCTTTATGCCATCTCACATGCTGCATACCTTGCTTCTTTATTTTGATTATGGGCCATCTTCCCCACATGTGAGCTCCATGAGGACAGGAACTTTTATCCATTTGCTCTGTCCTTAGATTTAAAAGAGTTCCTGGCTTACTGCCGGTTCTCAGTAAATATTTCTTGAATAGAGGAATGAAGCTCAGACTCCCATTCTGTTCTTGACAGATTATGTGTGACACCTATCAAACATGCAAAAACAATTGCCAGGAGTATAAGACTCGTCTTTGAAAAATGAGGTAATATCTTGTAACCACCATAGATGAGAAGAATAAATTTGTATCATTTGCTTTTTTCCCTCTCAACCAATAAGTTAGTTACAACAGATGTTAAAGGAAAGTAAGCAGAGGAAGGGTGCGTGGGTGAAAACTCAGCTGCAGATGTTTGGAAGAGATTCTAGAAAGTTTCACAGACAAGTGCTTCTTGGAGCAGGTAGATGTGGTTATTGCAAGTTTTACTTTTCAACATCAGGTTGAGCAGTTTGAGGAAACGGACACTCAGAGTTCTCAAAAGGGAACATGCAGGGCATGACTAGCCTTGGTTCAGTGAACTGTTTGGGAAAAATCAGCTTTATAAGAGAATGTAAAGCATTTTTAGATATACCCGAACTGGATTCCTCAAAAATCAGATGAAATGGAGATTTTCTTTGACTTTAATACTCTCATTCAAAAAATTTCTCATCTAATCTTGCATATTTTTAAAGCTTCATTTTGTGAATTAAACAGTCATCTGTTCTTACATAGACGTTGATTATTGAAGGACACATTTTTGAGAGGAAAAACAAAACAAAATAAAACTTCATTCTGTGTCTGTTCTTCTGTGGATGAAGTATTTGACTGGAACTCCCAGGAACTGAGTGTACATGATTCCACAGCCCTCAGTTAACACCATCACCTAAGTAATTATGAATTTTCAAAAATAATCAGTCAGTATTCAATTCAAGGTAAGAAACATCACCTCCAAATTAATTTGGTGACATTTTCCGAAGGAGTGGTCAATGAATGCCAAAAGATTTGACGGCTTTAAATCAATTTGAATTTTAAAACCTAAATAATTGTAAGAAAAATCAGTTCCTTCACATTTTGAGAATTCTTGCAACTTAATTCAATAAAGAACAAAGTTTCTATTCAACATGAAATCAGTTGTGTCTTAACTTCAGCTGGCCATTAAAGCACAGGCATCGTTGAGGGGATCCCCGCCCTGGGTGCAAGATGGGGCTAAATGAGGCAGAGAGAGGCAACTTATAAGGTCCCTTCCAAAACTAAGATTGCTTAAATTCTATTATTTTATATTGAGGTAATTTAATTATTTTAATCCCTCCCCTTCCATTTTTCTGCTTAACTCTGTACTATCTTAAATCAGTTCATTGACAAGGGAAAGTAAGACTGTCAAGATGACAGATTGAACTTTCAAGCTACAAGCTTGTGTGACAATGAGATAGTAATAGCAGCAATATTTATGTTGCACTTTACATTTTACAAAACACTTGCAGGTCCATTATTGCATTTGCTGTTTCCTCAATGCTGTGATTCTGTTATTGCTACCAAAACTTACTCACTTGTAAGAAGATGGAATTCAGAGATTTCTCAAGACACACAACCAGTAAATCTTAGAATCAGGACTCAGATAGAGTTCTTCAGATTGTTTCTCTGTACTACAGTGTATCTATTTCATTTGCCCTCCCCAGCCTCTCCCCTTAGGAAAAGCAAGGCTGTGAGGGAGAAATTCAGTTGTTATCCCTTTTTGCAGATAAAGTCACAAAGATAGTCTGTGATGGAAGTGGGGATTATATCTGGGCATACTGCCTAAGAATCCTGTGTTCTTTTATCTATAATGTATATTCCATAGTATGTAGTTTTATTGCTGTTTGTGATAAAAGGAAAACATGAAAATCTAAAGGCAGCAGTTGGGGATGGTGGATGATGAGGAGAGAGAATGAAATCAAAGAGAGCGTGGGGTCTAGATGATCTTCCTCTTATCCGACCCCACCTTCCAGCCCCCAGCCTCACTTAGCACTCAGGGGAAGTTGATGGAAGAAAATAAATTCAGGCCGTTAGGGGAATTAACATGATGTGTGGAGAAATTCCACTTTTTTCTGCTTTGACATCCCCTTTCTTTTTTCCTAGTTAGTCTGTGAACTACTCAGAGATCACAGACTGTATATTTTGTCCTTATATTTTACACAGATAGTAAAATTAGGTAACAGTTGATGAAACAGTAAACCTCTTTATTGCAAAATATAAACTTTTACATTTATTGACTCATTTGATCTTTGTCATAACCTTGTAAGATAGCCATTATTGTCCCCCCCGCCCCACCCTTGTTTTCAAAGATGAGGAAATAAGGTACATAAAGGTTAAGTAACTTCCTTAAGGTTATAAAGCCAGTGTGTAGTAGAAAAGGAAGGAAGAAAGAAGGAATGAAGGGAAGAAGAGGAAGAGGGAGGAGAGGAGAGAGGAAGGCAAGAAGGAAGGGAGGAAGAAAGGAAGGAAGAAGAGAAGGGAGGCAGGAAGGGAGGTAGGGAGGAAGTCATAGGCTAATGAACGCGCAGGGGCAACAACCTCAGAGTGCTCCTCTCCAGGCCCACGAGGCTAAGCACTTACCAGTAGATCACTAGTACAATGAGGAGTGCACAAGTAAAAGACATGATCAGTTTTCTGTACTGTTTGACTATTATAGTTCATGCCATTAGAATTTTTTTTTTTAAACCACCTATGCCTCATGCTCCACAAAGCCATAATGGAAAGAAGTATCCATCTTCCCTGAACATAGACAGAGTGCAGGGTAGTGTACTTTCCTTGAGAGTGTGACATCATGTCTTTTTTTTTAATTAATTAATTGATTTTAATTGGAGGCTAATTACTTTACAATATTGTAGTGGTTTTTGCCATACATTGACATGAATCAGCCATGGGTGTACATGATGTCTTAACGTCAAGTCTGTGCACATGTTCATTAGAAACTCGAGACTGTACAGCTTTTGCTTGAGATCTGTTGCTTTTTTTCATTTAACATTATAGGTACCCTTTTCTCCTCCACTAGATTTGGACTCCATTGCATAGCCATTGTGTCACAGCTGAGGTGATAGGTCTGCAACTGGACATTTTTTAGAGCACAATCAAGCTCTAGCCTCTTACTAGCTGTGTGATTGCTAGGCAAGTCTCTTAACTTCACCTTGGAGGCAGGTTTTTACTTTACATTACCAGATAAAAGAGTTTTTATAAGCATAAATTAAAATGCAAAGTAAAGCACTTTGTAAACTGAAAGACACTTAAAAAATTTAATGTATTATCTCACAGGAATATCTACTTTGTTTTGAAGGGTTTACGTTAGTTCCTTGGAGTTTTGTGTTTGTTTGTTTTGTTTTGGTTCTTATTTTGTTCTCAGTTCTCAAAAAGCTTACAGGCAGGTGAGTGTCCTGCAAACAGTACTTGAAAGCAAGTAGTTTCTTTCTTGACGATTTCTAATACGTGTTTCTGATGGACCCCTCTTAATCTTTTTTTCTTACAGAAATCTTCAAAACTGAAGAACATCAAAAATAATGAGATGTGACTGAAGCCACTTGGGCAGTGAACATAAATGTTGCAATGTAAAAGCAAACCTAACCTTCTGGCTGAAAAAATAGCCCTGAAAGGAGTCTGGGCCATTGCAAAGGCGAAGACAACATTAAAAGTTTTAACAGATAAAACTTAAAGAGCAACCTAGGATATAAAATTCACAGTCTATTCTGTTATGCCAAAATCTAAATGAATTTTTTTAATTGTTTCTTGGGACATGTTTATTTAATGTGCACATTTTTTGTGGTTTCTATTCCCACTACTGACAATTAAGCAATTGGAAATTACTTTTATACTTTAGTTTCTTAGTAAAACAATTTAAAATAGGATAAAAGCTCACCAAATATCTTCACTTTCTTCACAATTTGTTTTGCCATTTTTTAGTGTTATCATCATTATTGTTAAAAATAACAAAAAATAATTATATGAGAGTGATCTAAAATAACCAGGTTTCTTATGTGATTCCCTTGGAGCTCCGGAAATCAGTTTGACTTCACATTTTCATTTAGTTTTAGAAACATATAGTGAAAAGTGTGTTTGGAACTTGACAGTCAAAACCACTATGAGTTACAGAAAGCTCCCATAACTTTTTCCCCTGTCCCTTAATAACCAGAGCTCATTACTGCAGTATCACCAAAGATCTGATAATATGCTTTATTAATTTATGTACTGTACACTAGATAACCCTTTAGATAAATGTTTATTAGGATTGTAGGAGAGCCATTTCATCTATATACCATTTATGTGTTAAGTATACAGGGACAACATTATTTTTCCTCTAACAAAATGAAATGACAGAGAATTATACAGGAATTAGGCATGTGTGCTGTTTTGTTCAATTCTTGTGACCCCATGGACTATAGCCCACCAGGCTCCTCTGCCATGGAATTTTCCTGGGGTGGTTTACCATTTACTCCTCCAGTGGATCTTCCCAATCCAGGGATCAAACCCATGTCTCCTGCATCTCCTGCATTGGCAGGCAGATTCTTTACCACTGAGCGACCTGGGAAGCCATACAGGTATTATACAGGAATTTAACGGCCAACTTTGGACTTGGTTCATAGGTCATGCTGTATACAAAAATATAGTTAATCTCATATCTCATAATTATATTATGTATAGAAATTATTCACTCTTTTAGTACTAGTTTCTGAAGACAAATCATGAAACAACTTTTCAACAGAAAAAATATTACAATGAGAAATCTTTCATAAATGCTTATATTCTGTGTTAGCTTGCTTTTCTGTACCTTTTTTTCTTCCTTTTTCAGTGGAAATGGACCCTGATTTCCAGTACCCTAAGGATTATTTCGTGATTTGATATGGTAATATATTGTTATGATTTCTGAAATTTTCTGTTTCACTTTTTTCTATTTCCATTGTTTGTCCTCATAAAAGCAAGAACTTTGAAAAGATTATGTCCCCACGTTTGATTATTGAAGTCCACTGAGAATCCTTTCTCAACAACTTTGGCAAACTCATAAAACTCACAGGCCAGTTTGTTAATTTTCAAATAATAATGAATAGTTAGTATTTTTATTTGTTATATGAGAACAATTAAGTCCGTACTTTTAGTAAGTACAATTCTTTGATTAGAAATTCAAGAGAATGCATGCCTTAGTTCAGTTGTAAACTGTCAAGAGCTTTCTAGTGGAAATCATATATAACATTTCTAATAATGCAAGTACTTTTATGTACTGTGTTTCTGGCTTTCTTGAATTTGAAAGATGTAATATACTTCATGCTCATCTATGGAAGATATTAGGAAATTGAAAATAAATTTTGTTTTGCGTGTGTGTATGTTCTCTGTCATGTTTAATAACTAGAGTCTTATAACAAATAAAATATTCTTTAACTATGATTGAAATCGGTTATTCAAGGAAAAGTTTACCTGTGTTGACTTCCCAGGTGGCACTATGGTAAAGACCACCTGCCAGTACAGGAGATGCAAGAGATACAGGTTGGATCCCTGGGTCAGGGAGATCCCCTGGAGTGGGAAACAGCAACCCACTTCAGTATTCTCGCCAGGAAAATTCCCTGGACAAAGGAGCCTGGTGAGCTACAGTCCATGGGGTCACAAAGAGTCAGACACGAGTACACAGGCATGCTTGAAACATGTTTACCTGTGTTAAAGAAGCCAGGAGAAGTGAGGTACTTACTCTTCACTCTGCCACCCACAACCAAGGACCTATAGGGCTGAGCTCAGTCATGTCTAACTCTTTGAGACCCCATAGACAGTTGCCCAACAGGTTTCTGTGTCCATAGGATTATCCTGGCAAAGAAGGTTTTTATAACCAAGATTTTAATGTAAAAAAGTATTTGTTTTAAGATCAAAGTCAATATTAATGAGACTTTTGAATGCTTATCCAAAGGCTTAAGTTACAACCTGCTGCTAAAAGGAAAAGGGTATGTAAAATCCCTGGGAAGGAAGAGTCAGAATCCGAATATATCCCAATAGGCTGGAATACCAGAAACTCAAGCCCAAGAGAATGAAAACTGTTTTAGTTTTACGATCAAAAATTTGCACAGTCTGACTCTTTGCTGCTTCTACTGCTACCACTGAGGCCCACGTTCAATCTTCTCTTCTTGGGTTTCTGCAGTAACCTTGTAACCATTCTCACGTTTCCTGCTTAACACAGTACTAAGAATGATCTCATTAAAACATATTATTTCACACCTCAGTCCCATCCCACCTCACTCAGAGTAAAAGCCAAAATTCCTGAAATGATCTGCAAAGCCCTACACGACCTGTTCCTGTTACTTCTCTGACCTCTTGTCCTCTCACTCGCTGTGATCAAATCATGCTGGCCCCCTCACTGTTCATCCAACAGGACTGGGCAGTCTTACCTCCAGGCTTTTTCCTTTGCTTTCTTTCCACCAGGAAAAGCTCTTTGCTCAGATAGCCATAAAGGTCAGTCCCTCACTTCCCTCAGGTTTCATCATACAAATGCCTGCCCTGACCCCACTGCCTCAAAGTGGAACCCCAAACCCAACCCTGCCTGGTTCTTCCTGTCTCCTTCCCATTTTCTTTTTCTCCCTAATAATTTTTTCTATCTAACTTGCTATGTATCATCCTGAAATCTTTGAGAGTGGCATTGATTTCTGCCAGTACACTGAGATACAGTATTGTTTTATGATCACTATATTGGCCAGAAGTAAATGAAGATAGTTTTGTAGGATTCAGTTCAGCTTTTTCTACTCCATGAGCTCTTTCCTCACAGTCCGAAGGACCATTGCTTCGGTTGTAAGAGCCACTGTGTGTACGTGTTTTGATTATAACTTGAGAAGTGAGAAACGACGCTAGCGGGTCTGTGGAATCAGTGTACCCACTTGGAGACAGAGTGGACCTAGAAGACTTGTTTTATTACTTGACCTGCTCAGAGCAGAATTGTCTGCTGGCTCAGATGGTAAAGAGTCTGCCTGCAATGCGGGAGACCTGGGTTCAATCCCTGGTTTGGGAAGATCCCCTGGAGAAGGAAATGGCAACTTCTTGCCTAGGAAATCCCATGGATGGAGGAGCCTGGCAGACCACAGTCCGTGGGGTCACAAAGAGTCAGATGTGACTGAGCGACTTCACTTTCACTTTTTCACCTTAAGAGGACTTGTACTATTTTTAAATCTAAGCACAGTATCCATGATGGCCACAGTTGTTTATTATGTGTGTGTGTGCACACTCATTCATGTCTGACTCTTCTGCGACCCTGTTTAGCCCACCAGGCTTCTCAGTCCATGGGACTTATCTGGCAAGAAAACTGGAGTGGGTTGCCATTTTCTCCTCCTGGGGATCTTCCTGACCCAGGGTTCGAATCCGCATCTCCTGTGGTTCCTGCATTGATAGGTGATTCTTTAACACTGGGCCACTAGGGAAGCCCAGATATTTTATTAAGAGTGTAAAATTAAAACTCTTTATAGCTATTGTGGAAACAGTCTATTGAAAAAGACTCAATACCTACTAAACTGTACAACCGGAAAAGAAAGAAATTCATTCAACTGCAAACAGTGTTTACTGACATCTACTGGATTGTTTTACTTACAACTTTACTCTATAAATTGTGAAAAATTTAAAATACATTGAAGTCTGGACTGAATCAAGTATACTTTATTCAGTTTCTTTGGTAAGTAGAAGTTTATTACACACTCTGTTTATTATATACATTATATACTCTGTTTATTATATACTCTGTCTTTAATGTACTGGAGCCATACCAAAGAATGCCCTTTAGGTAACTAAGCTGAGGGTCCTTAGTCTCTGTAGCTTCCCTATGCTGATGTGACTCACACTCTTAATGTTTTTTGTCATCTCTTGATAACAGTGCTATGACAGTGCACATGAGATACTGCCAGGATTCTCTTGCTCTGCATCATGCTTTTTACCCCTCACTAAGCTAAGCAACTAACCTTGCTGGGTAAGCCTAATGTGTCTTGTATATTGGTTGACAATCTGAAACTGAAACTTATTCTAATGGTCTTGTCCTTGTAAGAGTATGAAATAACCATTTAAAATATTAGAAAAAAAGTTTAGCGCAACAGGAGAGAAGGTTGTAGTGATAGTAGTAATTAAGTTATCACCCAAAATGCAACAAAAAAGACAATAGGAAGTATAAAAGAGATATTAAAAGACACTCAGATGAGTTTTAGAAGGCATAATATTTGTTATAGAGAAGGAAATGGCAACCCACTCCAATATTCTTCCCTTGAAAATCCCATGGACAGAGGAGCCTGGCAGGCTACAGTCCATGGGGTCTCAAAAGAGTTGGACACGACTTAGCGACTAAACAACAACAATGCTTATTTAATTAGAGTTAGAGCAAGAGAAAGAGAAGGCAATGGCACCCCACTCCAGTGCTCTTGCCTGGAAAATCCCATGGACGGAGGAGCCTGGTAGGCTGCAGTCCATGGGATCGCTGAGTCGGACACACGACTGAGCGACTTCACTTTCACTTTTCACTTTCATGCATTGGAGAAGGAAATGGCAACCCACTCCAGTGTCCTTGCTTGGAGAATCCCAGGGACGGGGGAGCCTGGTGGGCTGCCGTCTATGGGGTCGCACAGAGTCAGCCACGACTGAAGCGACGTAGCAGCAACAGCAGCAGCAGCAGACCAACAAAAATTGGGAGACTGGCGCTAGGCTGAGATAAGGCAATATTCAAAGAGGTGATACCTGAGAACTTTCTAGAATTAGTAGATAAAACCAGTTCTCCTTAAGGTACAGAATGTCTCAAGAAGGACAAAAAAACCAATTTCCAACACATGATATAATAGTGAAATTTGAGAAGATGACTACCGAGTTAAGGCCGGGCAAACAATAAACTTTACCAAGACCAAAAGAGAAGCTGGAAGCAAGGGTTCTGGGGGCGACACTTTTAAGATCCGGGAACCAAAATAATTTTTTAAAGTAGGAATAAAGAAACTTTTACAAGTAAACAAAAACAGAGAGGACTTACCATCAGTTGACTTCTCAGCACAAAACTACATAAAGGATGTACTTCAAGAAAGAAAATAAATCCAGAAATGAAGATCTGAGAATCAAGAAAGAATGATACTTAGAGAATTCACTGAATGGGAGACAATATTTGCCATGTACACATCTGACAAAAGAATTGCATCCAGAAAATATAAAAAGAACTCCAACTTCCCTGGTGCTCAAGCAGTAAAGAATCTGCTGGCATGGCAGGAGACCTGGGTTCGATCCCTGAGTTGGGAAGATCCCCTGGAGAAGGGAATGCCTACCCACCCCAGTATTCTTGCCTGGAGAATTCCATGGACACAGGAGATTGATGGGCTGCAGTCCATGGGTTGCAAAGAGTCAGGCACAACTGAGTGATTAACATTTTCACAAATCATTAGGTAAAATGCTGATAGCTTAATTTTAAGAAAGGATAGAGGACTTAAGTGAGCATTTCATAAACAAGGATATCCAAATTTATAATGAGCATATATGTAAATGTGCTTAGAAACGGCAGTCTTTAGGACAATGCAAATTAGAGCCATGATGACATATACCATTACAAATTCACCAGATGTCTAAGATTATTTTTTAATGACAAAAACAAGTTTTGAAGAACATGTAGAGTAATCAGAACTCGCACATATTGCTGGTGGGAGGTTTTACTTTTTTAATATTTGTTTATTTATTTGGCAGTGTCGGGTCTTAGTTGTAGCTTACCAGATCTTTGCTGTGTCATAAGAGGCATGTAGGCTCTAGTTGTGGAATGCAGATTTAGTTGCTGTGAGGTATGTGGGAATCTTAGTTCCACAACCAAGGATTAAACCCATGTCCCCTGCATTGCAAGGTGGAATTTTAACCACTGGACCACCAGGGAAGTCCCACTAGTGAGAGTTTAAACTGATACATCTACTTTGGAAAACTACAGTATCTACCAAAGGTAAACAAATATCTACTCTATGACTCAGAATTGCCACTCCTAGGTGTAAATCAAACTGCAATTAAATTAATTAAAAAGAAACTGAGTATATTAACCTACCAGTAGGGCATGTAAAAAAGATGTTTGTAGCAGCCGTATTCACAATAGCTTCAAGCTGAGCATGGTCTATAGCCATGAGCCATAGAACAGACAACTAAACTGTGATGCAGCAACACGAGTGTGATGATACATGCAACAATGAATATATTTCAAAACCATGATGTTGAATGATAGAATTCAGACACAAGAATAGTATATGCTGCATGATTCCTTTTATATTACATTTACAAGATGTCAACCCTGTTTTATGCTAATGGAAGAAAGTCTGTGGTTTGCATTTGGGTTGGTAATGACCAAGAATAAGAAGTCATGGCACTTGTGGGTATGTCATTTAGAATATGCTAATATATTACAATGAGTATATAATAAGGTTCAAGGTCTACTGGAAGTCAAATCTTGGATTTGGAATTGAACCCATGTCCCCTGCATTGGCAGGGAAGGCAATGGCACCCCACTCCAGTACTCTTGCCTGGAAAATCCCATGGACAGAGGAGCCTGGTGGGCTGCAGTCCATAGGGTTGCTAAGAGCCAGACACGACTGAGAGACTTCACTTTCACTTTTCACTTTCATGCATTAGAGAAGGAAATGGCAACCCACTCCAGTGTCCTTGCCTGGAGAATCCCAGAGACAGAGGCACCTGATGGGCTGCCGTCTATGGGGTCTCACAGAATCGGACACGACTGAAGTGACTTAGCAGCAGCAGCAGCCCCTGCATTGGCAGGCAATATCTTAAACACTGGACCACAAGGGAAGTCCCCTGACATTTTACACCATTGGATAATCCAAAGAGGGTATCAAAAAGGCCAACCAAAATGAAAGTGTAACAAATGAACTGTGATAATGCAGACAGTGAAAGGGGAATTAAAATAAGAATGGAGTTGTAGAAGAACAGCTGACTGGGAGAATATGGACATGGCTGCCATTTGAGAGACTTTAGGTATGCAGTCAGAGGAATCTGATGAAGGCATGAATGAAGAAATTGGGTGTGAGGATGAAGAGGCCTCCAAAAAGGTGGTGACAGCACAAATGTTCATATTACAGGAACCCTCTGAGATATTTCACAACATTGAAAGAATAAAATGCTGGATGCTGATCCAAACTTAGAAAAAATGTATGACAATTCACCAAGGTATACTTGCTCTTTATTGTAAGATATATGATGAGAAGAAGAAGGCAGGGACTGTTTGTACTATTTCAGATGTGTTTTACCAAGAGACACACCACTTCAGTTCTCAATGTTTTCCAGTTTTAAATTATAGTGTACTAGATAAATGTCAGTTTTACTATTTTTTGTTTGCTTGTACATTTATAAATGACAGTTTTGGGGCTTCCCAGATGGCCATAGTGGTTAAGAACCCCCCTGCCAATGCAGGAGATGTAAGAGATGCCGGTTTGATCCCTGGATCAGAAAGATGCCCTGGAGGAGGGGATGGCAGCTGACTCCAGTATTCTTGCCTGGAGAATCACATGGACAGAGGAGCCTGGTGGGCTACAGTCCATGGGGTCACAGAGCCGGACACAACTGAAGCGACTTAACACATGTACATAGCAGACATGATTCTTTAATGTTTAAACAGAATTTTTAAAGATCCTGAAACAGTTTTAATAGCTCCCATTGACTATTAAGAGCACTTTGTACAATATCACCTTGCACAGTTATTTTTATGGTCCCCTACTTACTACCATGTAAAGCAGAGTGAGGGCTAAATTATAGAGGTATGTAGTTTGATGTTTTGGCAATAAATATATTACAGTTTTAAAAATAGCTAAGAGAAAATGTTGCAACTGTATTATATAGTAATTGTTATCAAAATAGGAAGCGAATAATTAGTGACTGGGGAATTGTGTCAGGGAGATAACCCGTCAGGTTAGACCAGTTAATGTCCAAGAATCAATAGCTTCTTCTCCTCACACCAGACTCTCCTGCAACCTGGTGATGATGCATATTTCCCATTATTCTAAGGCCATGGTAGGGGGCAGGGGGTCATTACCCTTGATTATTTTTTTCTAAATGTGTCTCATGCTCATCTATTGCTGTCCATCTCTTTCTTGCCTTTACAGGGACTCCTTTTCCTAACTGGCATGATCTTCCATCCCACCTCAATGAACTCACATAAACGGCAGTGTTCAAACATCTCCTCTGTGAATGCTGCAAGATTCACTCAAGCAGACACCACCACCCCTATTTCTCCTCTCCTACTACAGTACATAGGACAGGATTCAGGGCTGTGAATACTTGTCTGCATGTATTTGCACCGAGTTCCTGGTATTCAGGCAGTGTGTGTCGTTTGTGTTTGGACTGCAGGTATGTAATGCATGATTTTTAAATGAATAAATCTCTAATGCTGTATAAATTTAGTTTACTATGCTGCCTTCAACATAGATTGTTATTCTAAACTTTCTCTAGTCTCATGAGGACATAATAGTTAAATGAAAGCACGAAATGAAAGACTTGTTCGCTGATGAATAAAAGTGAGACTTGACCAGTGGGGTATCTTTCAAGACAACATATGTGACCCTGGAGCCATTTTTTCCAGGGCTTACAAAACATTTAGAAGACTTAAAAAAATGCTAATAACATATGTAATGCTTTTTGCGCAAGGTATAAATTTAACACATATATATGTGTGTGTGTGTATATATATATATATATATATATATATATATATATATATATATATATATGTAATGATTTGATAAACACTGAGAGCATTGATTTTGGAGTCAAGTTGACCTGAATCCAAACCTAGATTTGTCACTTACTAAATGAGTGATCAAAGAAATGGGGCTTCATCTCTTTATTCATAAAATAGGGTGGCGGGGGCCGCAAATGACATCTGTCTCTAGAATTACCGTGGAGATGAAGTATGATGACAGAGGCTCGTGGAGCACCACCCAGTGTCTGGCACTTGATATGTGCATAACTTAACAATCTCTTTCCTCCATTTCTTTCCTCTCTTTTTTGGATTGCAATATTGTTGATGTTTTCACTATCCATACTATATATTACATTATCGTTTTATTTGAAATAATCTTTTTGAGCATTTGAACTATGTCAATAGAAACAATCTATTTTCTTTTTTAAAATTGAATTATAGTTGGTTTACAAGGACTTCCCAGGTGGTGCTAGTGGTAAAGAATCCTCCTGCCAATGCAGGAGACATAAGAGATGCGGGTTCGATCCTTGGGTCAGGAAGATCCCCTGGAGGAGGGCATGGCAACCCACTCCAGTATTCTTGCCTGGAGAATTTCATGGACAGAGGAGTCATCAAAGTGATTCATATATGTATGTCTGTATGTCTGTGTCTATGTGTGTGTATATATATATATATATATATATATATGTATATATATTTTTTCAGATTCCTTTCCATTATCGATTATTACATGATTTTAAATGTAATTCCCTGTGCTATATGATAGGACCTTGTTGCTTTATATTTTATTTATAGTAGTATTTATCTGTTAATTCCAAGCTCCTAGTTTACCCCACCCCACCCCTCGTTTCCACTTTGGTAACCATAAGTTTATTTTCTATGTCTGTGAGTCTATTTCTGTTTTGTAAATAAGTACATTTATATCATTTCTTTAAATTCATGTAAGTGATATCATATGGTATTTGTCTTTCTTTGTCTAACTTCACTTAGTGTGATAATCTCTAGGTCCATCCATGTTGCTGCAAATAACATTATTCATTCTTTTTATGACTAATACTCCATTGTATTGCATCTTCTTTACTCATTCATCTGTTGATGGACACTTAGGCTGTTCCCATGTCTTGGCTATTGTAAGTAGTTTCACAATGAATATTGGGGTGTATGTATCTTTTCAAATTAGAGTTTTATCTGGATATATGCCCAGGATTGAGATTGTTGGATCATATGGTAACTCTATTTTTAGTTTTTAAGGAGCCTCCATTCTGTTCTCCATAGTGGCAGCGCTAATTTGCATTCCCACCAACAGTGTAGGTGGGTTCCCTTTTTCAATACTCTCTCCAGGATTTATTATTTGTGGACTTTTTGAAGATGGCCATTCTGACTGGTATGAGGTGATACCTCTATGTAGTCTTAATTTGCTTTTCTTTAATAGTTAGCAATGTTGAGCATCTTTTCATGTGCCTGTTAGCCATCTGTATGTCTTCTTTGGAGAAATGTCTATTTAGTTCTGCTGCCAATTTTTTTTTATATTGAGCTGAATTTTGTTTGTATATTTTGGAAATTAAGCCCTTGTCAGTTGTATCATTTGCAAATATTTTCTCCAAGGAATTGTCTATTTTCGAGGTTTTTTTAAAAATCTGTATTAAACTCTTGTTTATTTATTTGTAAACTTGCCATGAAAAAATTAAAAAAAACACAGGAAAGCTTTCTTTTGTCCCAGTATGTGTATTCAAGGACTGAAATCTGTTGTTCTCATCTGATTTCCAACAGTTAAGTAAAATAAATAATGGTCCAAAACCTATGCCAGTTCTATCAATTAAAATAATAGTTATCTGTAACAGGTGTTTTTAAATATAAACTTAACTTTTAGAGATAAAGTTGGTAAAATTAAGTCCCATCTCTTGCGTGTAAGGAAATTTTATCCCTGCTTATGGGTAAAGCAGTTGAACACTATTTAATGCTCAACATATTAAATCCTATTTTTCATAAACCAAACAGTTCTGAATAACATTGTGTACTTCATTTTTATATTATGTAAACATTAGAACTAACGCTTAGATTGCAGTTTATATTGTTCTCTGTATTTATTTTACTTTAACCTAATTCAAAATATCTGATAAAAAATTTGGCATGTGACTGAGTTCTCAGTAACATTGGAACTGAAGAGAATGGGTCATCATAGGAATGACCACTAGATGGTGCTAGCTGTCTAATTTATAAACCTAAGCTATTTTTCTCAAAAGTTTGCTTCTCCCTTGTCTTCACTGATGTTTTCTAAATACAATATGTTACTCATGCTGTCAGTAAAATTGGAGCTTATAAAAACCTAAATTTGGAACATCCAAGTTTTTTAAAAAATGCTTCTGACTCTCCACTCAATCTTTTTTCTTCATGTCCTAAAAGGTAAGAGATAGTTTATACCTTTCAAACCTTGAACTTAGTTATAGTATCTAAATAGTTATTCTCAACACAGTTAAAAGGCATAAACCGCCTCCTTCCAAGCCCTCATTAATTTAGATATTTTTACTGTAAAGAGTAAAAATGATTCAATTATGGTAAAACTTGGTTCAGCAAGACACATTTATTCTGGAGCTAGGCTGAAAGGGTAACTGTCAAATTTTCTATTATAAACTGTTTCTTCTTTTGCAATATAACATAGGAGATGCAGAAGGGCCAAAGCAGGTTCAGAACACTAGAATTTGGGGAAAGAATTTTTGGTTATGTCTGAAATCTGCAGAATTGGAAAGGCAAAATTCTGGTAATGCAGTTTAAATTATTGTTTCCATTAATCCGGCAAGTTTTCATGTTTAATTTTTTTTTCTATGTTCAAAAGCAATGAAGAAAATGGAAGTAATGCAACCCAGGAAAGGAATAGAGAGGCTACATATTACCTCCAGGTCAGTCAAAGGACATGTTGCAAAGGACAAATAGAGGGGTCAGGCTAGTTGTGGGAGAGCCATAAAGGTGTCCGGTTAAGTGTTGCTGCAGAAACTTTGGATGAAATATCTAGAAGTCACACTTCCTTTTTTGATCATGCATTGTAATGGCTTATTTTATGACTGAACTTATAATGCTTTGTCTAGCCATACCATAAAAGGTAAAAATCAGAGAATTTGTAGAACCTATAGAATAAGCTTCCTAGGTGATGTTATTGGTAAAGAACTCACCTGTCAGTGGAGGATACAGAAGAGACGCAGGTTCAATCCCTGGGTTGGAAAGATCCCCTGGAGAAGGGCATGGCAACCCACTCCAGTATTCTTGCCTAGCAGATCCCATGGACAGAGGAGCCTGGCAGGCTACAGTCCATAGAGTCGCAGAGTCGGACACGATTGAAACAACTTAGCACACAAAGAATAAGCTGCTTTGTGGAGAAAATTTAGATCAGACAACACTGGCCTATAAGTTAGCAAAGTCACTACGAAGAGTTCTTAATCTCCAGTAATAAGAATCCACTGTGATAGATCCTATTGAGATTGTAGGAATGAGGGCAATATTCCACAAAGGAAATTCAGCTTTTTGAAAATTTTGCTTCATGATATTCAGATCTTAAAATTGTAGGAATAAATGCAGACTTTTCTCACTCAGTCTCACCTTCCCTAATTTTCAAGGGAGATGATTAGATAGTTTCTGCCCCTGAGTCAACTGCAGGCAAACTTCCTATCGGGCAAGAATGTAGGGATTCACTATATTTAACATACATCGATCTCACTCTGGGTAGTTGATGGCTTTAGATTATGTCACTTATTAATACTCAGTTTTTTGTTGCATTTTATTTATTTATTTAAATTTATTTGCTTCTTTTAATTGGAACACTTAGTTTTGATGGGACACACTTTTGGTATTAGATGTTAACAAGCAGTTTTATGTTGTGTTTATATACAGAATGTTAGGCAGTGATGGTCTAGTTAACCTCATTTTGCTTTTATGCATTGCCGCCTTTGTCATATCATACTGCTAGTTGTTTTTATTCAAGAGTGTTCTGATCACGTGTAGTTCTGTGATCCAAATATACAGATATGAACATATTTACTTTCCATTACATTTTTAAGAGTTATAGGCAGAAATTGGTAGTAAGTTAGCTTTTAGAGAACGTCCTTGCAATTTTTTGCTTTGGGAGGGAGGGTCCATGACTTCTTTTTAATACATTATTTTCTTTCTATTTTAATTTATAAACACAATATAATATTTTCAGGCTTTCCTTCCACAATGATTATTAGATTAATAATATAGAAAATTTAATGGCATTTCTGGAGGAAAAAATATGAGACTGAAAGTGTGTTTTAACATTGAGTAGAAATGATGATTTGAAGTAGTAAGACTCTAATATTACTCATCATTTAAAATATCACCAGCAACTTTCAGGAACAAGCCAAATGCTTGTCCAATCCATGAATTCTTCACTAAGCCCACAAAATTACTGGAAGATGCCTGTGCATTCACACCTACCTAAGAGGAAGGATCTTATTAATATTTAGGCAACAGTAAAATCACTCCAAAAATCAATTTTATTTATGCATGTAATTTTACAGTCTTATAAATGAGGGAGGAACTCTGTGGTTGTTAAATATATGTAAAGCCTTTCATGCTTAAAACACAGGAAAAAGTATAGGCAATATTTAGAGGAGCCTGGTGGACTATAGTCCACGGGGTTGCAAAGAGTAAACATGGCTGAGCAACTGAGCGAGCACACACCCGGTGTTAGCTATCCATCTGGAATGAACTGAAAAGCTTTCAAAGTGTATCATATTCATAATGGCTAGAATCAGATTTGCAGTATATGCTTACGTGTTGGTTTTTCTGTTAGAATGAGAACTGAGGAAAACTACAGCATTTAATGTAATAACATCTAAAAACTAAAGTGGTTTATAAAAGTGTAATAAACCTGTGTTTTCCATAATCAAATTTAAACCATGTCTGCTTTCTACAATAAGCCTTACATTTGGCTAACGAATGTTCAGTGTTAAGAACCACAGAATTGTTTCTGATCAACTCTGCAAAAAATGCTTCCACAGTTATAGCTATACAGAGAGTTTTCATAAATTAGAAACTTCAGTTAACTAAATCCCTCCTTCTCCATCTTTCAAGATGTTGTAATTTTATCTTTAATTTAGTTTCTAAAGAAAGGACTAGATGAGTATTCATCAATACTTTGTTGAAGAGAATGGATCATGACACATCACACTATAGTAACATTATTATAACAATATTATATTTTCATTATAGGAATCTCAATTCTTACAGCAATGTAAAGTTCAACATACCAAATATCCTACCTTTTTTCAAATACAAAATATTGCCCTTTTATACCCCAAATAGTTAAAATGCAAGAAGAGAAGAAGCAGCAGCCCTTATTCTCCTCTAACAGATGTGGGAAGATGTTTAGGCAGGTTGCAGATCAGACTCTGGGAATTATCCTATGAAGAACCTGCTTCAAAACTGAAGGCATCTGAGAATATTAAAAATATAGAACTATACATTTTCATTCTCCTAATTTCCTGGATTCAGTGGCAGTTTTCCACCAGCTGTGTTCCTCCAGCCCTAACAATAATTCTTCAGTCACCTAAGTTTGTGTTAATATCTCTGCCTGCAACGAGAGTGGTTACTGTTTTGCTGACTAATTTCTGATTGACATCTGTCAATCAGACACGTTCCAGACTACATTCTGCCACAAGCATATAGACTACATTTTTAGAGAACAGTACTGTCTTGTATACGTTATATGAAAGCATACATTTGTGCTAGTAATAATATATAACTTCTCTCAACTTAGTTTTTATTCAGCACAGTTTTTCTCTCAGTTAAATATTAGAGATAATCAGTTTAAATCATAAATCCTAACCTTAATGGCAGTTATGCATTTTAATAAAATACCCTGTTAGAATCAAATAAAGATCAAATGAATACTATTTTAGGATAAGATGTTAGGTGAAGTGTTATTCAATAGTATGCTTATTACACAGAATGGTTTCAAAGTTCCAAGGAAGAAAAGCAGAGCAGTCAGTATTGTTGGTGTGAGATAGTTCTCATGTTTTGTAGGTGGTGGGGCAGAGTGCACAGTACGTAAAATTTGCAATAAAAATGGGGTTTCTTTTATCTTTCTGCTCTTCACCTCTTTAGTCTAGAATTCATCCACCTGATACAAGGTGACTTTCATCCATTTTACGTTTACATTCCAGTTGACAGGAATGAAGGAAAGGATTGGAGCAGAGGAGTAGGCTCAGTTCAAATCCCTCTCTTTTGTAGGAATTTGAATTTAACAGATACCAAAATTTTGAAAATTTCAGTCATTTCTTCTAATGATGCAACTTTTCTTTGAACAAGGTTTTTAGTCTGTTATATACCTGGCAATAATTTAGACAAATATTTTGCCAGAGCAGAGCAAGGATCGCTAGGTTTACAGACTGAAACACCTAATTATTTCTCACCTTCCCCACAAATGCTTACACAAAGTCAAAGCCACAAATTTTGGACTCTTCTTCCTACCTTATTGTTTTCCTTTGTTTTTTTTTAAAGAATTATATCAGACTTGACCCACTGGTTCCAAATGGGGAAAGGAGTATGTCAAGGCTGTATATTGTCACCCTGCTTATTTAAATTGCATGCAGAGTACATCATGAGAAACGCTGGGCTGGAGGAAGCACAAGCTGGAATCAAGATCGTAGGGAGAAATATCAATAACCTCAGATATGTAGATGACACCACACTTATGGCAGAAAGTGAAGAACTAAAGAGTCTCTTGATGAAAGTGAAAGAGGAGAGTGAAAAAGTTGGCTTAAAGCTCAACGTTCAGAAAACTAACATCATGGCATCTGGTCCCATCACTTCATGGCAAATAGATGGGGAAACAGTGGAAACTGTGGTAAACTTTATTTTGGGGGGCTCCAAAATCACTGCAGATGGTGACTGCAGCCATGAAATTCAAAGACACTTGCTCCTTGGAAGAAAAACTATGACCAACCTAGACAGCATATTAAAAAGCAGAGACATTACTTTGCCAGCAAAGGTCCATATAGTCAAAGCTATGGTTTTTCCAGTAGTTATGTATGGATGTGAGAGTTGGACCATAAAGAAAGTTGAGCACCAAAGAATTAATGCTTTTGAACTGTGGTGTTGGAGAAGACTCTTGAGAGTCCCTTGGACAGCAAGGAGATCCAACCAGTCCATCCTAAAGGAAATCAGTCCTGAATATTCATTGGAAGGACTGATATTGAAGCTGAAACTCCAATACTTTGGCCACCCGATGTGAAGAACTGACTCATTGGAAAAGACCCTGACGCTGAGAAAGATTGAAGGCAGGAGGAGAAGGGGACGACAGAGGATGAAATGGTTGGATGGCATCACCGACTCAATGTACATGAGTTGAGTAATCTCCAAGAGTTGGTGATGGACAGGGAGGCCTGGCATGCTGCAGTCTATGAGGCCACAAAGAGTCGGACATGACTGAGTGACTGAACTGACTGACTGACCCACTTTTAACATCAAATACTTTATGACACCTATTTTATAACCAGTAATTGAAAATCACAGAAAATATAAGCTACCTATATACTAATGAAAATATATCAGGATGCTCCAATTGAAACATGAAAGAGAAATTAAAGTAAATTAATATTAATGAAATATGAATTTTAATATGTAAATGGTCAATCACACTATTCCTATAAGTGGAGTAACCTAAATAACACAGCTACAAATATATACTCACTTGTATGTTTTTAAAGCAGGAATAAAACAAACCATGAATGGTTTTCTCATTAATGATGTCATTTTCCACCAAGATAAACTATTAATCACCCGACAAAGTATTATAACAACCTTTCCTAGAGTTACCTCCTCATGATATTTAACTGAATATTAAACATGCAAAAATATACTGTTTAAAATTTAGTGGACTTAAGACCTAGGCTCAAATAATTATAAACAGGTTTTTCAACTACATAAATTGTCAACCGGACATGGATATATGACATTTTTTCCTTGTGGTTGATATTTCTGTAATTTGTCCAGAAGACTTTCACCTTATCTTCCCCCTTCCCTCTTTCTCTCCTCCCACCCCACACTAAATGCTATTATTTCCCTGTCCTAGGGAAGAGTAGCATCTAAGTGAGGAATGAGGTCCTTTCAAAACCATATGACTGTAATATAAGAAATACCGCCTGACTCTCCTTTACAGCTGTGTTTCCCTCTACATTATCATGGTGCTCTGTACTTAATGATAGCTTTCATTGTATAAGCTATGGTCACTTATCCACTTATTACTATTTCTACACAGACTGAGCTCCAAGTAGCAGGAACAATGTCTTTTTCAATTTTATGGTCCTAGTGTCTAGCACAATGCCTGCATCCTTTTTTTTTTTTTTTTCCTACTTTATTTTTTATTGGAGTATAATTGCTTTCTGATGCTGTGTTAGTCTCTGCTGTACAATGAGGTGAATCAGCTGTATGGGTACATATATCCCCTCCTTCTTAGATCTCCATCCCACCCCACTCCATCCCACACATGTAATCATAATAGATCACCAAGCTGAGCTCCCTGTGTTTTATAGCAAGTTCCCATTAGCTCTCTATTTTATACATGGTAGTATATATATGTCAATCCCAACCTCCCAATTTATCCCATCCTCCACTTCTCCCTGCCCCCGTGTCCATGTATCCATTCTCTACATCTGCATCTCTATTCCTGCCCTGAAAATGGTTTCATCAGTACCATTTTTCTAGGTTCCACATATTTTCATTAATGTATGATATTTGTTTTTCTCTTTCTGACTTCCTTTACTCTGTTTGACAGACTCTAGGTCCAACTACATCTCTACAAATGACCTAATTTTGTTACTTTTTATGCTAAGTAATATTTCTTTGTATATATGTACCACGTCTTCTTTCCTCATTCAAATGTCATTGGACATTTAGGTTGTTTCCGTGTCCTGACTATTGTAAACAGAGTTACAATGAACGTCAGGGTACATGTTTCCTTTTGAGTTATGGTTTTCTCAGGGTATGTGCCCAATGTGAGTTTGCTGGCTCATATGGTAGTTCTATTTTTAGCTTTTTAAGGAACCTCCATACTTCTCTCCACAGTGGCTGTGTCAATTTACCTTCCCACTAACAGTGCATGAGGGTTCCCTTTCCTCCACACCCTCTCCAGCATTTAGTGTTGGTAGATTTTTTGATGATGGCCATTCTGATCAGTGTGAGGTGATACCTCATTGTAGTTTTGATTTGTATTTCTCTAATAATTAGTGATGTTGAGTGTTTCATGTGCCTCTTGGCCATCTGTATGTCTTCTTAGGAGAAATGTTTAGGTCTTCCACCTATTTCGTGACTGGGTTGTTTGTTTTTTTTTTTTTTTTTTTGATTGAACTCTATAGTTGTTTGGGGGCTTCCCCAGTGGCCTCGGGTAAAGAAGCCACCTGCAGTGCAGAAGTCACAGGAGACCTGGTTTCGATCCCTGAGTCAGGAAGATCTCCTGGAGGAGGGCATGGCAACCCACTCTAGTGTTCTTGCCTAGAGAATCCCATGGACCAATGAGCCTGGTGGGCTACAGTTCATAGGGTCACAAAGAGTCAGACATGACTGAAGTGACTTAGCATGCATTCATGAGCTGTTTGTATATTTTGGAGATTAATCCTTTGTCCATTGTTTCATTTGCAAGTATTTTCTCCCATTCTTAACAATCAAAAAATGTCAGCTGACTTATTGGAAAACCTAATAAATAAGAAGCATTTATAACATGTTTTAGAAATGAAGGGCCTTCTCAACTAGTTCATCTTATTGAGGATCTTGAATTCATCTTTGTAGACATGTAGACACAGAACATTAACTTTGTTCCTGTGCCCAACATTTTCAGAACTCCAGCAATTCATTTACATTAACTAAGTCCAAGATAAGCTCATTTAAAAGAAGGAACAATTTTATTTATCTACAATAGAGATGCCAACTTGGCTGTACACTCATGCTTTCAAAACATGGTATTTGCCCCTGCAGAGGAATCTACTGAAGAAGCCAGATTACTCAATAAAATCTGTACAGGACAAATCAGCTGTTTTGGCTTAGGTGCTTGAATCATTAACTGTTTAGGCTTAGCGGCTTGGGTCATTCTGATGAATCAAGTTTTACGATAGATTAATAGGAGTACTATTACATTTCTCTGATCTTATTAGGAATACAAGACAGAGTATTTTTTTTTCTCTGAAGTTATTTTACAAAATTATACTACAGATGGAACAGAAAAAGTTTCATCTTCTGTTAACATAACTCTTCAAACTATCATAAACTTTATTTTTATTTTTGACATAGTTACATAGTGTACACTTTTGTGGAGTTTTATTCTTTTGCATGTAGCCCTTCAGTTTTTCAAACATCATTTTTTGAAGAGGCTGTCTTTCCCCATTGTATATTCTTGCCTCTTTTATCATAAATTAAGTGACATATGAGTGTGGATTTATTTGTGGGTGTTCTAGTCTGTTTCGTTGATATCTGTATCTGTTTTTGGGCCAGTACCATACTGTTTTGACTACTGTAGCTTTGCCATATATTTTGAAAACAGGGGGCACATTGTTCTCCTTTCTTGAGGTTGCTTTGGTTATTTGAGATCTTTTTTGGTTCCATATATGTTTTAGGATTATTCTAGTTCTGTGGAAAAATGCCTTGAGTATTTCCACAGGTACTGCTTTGGATCTGTAGATTGCCTTGTATAGTATAGTTATTTTGACAATATTGACTCTTCTAATCTAAGAACACCATATATCTTTCCATCTGTTTGTGTCATCTTCAGTTTCTTTTATCAGCTTTTTTTAGTTTTCAGAGTATGAGTCTTTTGTGTGTGTGCTAAGTCGCTTCAGTTGTGTCCAACTCTTTGCAACCCCATGGATAGTAGTTGTCTGGCACCCCTGTCCATGGGATTTTCCAGGCAAGAATACTGGAGTGGGTTGCCATGCCCTCCTCCAGGAAATCTTCCCAACCCAGAAATCAAACCCAAGTCTCCTGTACCTCCTGAATTGCAAGTGGATTCTTTACCGCTGAACCACCAGGGAAGCCCTTAACCCCCTTGGTATTTTATTCTTTTTAATGTGATGGTAAATGGGATTGTTTTGTTAATATCTCTTTCTGATCTTTTGTTGTTGGTATACAGAAATGAAACATGAAAGATGATTTTTTGCAACACTTTGTAATAGCAAAATGTGAATATAGTATTATTGAATGTACATTAGAACAGTATAAACCTTGGCATATATTAAAGAATATTCACAATCCAGGAAGTTTTACTATGTTTATTTTATATCCTTTATTTACCTTCAGATTATATATATATATATATATATATATATGTGTGTGTGTGTGTGTGTGTATGTATGTATGTATGTACATATATATATACACACATACATATACAAAAAGGGACTATGAACTGATTTATATATTTATATATTAAATTATCAGTCTGAGTGATCATAGCAAATTAATACCACACTTACTTTTAATTCAATCTTATTTGAAACAGTTAAGGTTGTTTGAATGAAGCACACTATTGAAATGTTGAGGATGAATTAGTGGAGATGGCTAGTTATGAGGTGAGAAGAAGTGGGAAAATTTTTCCTATGAAATTGAATGTGTACATTTTGTTGGCAGATATACCTGGATTATCCTAGTGATAATCATAATATGTCTCTTTTTCCTCTAAAGTCATTTAGTCATAACGGGAAATCACCATAGGAAAGAAGTTAGAAACATCTATTCCTGCCACATCTCTATTTCTCCTCCAGTCCACACCTCTGAAGTCATGGAGAGTCTCTCATTTCAGATTGACGTAGAAAGAGAAAGGGAAAAAAATCTCTCCACATTGCCTGAATACCTGTTAGTTTTGCATGTTACACTGGCAAAAACTGGAAATAGACTCCCATAATCTTCAAGTATGGACCTGATGGAAAATGGAGGGGGGGCGGTGAATATTCCAGTGGGAAGAACTTTAAATAATGCATCTGCTTCTTCACTTTGCTTAGATGGCCATAGGTACAGATCTGCACTACCTCAATGTCAGTAGTCAGAGACTTAAAAAGGACATCAGTGGTGAAGATAACTTGGGGGATATCATGCAAATATTTCAACAACTTAATTTTCCTCTAACCAAAGCTGATCTGAATATTACTTCTGCTGAATCAGTTCAGTTCAGTGCTCAGTCATATCCGACTCTTTGCTACCCCACAGACTGCAGCATGCCAGGCTATCCTTCACCAGGTCCTAGAACTTGCTCAAACTCATGTCTAGTGAGTCAGTGATGCCATCCAACCATTTCCTCCACTGTCATCCCCTTCTCAACCTGCCTTCAATCTTTCCCAGAATTAGGGTCTTTTTCCAAAGTGTTGGTTCTTTGCATAAGGTGGCCAAAGTATTGGAGTTTCAGCTTCAGCATCAGTCTTTCCAATGAATATTCAGGATTGATTTCCCATGACCAGTTTCAATAATGCTACTATAGAAACTAGGCATATTTTCCTTGTTTGATTATTTATATATTTTTGTATTTTAATTGGTTTCTCCCCTGTTCTGTCTCCTATTATTTTTTGTAAGTTTGACCTGAAATACTAGTAGTTGTGTTACAAAATGTCAAAGGAGGAATTTTATTGAACTGGAAGGGGAGCGATCTTTAACCAACCAAAGATGGTTATAGAGACTGAATGATAAAACTTGGATTTCCCACCTTCTGGAGAGTGGAAGAACCTAATTCTTTTGTAAGAGGGTTGGTGCCATCATGTTTGATCATGATGCTGTTTTTATAGGTATTTGAAAGCATAGGAGGATGTTACATATGCTGAACTGACAAATATATGGACTATACAAACATGTTGCATGTTGTTGATTCATCATCATCTTTATCCCTTAAACTGGCATGGGAACTACATCTCCTTGATTCTTTTTTTAGGAGAGTTCTGGGTTTGATCACCACAAGAAGTAAACACGTAATTTTTGTAATGTGGAAGAGAAGAAGCCCTTATTCTTCTCTGACAATTGTGGCCAGACATTTGGGAAGTTTGCAGAGAAAGCCTGAATCAGAATTCTCTGATGAAAATCCTATTTCAATTTCAAAGGTACCTTAAGTCATAGGTGGCATTTTTATATTTGTAGCCTCCTGAGCAAGACACCTGAGGTTGTGCTTTAGGGTCCAGGAAGTGGGCCACACCCTAATCTATAAAACCTGTGGATATATTACCTCACATGATACAGAAATTAAGGTTACAGATGGAATTAAGTGTACAGACATTCAGATGGGTAGATTATACTGACTTGTTGGTCAAGTCTAACCACATGAGCCTTTAAAATCAGAAAACCTTTCCTGGCTAGGTTAGAGAGAAGTGAGGACAGAAGAAGTATCAGAGAGATAAATGCACCATGAAAAGGACTCTACCTGCAATTCCTGGATTTGAAAATGCTGGACACACTATTAAAGAAATGATATAGAAATAGATAAATGCTCTTGTAAGTCAAGTGAAATGACTGTGAAAACTACTAATTAAGCCTGATAAGTGAGTAGTTTCCTAACAAATGAAATATCATGGGAAGCATTGCCTTTAGTGACATCATTTTCCAACATGATAAAAATATACAATTCTGAATAGAAGTATGCACATTTTTTTCTTTGAAACATGAGGTCATTATACTTTTGGAAAACTAAGCTCATATTTAAGGTACAGGGGGCTTTCCTGGTGATCCAGTGGAAGCCTGGACCAAGAATCAGCCTTGCAATGCATAGGGTACCAGTTCAATCCCTGGTCCAGGAAGATTCCACATGCCAGGGAGCAACTAAGCCCATGCCCCACAACAGCTGAGCCCCTAGTTTAGAACCCAGGAACCCTAACTACTGAGCCCACGTGCTATAACTGTTGAAGCCTGCAGACCTAGAGCCTGTGCTCCCCAACAAGAGAAGTCACTACAATGAGAAGCCCTCACACAACAATGAAGAGTAGCCACCACCAGCTGCAACTAGAGAAAGCCCACATGCCAGCAACGAAGACCCATCACAGCCAGAAAGTAAAATAAATAAGTAAAGAAATCCTTTTAAAAAATAAAGTGCAAAAGTATTTTATATAGAGAGATAATTACTCTCTAGACTCAGGAATCATGGAAAAGAAATCAAAAGAAATATAAAAATGCATTTTAGTATGTCAATGTTGAAGAAAATTGCACCATTTATTTAAGTAAAATCATTGAAATATGAGAGCTGTAAATGCAGACCCATATATATATATGTATATTATATATGTTTATAGTAGAAGTAAAAATGCCATTAATGACTTTTCTAACAGTGATTTCTTTTTTCGAACATTATAAAAACCTCATCACTCAACACAGTATTGCAGCAACCCTCTCTTGAATTACCTCATAGTGGCATTTATAGAAAATTAAATGAATATTTAATGTACAACAGATCATTTCTCCTTAATGGGATTAAGAGCTAGGCTTATCCATTGTGGAAAACAGTATGGAGGTTCCTCAGGACACTGAAAATAGAGTCACCATATAATCCAGCAGTCCTGTTCCTGGGCCAAAGCTACAATTCAAAAAGATATATGCACCCCTATGTTCATAGCAGCACTATTCACAATAGTCAATACATGGAAACAACTCAAATGTCAATTGACAGAGGAATGGATAAAGAAGATTTAGTACATATATACTATAGGATACTACTCAGTCATACAAAAGAATGAAATAATGCTATTTAAAGCAACATGGATGCACCTAGAGATTATCACACCAAGTTAAATGAGTCTGAGAAAAACAAATATCATACAATATCACTTATACATGGAATCTAAAGTATCACACAAATGAACCTAGCTATGAAATAGAAGCAGAATCACGGACACAGAGAACAAACTGGTGGTTGCCAAAGAGAAGTGTTTAGGGGAGAGATGGAGCAGGAGTTTGAAGTCAGCAGATGTACGCTTTTACATATAGAATGGATAAACAACAAGGCTTACTGTACAGCACAGAAAGAACCATATTCAATATCCAGTGATAAGCCATAATGCAAAAGAATATATATATGCATATGTGTATATGTATAACTGAATCACATTGCTACACAGAAGTAATTAACAGAACAATGTAAATCAACTAGACTTCAATTTAAAAAAAGAGTTAGGCTCAGAAATTGCTTATTTTCAACTACATGAGTGCTTAGCTGAATATGGATATAGATCATTTTTCTTTGTGTGACGTTTCTATCTATCTCTCTGGAAGTCTTTCACCCTTCCTTCCCTCTGTACGACATGACATTAGCATCCAACCCTAGGCAAGAGCAGCACCCTCAGCAAGGACTCCCTTCCTTTCAAGTTTGTATAGCTATAAATTAGGAATTAGTTCTTGCCTTTCCTTTCCTACTAAATGTTTTTACTCTGTGTTGTCAGAAGACTCCAAAGTCACAAGTATGTAAGCATTTACAACATGAGCCTTGTTCATTTATCTACTTTCTTAAACTGGACATAGCACCACCATTGAACAAGCTATGTCTTTTTCAATTTTTTGTTCCTAGACCCTTACACAATACCTGGCTCATAATATAGACACTCAATAAATTTTTGCTCCATTACTGGAAAATTGAACAGATGGAAGCATTTAAAAAGCCATGGATGGAAGTGATCTTGACCACAGAGGAAGTGACCCTCAGGTAAAAATTCCTCAGTCCTTGCCCAGGATCTGCTGTTCCTTTTCATGAACACAAAGTGTACTTTGCTTTTGTGTCCAGCATTGATGGCACTTAAATACTTGGTTCACATTAATCAAGCCAAACAAAACAAATTAAAACTTTATTTTAAACACAGGACTGATATATATATTTACAACAGATAAGCAAACATGGCTGTATATTCATGCTCTTAAGATGGAACTTCTGTCCCCACAGAGGACTCTCCAAAGGAAGTCAAAACCTGGGCAAGTAAACAGCTTGAACCCATGGGCTAGTATGATTAAACTAAGATATTCTGATGCATTCTTATTTCCTTAATGATCAGTTAATAAGAGTATGACATTTCTCTCTGGCCTATTTAGAACAGGAGACATACTGATTTCTTTTTTCAAAATTATTCATCTTCTATTAACACAATCCTTCAAACTTTCATAGGCTTTCTTTTCATTTTTGGAAAATCTTAATCAAATATATATTGCATACTTTTGAGGTGGTAGAACTTTCCAAAATTTTAGGATGACCTCCTGAAATAGAGATCTGATGTATACCAGTTATTTGTCATTGAGTTTAAGGGTCTTTTGCTAATGTCAATAATTTATACGATCAAAAGTGAAAGTGAAGTTGCTTAGTCATGTCCGATTCTTTGCGACCCATGGACTGTAGCCTACCAGGCTTCTCTGTCCATGGGATTTTCCGGGCAAGAATACTGGAGTGGGTTGCCATTTCCTTCTCCAGGGGCTCTTCCTGACCCAGGGATCACACCCAGATCTGCCACATTGCAGGCAGACACTTTACCCTCTGAGCCACCAGGGAAGCCTGGAAATTGTCTGCTAAATCATCCAAAGTTTCTTGACAACTAACAATTGGTGAGACAGTCCACGGAGTGCTTTCATTTTCTTTTTACATTCTCCTAGTGTTAGACTCCAATGATATTGATACAGTCTCCTCCAAAGAACTTGAATGATTTTCACATTGTGAACTCTTGACTGAAGACCTCAGCATTTTTGTCATATGTAGCCTGGGGAGGCCTTATTTTCTTTAGTTTTACTATTTAGGCAAAATAATATTTGTTTTACAAAGTTATTCAGACAATCTCTTTTCAATCTCACACCTTTCAGTGTTTGTGACATACAGATAGATTTGTTACAGTCCGTATTTTATCTTCTTATAGTAGATCCTATCAAAATTTTATAGAATTTGCACACAGTGAAATCCACTCTTTCCCATATACAGGTTTATGGATTTTGACAAATGCATAGAGTCAAGTCCCCAGCACATTCCCCGATGGCTCAAGTGGTAAAGAATCCACCTGCAGTGCAGGAGACACAGGAAATTCAGGTTTGATCCCTGGGTTGGGAAGATCCCCTGGAGGAGGACACAGCAGCCCACTTCAGTATTCTTACCTGGAAAATCCATGGACAGAGGAGCCTGGCGGGCTATAGTCCAGAGGATTGCAAAGAGTCAGACATGGCTGAGCATGCACACATGTGTCCCCAGCACCATAGTATCACATACATCAATTCTGTCACAGAAATATTTACCCCTTCCTACTAGCCTTTGGTACTCAACCTTTTCTCCAGACCCAGTTACTGGCAATGACAGATGTGGTTTTCATCCCATATTTTTGTCTTTCCCATAATGTTATATGAAGAGTATCACACCCCATGTAGCTCTTGCCTTTTTATTGTTTAACAAAATGCACTTGAGTCATTTTTGTTTGCTGAATCAATAATTTGTTCCTTTTTATGATTGACTAGAGTTGCATTATGATAAACTATACACTCTGGTTTATCCATTCACCTGTTCAACAACTTCCGGATTGTTTTCCATTTTTAGTTTATTTTGTGTGTGTGTGTTAGTTACTCAAACCTGTGTCTTCTGCATTGGCAGGCAGATTCTTTACCACCGAGCCACCAGGGAAGACCCCAAAGCACTTGCTTCTTTAAATGTCTTTAAAACTCCAGGTAGACACAAATCATAGATTAGATTCTTTTTTTCCCCAGCTGTATTGAAAGATACTTGGCGTGTGCTATACCCAAGATTCTTAGAGATATATTCACAGATCCTCCGTGGATAAGCTTGGGGGTTCATGGCAGAGTTCTGTTGCCTGAAGTAGGAGAACGTGGCCATCATTTTTTAAAATTCAGATATTGAATGGGACTTCCCTGGTATTCCAGTGGTTAAGATGCTGTGCTTCCAAGGCAGGGGGCTCAGGTTCAATCCCTGGTTAGGGAGCAAGAATCCCACATGCCATGAAGAGTGTTAGTCGCTCATCTGTGTCCAACTCTTTGCAACCCCGTGGACTATAGCCCACCAGGCTCCTTCATCCATGGAATTCTCCAGGCAATAATACTGGAGTGGGTAGCCATTCCCTTCTCCAGGAGATCTTCCTGACCCAGGGATCAAACCTGGGTCTCCTGTGCTGCAGGCGGATACTTTACTGTCTGAGCCACCAGGAAAGCCATCACATGCCATGAGGCACAGCCAAGAAAAAAGTCATATATTGAAGAGTGAACCTTGGAAATGCAGATCAATGAACTTGAGGTCAATACCTGGCCAAATTCTAGTATGGATTATTAAATAGATGGAGAGTGAGAATTTAGGAGAGCCCATCATCAGTCACTGCTAGTCAGAATATTTAAAGCGTTTGACTCTGCCGTATCTGGGCTGCCTAGGACCATAGACCCTTTAAAGGGCCAGATACCTAGCAGCAAGTCCTCCCAACCTGTACTCAGTTCAGAGCATCCTAAAGGTATTTTCATTTCTTAGTGTTATCAAAATCATATATTGAATGAGAAAGAACTGAATCTTATTATGCTGTAAATTGTTTAAGATGCTGCCTCAGGGAAGCCCTGAGTTTTTCACAGCCACTGAGCACTAAGCACTGACAGAGGGAAAAGACTTTTCTAGACATCACTGTGGGCAGAAAATGAACGTTGCAGAGGAAATCTTGCCTAGCTAAATGCTATTTTTTCCTGTAACTTAAATTAAGGATGTTAAGAAATAGAATAACATGCTTTCCTTAATTAATCACAGTGAATATGGCTTATCATTTTCAATATCATTTTTTTAAATGATAATTTACCCCAGATTATATACTCTTGGCAAGACTATACCAACTGCTGTAGTCCGTATTTCTTGTCCTGGCAATCCTTCATTAGGAAAACTTTAGAAGTTCAGTAACACACAGTAGAAATTTATACATATGTAAGTTATATATGCTTTATATAATTTACATTTGTATAATTTTTTCTTCTAACAGTTATATGGTCCATTTTTTTCTTAGGTAATACTTCCTCAGGTTAAATTTCCAGCCTGCTGTCATGCATTTGTCTCATCCTTAAATGTGTTCAGAGTTAGGAATAAAATGGATTTCCCTTTCTCCAAAGGAAATCTCTTAGATTATATCACATTTTCATTGGGTATTTTCTGCCATTTTGTGAACTTCCTTACTATGTGATCAATACTTTTACAGAAATATATATTATTGACTATTGGAAGGTGTTTATTAAGTTAAACAAACAACTGTTTTTCATTAATACATTTTCTCACCCACTGTTCTTCCTTCTCTCTCTCACCTCTAATTTTGACACTTTTTATTAGTTACAAATACTTTCAGTGGCAAATAATAGAAAAACACACTAACTGTGGCTTAAGTAGACAGGAGTTCATTTTTCTCACATATCAAGAAGTCCAGAGGATGGCAGTCCAGGGCATCTGGTAGCTTATTGATCTTATTGAGGATCCAAGTTCTTTTCTGCCATCTTCAGCCTCTCAGCTTCTATAATCAGGGCAATTGCCTCATTTGGCTCCACCTTTGGGCAGGCAGAGAGAACAGCAAAAGGCCAAAGGTCTATGCTAGTCAAGTCTGTCCATTAAAAAATTCTTTCACTTACTTAATTGACCCTGACTGGGTTACTCCGGCATCCTCACACCAATCATTGGAAGATGACTAGAGAGAAAGGCTGTGGATGGGACAGACTCCACCAAGCAACTCCATCTGCCACATTTACTTATCTCCTCCTACCACACCCTCCATCTTAGTGAAATAGTAATTTCAGTGATTCTTAACCTGTTTTGATTGTTCAGTACTGCCAAGCATGATACAGAGTAAATTATATTCATTATTTTGTTTAAACCCGATAAAATCCCATGCAGTAATCATCAGTTCAGTTCAGTCGCTCAGTCATGTCACTGTTACTATTAATATTCTTATTTTAATGTTGAAAAAGGAGAGAAGTCATATGGCTAAGAAGTGGCAGGGCATATATTTGGCTCAATGAAATGTCATGAACTTAATAAACATTGATTTGGCCTCCCAGCCGTGAGCTACAGTATGAAAAGTGGGCTTAGAGATTCTTTTTCTTTTTTTATGTTTACAAAAACGTAACATTCTTGAGTGTTAATGTTTCAGACTGCTCTGATACCTAAACTTTTGAAAAGAAAGTGAACATGTAAGATGAAATGTGAGGAAAAAACCAAATTTTTGTCTACAATCAATGATCTTTGTCTATATTCTCTTTGAGAGGAGGGACAAGGGGTTTAAGAAGAATGCTAAGTTGGAGGTGCAGGATCTGATTTTTTTTTAAGGTGCTTGTGGCAGGAGGGCGAGCTACTTTCTTTATTTAATTTTTATTATTTTTGAATTTTTTTTTTTGGCCTTGCCTCAAACAATGTGGGATCTTAGTTCCCCAAACAGGCATTGAACCTGCACCACCACCCCCTCTGCCCCCCACCCCCCCGCACTGGAAGTGTGGAGTTTTAACCGCTCGACTGCCAGGGAAGTCTCTAGGGTCTGATTTGAACACTCTTCAGCTGTGTGAACTTGACCTGGGAAATGTTTAGCACCTGGTTCTCTGGGGATAGCTTTGACATGAATGTTGATTGATAATTGTACTTGTGTTACCAAGACTAAAGTGAGGCCATGAAGGGTGTATGTTGGATCTTCACTTGTTTGTCAATGACGTGACTTCTTCACTAAGTCAGATAATAGCACTTAAATATTAGAAGGAGATTTTCTCAGTTTTTCACAATGTAACAGCTATGCACCAAACACATTTTTAAGTTTAATCTGTTTTATTAACATTTTCTTCATTCTCTTTTGGAAGTTTAGGCAGTCAACAGACTGAAAACCTGAACGCTGACTTCCACCATGTAAATACTCTCCCTATAGCCAGTTTCAAGCTACCAATGTGATTTTGCTGAATGTGGGATTGGAAAAATGGGCAGCAAAGAGCACACCATTATACACTGTTTCCATTATACAGATACAATAGATATAAGTAACCTTAAGAGAACACTAAAATAATGGGTTGGCCAAAGAGTTCATTCAGGTTTTCCATAACATCTTATGGAAAAAACCCCAACAAACTCTTTGGCCAACCCAATAATTAGAAAGTGATGAGATGTGAGTATCTATTACTTTTATTTTTAATATGATATATTTAATTTTTAATAATAACTGTGTTTAACAACTGGATTCCAAGACTCCTAAAAACTTAACGATGGACTGACTCTCAGGAGCCTGTTGGAGTGAGGCCCAGTACCTGATTTAATCTATTTGACTTGCTGTTTCCTTAGTATAAAAGGGAAATTAAAATACTTGCCTTGTCTAATAATCTATGATTGTTGTGAGAGTTACATAAAATGATCCATTTGGTGAAAGAACCTCCTAATGCCAAAGAAAATGAAAGTGAAAGTTTCTCAGTCGTGTCTGACTCTTTGCAACCCCGTGGACTATACAGTCCATGGAATTCTCCAGGCCAGAACATTGGAGTAGGTAGCCTTTCCCTTTTCCAGGGGATCTTCCCCACCCAGGGATCAAACCCATGTCTCCCACATTGCAGGCAGATTCCTTACCAGCTGAGCCACAAGGGAAGCCCAAGTATACTGGAGTGGGTAGCCTATCCCTTCTCCAGCGGATCTTCCGGACCCAGGAATTGAATCATGGTCTCCTGCGTTGCAGGTGGATTCTTTACCAACTGAGCTATAAAGGAAGCCCCCTATGTAAATATTACCTCAGAAAAAATAAATTTTTTTAAAAGGAGAAATGTAGGAAGAGAAAGCAAAAAGCATGCCCTGGAGAAATGAGCACTATTTCAAAGAGATAAAATTGAAAATAAATCTCAGATCAATCCATCACTTTGGCGGCAAAGACATCCTGCGAGGGTTCAGGAAGGGAAATGAACTCAGGACTGTGGTGAATGGGAAAACTGACCAATTCTTTGCATCTCCTGCCACCAAGAGGTTAACCATGGGCTGACTTGGTGACTTGCTTTGGCCAGTAGAATGTGGCACAGTCAATGTACCATTAGTTCTGGGCTTGGCACACTTCTGATTGCTGCTCTTGGAACCTAATGACTGCAATATGATGGGAATGGGGGGCAATTCAGACATAGGAGGGACCCCCTAGTAAAGATTAGCTAAGCCTGCCCAAGTCAGTGTGATTGCCGAGTTGAGCCCAGTCCAAATTATTAAACTTCAGCACCATGAACTGAATAAATGGCGGTTGTTTAAATCACTAAGACTTGAGGTAGTTTGTTACAGAGTAAAACCCAACATTGCGGTTTTCAAGGGTTCAAGAGTTTATATCAGGTTCTTAGTTTGAGTTTGTATTAGATTCTCCATATTACTTATTGTCAATTTGTATAAGAGCCTGTGAGTAAGTATTTTTTTTAATTGAAGTATAGTTGATCCACAATGATGTGTTAAAGTGCACAGCAAAGTGATTCAAATATATGTTTGTGTAAATACATATATACATATATATTCTTTTTCAGATTCTTTTCCATTACAGATTATTATAAGATATTAAGTATAGTTTCTCGTGCTGTATAGTAAGTCCTTGGTGATTATCTATTTTACACATGAAAAGTGAAAGTGTTAGTTGCTTAGTCATGTCTGACCATAACCCCATGTACCATAGTCTTCCAGGCTTCTCTGTTCATGGAGACTCAGGTTCAATCTCTGGCTCGGGAAGATCCCCTGGAGTAGGAAATGGCAACCCACTCCAGTATTCTTGCCTGGAAAATTCCATGGATGGAAGAGCCTGGTGGGCTGCAATCTATGGGGTCACAAAGAGTCAGACATGAAGCTTCACTACTATATATACAATAGATAATTAATAAAGACCTACTGTATAGGATAGGTACTCTTCTTAATACTCTATAATGGCCTATATAGGAAAAGAATCTAAAAAAGAGTGGATATATATGTGTGTGTATTTATATATATATATATATATGTATATATATCGGAGAAGGCAATGGCACCCCACTCCAGTACTCTTGCCTGGAAAATCCCATGGATGGAGGAGCCTGGTAGGCTACAGTCCATGGGGTCGCTAAGAGTCGGACATGACTGAGTGACTTCACTTTCACTTTTCCCTTTCATGCACTGGAGAAGGAAATGGCAACCCACTCCAGTATTCTTGCCTGGAGAATCCTAGGGACGGTGGAGCCTGGTGGGCTGCCATCTATGGGGTCGCACATAGTCGGACACGACTGAAGCGACTTAGCAGCATGTATATATATATAAATATATATATGTAACTGATTCACTTTGCTATATAGGATAAGCTAACACATCTTAAATCAAATATACTCTAATAAAAATTTTTAAAAATCAAACTCATATCTTTTTCTCATCATTCTATTAAAACATTAAATAGATGCCTGTCAAACTGTTGGTGTAAGATTCTGTATTATGCCACATTTAAAAAAGTTCTCTGTGCTTGTTTATTATCAACACAGAAATGTTAACATGATTTTTATCTTTGAAAAATGTAACATCAGCATTCCCTGGAGCCAACTCACTTGGTACAGAAGAGTTATAAACTCAGTAAAAATAAATTCTATGATCTTGTTCTTAATAATTTTCCAAGATAGTATTTTTCAAAGTACATATTTACTTAAGTGTTCAGACATCATTCCTGGATAGTTAAAGCAATGATTCCATTCTGAGACTTTAAAAAAAATTGTTAGCTTAGCTTTTTGGATCATATGGTACACTCTATGGGGCCTGCTTGAATTACAAACAGTCCTGTTTCCAACGCTTCCACCATTTTTGGGAGGCTGGGGCATGACTAAAAAATCCACCCATCAGTGCAGGAGATGCAAGAGACATGGGTTTAGTCCTTTAGTTGGGAAGATCCCCTGGAGTAGGAAATGGCAACCTACTCCAGTATTCTTGCCTGAAAAATTCCATGGACAGAGGAGCCTGGCGGGCTGCAGTCCGTGGGGTCACAAAGAGCTGGACATGACTGAGTGACTGGGCACACACAAACTTGAAATGCTGAGAACAGAAGGAAGAAGGGAGGGGCATGACAAAAAGAGGCAGAAATTAGTTGGAAATATACTAGGACATAATAGTCATGATAAAAAAAAAAAAAACTGGGAATGTTTTGAGTAAAAGAAGCATAGATTTGGAAAGGGTGTGATGTCTAGTTCATGCCATTGCTTCTAATGAGCACTTTACCCAAGGCAACCCAGAAGATAGATTTCTACCATAAATGTATGTCTGAAGGAGAGAAGATGTGAATCATGCAACAGAACCACATTTGTGTTCACTTTGAAAACACATCAAACACCATTATCATCAAATATTTACAGAGCACGGCTTGTATACATGAACTTGTACTAGATGTTATGATTAGTTTCTCCTGTGCCACTATGTATTAGTACTTTATAAATACTAACAATCCACTGCATACAACTGTTTGTTTACAGGTCAAATCACTTCATTAGAAATGGAAATAGATCTCTTCTAGGAGAGGGCAATACCTCACCATGGTGGGAAATAGCCATGTTCTGACAATCACGTCAGGAGGTGAGAGACAGTCCAGTACGGGAAATTACTAGTTTGCTCTCCTTTAATATAGCACATGGGGAAACAATCTTTTAAGATGGGGAAATAATGGAAACAGTGAGAGACTTTATTTTCGTGGGCTCCAAAATCACTGCAGTTGGTGACTGTAGCCATGAAATTAAAAGACGTTTGCTCCTTGGAAGAAAAGTTATGACCAACCTAGACAGCATATCAAAAAGCAAAGACATTACTTTGTCAACAAAGATCTGTCTAGTCAAAGCTATGGTTTTTCCCGTAGTCATGTATGGATGTGAGAGTTGGACCATAAAGAAAGCTGAACACCAGAGAATTGATGCTTTTGAAATGTGGTGTTGGAAAAGAATCTTGAGAGTCTCTTGGACTGCAAGGAGATCCAGCCAGTCCATCCTAAAGGAAATCAGTACTGAATATTCATTGGAAGGATTGATGCTGAAGCTGAAACTCCAATACTTTGGCCACTTGATGCGAAGAACTGACTCATTGGAAAAGACCCTGATGCTGGGAAAGATTGAAGGCGGGAGGAGAAGGGGATGACAGAGAATGAGATGGTTGGATGCATCACCAATTTGATGGACGTGAGTTTGAGTAAACGCCAGGAGTTGGTGATGGACAGGGAAGCCTAGCGTGCTGCAGTCCTTGGGGTCGCAAAGAGTCGGACATGACTGAGCGGCTGAGTTGAGCTGATGATAATACACTTATATAACAGGCGCAATAATATTTAATTTGAAAGATCGTTAGGAAGTTGAAATCACTGCTTGTCACAGTAAGTAGGCTATTATTTTGGTTCAAATCCATCCTCTATCCTCAAAAAACAAAATATAACCTGGGTACATCATGAAGGTATTTTGGTTAGGATGGTAGGAAGCTTAAGAGCAGAAGATTAGTTTTAAAAGTGAACATGCATTTAGAAGGAGAAAATAAATCATAACAAGTTAGACATTTTTTAAGACGCTGATTTAAAAATCCAGATGAAACATCATATTCTTTGTTAGATTCCTCAAATAGCAGCCTTTGTAATAGCATTTTTCTATATTGAGCAAAGGAAAATAACTCAGATTTTCCTCTAACATGCTTGATGGAACTTTGGTTTTTATTCTATTTAGTCTGGAAAAAAATTGGGGGAGAGGTTCATAACTTGTTCTTGGGAAGTGCACATTAAGTTTCAGAATTCATGCCAATTTTAGAAGAGTTTTGTCAAGCTTCTTTCCTACATGAGTTACAAGATTTGGGGGAATTTCAAGTTTTCACTAAGTGACAAATTTTAGGTATCCTTTTAAAAGGATATAAACAACACTTGACCTATTTTTTTGTTGATGTCCTCATGTCATGATGTGGATAGAGTGGGAAGAAGCTGTATATATGTATATATATATTAGAAGAATATATATATTCTTTCAATATAAGCATAGCTTATAATATATATATCTGAAAGCTATTCTTTTTCTGGTAAACCAGCAGTAATTTAACTATACACAGATGTGACTTTATCCCATGATTCCAATAAATCCAAACTAAGTGTATCTCCAATTCAACTTCCCCTTAATTTGTATCCCAGCATCCCATACTGAGGAGGGGAAGTGGAAAGAAAATTGTCTTAAAACAAACTGCAGGAAAAATATCTTGCTCTTGAGAAATACACAAAACCTACAATCATATGCTAGTCCATTGCTAGTGTTTCTCTTAGGACCTTGGAAGAGGTACATGTAAATATGGGGCAGTGAAGCTTATCTTAAGCTTCATAAGCTTCACCTAAAATTCACCTTTGCTTTTCATCTTTTCCCTTCCTTTCCTGCTCAAATGAGTCACATCTTTCTTAACATTCTTTCATTGTTTCAGCTCCCCATGTTCTGACATTTTGCTCCATCGTTATCGAAATTGCTCCCTCAAATGTAACAACATTCAACAGCTTTTCCTTGGTTTCCATTCTACTTGATCTTATAACGTTTCAGGCTATTGATAACATGCTCCTTGAAACTCCCCCTTCTCTTTTGTTTTTTGGTGACCTTTGGGTCCCCATTTGTCCTTCAGCCTTTCAAGTTTTCTTTTTCTGCTCTGTTCTGGCCTGTCTCTTCCTTAGCCTCCCACATCACACAGATCCCTATGATCCCCTTATCTGCCTTCTGTACTCATCACTCTGTGGACTCCAAAGAGAACCCTCAGCTCTTACAGTTGCAGCTAGGACCTCCACAGGGAGTGGTCTCTTAATCTCTAATTCCCATCTTACCCTTTCAGTTTGCTCCAGTTTCATTTTTCCACCCATCTGAAGGGCAGGCTGCTTCACAGTCACACCAGCACCTTAAAACAAGAAGTTAGAAATCTGCTTCATCCTCAAGCTTCCTCAACTGACTCCACATTGGTCTCAAAAATATAAATTTTGGAGTAATCTCAGGTTATCTCCAAGGCAATTCATTGAAAAGGCCTCCTTAACTCTGTCAGAATAAATTACCATTTCCATCTGTCTATGAGCTTTGCACTGAACCCTGAATAGTATACTGTGAAATTCAAACCTTACCCATATTTCAAAGTCTAACTTATAAACCACATCTTCCTTTCAAGTATCCCTAAATAGGCCCATTAACATTGACTTTCATCACTTGGCAAAATCAGCAACAACTCCCTTCTCTGAACTGGGCTTAATTTGGGTTCTTCCAAGTTAAGCAATGGAGACGGAATTTTGAAGACTCCAAGAAACTTCAAAGCCAGTTAATTTTTCCACCACTCCTTCATTTATTCCCTACTCAGAATAATGTTATACATTTGGACATTACCCAGACAGGCTTTTGGTCCCCTGTTGGTGAGATTTTTTTCCCCAAATGCCCAAGTACATCTGAACCTCTGTCTTGAGGGGTGAGGACCCAGGCTTATATGCACATTTAGGTTATCTAAGCTCATTATCCCATACAAGCCCCTTGTAATTCATCTACTTTTAGGCTTCCCTGGTGGTGCAGCAGTAAAAAGTCTGGCTGCCAATGCAGGAAACACAGGAGATGCTTCCATCCCAGGGTGGGGAAGATCCCCTGGAGGAGAAAATGGTAACCCACTCCAGTATTCCTGCCTGAAGAATCCCCATGGACAGAGGAGCCTGGTCAGCTGCAGTCCACGGGGTCACAAAGAGTTGGACATGGCTGAGCACAAGTACAAGCACCTGGTCGCATTCCCAGTCTCCCTGCTGGAGCCACGTCAATCTCTCCCTTTGCAGGTGGAGAACCAATCCTGGAGAAATTAGCCGATGCCCCAGGGATGTGTGGGAACTCACTGTGCTTTCTGCTCAGTCATGCTCTGAACCTAAAAAGCTAGGTCATTGCCTTACAGGGAGAAGCAGTATTCTGACTACCTTTCTGGACACTTACATGGCAAAAATGGTAGCCACTGTGCTACCATTAATTTATAGAGTTAATTTATGAAGTAAATTAACTGTTCTCTTCCTGAACCATTTCTGCAGAGACTCAGGAAAGTATTGCATCTCAGGAAGACATCTTGTTGTGTTTTAATCATGATTGTCTTTCATTTCTTGGTTAAATCTGTGATTAAGGATGGAGAAAGAAGGGAAAGGATAGAGAACTTCCAATTTTTTCACTGAAACACAGTTATACTCTAAAAGAAGCATATTGATCCAGGGTCGTTCACATTTTCTCAGGGTATGACCCAACTCTGAGCAAGAAAAATGCTCCTAAAAGGAGCTGGAGATTGACATTATGTGATCCAAATGTGAATAGGTGCCATGTTATCGAGTTCTTAGCATGGGCCAGGCATCTGGAAGTGCTCTACAATTGCAATTACATCAATCCACACAGAATCTTTATATATTTTGGACAGTTATTATCCTGATTTCACAGATAAGGAAACTAAGGCACAGAAAGATTAAGCAAATTGCCCAAAGTTGCATGGTTTGAAAGTATCAGAATGAAGTTCTGAACCCAGGCAATTTGATTTTAAATTTCATGTCTTCATGAAGAAATTTCATTCTTATTGTATGCTGTTACATCAGTGTGTTTTAATGCATTTTAGGTCATTTTATTATTATAAAAAAGAAGAATATATCAATAGATAAGTTGTATCATGAAAATATCAATTAAATTGAAAATTCTGTAAAAGTGGGTGGCAACTATTACAATTACTTCCCTTTTAATAAGAAAAACCAATGCACAAATGAACCAGAGCCAGTGTGAAATAATGAGATAATTATATATCAGTTTTGTCTTCTGGGTGATCTCAGATTGTATAGTTTTACAACTAAGTTAAAAGCCTTAATATTGTTAAGGGATTTGTCCAGTTTAAAGTTTAACTCATTTAAAATCAAAAAGGAAAGAAAACATTGAAAGCATTTATCCTACACTATTGCAGAAAATTCAAATACACACTTTTTATTGAGTATCTCAACTCAGAAAGTTTTGAAAAGATTGGTAAGATTTACATCTCTACAGTGCTTAAGAACACCAGCACAGATATTTTTAAAAGGCTTCCTTTTATATAAAGCTGTGTATAATTAGCCAAATTTCCAACGACTTGTATCTTAGTTTGGTGTCCCACAGAAACAAACCCTGAGATAAGAACTAAAGAGCAAATATAATTTGTTTGGGAAGAGAAGGCTTAGCCAGAGGAGAGTGGTGAAGAGAGACAGGAAGGAGAGACCCAGTAAAGGGAAGCCTGCTATCACCCATATGAGTGGGGCCTAATTTTCCTGGAAACCCTGAAAACCCTAATTTTCAGGAAACCCTGAAAGCCAGTGGAGACCATGCACCCGATAAGGGTGCGGGAATGGGGACACTGACACACCAACTTCCATCAGTTGCTGTTTCAGTCATTGAATGAGGGCTGCTCGAGGGAGGGGCAATGATTCTGCCTGTGTCAGGCCTGCCCTATGGGAGGGGGTGTGGGCTCCAGTAGCAAAAGAGGTCCTTGCTTGGCGCAGATGCTGGCAGCTGGAAGCCCATTGAGGGTGGGGACACCAGCATCTGCTATACCTCTCCCCCATCCTACCTTTCACTATAAAGGACATTAATTTGTCTCTAAATCTTTACATCCAAACAGGATTTCCCCTTGGTAATAATAAAAGGAAAGGTCAAATTGTCCTACAAAGAGACTCCATCACGTTAGTTTGTGTGAGGGTTTCTACCAAAGCAAATGCCCAGGAAGGGAATCCAAGCTCCCTGTTTCAAGCTGCTCTGATGAGCAAATGCACAAGGTCTTGCATAGAAGGATAGATTAGGAGTCAGTGGGAAAGACTTATGCAAGAAGCCAAGTCCACTGAGTACACATCACCAATCCAGGATATCAAGATGCCTCCTGAGAAGTCTTTCTCTTCCAGCCCTCAAAGTAAAATATTGTTATTATTGGACCTCGTGGTCATTCTTCTTCCTCTATCCTTTCACAAAATCCTGAAGTTCTGCTGGTCTCCAAATCCTTAATTTATGAGGCAAGGAGATTTCCAATGCAGAGAGAGATCAAGTGGTTTATCTTTGGTCATAAGCTGAGTCAATGGTTCAATGAGAGCCAGCACTAATTCCACATGGTCAAGGAGATGGCAGGATTTGAAGTTAAAAATCTTCCCCAGGTCACCTACTCTCCTCTAAGTGGTATGTGTTTTCATCCTCCTTCTAACTGTCTCCTTCTTTCCTTCCTTTCACATAAAAGTTCCCAAACTGGCCAAATGGCCAAATGACCAGACAGATGTTTCTCCTTTCTAGTATTCTTGCTTCATTGTGGCTATAGATTATGACCTGCACCCCTTTCTCAGGAATGAAAAATACCAGGTAATGAAATAAACTCTCATGGGATTAGAAGATGCAAAGTAATTTTCAGCCATTTCTTCCGGCCCTTGTAGCCTGTTGCTGTTCATCTACCTCTGAGCCATATGCCCACATAGTTAGAAATAAAGATCTATTTGTGTGTGTTCCAGTCTGCCCCAGCTCTTGCCATATGAAACTCTTTCTAAAAACCGTTTCTTGGTGCTTTGTCCTGAAAATCCCCCATTCATTACCCAAACAATAATAATAATAATCAAAATTACTTAACTTTAAAAATATCAATTATAAAGATGACCCAAGTTGGGAGAAAGAGGCATTCAAGAAAGAAATGATTTTAACCAAAAAGAAAAAAAATGTAATGAAAAGTGGGGAATCATGTGGAGTGTTTTTCACCCTCTTATTGGATGCCTGGTAGGATTGCTTAGCAGACGGGGAAAAAAGGATCAACTATGTGATTTATATTTGCGCTTTGAAATTTGTCCTTAGCTGAAATCAAATTTCTGTGTTTACTCAGCCATAACATGGAATCATACTACTCCTCCAACTGATGATTCACAGGAAACACTGGATGATTTTTAACAGAAAAATTAGCATAACACTCCTTTTCAGAGCATTTTGAAAGATAGAGGAGTGAGAGAAGGATGGAAAATATCTTCTGAGAGTCACCATTCAAAAATTCTCATCAGGTTCTGAAGAGAGCAGAAATGTTGATGTTTTCCTCTGGTCTTGCAATGCAAAGTATGGAAAGCTGCTGTTACATTTTAAGTGGATTTACTGGGAGGTTTTCTTCCCAGCTAAAGCTCCAGGGTGTGTATGCACCTGTGAATTTGTGTATGTGCGTGTGTGTGTTTGCATGTAAAACAGAAAGACATTGGCATAGGACCAGGGACACAAAACTTATATATATTTATCCCAAGGCTTGCTATGCACTTCTCTCTTATATCTTTGGAGAGAAACATCATAAAGTTCTGGAGTATGTAATCATATAGATGACAATTACAATGGAAAAGCAAAATACAGCAAAGTTATTAAAGTTGCAATTAAAACTTTGCATGATCTGAGCATGACATTGAATCATCCTCAGCAGAATAGCATGTATTACTGTAAAAAAAAAAAGTACTACATGGAGGATAACATATGGACACAACTGTGTTCCATTTACATCAAGAAGACTGGTAATCAGCCAACAATGATTGGATATAGGATTGACAAGAACATCCTGCCAACTGAGGGTTTATTTATCTACTCTACTTGGTTATTTAGTTGAAGTTATACCCATTATTTATTTAATGCTCTTGTTAATTCATTCTGCTCCACATGTCTCAGTCTATGGTCTAGTAGACACTGGCTCTAAGGTACCTATATAAGTCAGAGACTGTATTCTATTTATACCAGGGCATGCCATCCTTATGAAATGCTCTGACATCAGGTTGGACAAAAGGATAACCACCAAGTCTTGATCTCCTAGTGAACTCAGATTCTTCTCCTTTTACATCCTCAACTAGAGCTTGAGGCTCAAGGAATACATAGGAAATCCATATCCTTAACTATGAATTAAGAATTATGAAAAGGTAATAGCAACTTGATAGACATTCAAAATTGCAGGGAACATCTGGGAATAATGGCAAATTACCTTAACTATGTCTAACAACGATCCACTTTGGCAGAAATTTTAATTAATGACAGGAGCAAAAGAACAGAAGTGTCAGATCATTCTGGCATTATGTAGAGACTTTTTGATCTTCAGATAGAATATACAGCAAGTACTTATCCTGTAAAAATATAATCCCTTGAATCTATAGAACATAACTGTCCAACACAACTATCTGTGATGATGGGAATGTTCTGTACCTGCTCTGCTCAATGCAGTAGCCACTAACTACACGTGACTCTTGAAATATAGCTTGTGCAATGGAGAAAATTGATTTTAAATTTGATTTAATTTTAATTAATGTAAGTTAAAGTAGAAACTCTTCATTTATTGCTGATGAGATTGCAAAATGGTACAGTCACTTTGTAGGTAGTTTAGTGGTTTCTAACTAACATACTCTTACCATATGATCCGGCAACTATGCTCTTTGGTATTTACTCAAAGGAGTTGAAAACTTATGTCCACACAAAAATCTGCTAATTGATATTTATAGCAGCTTTATTCATAATCTCTAAAACTTGGAAGCAACCAAAGATGTCCTTTAGTAAGGAAATGGATAGAAACCAGTGGGCAGAAGTTGAAAATATATTGATTTTAAAGTAATATCTAACTCTAAAGGCCTGGAGATTTTTTAGAGAAAATCTATTTTTTCAGCTGAACATTGACTTTTCTGAGACTTTGAATCAGGTTAAAAACTCCTTGAAACTCTCTTCCCTTCTTCCCTCCCTTGGCCCTGGTGTCCAGTTTCTCCTACGCTTCTCTTCCTTCTCAGTCTCCATTTCAGTTCCTTGGTTTCTATGTACTTTCATGCCTCCTATTTGAGCTTTTGTCCCCTGAGCCCTGAAGACTCTTCTCTTGATATCTGCTTGCTTCACCCAGCCCAGTTCACTATTCACTCCCATGACTAGGTTTTTGACTCACAAACCAGTATCTTGAGGCCCCAGACTTCATACTGGGCTGCTTCATCCTAGCTATTAACTCCCTAGGATCCTTCTGCCTGCATGTTCCATACAAACCCAACATAGGAAGATTTGAATCAATAACCCTCTAATATGAATACCTTCTGATACTATTGGGCTACAGGTCTATCATTTTATATCCAGATTGATCTTATCATGGGTCTCTTCCACATCTCATCTTCTGTGGGTGGTAATACTAACACAATACATCTTATATGGGTGGTAATACAGAGTGCTTCTCCTCTGGAGACTAGAGATATTGGTGTCTAGAACATTATCCTTTCATTCAATTCATCAACAATCCAATCTTCCTCTGTAAATGTCCTTCACATGCATCCTGCTTGCTCTTCCTACAGAGTGAGCTGGAGGTCTGAGGCTCTAAGAACTAAGGCAGCCTGGGTATGGGAATGGGAAGGGGGTGGGCCGTGACCATGTGACCAGAGCACTGGACACTTGGGATTCATCACCCACGAATCAGTGAGAGATCAAAGTAGCAAGTCCATTGGAGAGGCCTGAGAACAGCAGTGAGAAATACAGGGAAGGTTTTATAGCATAGAACCTGAATGATGGAATAAGCAAATTTGAGAGACAAGATCCACAAAGGGTTCTAGAAGCATAAATATTGGGCAAAGAGAACTTTATGAGCTTCTGTTAATGTCTTTGGGGGCAAGAAGTGTGCTATTAAGGTTACAGAGCTTACTAGGCTCTCTTTTCTCTTTTCCATAATACATTACCCTAGCCTAAGCCCTCATGCCCATATATTACTACTTAATTACTGTATTACTGCTTTGTCTAAATTGTTACCTTTGCTAAGTTATGAAAACTCTCAGTGGCTCACATCCTTATCTGTAAAAGTGTTCGTACCTATCTCACAGAGTCATTTGAGGATTAGATGGATTACTATATGGAGAGCATTTAGAAGAGAGTCTGGCCTATAATAAAATCTATATAAGCATTTGTGTTTTGTTTTGTGTGTGTGTGCTCAGTCATGTTCGACTCTTTGAGACCCCATGGACTGTAGCACACAAGGCTCCTCTGTCCATGGGATTCTCCAGGCAAGAATACTGGAGTGGGTTGCCATTTCCTTCTCCAGGGAATCTTCCTGACCCAGAGATCAAACCTGCATCTCTTGTGTCTCCCACATTGGCAGGCAGATTCTTTACCACTGAGCCATCTGGGAAGCCATGTAAGCATTAGCTATTGTTATTATAATGTTCTATTAATATTATTATTTCTGTAATTGTTTTTTAACTGGCCCATCTATTCCCAGACTCTATCCTCTCCATTCCATTCTGCATGTAATTTTGCCATCTTTTTCTTCATGGTCTTTCTTTGACCATCATTATTTTTTTGATTACTTGATCAGGCCCAAACTCCTCTGACTATCATGACCTTCAGTAATCAAGCCTCATCCACCCAACCTGACTTGTCTTTGCCCCCCAGTGCATCATCTCTCCATGCAGAGACCTATTTACTATTTCCAGAGGCAGTCAAGACCTTTCACACTTCCCTACCTTTGTTTAGGTTACTTTTCTTCCCTGGAAAGATCCCCTCTCTTATCTACTATCTGTGTTGATTCTAACCACTTTTCAGGGCCCAAGTTCTACTTTTTCTACTATAGCAGAGGTAATGCCTGTTACGCTTTTCCAATGTGTATGTCTAATAACATCAAGAAGAATATCTAGTACATAGTGTGTATTTGATAAATATTTCTGCTTCACTTATCCTTTCTCTAGTATTTAACATCACAGATTTTAGAACTATCTTTTGCTTGATTGATAGTTTATGAATATAGGTTGTAACAGTTTAGAAAACCTTTAGTTACATGTCATAGAAGATTAATGGAATTCTAAATCCTAAGGATATTTATTGTCTTCTTCCAAAATTTCATCAACAACCCATAAATGTCTTTCTGTGCTTTGGTTTCACCATTCTCAGCCTGTTGGATTTTCATCTATGTACTTTTTACCTCATCATCACAAGATTGGGGCTTCCTAGGTTGTGTAGTAGTAAAGGACCCACCTGCCAATGCAGGAGATGTAAGAGACACAGGTTCAGTTCTTGGGTCAGGAAGATCCCCTGGAGGACGGCATGGCAACCCATTCCAGTATTCTTGCCTGGAGACTCCCATGGACAGAGGAGCCTGGCGGGCTACAGTCTATAGGGTCGCAAAGAGTCGGACACGACTGAAGCCACTTTGCAGGAGCATGCACAAGCCCATCTACCTGACATGCTGCAGTCCATGGGATCGCAAAGTCAGACACGACTGGGTGACTGAATTGAAGTGATACGGATTCCTGCAAAAGGTCAGAAACCAAACTACAAATTTTGAAAATTTTGTTGTTGTTGTTACTTTCTGCTTGGTGTAAACATTATATGCCTAGCCGAGCTGGGAGTCCTTTAATTATCTTTTCAGGAAGCCTTGTTGACAGTGTAGATCCTAAAGCGACCAACCAGAGCAGTCTCCTGTTAGCCCATGCTCTAGAACAGGAGTCCACTCCAAATAACAGTTCCCTCCCGAACACATTATAGTATTTACCTGAATGAAAGGTAATTAACATCTCCAGCAAGTCAAATTTCTGATTGCATCATATGGTCTCAGCAGCTCTCAGGCCACTCACCCATCTGCTGGTAGCGCTGTAGCCATTTGCCAGCATGTGGGTTTGTGTGTGTAGAGTTGGGGGGAGCCAGGACCATTGGGTGTTTGGAGTAACACGTTACCACATGTGCATAGACAGGATTGTAATGTGTCCCCAGTCACTGCATGCCTCTGCTCAAGTCAGAAAGGGACAGCTGCTCCTGGTCACACCACTCTTGAATTTAAATCCTGAAACATTTCCTGCTCACTGCCTCTGGAGAATATCACAGCATGGAAGAGATAAAGGTTTTACAGTTAACTGGATGAAAATCTACAGCCTTAACTGTGAAAGGAAAAGCCTACAAGTCAAGAAAACAGCAGCAGTTCTAGATAAAAGCCACACTGAATTTTTGAGCCATTGAAGAGAATGGTAAAGAATGAAAAGCAAAGTGATTGCTAAATCAGTTTAGTCTACTTATGTCTTCCTAAATTATGCATATGCAGATTAATTTGAAGGCACTGTACAAACACTGGAGTGGAAAATGAAAAATTCCAAATATTACCAGATGAATTGGTTGTATGACATTCCACACACAGTTGTTTTGGATCCGAAGTCTTACTTTTCTTTCACCTGTCTTGAAAGCACATAAATGCAATAAACAAATCTACGCAGGTGTAAGGACAAATGGCCCAATGTATACAATAGGTGGTAGCAATGCTAAGAAATATTCAACCCAGGTGTTTGGATTGTCTGAAGTTGCTGGTCATTGGCTCTCCTGAGAAGTCATTGAATAAACATAGCTGGCATAGCTTATGTGTTACTGAAGCTCATGAATGGTTACTCGGTAGATACGTTGAGACAAAGTAAAAGAAATAAAATGGGCTGTGGATATTCCATACAAGCTAAACATAGCACTTGCAACAAATATCACCTGTGCCAGATGGAGTTGCAAGTTTCATCCACATTATTTCAAGACATCTTTCGGTTTAGTTTTGTTTTCCACAGAGAGAGAATGCCAGCCCACCTGCAATGAGCACTTGATATGCTGTCCTCATAGTGGCTACAGTGATCTTGCCTTGATGTTAACAATTACTGCTCCCAGGCTCAGGTGGGAGATAATGGGTGACTGTCAAGAGCAGGGGGAAATGACCAAAGCGGCCCTCCACCCCACAGTGTTTGCGATTGCTTCTTGCTACTGCTGGCTCTGACTCATACTCTTAACGTCAAATCAGCGTGTGCTGATGTTCCCATGAACAGTGGCAGAGCGCATTAGTGTAGTGGGTAGGGTGGAAGTTCTAGATGGATAAAGACCCAACTCTGTGAGGCTTTAATTTGGGCAAACTGCTCAACTTTTCTAAATCTCAGTGTCCTTTTTGTGTGTGTGTAGATTGAAGACAATGAATTTAATTATTTCATAGGATTATGGGCAGATTGAATCAAATAATCACATGTGTTGTTTAGCCCATGATAGGCTCTAAAAGTGTTAACTCCTGCTACTATTACTTTCGTTACACTGGTGATAAAAGAGAGGGGTGGAGGAGACTTCCCTGGTAGTCCAGTGATTAAGACTGTGCTTCCAGGGCTGGAGGCCCGGGTTTGATATCTGATAGCTAGATTCCACATGCCACGAGGCAAGGACAAAAAAAAGTTTAAAAAAAAGAGAAGGGGGCCTTTTAAAACCTATTTGAGACATCATTCATTCACTCCTTACTTCATTCTAAAGAAACCTCTTGGTTTTCATACTGGGCACTCACTATATTGGGGTAGACATAATGGCATTGGACACAAAATCTCAACTAGGTGAAATTTGTTTCTCAAATTTCTTTCCTCTCAGCTACCCTCCTCCGCAGTTGTTTCCTCCCACTGCCCTGGTGGTTCAGAACTGCACACTGAAGATCACCTTAGTAGGCCAAACTGTCACCTCACTCATCCCCTACCAAGATCCCATGTCCTCAGATGTTTTCTTTGGTGACTGACTTAATTCACTAAGTGTTACATTTAATGCAATTATTAATTATTAAATTTTATATATTAACTATCTTCTAGATAATAAGTCTGCAGTTCAACAGTAGAGTCATAGTGCCTTACACATTAGAGTCCTGCTCGTGTGGAATTTCAGAGCTCAGAGCTGGTCTATGGGGTAAAGACCTTGGAAAAAGTAAGATGTTCAGCCTCTCTCAGATCAGTTCACACAGAAAGTTCTGTTTAGGTACAAGGATGGCTTGGCGAAGGATAATGAAGTCTTATCCCGATCTGATAGAGCATGCAGTTCATTTGGAGATAAGAAGTGTATCAGTTAGAAAGCAATAGAATGAAATCCAATGCATAATATTGTTAGATAATAACCATTAGATAATTTTGTTCTGAGGATACATAAAATGCCTAAAGTTATCTAGTAATAATAACTAATGTTTATGGAATGCTTATTATGCAACAACAAATTTTAATGTGGTAAAATACATGTAATATGAAATGTAACATTTTAATATTCACAGTGTTGTACAACCATCCCCCTATTTAGTCTCAGAACACTTTCATCACCCCAAAAGGACACCCCATACCCATTATACTTCCCAGCCTCCCCTCCTACCAGTCCCTGGCACCTACTAATGTGCTTTCTGTCTCTATGGATTTGCTTATTCCGAGTGCTTCGTGTAAATTGATTCATTTAATAAGCAGCTTTTTAGATCTAGCTTCTTTCCCTGAGTGTATTATTTTTAAGATTTCATCCGTGTTGCAGCATGCATCAGCACTTTGTTCCTTTTCATGGGTAAATAATATTCCACTGTTTGGATGTACCACTTCCGTTTATCCATTAATCAAGTGATGGACATTTAGGTTGTTTCTATGTTTAGCCTATTGGAAATAGTGGTGCTCTGAATATTCATGTTCAAATTTTTGTTTGGGCACTTTTTTTTCAGTTCTTTTGAGTATATATTCTAGTATGGAATTACTGGGTCATATAGTCATTCTATGCTTAACTTATTGAGAAACTTCCAGACTATTTTTCAGTTTCCATTTTTCATTACCACTGGCCATATACAAGAGTTCTAGTTTCTCCACATCATCACCAACATTTACTGTTTTTCATTTTTTTTTAATTCTAGCTTTCCTAGGAGGTGTGAAGTGATGCCTTGCTTTAGCTTTTGGTTTGCATCTCCCTTATAATTAATGACATGGAGCATCTTTTCATGTGCTTTTTGGCTATTTGTATGTCTTTGTGATAGAATTTTAAACACTTGTTTCAGTTGACTTACCCTAAAACTGAGGGGTATTTTACAGATAGGTAAACTGAGGCTTTGTAAGTGATTTCAATAAATTGTCCAAAGTCATGGCAACATCAGGTTCAAATTGATTTTGATGCTCTGGATCTAGGGTAAGCAAACCTGGCAAATGATGGTCTTGGGTAACTGAAGAGTATCTGGACCTCCCAAGTTAGGAAAAACTTCCAAGGATAGTGCAGTTAACAATCAAGTGACAGAGGAGCGGCTCACCCGTGAAGCAGGTCAGTTCTAGAGGAAAACCACACAACGGTGGGTCCCTGAACCACTGGCTCATGTGTGGCTTGAGGCACTCAGTTTTCACAATGGAAGTTTTGGGAAGCTTCTGTTGGCCACTGGAAAATTTTGTTTCCATTATGTTTCTCATTATTAAAAAGAAAAAGAAGCGGCCTGCCATAATTGCACCAAGATCTAATTTCCTTCACAAAATGCCCTTTTATTTAATTAACTAGAACACTGAGGTCAGAAGGTACAAGATGAAGAAGTTAGACTTACATAACCCAATAGGAACAGAATCCAGACTGTATTTCAAAGAGCTTCTTATCACTCAGGATATTCAAAGGGTTTTGGAAAAGGCCAGGTGAGTAAGGGAACGTGTGCTCCTTTAAACCTCAGACTGACACGACCACTCCAGAGAAGAGTGTCTGCGTTGACATACAGCACGGACACGTGTGTAGATGTGCCACAGGCTTCCAGGGGTCACCGGCAGCTGGTTAGACTTTATATGCATCTTGGTTACCTACCTTGCCTCCTCTTTAGATTATTCTGGAATTGGTTAAGTAATTTGGAAGTTAAGTAATGCACATATAGAATGAGAGTTCCTACAGAGTGCCTTTGATATAGTGGTTTCCAAGAGGAAACTTCCTTTTGGACATTTGGGCTGTTTCCATGTTTTGCCTGTTGGAAATAGAGGTGCTCTGAATATTCATCTTCAAATTTTTGTTTGGGCATTTTTTTCAATTCTTTTGAGTGTATGTTCTGGTGTGGAATTACTGGGTCATATGGCCTTGAGTTTCTCTTACTAGTCCTAGGGTCTATTTGACTCTCTCTGCTTTTGTTTTACAATGTCATGCCATACTTTAATACCCTCTCACAGAAAGTGAAAGATTATTCAGTATTTAGGATAAAGGAGACTATAATTTAAAATTCTGTATTTCAAAGAGGTCTATTTCACACTGTTCTCTGGAGCAGCTGAGTCAGTCCAAGAGTTAAAACAGCACACATTCCTTATTCACCTGGCCTATTCTAAAGTCCTTTGAATATCCTGAGTGATCAGAAGCCCTTGAAATACAGTCTGGATTCTGTTCCTATTGGGTTATGTAAGTCTAACTTCTTCATCTTGTACCTTCTGACTGCAGTGTTCTAGTTAATCAAATAAAAGTGCATATGATCAATAAATACCTAAAATACATGGAAATTAAGCCACATGAAGGAGAATTTTAAGTTACAGTCTGTTTTATCCCAAATACTGATTAATCTTTCACTTTCTGTGCGAGGGTATTAAAGTATGGCATGGCATTGTAAAACAGAAGTAGAGAGAGTCAAATAGATGCTAGGACTAGTTAGAGAAACTCAAGTTTGAACATTGGTACCTTTAAAGTATCAACAAATGACATGAATGGGACAAAGCTTGCTTTCTATACTATGTGGAGCATGGTCTTTTCTCAGGTCCTTGTGTGAGTAACACTTGCCAGTCACACACCACTTGGGCCATGTGGAGTGTTTTCATTAACACATAGAGACTGATCTCCAGCCAAACCAGTGCTTTCTGTTTTCTTTAAAGGAAGTGCAAAGTATAGATGTTCACCAAATCTGGACTAGACTGCTTAGTCTCCAAAGAGTTTGGTTGTGGTTTCTGTGTTTTCTCAAATGTGTTTCAATATGGAAGAGAGAAATTCTGGACAGAAAAGAGTGAGATTCACTTGAATACTTTTTCTCCTATGATCTGGACCTTCCAAGGAAAGATGAGGAAATTGGCAGAAGTATTCTTATCAAGGATGGTGACTATGTAATATCACCCGTATAAAGTATGTAGATCATGTTTTTAAGAAATACCTTTAAAGGTTAGTCATTAAAATGATTTTTTCCCCAAGAATCTTCTATGCTTGTATTAACAAAAGAAAGTGTGTGTGTTAGTCTCTCAGTCATCCCCAACTCTTTATGACCCCTTGGACTGTAGCCTGCCAGACTCCTCTGTCCCTGGAATTCTCCAGGCCAGAACACTGGAGTGGGTTGTCATGCCCTCCTCTAAGGGATCTTCCCATCCCAGGGAATGAACTCGACTCTCCTACATTACAGGCAGATATTTTACCCTGAGCCACTAGGAAAGCTCCCACCACCACCATCCTCCCCCCAAAAGAAAACCTCTCAGTGAAAGTAACGCTTACCTAAAGATGAGGCATTAGCGAGGCAACTAGGGAGGGAGCATTTGCTGGTGCCGGGCTGATATCTGGAGCATTTGTTTCCCCGGAGAGTGTGATGAGATAAAGTGGGCTCTTTAATCCTCTGCATCCAAAATATAGATGCCTTAAATCCTGTTGCAGTGCAGAGCTTAATCAGAGTTGGAGTTTGACTGTGAAACCACATATGCTTTGTAACAAGGTCTTTATGTGTTTGGCTGTACAGAGTGGGTACAACCCAGCCAAAATGATTTGAGTTCCCTGAATGTTGTAAAAATACCTAAGGACCTTTCAAAGCAGTTATATGTTTATTTGAACTATACAATTCTAAATTCATAAAACCAATATATTTGACATTAAAAACTTATGGAGGATAATTGCTTTACCATATTGTGTTGGTTTCTGCCATATATCAACATGAATCAGCCTTAGGTTACACGTAAAAAATAAAAAACAACACATATAAGGCATGGCTGGGTCCCTTCGCTGTTCACCTGAAACTGTTACAACACTGTTTGTTAATCAGTTATGCCCCAATACAAAAAAAGTTTATGCTTTCAAATTGTGGTGCTGGAGAAGACTCTTGAGAGTCCCTTGGACAGCAAGGAGATTAAAACAGTCTATCTTAAAAAAAAATCAACCCTGAATATTCACTGGAAGGACTGATGCTGAAGCTGAAGGTCCAATATTTTGGCCACTTGATGCAGAGAGTCGACTTATTGGAAAAGACCCTGATACTGGCAAAGATTGAGGACAGGAGGAGAAGGGGGTGACAGAGGATGAGATGATTGGATGGCATTACCAACTCAATGGACATGAATCTGAGCAAACCCTAGGAGACAGTGAAGGACAGGGAAGCCTGGTGTGCTACAGTCTGTGTGTGCATGCTTAGTCACTTCAGTAGTGTCTGACTCTTTGCAACCCTATGGATTGTAGCTTGCCAGGCTCCTCTGTCCATGGGATTTTCCAGGCAAGAATACTGGAGTGGCTTGCCATGCCCTCTGCCAGGGGATCTTCCTGACCCAGGGATCAAACCTGTATCTCCTGCATTGCAGGAGGCTTCTTTATTTTTGAGACACTGGGAAAGCCCGTGCTGCAGTCCATGGGGTCACAAAGAGTTGGACATGACTTGGCAACTAAACAACTGCAAGATAATTGGTCACTACTCTTGAAAAAAATGCCAAGGTTATGAAAGACAAAAAGACTAAGGGACTGTTACAGATTAAAGGGGACTAAGGAGGCATGCAAACTAAAATCAGCGTATAATCCTGGATTGGATCCTTGATAGGGGAAAAGAAAAATAGGAATAAAAAGCATTATTAGGGTAATTGGCTGTATTTGAATATTCACTGGGGACTAGATAATAGTCATTGTATCACGGTAGAATATCCTGGTTTTGTTAATTGTGCTGTGATTATTAAAGAAATTTTCCTTGATTAGAAGATATGCACACTAAAGTATTTAGGAGTAAAGAGATGTGATGACTGCAACTTATTCTCATATAATTGAGAAAAATGAGTGTGTGTGTATATATACATACATAGAGAGAGAGAGAAAGACACCAAGAGCAAAATGTTTAACAATTGGTGAACTTGGGTAAACGGCATATAGAGGCCCTTGCAACCTTTCCATAAGTTCAAGATGATACAATATTAAAATTATAAAAGATATACTCTGGCTAAAAGAATCCCTTCAGGATATAATCTTGTTTCAGGTGTCATTCGATGATTAAGGGTAATCCCAGTAGACCAGTTTATCCTGTCTCACTTGTCCAAACTTACAAAAATTTGCTTTCAAATCATAGCTAGTGCTATGATCAAAGGCATGATAGCTCCAGACTCCCAGAGCCCACTGAATCTATAAGTATGAAGTAGCGTGCATGCGTGCTGAGTCACTTCAGTCGTATCCGACCCTGTGCGACCCCATGGACTGTAGCCCACCAGGCTCCTCTTGTCCACAGGATTCTCCAGGCAAGAATACTGGAGTGGGTTGCCATGCCCTTCTCCAGCGGATCTTCCCAACCCAGGGATCAAACCCTCATCTCTTACATCTCATGCATTGACAAGTGGATTCTTTACCACCAGCATCACCTGGGAAGCCCCGAGTATGAAGTAGGGAATCAACTAATTTATGGATTATTCTTCTGATAAAATTTCTTGCAGGTAGTTTTATATAATAACTGCTATAGAACAGTGTGGCAGAGGCTGCTAGTTGCCATCTCAATATTCATTATTCCTTGGTAAAAATATCCCTGATTTTTATAAAGGGAAAGGGCTGCTCCTAATAAAGACTTTATTTCCCAATTCTCCTTACAGCTAGGTGTGGCTATTTGGCTAAATTCTGACCAAAGAAAATAAAAAGGAAAGTTATATGGCAACTTCCAGAACACCTCCTTAAAAGAATCAGTCGTAAGTCCTTTTACCCTTCTTCTTTGTCTCTTCTCCCATAATACCTGGAGTGTAGATGTGAGGCCTGGATCTCTAGCAGCTATCTTGGGCAACAAAGGCAAGGTCCATACCCTTGGGGTGGTAGAACAGAAAGAAGGAGACTCTGTGGGTCCCTGATTAAAAATAACTGTCATACCAACCTTAGAATGTCTACTCATTAAACTATTTTTACTTTACAGGAGAAAAAGAAACTTTAATTTTGTTTGTCATTGCTAATTTGAGATACTATTATGCATCATTAAAAAAACAGTACTTTTTAAAAAATATAAGGGGCTAAAGTCTGAGTTAGACTCACAGTTTCTATAAAGTTTTCAGGTGATAATTCACTCCATGAGGGTGGATCCTATTGATATATCTTCCTAGAGTATAGCAGAGTCTTCACATAGTTTTAGTAGATGAATATTTTTAGAATGAATGAAAACTATTTTAATAAAAACAACTTCAAAATGTTGCCTACATAATTAGAAATTCATCCCAATTTGGCATTGCTTTTTGATTGTTATGATTTGCTTCAAAGATCACATTAAATACATTTCTTTCCCTATAAACCTTTGGTCAAAAGCAACATAACCCTTATCTAGACTTCTAGCTTGTTAAAATTATAGGGAGAATTTTATGATTATAGTGTTTGCTTCTGTGGCATTCTTTATTAACAGATCAAGAGTTAAAATGAATCAGGCAGCACAGACTGTGTCATATCAGGAACAAATAACTCCAAAATCTCACTAGTTTAAAACCACAAAGTTTGCTTCTGGTTGGTGGGAGTTCCTCCATATCTTCCTTATTCAGACTGCTGCAATCTCCTCCATCCAGACAATGAGGAAAGGAACATGACAACTGCCCATTGGTTCTTAAGGCTTCCATTCAGAAATGAGACATATCACTTCCACAATATATCACAAGGCCACACTTGACTTCAAGTGACAGGCAGAAGTGCACCCTGCCATGTACCTAAGATGAGCATCCCAGAATTCCTGGAGAACCCTAGTGACTACCTGATAAAGCATTTCACACTGATTCTGAGCTCATGGCTTCTCATCTTAGTCGTCTCCTGAATTTTCTTTCAATAATTTTTAAAGATAAGGCAGATTTGGTTGGTTAACAGATGAGTCATTTTTCATGATTATAGAGTGAAATTTTCCTGAAGTCAGAGAACTGGCTCTAATTCTTCTAATTTTTGCCAGTATTTGCTTGTGACTACCTGATGATGGAAAATGAAACAATATGGACCCTTAAAGTCTTGTCGGTGTGGTCTGACCATGTTAGATTAGTGGGCCATGAAGTATGCAGGACTTCTATGGACTCCCTAGAATGCATGTAAGGTTAAAAAAATGCTTTCTTTTCCAAACATACTTGTTTGAGACCAGATTTCCTTCATGTACTTCGACCAGGATGACATACTGCAACAGATTGAATGCAGAGCAGACAAGAGAATCCAGTCATTTCCTGTAAGGTTAAATATTAAAGAGATTTGCAAAAGAAATTAGTTTAGAAAAAAGTTATTTTTATAAAATACATATTTTATATTAATATGCAACAGGATATTGTTATTCTAAAGGAATAAATATACATAGCTTGAAATGTTCTCACTTTTAATTTTTAATACAGTAACTATTGACAGATATAATCCACATTAAGTAAAGGTCCTTGGGGCTCTTAACTTTTCACTATGAAATCAGTTCAGTTCAGTCGCTCAGTCATGTCCGACTCTTTGCAACCCCATGAACTGCAGCACGCCAGGCTTTCCTGTCCATCACCCACTCCCGGAGCTTACTCAAACTCATGTCCATCACATCGATGATACCATCCAACAATCTTATCCTCTGTCGTCCCCTTCTCCTCCCACCTTCAGTCTTTCCCAGCATCAGGGTCTTTTCCAATGAGTCGGTTCCTCACATCAGGTGGCCAAAGTATTGGAGTTTCAGCTTCAGCATCAGTCCTTCCAATGAATATTCAGGACTGATTTCCTTTAGGATTGACTGGTTGGATCTCCTTGCAGTCCAAGGGACTCTCAAGAGTCTTCTCCAACACCACAGTTCAAATAATTATTCTCAATAATTTTTAGGAGTTTTAAGGGGTCCTGAGACCAAAAGTATTAAGAACCACCTTAGATAATATCTTGCTTGGTAAATTTCAATTTAATCTTTCAAAAGAGAGAACTACTAAAAAACATTTTTTCTACCACAAAGATTTTAAGGATCAGTGAGATAATGATAACAATTTGAATATACCTATATGAGGAGCAGGCTTCCCCAGTGTCTCATTAGAAAAGAATCCACCTGCAATGCAGGAGCCACAGGAGATGTGGGTTCAATTCCTGGGCCATGAAGATCCTCTGGAGGAGGAAATGGCAACAGTATTCTTGCCTGGGAAGATTCCATGGACAGAGGAGCCTGGTGGGCTACAGTCCATGGGGTCACAAAGAGTCAGACACGACTGAGCACACACACATACAAGGACCATTGCCTGGTGAATACTCATCCCATTGCTGAGAAGAGCATTTTGACTTATCTATATGAAATACGAAGCCAATTGTATATCTAGATTATAAAAGAAAACATTCAGTTAATCTACTAAATACTGCCTGAGAATAGAACTAGTCACTGAATGAACATACACACTGCTGCAAATAACTGAAACTCATCTAAAGGAGGCTAAAATTGAAATAAGAAAATTACTATTTTCATATAAGGAATCCAGATGTTGGGTATTTCCACTGAAGATTATTTGATAACCTTAACTGAGTTAAAATGTTCCCAGGATCCTTATTCCTTCTAAGCTGTTAGTTTCTGGATCCTGGCTCATATCCATTCTTACCAGCCCCAAATACTGACATCAAAAGTAAATACAAGATCAAGAGATAGAACATGGATGAGCAGCATATTTTTTCCCATGTGTTTCTTTTAGACAGCAAGAAAGATTTTTCCTGAAATCACTCTGCCACCGTAACACTGACTTGTTTTCAAACATAATGAGTCAGAAGTGGATCACCAATCCCCAGCCAGTGGAGAAGCTGAAACCAATCCCGGGACAGTGGAATGGAGGTAACCATGATTGACTGAAACCAATCATGATTCTGTCTTCGTGGTTGAAGAAGGACATAGCTTTTCTAAAAACATCTGACTTCTTGATATTGGCACAAAATTGGGGTTCTTTCAGTAAAAATGAGGGTGGGAATGGGGAATAGCTATAGACTAGGGAACCAGTAGGTTCCTGCATAATCATGACAACTGAAATGTCTCATTGTGGTACCCAAGACTGTTATGGAATAACATTGGGTTTGCCAAAAAGTCCATTTGGGTTTTCTGTACCACCCCCAAACGAATTTTTTGGCCAACACAAAAGATAAAATTCAAAGACATTTTAGGACTTCCTGGGTTGCCCAATAGTTAAGAATCTGCACTTCACTTCAGGGGGCAGGGGTTTGATTCTTAGTCGGGGAACTAACATCTTAGATAACACATGGCTGAACCAAAAATAAAGAATCCAGAGATATTTTATAAATATCATATTTGTATGTTTTCCTTCTTTTAATTAGTCAGTTGTCATAGAGTGCCTAATGAATGCTTAGGTGCATTAAAGATACACAAAGTCTCATTTAAATTTTTATTGATAGCTCATTCTTAGCTTGTAATATATAATTTATTCAATAATAACAAACAGTTAATTCTACTCAATCTGCTACTACATTTTTGTTTCCTTAAATTATTCTTCACGTGTCACTGCTGATACATTATAGTATCATACCTTTTACACTTAATGCTTTCAGTTAAAATTTGACTCCCCATTAAACTGGAAACATTTATGTATTTGAAGAATATAAATTTCATTCTATAATCCAAATAATTCTCTAAGTAATTAATAAAAGTCAGAAACAAATACAGAAAAATACTATTCAATATGTTCTTCCTTTTCTAGAACAATCCACACAACAGCTGTCTGGTCTCACACTAACAGTATGAGCCACAAGAGCAGGTACATATTTTCTGCTGTGATCCTGTATGCTCCGGTTATAGCAGGGGCGATTTATAGATCATTCAGAAAATAATCCTCTGCCATTTTTCCTTCAAGGCTCAGCTTATATGTCATCTCTGCAGAGGCCTTTCCTGACCACCCTGTTTAAAAAAGGCTTCCTCCGATTACTTTATATTAAATTACTCTTCTAATTCCATCTATAGCACTCTTGCAAATCTGTAATTTCTTGTGCATGCATTTGTTTATTTTCTGCTTCCCAAGTAGAATATAAGCACTATGAGAGCTGGAAAACATGTTGGCCTTATTTTATACTGTGTACTCAAAGTTTATTACAGTGTCTGACACATAGTGGCTGATCAAGAGATATTTAATCGAGAAAGTTTTCTTCAGAAAGAAAACTATTTCATGTTATATTCTGAAAGCAAAATTTAAACCTGAATCTTGGTGTTTATCATATTTTGGTCACTGACATGTATTAATACAGGACATTGTAACTATATAATTAATGGATATTTCACATAAGGTGTCAGATGTGGTAAAACACTGTAAAACACAGACAAATCAATCTCTTTTTATGTCAAATGGATACTTTTTTTACATATTGTATTTTCATTTCAGATAATTTATTAGGTATGAGAAATTAACCTAATAATTTAATCTGGGGCTAACACAGATTAGAAGTGTCAAGAAACAAGGCTGGCAAGAACTTACAATACTTTATTTGTCCAAATCTAAACTTCACCAGATATTTTGTATCTTTAATATACAATGGGAACCATCTCTCATGAACTCTCATGGTGATTATAATATACATCCAATTGTAATTATAAAACAAAGCATGAAATATTTTAGGCCAGTAAACATTTTTTAAAGGTTTTTTTGTTTTTGATGTGGACCATTTTTAAAGTCTTAATTGAATTTGTTAAAATATTGCTTCTGTTTTAGGTTTTGGTTTTTTGGCCTCGAGGCATGTGGGATCTTAGCTCCCCAACCAAGGATCGACCCCACAGCCCCTGTACTGGAAGCTGAAGTCTTAACCATTGGATGGCCAGGGAGGCCCCTAGGCCATTAAATATTATACTTTATTGTTATTAACGAAGCAAGCAAGTTACTGAAAGGGTGACTTGGAGTCTGTCTGTTTTCAGTGGAGATATTCCCATGTACGGGTGTGATTAGCACAGAGTTGCTAAATCTCTCTCTGAGCCATCTGTGAGCACCTTCTTGGTTTAAAACAACACAGACTGACTCTGCTCAGTTTTTAGTTTTTTGCCACAACTGTTATCTTTATCTTAAACCTGGGAAGTTTCTCAAATGCCTCAAGTTTGGAAATGCCACCTTTCACAAAGAATCTGATCCTCAGATTGAAAAAAAGACCTCTATTAAGTCAACTACCTCAAATGAAATTTTATTGACATAAAATGTTGACCACAGAAGTGCCAGTTCAACTGTAAGGGAAAAAAGAGAATTTTAGCTTACTGTTGAGTTTAGAACACATTCATGTGTTTGACTTTCTAATAATGCAAAATAAAATTCCTAGCTACTTGAGCACACTGGCTTGGTCTTTGGATCTATCTCAAGTTAGGGTGATTCAAAAGCTCCTTTTATAATGGCCTCAGTGTGAGGTCTTATGTTCTGGCAAATCAGCAGTAGTGGAGACCTTGCTGACAAGGACTTTGCAGATAGTTTGTCATTGCCCTTGATGCTTTGGAGGCCTATGTCCTTACTGAAGACCCAGCACAATCTTCTCTAAATAACTTGCTCTGATTGCCTTGGATGATCCATTCATGTGGAACCTCAAGGAGACCACTGCAATAAAAATACCTAGAACTGTCCAGAGACTGGATACATGTCTGCTTTAAAACAAATTTTAAAGTGATCACAGCCATCCTATCACTTTTTCTACCAAAGATGCATGTTTTTAAAAACCAGCCTATCAGAAACATCTAAACTAGGCTTGAGGACTTTCCTGGTGGTCCAGTGATCAGGGTTCTGCACTCCTACTGCAGGGGGCACAGGTTTGATTCCTGGTCAGGGAAGTTCCACCTGCTGTGTGGTGAGGCCAAAAAAAAAACAGATTAAGAAAAAGGCTTGATTCTGACTGCAGTGTTTAGTTCCTCAAGTCCAGACTGAGTATGATTAGGAAGCCATTCTTTAATGCACTTCCATCATAAAGTATACTGCTTCATACCATAACGTATATTGTTTCATATCCATAATGTATATTGCTTCACACCCATCCCAACAGTAAGGGATAAATCTTGTTTATGTTACTAAGATTATGAATACAAAATTTAGCTTTAGAAAATATATACTACTATTAACAGTTTTGGGGCTTCCCCAGTGGCTCAGTGGTAAAGAATCCACCTGCAATGCAAGAGATGTTGGTTTGATCTCTGGGTGGGGAAGATCCCCTGGAGAAGGAAATGGCAACCCACTCCAGTATTCTTACCTGTGAAAGCCCATGGACAGAAAAGCCTAGCAGGCTATAGTCTATAGGATCACAAAAGAGTCAGATACAACTAACTGACTAAACACCAACAACATTAACAGTTTTTATTGTCCATAATTCAGAGTGGGGATGAAACAATTTTCTACAAAGAATAACCTTTCTTTTAGATCTTTAAAGCTACTGATACCATCATATTTCATAAACCATAAATAAAGTAAGTGAATTGAAAAAAATTAACATATCTTCAAAAAGATCTCTCATACGTATTATGTTCAGGTTTTTTCTAAATTAATTTATTTTTTATTGAAGGATAATTGCTTTATAGAATTTCGCTGTTTTCTGTCAAACTTCAACACGAATCCGCCATAGGTATGCATGTAACCCTTCCCTTTTGAAATTCCCTCCCCTCTCCCTCCTGTTCAGGGTTTTATACTGTTTTTTTCACAGGTTTTATGTGTGAAAACATAATTATATCATTGAAATAAAATACCAAAAATGTTAACAAGTTTGATTCTGTTGGCATTCACACACAAATGAATCCTTTTCCCAGAAAGGAACATTTTCTATGTACAACCTTTTACAAAAGAGTCTAGCTAAGCAGAGAGAGATTATAATTTTTAAAAGTAATATTCATAAGATCATCGGTAAGAGGGGATGTGTAGGCACTGCTATATTTAAAAGGGATAATTAGCAAGGACTTACAGTATAGCACAGGGAACTCTGTTCAATGTTATATGGCAGCCTGGATGGGTGGCGAATTCAAGAGTGAATGGATACATGTATATGTATGGCTGAGTTCCTTTGCTGTCCACCTGAAACTATCACATTGTTAAACGTCTACACTCCAATATAAAATAAGAAGTTAAAAAAATAAATTAAAAAAAGAGAGGATATGTAAGAACTGAGACCCTGCTCTTGAACAAGCAAACAGGTCTCACTCAGGAGGCACGTGGTGGCAACAGCAGCTGTGAGTCCCTATCTTCCCTGGATCCCTGCACATGGCAGCTTCTCACTCCAGTCTCGAGGTGGAGAGTAAGTCATGCCCAAGTTGAGGTCACCCTGTCCATCAAAAAGAGCAGGGAAACATCAGGTCACATTCAAAATGGGAAATTGGCTCAAACTCTAATTTTTATTTTTTGTTGGTTATTATTTTCTGGATAAGACAGAAGCCCTTGTCCATTTTTTTTTAATGTGGTCTCGATTTTTTCCATACTTCTTACTCAGGGACTCTCACTTAGCATCCTTTCTCCAGGACATGCCCGCTTTCTTTCATCCTGCAGTCATTCATCAATCCAAAGATTTTTTTAAAAAAGCATATTGGGTCCACATGTACCATTTGTAAAGTGAATTTGTAATATGTTTTTAAGGTAAAATATAAAAGCTGGTGGCTTAGATGTCTGTTAGAATATAAGCTCCTTGAAGGCAGGGAATTTTGTCTGTTTTGTCCACTGACATCTCCCAAGCTGCTAGAACAGTGTCTGGCACACAGTGGGTGTTCAATAAATATTTGTTGAAGGAATTGAGGTTTTTACATTTTTAATCCTAACTTTAATTCTCATTGATGTGTTATGGAAAGCATATTGATATGTTATATAAAGCACATATTTTAGAATGGATAATTTCCTAGAAACATACAACCTACCAAGAGAATCATGAAAAAATAGAAAATCTGAATAGAACCACTAATAAAAAAGAAGATGAATCAGGAGTCAAAAACCCTCTCAACGAGCAACTATAAAAATGAAGGAAATCCCATCATTTGCAACAGCATGAATGCACCTTAAGGATGTTTTTCCAAGTGAAATAAGTCAGATAAAGATAAGTACTGTATAATCTCACCATATAATAATATCTGCATTAATAGGTGGCATAAATGGAATAAATGTATAAATGGAAAGTTTAGGATCCTCTAGCTCTAATAATCCATATTTCTATTTCTCAGTTTACCTAAGTTTGATCAAGTATAAATCTTGCCCTATTTTCTTTTTTAAATATTTATTTATCATTGGTTCTTTCTGTGGTCCTAGGAATTGATTCTTATTTTCTTCGCAGTTTTAAGACAACTGAAGTCCTTTTGGATTTATTTCTCGTCATCACAATACACCCATCCTTCCCCACACCATTTCTAGTTCCCTTGATTAAATTTGCCTTCTTGATTTGTTCCCAGGCCTGGATTACTGTCATCACTGAAACACACTCTCCAATCATATGAAAATCCTCCCCAGGGCTATTGATCTCCTTGTCTCCTTCCGTCTAAAGGACCATGAGCCATCAGTCAGGTCCAGTGCCTTTTCTTTGTAGCTGCTTCTCCTTCTCTGCTTCCTCTCTTCATCTTACCAACATTCTCCTGTCTCTTACACACCAAAACCAAAATCCCTCCACTGATCCAGCCTTCCCCCTCTCTCTTTGTATCCCCTGTAAAATGGCAACATCATCTCACAGTTTTTATTTCTTCATGTCTATAGCTCAACTTACTGTAAAAAGAATTTTCCACCTCCATACACTTAATACATTGTCTTAAAGTCACTTATAACCCCCTTGGTATCACTTAATACCTCAGATCTTTCCTTCCTTGTTGGAATTCTTTCCTCCTGTGTTTCCACTACACCTTGCTCTAGTAATGCATCTTCTGCCACCTTCACCATTCTTTTAGAGCAAGTGTTTGTTCTTTTTCATTTTCTTCTATTTATTTTTTGCATATCTTCTTATTTTGCTTTTCAGAGCTCTGTCCTTGGTCCTGGTCTCAAACTTACAAAATTTCCATGGGAAAACTAATCAATTCCTATCATTTCAATTTCCACTTCTTCTTCTTTTTTAAAATGATTCCCACATTTATATCTTTAAACACTCCACTAAACTCCAGATCTCATATTTCTGGTTGTCCTCTAGATATCTGCTCAATGTATGTGTTCCTCAGCCTTCTAAAATCTATTAATTTTATTCCCTTCCCTGTGTTATGCCAAATGGCAATTTTCCAGAGGAAATAGGCTCCAAACTTTTTATCCTTAAGTGAAGATGATGTGTAAATCTCTCACCAAAAAAAAAAAATATATATATATATATATATGACTTGAGTAAGAAATAAACCTCTATTTTTTTTTGGAGTTTGTTGTTATTGCTGTCTGGATCAGCTGGGCCTAACTGATTCAAAATCCAAAACCAAATTCATTGCTGTTTCCCTGAGCACTATTAACAGAACGAAGGAACATGCTCTTCTCACCTGCTCTTATTCCTCTAGTCCGGTTTCTTTGTGTTTTCTGAGCCATCAGCATCTGCCCACTCGAGCAGGCTAGACACCTGGAAGCATATCTAGACTTCATGTTCATGTCCACCCACATTCCTGATTCAGGTAGTTCTGCAGATTCTGTTTCCAAATATCCCTCAAATATTTTCTTTTATTTCCATCCTTAGTATACGTCTTCTCATTATCTGTTGCCTGAACTATTTCAGTGAGTTTGTAAATGATTTCCTTGTCTCTAGTATCAGGCTTTTCTAAATTCATATGGCTGTCAGAGTAACTTTTATAAAACAAACTTTGATTATTCCATTCTTCTGTTAAAATCACTCACCAGTGCTTACAGAATAAAGCTGAAATGCTTTGTCATGGTATATTAGACTCTTAATATTCAAAGCCTTTTCAGTCTCCTCAGCCACATCTCTGCTCCAGCAACACCTAACCCCTTGAGGCATTGGTCCTTCCACTCTTGCATCACACACACACACACACACACACACACAGAGTCTGCTAGTCCTCAACTGATCCTTCTAGAAATCCCAATTTTGGTTTCTTTTACTTTAAGAAGGTTCTTCTGGTTTTGACACACATCAATTCTCTCCCTATACTACTTCTGTGCTTAAAATGTGCTTTTGCTATTGAATGTGGCAATTTTTAAAAATCTTTGCTCACACAGCCACTGCGATGGCCATAGATGGCCATGGCTGTGATCCTCTTGAGAATAAGGGGATATCTTACTGCAATTATATATGGAAAGCACAGAACTTAGCACATTACAGACACCCTAAAAGATGTTTACAAAATGGAAATGATAAGCCATTTCCTCAGATAGCTTAGCATCTGCTAAGGGTTACATTTTATATATAACTTAAAATTTATTGAGAGCTGACTGTGTGTCAGGCACTGTAGCAACTATTCTGCAAGTTTTATTTTACTTAGCTTAACAGTAATTCTAGGGCACTGAAACATGCATTAGATACCTATCCTTACTGATTTCATTATCTGAAGCAAACCTTATTTCACCTTTCTGACAGGTACGTCATTATAGGTTCTTGGGTATTAATTGGATGGATTTCTTTCCTACACAGTAATTGAATGAATAGCAGAAACATTACAGCTTACATTTGGGGTTTTTCTCTACAACTTTCAAGAGGAAGTTCAGCTATTTCGAACAAAAATTATGACATTGCTATATCATCTTTTCTTTGAAGCATAACATTTGTTACCAAGTTTCATGGACCTCTATGATAAGTAAGAAGTAATTTAAATAAGAGACACGGGCACAGAGGGGTTGATTAACCGGTTCTACATCATAACTTTTCAAGATTTCATTATTATTCTACACACAGCCAACACCCACAAAAGAATTTGCTAATTATCATTGAGTGGCAAAATTCCAAGAGTGACAGAATTGTATAGATGACACTCAAGACTTATTTTGGAGGACACTGATAAGATGTTGGGAGAGCTCTAGGCCCAAATCCTATGACTCAACTCTCTGGTCCTCTAGGTTGGAACACTGCCTTTTATAATTCAGCTCTTGCAAATCTTTCATCTTCAAATAATAATAGGCAGATGTAGGAACCTAGTCTGTCTATATATTAAGAAACAAACAAGGGACTTCCCTGGTAATCCAATGGCTGCAAAGCCAGCCTCCCAATACAAGGGGACCCGGTTCCATCCCTGGTCTGGAGACTAGATCGCACACGCTGAAACTACCCACTTGGTGCAGCCAAACAAAATTTTTAAATATATTTTTTAAAAAAGAAACAAGAAACTAAAAGATAAAAAAAACAATATTTCTTTCCTAAGGAGTCCAGACCAGCGGCATTTGCCGAAGGCCAAAAGCCGTGGGACAGTGGAGCAATGATCTGCCACTTGGCCTTTTTTGCAGAAATACACAAAACGTGTAGAATCGCTTAGGTTTAACCCCTCCTAGCCTCATCACTTGGAAATTGGATGCTCTGAGGAATGTTGTACCCCACCCCACCCCCGCAGCCAAGGGTGGAAGAGTGATTAACACTCGCTTGACAAAACAGCTTCCCGGGCCATTTGGGAGTTGCACGCGTTCATCCCCCGGGTTCGGGCCGCTGCGCCTTCACGCGCAGCCTTTTTGTTTACTCCGCCAGCAGGGGAGAGAGGGAGCGAGCGTGTAAAGATGCTGCGGGCCCCGGGGGCTATATAAAGCTTTGGGTTCGGGCCAGGTGGGTGCCAGGGGCCAGCCTGTCCATGGAGATCGCGGAACGTACGGAGACCCGAAGCGGCCAGTGCCAGTACCTCTGTCGCCCGCCGCCAGCTCCCGATCTTCCGATGCAGCACAGGGGCGCGGACTCAGGGTACAGCGCCTTGGCCCCGCCTCACGCTTACCCCTCTGCATCCCTCCCGCCTGCGCCTCCCCGGCTCCTCCCCTCGGCTCTCCCAGCCCCACACCCTCCCCGCCCTGGCTCCGCTGCGGTCAGGGCTCCTGGGTCTAGGTTCGCATCTTCTCTGCGCTCCTTGTGCTCCCCACCTTGCAGATCCGCAGGCTTCTGGAGACCGTGGATTGAAGACGGAGGAGAGAAGGAGCAGGAGGCGCCGCACCACGCCGTGGAGGCGGTGAGTGAGCCGCGCGTGGCGGGCCGCGCCTCCCAGGGGCGCCGTTGATCGACCCGCGCAGGGGACGCGGGACCCGGCGGAGACGCGCGCCTGGCCTGCCCCTGGCGTAATATCGCGCCCGCAGGTGGCCCTACCTGCGGTGGCGGAGTGCGTCCGCCGCTCCCGGGACGCGAGGATCGAGCCGGGAGCGAGGCTTCTGAGCCCTCGGGGTCACATTCTCTGCAGACGGGAGGAACGCTTGGTCGCCCGGGTTTGCAGTTTTTAGAAAAGGGTGAGTGATAACTGCGATCCGTTTCCTTACACCCCCTCAGATGCCAGATGGCCCCGGAATAACCGACGCCTCAGGAAAGCTTTCCCAATACAGACACCCAGTCAGGTGAGTGACAGGCCTCATCGAAGGGCTCCGGCAGCTCCAGGGAAGGGTCTCGCACAGCCCTGCTCAGCAGCTGATCCCGAAGTTTTTCTCTCTTGGAAAAATCTTCCTTCAAGGTTTATCTTCCTAGTCCCAGAAGTCCTTTGCTCATGGAGTTGAAAAATGTAGGAGTTCACGCTCTCACCTGAAAGAACGGTTAATCAGTGCCCACTCAGTAAGCGCTTTAAAATATTTATTATGAAGAGGGAAGGCGGGTAGTATAGTAAAAGTAGAAAGATGACGTCTTGTGCCTGCGAAACAATTTCTTTTTAATGCCAAAGGGTTTGAGTGAAACTGGCTTCTCACCAGGCTGAGTGGAAATATTCTTACTCTCTTGCAAACCAGAATCAAGAATGTTGTTCGCAATTGAGGTTTACAGGGAACCGAACAAATCAACAAATGGAACTTGAGACGGAAGAGAAAATGGAAACGTAATGAAAATCCGAAAGATTACTAAGGACCGTAAAAGGGATCGAAAGTTATTTGACCTAACAATTAAGAGCTAGTTTGCTGTTCCTAGCCACAGGAAGTCAGTCTTCCTGCAAGATGATTAGTAGCTTTTAATCAAGTGAAAGCTTAAGTCTTCATTGCCTGCTTTAGAGAGCTGTTAAATGAAGAGCTGTATAAAGTTTGTAGAATGTGCATGTGTTTATAATAGCACGTAGTAGTCAATAAGTGTTAGTCACTCAGTTGTGTCCGACTGTTGGCAGTCCCATAGACTGTAGCCTGCCAGACTCCTCTGTCTATGGAATTCTCCAGGCAAGAATACTGGAGTGGGTTGCCATTGCCTTTTCCAGGGGATCTTCCTGACCCAGGAATCCAACCGGGTGTCCTGCATTGCAGGGAGATTCTTTACCAACTGAGCCACCGGGGAAGACCATAGTAGTCAATTACTGTGGATTAATTTCCTACCCTTTGCTAGCACTAGTGAAGAACACAGGAAAAAATAATCACAGCCCTTTGGAAGTGTTATAATGTTTTACTTTGGTCAATTTTATGACTAGCTGTGGGGGGGGGGGGGGGCGGGGAATGGGGAGGTGGGAAAGGGTCAGGGAAGTGTGTCATAGATGTGATTACCTGGCTGAGTCTTGAGGTTAACCCAGTGGGGAACCTGAGGGGTGGGGCAGAAGACATTGAGAGGAAAAAGAATAACACAGTTCCTTCTGGGAGCATCAAGGAACTGGCATTTGAGTGTGTGGAGCTGTGGTCACTCCAGCAGGGAAGCCAGAGCCAGATCTTGTACACCTTGGTACAAGACTTTTGTCCTGATCCTGTGTATGGCATTGGGAGCTTATGGACTTTATTCTGTAGGTGGTATTTGGGGTTACTCAAAGGGTTTTAATTAAAATATTAATGTGATCAGATTTATGCTTCAGAGAAATCAATAAGGAAATCGTATATAGCCTTAATTAGAACATCAAAAGTGAAATTGGAAGTTATTGCAATTAAGGCATTGATGGAACTGGGTGAACTTGGGGAATGGTTAGTTGACAGAGTATATTAGGCTTAGGCTTATGATGTATTGGATATGGTAGGTAAATAGAAGTAAAAAGACAGAATGGTTCCCAGGTTGGTGGCTGATGACCAGGTGAATGCTATACTAAATGAAATGGAAATTAAGGCTTAAAAGATAACAGGAACAAGATAGTGTGTCAGATTTCCCATTTGTAGTATTTCATATGCATATGGGGCCTCCAAATAGATCTGTCCAGTAAAGAGCTGCATATACAGGTCAGTGGTCCGGAGTCCAGTTCTTAAGTGGAAATACAGACTTGGGAGGCTTTGGTAAATAAACAGTTAAGGGAATCATGGCAGTGGGTCAGGTCATCTGGAGGAGTGAAAGAGGAAAGATGATCATTCTTGATAAAATGCTGAGGGAAGGCCAGCATCTAACCTGTCTACAGAGAAAGAGAGGTGCACAAACATGACTGGGAAGAATCACTCAGAACAGGCAAGAAGTCAGCAAAGTGTAAAGAACCCTGTAAGTAAAATGGCCAGTGAGAGATTCTGGGGTGACAGAGTGTGATAATAATTAAACAACATTCTTTGGGTTTGACAGTTTTACACATTAGAAAATCAATTGCATTTTTTAGGAGTAATTTCTTTTCTGAAATACTGTAGCAGTTGCTTTGTATTTCTCTTTAAGTTCTGTCTTGTATAGTATTGTGTGTTTCTTATTCTTTTTACTCAATTATCAACTTCTTGAAGATAGGGAACATGATTTATCTGTCTGAATTATGAGTTATGTTTGGCATAAGAGATTACTAAAATATTGATAGAATGACTGAATTACTGATGCTGCTTATTTAGGCACCCAATTTATAAACTTAACTGTTTGGCTGTTCAACTACATTGCCTATGTTTTTTTCTATTTAAAATGGAACATACTGAACATAATGAAACTTTCTCTTTGTTAGAATCAATCTGATTTGGGCACATGAGGCTATTTATTGTACACTAAAATACCATGCACTCTAGTTGGTGGTGCAACCTTGTCTTTTTATTTCCCTTGAATGAAAAATAATAGAAGATCAGATGGTAAGGTTAATATTTGTTGTAAATTTTAAATTTTAAGGTAATCACATTTACATGCAAATTATTTGTACAAAATCAGTATTATTTTCAATATCTCAATATAGTGTTTGCAATTTAGTTGGGTGGGGAAAAGGTAGAGAGATGGGATCAAGGTTGGGGTCAGATATAGCCTTTTGAAAAAGTTGCTTTTTGTATGTTTCTAAACTTGCTTTGGTTCCATCTGTATCTAAGAACTAAGTCTGAGTGTCTAACAAGATGCTAGGTAATTTCTGCCTTTGTGTAAGGTGCATAATATTTTGTCATCTTTATAAAGTTGTTATCATCCCAATATTTAATGTCATGGTAGGATTCATTTTTTCCCCAAAGGAATTTTGAAATTGGAAGATAAAACTTCTTCTGTATTTTGTAAGAATAAGTATATCCATAATGCCTGAAGTAAGCTATCTAAATATTGATCTTAAGCTCATGGAGGGTTTAATGTGAATTTGATCCAACTTATAACTTGGATAAAGATTTAAAACAATGAATCAATTATTGATACTTTATCAAATAGACTCCATGAAAGCTGTAATACCAGCATTTTAAACTTTATTTAAAGCATAAATCAGTTGATAAATATATGGAGCTCTTGAAATTTGAGCATTTCATGAGAACAAAGATTCTGAATGTGAAAAAAAAATAAAGCATATTATGTTGTCTGCTTCTTTCAGACTATTTTGGCCAAAATCAAAGTGTTATGATTACTTATATCAAGAAGCAGAAGCCCTTCTGAAAAATTTTCCAATTCAAGCCACAATTTCATTTTATGAAGATTCTGATAGTGAAGACGAAACTGAGGAGCTTATCTGTGAAAATTAACCTGATTACTTTTGATGACATTCAAAGCTTGTAGGTACAAATTAGATTAGTGTACAAATGTATCATAATCCTTTAAAAATTAATTTATTTGTATATAAATTATTAATAAAATGAATATTTAGTAACTACTATGGTAGTTTGGCCTTTTTTATCCCTACACTATAATTCAATGTTGGAATTTAAAAATAGGTTCTGTTTACAAGTGTCCTGATTTTATTGTAAACATTTGGAGCTTACAAAAGATAATTTGTATCACTTCATCAAATTACAAATTTATCTTTGTTTATAATTTTGAAAACATTTTATGTATGACTTTTCAAAGAATAACAATATTTAATTTTCAAGACTGAGTTTTGTAACATCTGGTATTTCCTACTGATCCCCATTAGATGTTGTAGTTACAGATGAGTGTATCTTATTAGGTAATGAGGAAAATCACCTTATGTTATCAATCACATGTTACTATTATGTGTTAACTAGCAGATAATGAAAAAGATTGTAAATCATTGTCTATAATTAAGATTGAGAATCAATGTTAGGACTATTAAATTTTAGCAATTTTAATGAATGGTGAGTCAAGTTATTCTCACTTTAATACTTTTCTGCTGCCCTTAAATTCAGCAGTAAAATAGCATGGGTGTTTAGTACTTATGGCACCACACTGAGGGATCCCCAGAGTTAAAACAAAACCTCTAACTTAAATGGAGTCTAAAAAGGGAGAGACAAAATGCCAGAATTTGATAATTATTTTTTCATTTCAGTCCACAAGGGAGCTAAGCAATTTGGCAGATAGGAAACATTCTCCAATAATATCATCTTCCATTGCTCTGGTTCCCAGGTCCTATATTCTCATGTAAAAAATTTTCTCCTGGGAAGTGAAATAAATTATTAGTGATTAGCTTAAAAAAAAGATTTATAAAAGAATACATCCTATTTTAATGAAAGAGAAAACAGGAGCACTTTGCATGGCAGAGGTAACATAGTAATTATGATCATGAAATTCTTTTAGCTCGAATACAATCTTTTCAATTACAAGCAGCTGAAATACAAGCATTTCCATTGCTTAGCTAAGAAATGCCCCTTACTTGAATGGCTACGTACATTCACACACTTTTCCTTCTAATTGGAAAGATACTACAAACATTGATTTACAGGCACTTTAAGAACAAGGCAATTGAAATAGAACAAGTTCAAACCATGTTTCAGAGTCAGGAAAAATTAGCTATGGAAAGAGGATAGAGAGAGTGACTTAGAACTATATTTCTTCTCTTGAAAACTTTCCTTTCACTGGATTCTACTCTCAGGATGTATGTGTTCCCCAAGAGATATGCAAAACCCCACCAAATCACCAACATGGACCTTGAGCATTAGAGACTGGTGTTTGCCTGCACAGTATTTGTGCTGCTGTTATTAATATGTTGGAATAGTATTAAGAGCCACAGTCACATTTATTGAGTGCCTACCATTAGCCAGACATCTCACTTAATCGTTACTAAGACCTAAACCCATTATGTAAAGGCAAAATGAAGCACTGAGACCCAGGGATGGCATCCAAACTAAACCTATCTGACTCTTAAACTTGGCTAACTGCGCAACACAACATTCAGGGGTGAGCTGCATTAGTCTACATTTCGCTCCATCTTTCAAGAAAGAGAGGAAGTTAGGTGAGGAGGAAGACCTTGTAAGTGGGTGAATGGAGCAGAGCGAGACTTTACTAACTTCCTCATTTCGTTCACTAGTCATTAGCGAGAGTTCTTAAAGGTTAAGTGTTCTCTGCACCTCACAGGAGTGCCTGTTTGCATTTGACATCTCAGCTCTTAAAAGTTCTCTTTTCTGTACAGATTGGTGCCTTAAAAGAGAGTTTCTGGCAAATCAAAATGCCTTAATAGTGTTATATTTTATTCCATATTTCAAGCAGTGTGATGGTAGTGCTTTAACAATGGAGAGACAGTTGTGTTCTGGGTTTACAGCCATCTCTAAAAATTTATTCTCAGATTCGGTCAGCACCAAGGCTTAGGAACAGTTTCACTCTTTAATCTTTCCACGGAATAGCTGTCACCTACTCGCAGTGCTGAAATTCAGGGTGCAGAACGAATGGGGCATGCGTAGTTTGCACTGGTTCCACCCCTGCCCGCTCACCATTCGCCCTGTTGGCTCCGCCCCACGCTGCTTCGACGTGCTGCGTCATAGCGCGGCTCACCCCGGGCGACCCCGGAAGTGGGTCGGGGGCTTGGCCTCTGCCCGGCCTTGGAGCCGGAGCGGGAGGTGTTACTCCACAGGCGTTGAGCTGAGCTGTCGAGTCGGGCGGCGGACCCCGGGCAAGGCCCGGGCCAGGGGTCCAGGATGCTGAACGTCCCTTCCCAGTCTTTCCCGGGCCCCAGCTCGCAGCAGCGCGTCGCCTCCGGGGGGCGTAGCAAGGTAAGCGCGCTGCTGTCCTCTCTTCCCGCCGGCATCTCAGGCTCCGGCACAGTCCGTCCTTTCCTTACGTACCCTCTCCCACCTCCTGTCCTCACCTCTGGCTTTCAATCCCTCCTACCCTTGCTGGCGATCTCTTTCAGATCCCATGCGTTCTCCAGTCCTGGAACTCTCTTAACCTCCATCTCTTACCAGCTGGCCCCTTTTCTTTCCCATCCCTTTAACCTCTTCTGTCAATTCCCTTCTTCCAACTCTTTTTCCCACTAATCAAATTCAGATATAAGGTAATGCCAGGCTCTGTGCTTCCCATATTGTAGGTACTGTGTATCGGCTTCCTTCCTTCAACATAACCTGCTCTCCGTTCTTTTGTTCAGTTTCCGATTGAGTTGTGAGCGATCTGGATTCCCTAGAAGAGGGGAAAGGCTGGGCAATCAACAGTGACCAGTGTTTATCCCGCCAAGGGTGGGGACTCCAGGAGCTAGGGAAGATTGGAGAAGAGAGAACACATTTCTATACGCAAACCTCCGGTTAGGTTTAGGGACACTTCTCCAATTCACACTGCCTTTCTCTCTTTGGTACTTGATTGTTTTATCACTGTCTTTTCTACTGATATCTCTTGTTAATTTTGAAGCTAATATAATGCTCTTTAAGTTTTTGTTGAACATAGTTACTGTTACCAACAGGTGGGATGCAAATGTGTTTTATATTTGCAGAATTTAATGAAATTGTCTCCCATGTGCATTGCAACATGAATGTTGCTTGCTCCTGTTGTTAGTTAGTTCCTCAATCAATAACCACATCTTCATGTTTTGTTTTCAAAACTTCCACCTGATCGGGCCATTCCTTTCTTCATTTTTGGACTCTTGAGTCTTTAGCATTAACATCATTTGGGAACTTCATCAACTTTTTTTTCTCCACATGGACCTGGAGCTTGACCCTAGGTCAGAATTAAGGGTTCAGAGATCTGTAGCTTTCATCAGCTTTTCAGGAGTCTGTCACCCCAACTATAATAATATAGCTGAGATTGATTAAGTGCTTACTGACAGCCTGAGTGTTTTACATGTATTAACTTGTGTAGTCTTTCCAGTGATCCTGTGAAGTGGGTGCTTTTGTTATTGCCATTTCACAGCAAAGGAAACTGAGGTTAAGAAATGCTGCCTTGAAAGAGGCTTCATATGGTGTGACTCTGATGGTGACTTTTCTTTTATTGCTCCATGTATCGGCCAACCATCCAATCACTTGTCCTCTGCTTGGGGTTTGACCTGTTTCTCTCCTTAAATGCTTGGCTAAATAATAGAAACTTTGCAAAGAAAGAGCCTCTGAATTAGAATATGAGAGTTGCTGCCCTTTTCCTTTAAAACTACCAGCCATGTTCTCAGTATCATTTAAAGGAAATGGTAGTGAGGTCACAGGTGAGTGTTTGGGCCCCGAAAGTGAGTAAAATAAGATTAGTGTGCAGTTCACACTCAGACTGATTTTTGGGTTTTTTTTTTTCCCCTTTGTGAAATTGTTGCTAAACTGAACTTGGGTTCACTTGCCTGACATGCAGCATGGTGGAGGAAAGTATAGCTTTTATTTGCCGGGCATCAAGCAGGCAGAGGAGAAGAGGGTGACAGAGGATGAGGTGGTTGGATGGCATCACTGATGCAATGGATGTGAACTTGGGCAAACTCTGGGAGATGGTGAGTGACAGGGAGGCCAGTATAGAATGGCTTCCCAAGTGGCTTAGTGGTAAAGAATCTGCCTGCCAATGCAGAAGATGCAGGAGACTCTGGTTGGATCCCTGGGTCGGGAAAATCCCCCGATGGAGGTAATGACAACCCACTCCAGTACTCTTCCCTGGGAAATGCCATGGACAGAGAACCTTGGTGGGCTACAGTCCATGGGGTTGCAAAGAGTGGGATGAGACTGACTGAACACGCACACTTGCAAAGCATAGAATGGGAAGGGACAAAAGTTCAGACATGGAGCTAGTGAAGTCAACCCTGACCAGATTATGAAGGGCCTGGTCAACCTCTCTAGGGAATTTAGAAACATTATAAGAAATATGAGGAGCCACTGCAGGAGGCAGGGCCCTGGATTAGATCTGCATTTCCAAAAGATAACTTTTAATTACCCTGCAAGCGTGGAATGGTGAAAGAGAAGTGATTTTGGTTTGGGATAGGAAGGAAATGGCAACCCACTCCAGTGTTCTTGCCTGGAGAATCCCAGGGACGGGGGAGCCTGGTGGGCTGCCGTCTATGGGGTCGCATGGAGTCTGACACAACTGAAGCAACTTAGCAGCAGCAGCAGCAAGAAAAATCATATGTGTTCTCACACTTCATTTACGAAGACCAAGAGACCTAGAGAGTTGTAGTTAGTGATGGTAAGGATGGGATGATGAGGATTAGTAAGAAGGAATGTGAAGTTGGCAAGGCACCACAGACCTATTAACCTGGCTATTTTGAGGACAATTGAATATCTAAAATAGATATGATTTAGGGAACTGAGATATGTAAGCATTTTAGTCCCTTTGGGCTTCTCTAACAGAATACCATAGGTGCCTCATAGACAACAGAAACTTATTTCTCACACTTCTAATTGATCTCAGGTCACCTCGACCTGCAGCAGCTTGAAGCAGGGCTTCAGTTCCTGGCCCAAGTTTGAGTTGTGGTGGTGAGAACACCGAATCCTAGCCAATAGACTAGCGGTCAGTGACAAAGCCCTGGACCTTCGGTTTTGCAGAAACAGAATTCCCACAAAGACAGAAAGTGGTGAAACAAGTAAAGTATTTATTGGGAGGAAAAAGAGTGCAGTTAATGTGGATAGACACACAGGCAGACTAAGAGAGAGTTGCTGAGTTGTACCCTCATGGCAATTTGAATTACTTACATGGGGCATATCTTCTGGGTTTCCTTTGGCCAGTCATTTTGATTTCCCTGGTTCAGCGTCTGTATTTGGTATATCGCAGAATCCTCTCATGTGTGTGCACATGTCTTTTAGCCAAGATGGACAATGAGCCTATGGGTAAAGAGCATCAGTTGGCATCAGTCCCCTTTTGACTTCCAAGGAGCCTTTCTGCACAGATGTAGTCGGGAATATCTCTCTCAGTTGTCCAGCTTTTCTAGTCTTGGAGTTTTGGTCCACCGGGAATGAATCTTCAATGACTTTACCCTTAGGCGGGGCACATCTACCTCCTGCCTCATCATGACTGGGAATTCCAAGATCAGTCCAAAACTGGCCAGTTTCGTGTCTGGTGAGAGCCTGATTCCTGGTTTGTAGCCATCTTTTCAGTGTCCTTACTTGGTGGAAGAGGCGAGGGAGCTCTGTATATGGCCTCTTTTAAAAGGGCCTTAATCCCAACAACCTCATCACCCACCAAAGGTGCCACTTCCTAGTACCAGCACATTGAGGATTAGCATTTCAACCTAATTTGGTAGGGGGATACAAACATTCAGTCTATAGCAATAAGCTTCCTCAAATAATGTGACTGCTTTTACATTAAACAGTTATCTGGTACTATGTTACATACTAGTTATACAGGTTGGATGTGTGGAAAAATTTCCACTAGAGTATCTTAACTGGTTAAAATACTAATGACATAATAATACCCCTTATCTAAAAGCCTTGAAAATGTATTTTGTATTAAAACCCTGCAAAATCCCAAACACCTTGTTATTAGACCCTCTGAACAGGTGTAGGCAAAGTTTCGTGGACAAGGCCAGATAATAAATATTTTAGGCTTTGAGGATGTCATAAGGACTCAGTCTCTTTACCACCACCACCACCACGTATAGAAATTATTCCTGGCTCAAGGGCTACACAGAAACAGGCACAGGCCAGTTTGCCAACCCCTTCCCAAGAGTGTGGCAGTTTTATTATTTTCTATTACTTGATAACCTTTGTTTCTCAGTGGATGGATTCTTAGAAAACATCTTTCTATCTCATGTGAGTTCTAATATTATGTGTATGTTGAAAGTCCAGAAAGTCAGCTTTAGCCAATTGTTTCTATTTTCTTCTATCAAATCTCATTTGATTTTTTAAGGCAAAAAAATGTTGGCTCAGGTTAGTAAGCAGCTATAACATATTAGTGATAGAGCCAGGACCAAAACTTTTCTTCTGACTCTTGGTTCAGTACTACCCTTGGACTGTGATTTCGTTAGATCGACATTTGTGTCCAGAATTTCTAAACCCCATTTCATGGCCCAGGTGTTAATGTTCCATTTGTAATTCTAATACACCCTCCTAAAGATGGAAGAAGATTTTTAAAATTTTTAGATTTGTTTTCTTATCTTTTTGAGTGGGAATCAGAGTAATGAAGTGTCCTGAGGACAAGCAGCAGGAAGGGGAAGGAAATTCAGCTGACTTGAAGAAGCCACATTGAATTCTTCCCTTTTCCTTCTTGAGGTCCCTCTGAAACAAGGCAGAAGTCTCATGGATTGGATTCGACTGACCAAAAGTGGAAAGGACCTAACGGGATTAAGAGGCAGGTTAATTGAAGTAACTGAAGAAGAACTTAAAAAACACAACAAAAAAGATGACTGTTGGATATGCATAAGAGGTAGGTGGAATTTACTATGTACTGCAGAATGTTTCGGCGGGCTTTCCAGTTGTAATGCTATACACCTCTTGGCCCTGTTACTTGGTAATATGATTCACAGTTAGTAACAAACACATTAGTTGCCGTTAGTAATTGTAAACACAATTTTCAGTTAGTAACAAACATCTGCAGTTAGTATAAATCATGTCTTACACTGGACAATAAATAAATTCTTTAATTCTGAATTTGAACAGTATTTCTCTCTAACTCACTATTCATACAGTATCCCTATACTGTATTCCCTTTGAAAGAAAACAAGGGTTTGACAGATAATATAATACAAAGTGATAAAATTATTCAACAACATCTAGTTTAAATGCAATAATGTTCCACCTTTGTGTCTTACAACAGAATTCCATAGGAAAAAAGTATCTCTGAGAGTCTAAAATAAATCAGAAAGCCCACATTAAAACAGGATCTTTTGTTCTCATTTGCAGCAATTTTTATTACTTAATCCATGTTTGTTAGCAATGTTAGTTACCTGATTTTCCTAGCCCACAACAAATTACAAGCACCAAACTGGAAATGCTGAGTTGGCCAAAAAGTTCATTCAGATTTTTCCATAAGATATTATAGAAAAACCTGAATGAAGATTTTGACCAATTCAATAGATAGATTGGAGAGAGTGAGCAGAGAAGTAGAACCGTAGCTGATGGAAGTAGATTTCATGGTGTCTGCCAAGCTGGCATGGGGAGGGAAGCAAAAATAATGAAGGGCTTACAGCTATGCGCTGGGTCTCCACAGAGAGTCCTTGAGTCATCCAGAAAGAGTTCAGTATATTTGCTATCCTCAGTCTAAAGAAGAAAGGAAATGCATCACTTACTGCTGTTATTGCTGTTGTAACTTTATCATTGTATAATTTTGATTTGTTGTGTGTGTGTGTCACTCACTCAGTCGTGTCCAACTCTTTGTGACCCCGTGGTCTGTAGTCTACCAGGCTCCTCTGTCCATGGAATTCTCCAGGCAAGAATACTGGAATGGGTTGCCAGTCCCTTCTCTACGGTGTTTTCCCAACCCAGAGATTGAACCTGGGTCTCCCATATTGTGGGCGGATCCTTTACTATCTGAGCCACCAGGGAAGCCGTTTGTTGTTAGTTATCCTGATAACGCTGTCACCCATATGACGGCAGAGACCATGTCAGTTACCTGCCCTGTCTTCAGTGCTTGGCACACTGAGGTCATCCCTTTGTTGGTTGAACTAGTGCAACACTTATCATTTTCAAGAAATTTGGTTACTTGAGTAGGTGTGTAGTTGTCACAGTCAATCAGGGATAAGATAAATGGAAAGACACCAGTAGCCCTATTAGTTTGCTAAGTAGGCCCAGGCAAAATATAACAAACTGAGTGACTTGAACCACAGAAATTTATTATCTCCCAGTTCTGAAGGCTAAACTTTGAGATCAGGCTCTCTTTGGGCTAGAAGAATCTGTCCCATGCCTGTCACCTCTCTTCTGATGGTTTGCTGGCAGTCTTGGGAGGTGCTTGGCTTGTTGGAAAATCACCCTGATCTCTGACTTCATCTTCCTATGACTTTCCTCCTGTGTGCTTGTCGGTGTCCAGATTTGCTGTTTTTATAAGGACGCCAGTCATATTGGAGAGGAGCCTGCCTGATTCTATTATGACCTCACCTAATTACATCTGTGTTGACCCCTTATCCACATAAGGTCATGTTCTGAAGTATTGCAAGACTTTAACATCTGAGTTTGAGGGATACACAAGTCAGCTCATTACAGATGGAATTAGTGTGCAGAATGTTTTCCAGCAGCAGAGGGTATGGAATCTTCCAGAAGGAGCTGGGATAGCTTGTCCCAAGAGAGATGCTCTTTGTGAAGTTTCTCAGGGAGATAAACTGTTTCTAATACCCTTCTTGCCTCTGTCTGTGCTGTAGACCCATTTACCAGTGCAGGGCACTGGCAGCAGGTGCCGCCCCATTCTGCCTGAGTGTCTTCTGCTGGCCTCCGTGAAGTGGAGGTCAGTTTTCCATGAGCATCTCTCAGTTGGTCCATGCCACAGGCATGTCTGACCTGTTTCTGCAGTAGGAAGTCACTTTTCCAGAAAAGTTTCTCATGTGAACCCTTCACATCCTAATGCTGTTAAATAAATGAGTCATTGTTATAGTACAGTCATACTTTATTATTCATTTGATATATTGATGGAGACCAGGAAATGGTTTGCTATGTTTGCAGCATAATACATCATTCCCAGCTACATATTTCCCTCAGTGATTTGAATGGCTGACACTCTTCCAATGAGTGGGACACTTTTCCATTGATTTAAGGTTAAATTCTTTTAAAGTTTCTATTGAAGAGTGCATTCTACCCTATTAGTAAGACTTCTCCCCCGATTGCCAAGTAAGATGCCTTTTTTTTTTTTCCTGTTGACAGAGTTTGGTTTTTAATTTTAATAAAGAAGCAGTTGATTGAGGCACTGCCCTGGGATCCTCCACTCTAGCAGGAGAAAGTAGACGACTGTTGGACAAGACTCAGAGAAGTGCCCTATGAGGGCTGTAAGGAAAGGGAGATCAGATTTCAGGGAGGGAGACATGGGTTAAGAAAATCAGAGACGCTTTTGTGATAGAGATAAGCCTTGAAACTGTGTTCAGGATTTCAATGGGCAGTGAGGCAGAAGCGCACCCAAGTGGAGGGAAATGCATAACTAAGGGTGTAGACACAGAAAAGCTGGAGGTGTGTTCTGGAGCTTAGTCTACCTGTTAAGAGAATTATAAGAAAGGAGACTATAAAGACATGTTAGGGAAGATTGTGGAGGACCTTGAAAACCAAACTGAGAAATGTGTTCTTAATTTTGATAGCAGTGTGAACTATTGAAGATGTTTGAATGTGGGAACATCTGATCAGAGATGGCTTTGGAAAGATAAGTCTGGTGGTGGGTATAGTGAATTAACATGAGACTAGGAAAGTTTTTAGCTCGTACAAAAGTTCAGGAGGTAATAGATAACCCAGGATGTTGTCAAAGGCAACAAAATAGAATGAATGTGAGACAGACAGATTACTGGTAATTTCTGACACAGTCGTCTAGGAAAGTAGAAGAAAGCACAGGACTAAGTGTAATTGTCTTTTTCTTCTTAATTGTTCTAATTCAAAATATTAATGATACCTTCTTAAAGGAAATGTGTGCCAGATCTAGCTTCGTAGGTCAGAAATAGTGTCTGGACACAAGTTTTAATCAAAGATGTACCACAGAGAAGCGTGGATCATGGTATAAGTTTTTTTTCCCCCTTTTTAAAGTATTCTTCATTTTCTAACAATTACACCATTTTTATATCAGTTCAAATTTCAGCTTGATCGGCCCAAGAGAGACATAAAATGTCTCTATGGAAAATATATACTTTAGTATGTAATATTTAATATCTGCAGTAGTGTAGCATTAGTCACTCAGTCATGTCTGACTCTTTGCAACCCCGTGGACTATAGCCCACCAGGCTCCTCTGTCCAGGGAATTCTCCAGGCAAGAACACTGGAGTGAGTAGCCATTCCCTTCTCCAGGATATTGGATTACACGCTCAGTCCTATCTGACTCTTATGGACCCCATGGACTGTAGCCCACCAGGCTCCTCTGTCCATGGGATTTCCCAGGCGAGATTACTGGAGGAGGTTGCCATTTCCTCTTTCAGGGGATCTTCCTGACCAAGGGATCAAACCCACATCTCTTGTGTCTCCTGCATTGCAGGCGGATTCTTTACCCATTGAGGCATCAGGGAAGATTTCTACCCGTTTTATCTAGTAACTAACAGAAAATTTGGGGGATTGGCTCTGATCGGCACAGTTTTGATTATGTTCTCATTGCTAGAATAGTGGTTCTATTTAGGGGGAAACGGTGTAACTTAATCACTTAAGCCTAGGTTACAAGTTCATCCTGTAGCCTAAAGAGGGGCCAGACTGAAGTGTCAGGGAGGATATGACTCCTTGAACAAAAAGTGATGCTATTGCTGGAAGTGGAGTGGGTGCTGGAGTTAATGCCACTACAGAAAGTAGAGTACCTTGCCAAAGTCATAGCTGATGAGAATGGAGCCACTATTTTAACCTAGGCAACTTGATTCTAAACTGTTATGCTTAAACTACATTGCACTGCTTCCTGTTTTATCATATTCAACTCTAGATTGGATCCTGGCTGAGCCTTTGTGCTGTAATCCACTTGTGAGTGCCATTCGTGAATTAATTCATCATGAAATTACAGTGAAGTGCCTATTACTTGTAGCAGCTCTTCTCTTGTGCTAAATAATATTACTATTTGAAAGTCATACAAGTTTTTCCTTAAGATATTACCGAAAAACCTGAACAAAGACTGAGACTATTTTTATTTTTCAAAATTTAGTGAAGTATAGCTTTTACTTTTTTGTGTGACTTTGTGTGTAGTTGTCACTCATAAAACTTAGAGACTATGTTTTATAGAGGCTTACCTTTCTCTTTCTGTGTGTTGGTTCACTCAGTCAGCAATAGTTCTTGGGATCTCCTGTGTGTCATGCACTGTACCAGGTCCTGGGTAGTGACCTAGAAATTTAGAACAGAGTTGGCCCCTGCTGTTACAAAATTTATAATCTAGTGCAGAACATGAAGTGTTAAGCAAGACTGAGGAGTATTGTGAAGGAGAGGTCTGCTGTGCTAAGCGTGAAGATTGTGGAAGACTGAGCAGAGATGAAAGATAAATGGGTGTTAACCAGACAAAGAGGAAAGGGAACAATATTATAGGTTCCGGAAAAAGCATGTGCAAAATCTGGATGGTGTGACTGTGCGAGGAATAATAAAAGGTGTGTGTGTATACATATAACTGATTCACTTTGCTGTACAGTAGAAACTAAAACACTATTGTAAAGCAACTATATGCCAATAAAAATTAATCAAGATAAAATTTTTTTAAAAAGCCCAAGTGCAACACATAGATATTCATTGTGAATATGAAGAACTTCAAGTTAGTGATACTTGTATTTTTTCTTCTTTCCCTTGTGTTAAAAAGTCAAAAACTTCCTTTCTAAGGCTCACTCTTCTAAGGTTGACCCTTTATGTGCTACTGTTAATTCTCTTCATCCTCCTCTGTGATCTCGGGCAGTTGTTTAACCATTGTTTAAACACAGTTCATTCTCCCAACAGTTTCTTCCTTTCAATCTTCTCCTCTTAGCCTGGTTCTCTTGGACTTTGCTTCTTCCCCTGGGCTTTCTTCCTCAGCATTTGATATAGGACCTCTGTTAGAACATGTTAGGTTGGTGCAAATGTAATTATGGTTTTGCACCATGAATTTTGGGCTTCCCTGGTGGCTCAGATGGTAAAAAATCTGCCTGCAATGTTGGAGACCTGGGTTTGATCCCTGGGTTGTTAAGATCCCCTGGAGAAAGGAATATCTACCCACTCTAGTATCCTGGCCTGGAGAATTCCATAGACAGAGGAGCCTGGCAGGCTACAGTCCATGGGGTTGCAGAGTCAGACACGACTAAGTGAGTTTCACTTCGCCATGAATTTTAAGTCATTATAACTAGGCTCAACCACTTCTTTATTAATCAGAATAAGAACCATTGCAGTCAACACATTTTTGCCAACAAGAAATAAGTTTGTTTATCCTGTAGCATAAAAATTTGTGCTTCAGGATTTGACAGACTTTTAGAAAGCATTTTCTGCATTCTGCTGGTTGTGGAAGCATCTTCCCTGCAAAAAGTCATGACGTTTGAAGAAGTGATAGTCCGTTGGTGAGAGGTCAGGTGAATATGGCAGATGAGGCAAAACTTCATAGCCCAATTTGTTCAACTTTTAAAGCATCGGTAGCGTGACGTGCAGTTGGGCATTGTCATTGAGAAGAATTGGGCCCTTTCTGTTTACCAATGCCGGCTGCAGGCTTTGCAGTTTTTCGGTGCATCTCATCGATTTGCTGAGCATACTTCTCAGATGTAATGATTTTGCCAGGCTTCAGAAAGCTCTAATGGATCAACCCAGCAGCAGACCACCAAACAGTGACTATGACCGTTTCTTGGCTCAAGTTTGGCTTTGGGAAGTGCTTTGAAGTTTCTCAGTCCAGCTACTGAGCCAGTCGTTACCTTTTTGTTGCACATCACAATCCAGTTGATAAATTATTGTTGCATTGAATAAAAGAAGATGGCACTTTCAAATGGCGATTTTCTTGATTTGTGGTCAGCTCATGAAGCACCCACTTATCAAGCTTTTTTCCTTTCCAGTTTGCTTCAAATGCCAAATGACCATAGAATGGTCGTTAGCAGTTCCTGGGCCAAATGCGTTGTTGATGTTGCAAGTTGTCTTCACTGCTTTATGACCCATTTTGAACTCCAATCAGAAAATCACTCAAATTTGCTTTTTGTCTAACATCATTTCTATAGTCTAAAATAAATATAAAATAAATAGCAAGGAATGTCATTAGTAAAAAAACATAAAAGCAAGAAATGTGCATTAAAATTATATATAACATAACTGTGTTTATTTAGAATGTATTCCAATATCAAATGGCAAATTTCAACAATGCAAAAACTTCAATTACTTTTGCACCCACCTAATATATTATCTTTTGGGACACTTCATCTATTTCTGTCTTTTAATTTAAATTGAGTTTCAGTGTATTAATATACTGTTTCTCTCCCTACCCCTAGCATCTAGTACAGGGCATGGCTCATGGTTAGTGCTCAGTAAGTATCCTTTGAATCATGTGTAGAACTTTTAAACCACCTTTGGTAGGGGTATTTTATTGATTTCACAAAATAGTAACCAGTTGAGAGACTTGTATTTTTGCTATTTCCAGATGATTGGCTCTTGGAGTTAGGAAATATATCAGTTCCTTAATCAAAATATTTGTTATTTCTAGACAGTTTTCTGATATATACTCATGGTCAGTTATTCATTTTGGGGTATCATAGAATGTAAGCTGCAGCCTGATGGAGCTCATATGTTATCTTTCCTTGTACAGCTTCATATTTTCTTTTGCAGGCTTTGTACTCGGCAGGGGTTAAGTAAATGTTGGAGGTTTCTTCAGGGCCATTTTTTGTCATTAATGTTTTCAGTTAAACCTTTTGTTTTGAAAAAGTTTCAAACTAAAAAAAAAAAAAAAGCAGTTGTAAAGGTGATGCAGTGATCTCTAGAAATCCTTCACCTGTCCTGATGCAACCATTGTTGACATGTTGTTGTTGTTATTGAATAACTAAGTTGTGTTTGACTTTTTGTGACCTCATGGACTGCACCATGCCAGGTTTCCTTATCCCTCACTATCTCCTGGAGTTTGCCTAAGGTCATGTCCATTGAATCAGTGGTGCCATGCAACCATCTCATTCTCTGCTGCCCTCTTCTCCTTTTGTCTTCAATCTTTCCCAGTACCAGAGTCTTTTCCAGTGAGTCAGCTCTTTGCATCAGGTGGGCAAAGTATTGAAACTTCAGCTTCAGTAAAACCCCTTCCAGTGAGTATTCAGGGTTGATTTCCTTTAGGATTGACTGGTTTGATCTCCTTGCAGCCCAGGGAACTCTCAAGAGTCTTCTCCAGCACCATAGTTCAAAAGCATCAATTCCTGGGCACTCCACCTTCCTTACTGTCCAGCTCTCACATCCATACATGACTACTGGGAAGACCATAGCTTTGACTATGTGGACCTTTGTTGGCAAAGTGATGTCTTTGCTTTTTAATACACTGTCTAGGTTTGTCATTGCTTTCCTTCCAAAAAGCAAGTGTCTTCTAATTTCATGGCTGCAGTTACCATCCACAGTGATTTAACAGCCCAAGAAGAGAAAATCTGTCACTGCTTCCACTTTTTCCCCTTCTATTTGAAGTGATGGGACCTTGAAGTGAAGGGACCAGATGCTGTGATCTTAGATTTTTAATATTAAGTTTTAAGCCAGCTTTTTCACTCTCCTCTTTCACCCTCATCAAGAGGCTCTTTACTTCCTTTTTGCTTTCTGCCATTAGAGTGGTATCATCTTTTGTTGACATGAAAGTGAAAGTGGAGTCACTCAGTCGTGTCCAACTCCTTGCGACCCCATGGACTGTAGCCTACCAGGCTTCTCAGTCCGTGGGATTTTCCAGGCAAGAATACTGGAGTGGGTTGCCATTTCCTTCTCCAGGAGATCTTCCCGACCCAGGGATTGAACCCGGGTCTCCCGCATTGTTGACATAGTCATCATTATATTTTAATGAATCCATTTTATCTTCACTGTTAATTTATTCCTTATACCTTTTTGTCATCTTTGTTTTAGTCATTACAGTAAGGGTTTATGATACTCATTTTTAATGGATCACAGTCTACCTTCAAACAGTATTATACCATTTTACATATAGTATAAGAGTATACAGGCTATACTTCCATTTCTTTCTCATGTGTCTTGTCTAATCCTTGTTATTTATTCTGCATACTCTATACATCCTGCAATATATTACTGTTTTTGCTTAGACTGTCACTTATCTTTTAAAGAGATTAAGAACAGTATACTAACACATATATATGATATTTAGTTAATCAGTAAAGATAACCCTGTATTCGAGACATCAAAAGAGACACAGATAAATAGAACAGTATTATGGACTCTATGGGAGAGGGCGAGGGAGGGATGATATGGGAGAATGGCATTGAAGCATGTAAATTATCATATGTGAAACGAATCGCCAGTCCAGGTTCGAAGCATGGTACAGGGTGCTTGGGGCTGGTGCACCAGGATGACCCAGAGGGATGGGATCTGGAAGGTGAAAACATGTACACCCATGGTGGATTCATGTCAATGTATGGCAAAACAAATACAATATTGTGAAGTTAAAAAATAGATAAACTAATTAAAAAAAAAAAGAGATTAAGAAAATGAAAAAAGTTACCCATATTTTTACCATTTTCAGTGCTTTTTATTTCTTTGTATTGATCCAGATTTCCCTTAAAGACCTGACTTTCACATTTCTTGTAGTACAGGTTTTCTGACAACAAATTCTCAGCTTTTCTTCATCTGTCAGTGTCATTGTTTTGCCTTCACTTTAGGGTTGTGTTATCATTGGGTGTAAAAAAGGGCATTCTAGGTTCAGCCATTTATCTTCCTCAGCACTTTAAAAATATCATACAATCTTCTAGTTTGCGTAGATGAGAACTCTGTTGTTATTCTTACCTGTTTTCCTGTAGGATGTAAGGTTTCTTTATTCTTTGACTGCCTTTAAAATTTTACTTTGTTTTTCAGCAGTTTGACTATTAATATGATGTAGTTTTCCTTTTATATTTTCTACTTCAGTCAATCAATCAATGAAGTTGCTCAGTCGTGTCAGACTCTTTGCAACCCCATGGACTGTAACCCACCAGGCTCCTCAGTCCATGGGATTTTCCAGGCAAGAGTACTGAAGTGGGTTGCCATTTCCTTCTCCAGGGGATCTTCCCGACCCAGGGATCGAACCCAGGTCTCCTGCATTGCAGGCAGACGCTTTACCATCTGAGCCACTAGGGAACTACTTGGAGTTCTCTAAATTAATTTTGGGAAGTTTGGGGCCATTATCTCTTCAAGTACTTCTTCTACTCATGACTTCTTTTGGGATTCCAGTTGCAAATATGTTAGTCTGTGTTGTCCCACCGCTCTAAAAGTCATCATTCTATTTTTTCACTCATTTTTTCTTTGTGTTTCAATTTAATCATTACTGTTGACTTTTTTTCCAGTTTACTTATTCTTTCCAGTTTACTTATTCTTTCTTCTACTGTATCCAATCTGCTGATTGACCCTTCAGAGGAATTCATCTTTCATTTCTGTGCTGAACATTTATTAAGTGTCAGCCTTATTTTCTACTAGATCTTCTAATATATTAAAAGTTATTTCAGTGTCTCTATCTGATAAGTTCCAATATATGCACCATCTCTAAGTGTGAGTCTGTTGCTATTTTTCTCTCTTGACAGTGGTTTTTATCATTTTGAAAAATGTTTCTTGTAATTTTTTGATTGAGTGTTACACGTTGATTATAGATGAAGAGAGGAACCTTAGATATTTATACTCAGAACTGGGGCACCTTTTCTGGTAATTAGGATGAATCAGTCTAGTTTGTTGAGCTAAGTTTGGGGTGGTGATTATCGTTACCATTGGTGTACCATTGACTTCAAATTCCTCTCGCAGTGGGTTAGTACTACCTTGTTTTTGATGTGAAGCCTTCAGTGTTGGAGGATTTTTTTAGTTGCTCTTGTACCACTGTTAGCTGACAGCTTGCTCTATATACTTGTGTAGGGTCTTTCACCACATTCTTGCCCCCTCCCAGGGGCAGACTGCTCTTACTTGTTTGATGTAAGATTTAGGTTCTGGAAGGAGTTTTGAAGTTTTCCTGTTTGGACCTCAGTCTTAGGCCAGTTCTGTTACCTGAGCCCCAAGGGCAGAGCTTTCTCAGTGATTCTGTCACTTCCCCACTGCCTCTGACTCAGTGCAGGGTTTAGAATGCAGGCAGATTCTTGTCTGTGGCAGCTGAGCTTTGGTTTGTATCAGTAGGGGAGGAGGAGGAGAGCCAGGCAGAGGGTGTGAGGGGTGAGCAGTTTCCCCGCCTGTCTTCCAGTGCTAGAAGACGTCTGGTTCATATCAGCGTAGAATCTGGCCTGAGTAGGCTTTCTATCCCTCTTCCAGTGTTTGGCTTGCGTTTGCCTCAAGTCGGTGCAGAGTAAAAGAGGATGTGTGTTTCCTGCTCTTTCCAGCAGCAGCTAACCTTTGCCTGCTATCAGTGCAGGGACTCGCATATGGGAGGCTTTACTGTCCCTACCCAGCAGCAGACTGCTTTTGCTACCTGTCAGGGTTGATCTGTGACATGGGTGAATTTCTTGCTCCTTCTCCAGTAGTTGATCATCACCTAGTGCTCTTGCAGGCCTAAAATGTAGATGAGCTTGTCTTGGTTCTCCTGCTCTAGCCTCAAGTCCTGGACCCATGTACTATGCACCTGGACCACCTATGGGCCTTTCTCAAATCTGCCCTGTTTACACTGTTTTTCATGATCATCTCATGAGGTACAGGACCATGAAAAAAGAATTGAATGGGTGCAGACTCCCCTTGTCTGGGCCTCTTGGAGTTCTAAATTGGCATACTTGGCCCTAAAAGAGTTTGTTAAAATTTCAGTTGTTTATAGCAACATTTCTTTCTTTTTTTTTTTTCTTTTTCTATTTTGGTTATGCTGCACAGCATGTGGGACCTTAGTTCCCCAACCAGGGATCGAACCCACACACTCTGCAGTGGAAACGCAGTGTCTTAACCACTGGACCACCAGAGAAGTCCCAGCAACATCTCTCTTTGCTGTGCTCTGTCAAAGGTGATGAGAAGTGGTTTGTGTGTCCCATTTCCTCAAAGGGGCTTGTCATCCTGTGGAATTTAGAGTCCTAACCTCTGCACCACCAGGGAAGTCCACATCATTACATCTTAATTAATCTTTGCAGCTTGCTTGTTTTGGAAAATAGGAAATAACTCAAAGCATAAGGACATAGTTGGCCTTTTTTTTTTAATAGCAGGGCAGTTCAGTGCTGGGGTAACTGTCATTGGTAGTCCTAAGGCACAGACAGAGGGAAATTATCACATGGAATAGGAAAGAGGGGGTTAGAAAACCGATCCTTTAGAGATAGGATGCCTTGCTTAATACTGGTGTATGGTGTAAATCCAGTTTAAGAATAGTAAAGGTGACTGTTGTTAATAACGTTCGGTCATTATTCTTTCTAGGAAAAGTTTGTGGATTTTTTTTCCCAAAATACTCAACAGTATAACTGACTGCTCAGACTGTTGGTTAATTTTTAATACTTCTACAGGTCGGTTTCCTTTTAGTTAAACGTTGTTAACTATTTTCCTAGTGACCTAATAATGTTCCACATGAGCAAATGACCTTTGTTAATTATAGCCCTATTGTTAATTGGGCCAGTTGACGTTGTTTGGTGGAGTTTGAATTTCTGAAGTCAGGCTGGAGACCTTTATTACGTTCCATTTCACTTTTCCTGGGCAAACTAAGGCATCCGGACTAGATTATTTTAGCCCTATTGTTAATTGGGCTGGCATCATTGACGTTGTTTGGTGGAGTTTGAATTTCTAAGTTATATTCAGGACAGTCGCTACCTGGTTCTCATTTCTCTGAGGTAGTGCTATTCCATTTCACTTTTCCTGGGCAAACTAAGGCATCCGGACTAGATTATTTTAGCCCTATTGTTAATTGGGCTGGCATCATTGACGTTGTTTGGTGGAGTTTGAATTTCTAAGTTATATTCAGGACAGTCGCTACCTGGTTCTCATTTCTCTGAGGTAGTGCTAGTCTCATTTCTAGTCTCCACCTACCCCCCTTAGAAATTGTGCAGCAAAGCTTGACAATAAGTACTGAAGATACTGATTTTCTTTTACAAAATGTGTGTTTATTTGTGTATTTTGGCTGTGCTGGGTTTTCATCGTGACACGTGGGCTTCTCTAGTTGAAGCGCACAGGCTTAATTGCCCTGTGGCACATGGGATCTTAGTTCCCCAACCAGGGACTGAACCCGAATCTCCTGCATTGAAAGGTGGATTCTTAACCACTGGACAATCAGGGAAGTCCCAAGATACTAATTTTAATTTTAGAGGCTTTGGTCAAATATTCTGCCCCTTCATGGTGACAGTGATGGCCCAGAAAGCTGAATGGAAGTTCCATGTGTACAGGCAGAACATTTTTTTATGAATTGGCTGGGGGCAGTGTCAAGAAGGGCTTCCCTGGTGGCTTAGATGGTAAAGAATCCACCTGCAATGTGGAAAACCTGCGTTCCATCCCTGGGTTGGGAAGATCCCCTGGAGGAGGGCATGGCAACCCACTCCAGTATTCTTGCCTGGAGAATCTCCTTGGACAGAGGAGCCTGGCAGGCTACAGTCCATGAGGTTTGCAAAGAGTCAGACACAACTGAGAAACTAAGCACAGTGGCAGGGATCCCCTGCCTCCTTTGTCTAAGTCTTTTCTTTTAGGCTACAATTTTCCAGTCATCTGCAAATGTTATGCTGTGATGGGTGGTAGGAGGTGGATCTTGTTAATATTTTGACACATGAACTTTTACTTCTTGTTTTTAGTTCAGGCCTCTCCTCCACTAACTGTGCTGTTACCGTGAGGGTGCTGTCTCTCACTGCCCTAGGGAGTAAGCCTACACTTCGTGTGGAAGTAGGTAGGGAGGGGCTTGTTACTTGGTTGTATGGGATGCAGGAGAGGATTTAAGCATCATATTGCTTTCTATATTGAATTGTAGACCATCCTGCACACTCCTTTTCAGAACTACATGGGGTTTCTGATTACTGCACCTTTTGGGGGTTCTGTTGCACATCCTGGCTCCCCTCCAATTTACATATAGGCTTTATTTCACCTTTCTTCACTCTGCTAAGTATATTATTGCTTATCAGTTGCTTGTCAGTCTTCCAAAATTTTATTGTTGTCTTCTCCTCTTCAAATTTCTGTGCCTCTGTGGTTTTATTACCTATTTATTGTAGTCATTAGAAAGATTTGAGGAGTGTGACAGGCAAATGAGTGCTTTTAATCCAGAAGTCCTAAAATACTCTATTATGCAAAACCTTGCAAGCCTACATTCTATTTATTGTTCTTAAATACCAAGGCCCCAAAATGATTTGCTTTTAATCAATATAAAATCCATTTATCTTTCATTACTTTCTTTTCCATTTGTCTTGATTGAAAGTAGCAAGTTAATTGCCTAGTTTTCTAAAATAATGTGCAGAGTTCTGCTTTTGGTTATAGCTGATTAACTCCTTTTGGGCTAACAGTCCTGCAGATACCAACGATAAACTCAGGACAACATATTAAAAAAAAAAAAGCTATTGAAAAACACTGGTGAGCAACCAAAAGCAGACAGAAACTAGAGGGTAAGGTTCATCTGTACTTGTAATAAGGAATTATCACTGGGTGGATTGTGATTTCTTATGGCATTTAACTTTAGGTCATGCCCAGTTTGGTACTGTGAAGGGTGACGAAAATTTAGATGTAGACCCCTAGTCTTGGTTTGAATAGTTTGAAGTTTGATTCCAGTCAAGTTAAATGCCTGCTGAAATAGTCAATAACCTTTGAAGGAATGTGACAGAGTCTAGAATTTGGCTGGCTTAAAGAACTAGATGACACAATTTGGAGCATTTGTACTAACTGAAAAATGAGGAAGAAAATCCAGAAAAAGTGATCCAGAGAGGAGTATAAGCTGTCTAAATCTTGCATATGGACAAACTCTGGGCAGCCCAACTAAGGCTAAAAGGATTGAACAGAGGTTTTAGTTTTCATTCCTCCACAGGGGAAACACGAGTTTGGAGTTTGACTCCAGTCAAGTTAAATGCCTACTAAAATAGGCAATAATCTTTGGAGGAATGTGACAGAATTCAGATTTTCTGCAACATATTATTTACAATGACCAGAATATAATCCAGAGTTTCTAGACGTGCTCAAGGGAAAAGACAACTCTTTGAGATTGACCCTGAGGTGACCCATGTGTTGAATTTAGTTCACAAGGATTTTAAAGCACCTATTATGGCAGTACTCAAGGAAGTAGAGAAACATAGATTATATAATGAATGAACAAATATGAAATCTCAGAAAGTGTCATCATTTTTCATAATGAACAAACAGACTTATAAAAAATGGGAATGTAGACCTGAGAAGTGCTATATATGAAATAAAACATTTTACCAAATAGGCTTAATAGCAGATTGGAGCTAACAAAAGGAAGCTTAGTGAACTTGGAGATAGATTAATAGGAATTATCCAGTCTGTAGAACAGAGAGGAAGGTGACCCAAAGTAAAATGAATGGAGGCTCAGGGACCTCTGAGATAAAATTAAAATGTCTAATATATGTTTATTGGCAATTCCAGAAGGAGAGGAATGGGAGAATGGTACAGAAACATATTTGAAGAAATATTGGCTAAAATTGGTGAAAGGCCTAAAATTATCAATTCAAAGTGAAAGAATGAAAATTGCTCAGTCGTGTCCAACTCATTTCGACCCCATAGACTGTATAGTCCATGGAATTCTCCAGGCCAGAATACTGGAGTGGGTAGCCTTTCTCTTCTCTAGGGGAATCTTCCCAACCCAGGGATTGAACCCAGATCTCCCACATTGCATGTGGATTCTTGACCAGCTGAGCCACCAGGGAAGCAAAGCATAGCAAATCCACACATGATCAATACAAATAAAATCATGTAGGGGCACATTATATTCAGACTGCTGAAAGCCAAAGATAAAGAGAAAATGTTGAAAATCAGTTCAGTTCAGTCGCTCAGTCGTGTCCGACTCTTTGCGACCCCATGAACTGCAGCACGCCAGGCCTCCCTGTCCATCACCAACTCCCGGAGTCTACCCAAACCCATGTCCATCGAGTCGGTGATGCCATCTAACCATCTCATCCTCTGTCGTCCCCTTCTCCTCCCACCCCCAATCCTACCCAGCATTAGGGTCTTTTCCAATGAGTCAACCCTTCGCATGAGGTGGCCAAAGTATTGGAGTTTCAGCTTCAACATCAGACCTTCCAATGAACACCCAGGATTGATCTCTTTTAGGATGGATTGATTGGATCTCCTTGCAGTCCAAGGGACTCTCAAGAGTCTTCTCCAACACCACAGCTCAAAAGCATCCAATTCTTTGGCGCTCAGCCTTCTTCACCGTCCAACTCTCACATCCGTACATGACCACTGGAAAAACCATAGCCTTGACTAGACGGACTTTTGTTGGCAAAGTAATGTCTCTGCTTTTAAATATGCTATCTAGGTTGGCCATAACCTTCCTTCCAAGGAGTAAGCGTCTTTTAATTTCATGGCTGCAGTCACCATCAGCAGCGATTCTGGAGCCCAAAAATATAAAGTCTGACACTGTTTCCACTGTTTCCCCATCTATTTGCCATGAAGTGATGGGACCAGATGCCATGATCTTAGTTTTCTGAATGTTGAGCTTTAAGCCAACTTTTTCACTCTCCTCTTTCACCTTCATCAAGAGGCTCTTTAGTTCTTCTTCACTTTCTGCCATAAGGGTGGTGTCATGTGCATATCTGAGGTTATTGATATTTCTCCTGGCAATCTTGATTCCAGCTTGTGTTTCTTCCAGCCCAGCGTTTCTCATGATGTACTCTGCATATAAGTTAAATAAGCAGGGTGACAATATACAGCCTTGACGTACTCCTTTTCCTATTTGGAACCAGTCTGTTGTTCCATGTCCAGTTCTAACTGTTGCTTCCTGACCTGCATACCGGTTTCTCAAGAGACAGGTCAGGTGGTCTGGTATTCCCATCTCTTTCAGAATTTTCCACAGTTTATTGTGATCCACACAGTCAAAGGCTTAGGCATAGTCAATAAAGCAAAAATAGATGTTTTTCTGGAACTCTCTTGCTTCTTCGATGATCCAGCGGATACTGGCAATTTGATCTCTGGTTCCTCTGCCTTTTCTAAAACCAGCTTGAACATCTGGAAGTTCACGGTTCACGTACTGCTGAAGCCTGGCTTGGAGAATTTGAGCATTACTTTACTAGCATGTGAGATGAGTGCAATTGTGCCGTAGTTTGAGCATTCTTTGGCATTGCCTTTCTTTGGGATTGGAACGAAAACTGACCTTTTCCAGTCCTGTGGCCACTTCTGAGTTTTCCAAATTTGCTGGCATATCAAGTACAGCACTTTCACAGCATCATCTTTGAGGATCTGAAATAGCTCAACTGGAATTCCATCACCTCCACTAGCTTTGTTCGTAGTGATGCTTTCTAAGGCCCACTTGACTTCACATTCCCGGATGTCTGGCTCTAGGTGAGTGATCACACCATCGTGATTATCCTGAAAATAACCAGAAGTAAAACATCTGGACCTTATAAAAAAAGACTGCTGAAGATAAAAAACAAAACAAAACAAAACACCATCAACTCTAAATTCTGTATCATTAAAGCTACTCTAAGGATACAGATCGGAGAAGGCAACAGCACCCCACTCCAGTACTCTTGCCTGGAAAATCCCATGGACGGCAGATCCTGATAGGCTGCAGTCCATGGGGTTGCTGAGAGTCGGACATGACTGAGCGGCTTCACTTTCTTGCATTGGAGAAGGCAATGGCACCCCACTCCAGTGTTCTTGCCTGGAGAATCCCAGGGATGGGGGAGACTGGTGGGCTGCCGTCTATGGGGTCGCACAGAGTCATGCACGACTGAAGCGACTTAGCAGCAGCAGCAGCAAGGATACAGGTGAAATAAAGATGAACTTTTTTGGATAAACAAAAACTAAGAATTTAGTATCAGCAGACCTATACTACAAGGAGCTCTAAAGGAAATTCATCAGGTTGAAGGGTAATGATACCAGATGGAAACTCAGATCTTTAGGAGATAGTAACTGTGTGAGGAAATAAGGATTAGTCTTTTTTCCCCTTATCTTTTAAAATATACATGACTTTTTAAAGCAAGAATTATAACATTGTGTTGTGTAGAGCTCCTTAAAGTGGCGGGAATGGAGTGTGGTAAATGGTTCTTATATTACATGTGAAGGGGTTACAACATTAACTCAAGTAAACTAGTTAAGCTTAAGGATATATATTGTAAGTAATGCCTACAACAGTCTCTTAAAATATAGTGCAAAGAGGTATATTAAAAACCCATAGATAAAATGAAATTCTAAAAAAATCATTGGTTAGCCCAAAAGAAGTCACTGAAAGAGGAATAGAGACACAAACAGAAAACTTGGAGGGAAAAAAAAAGAAAGAAAACTTGGGTCTGGGGAGGGAGGCTAATAAGTTGGTAGCTCTAAATTCAGTCACATCAGTAATGAAGTGTAAATGTAAATTCTTATTGAAAGATAGAGATTTTCTGTATGAATATGTGTATCAAGACCCAACTACATAATGAGAGATATGCTTTAAATATAAAAGACAAGAGTTGAAAGTAAATGTGTAGGAGAAACTACACTATGTAAAAAGTAAATATATGGAACTCCATGAAGGTCCAATGGTTAGGACTTGGTGCTTTCATTCCCTGGGCCCAGGTTTGACCCCTAGTCAGGGAATTCTGATCCTTAAAGCCATGTGGCATGGCCAAAAAAAGACCAACCAGTAACTATAATAAGATGGGCTATATTGATATTAGATGAAAACTATTACCAGACAAAGAATATTACTAGAGATAAAAATATTTTGTAGTGTTGAAAGGATCATTAGGAACTCTGTTTATAACCAATAACAGATTCGAAATATATGTAACAAACATTAATAGAATCAAAAGAAAAATTCAAACTCAGAATCATTGTTGTGTATATTAAACATCTTCTCTCAGCAATTGTTAGAACTAGATAAACATCATATATAGTTTCATTTCATTTCATAGGCAAACATATCAAAATAGTTTCATTATTTTATCTCTAAAATAAAATGAAAATAATGTGCAATTTCTTTACTGAACACAAGATGGCAGAGTAGTCACGATACTTGCAAAAATGGATCTGTGCATTGAATACAGTGAAATATGCCATATTTTACTATGTGAACACACCTTTTTTCCTTCATTTATTTTAGAGCCAATAAAATGAATGGTGGTGATTAGTGTAATACATAGGCATACCGCGGTATAGTATCATAATACTTTGTACATGTGTGATAAACATTAAATAAATTTTTGTTGGATGAATGTAATGTGGGGCTTTGGAGTTACATTTGTTTTCGAATTTTAAAACAAAATTTATTTTAAAATCTAATTATAAAAATACCACTTTTCCTTAGTAGCGGTAGTTCTCAGTCTTTTTGGTTTTAAGATCCCTTTACTCCTTTAAAAATTATTAAGGACCCCAAAGAACTTTGTTTATGATGTTCATATCTATTGATGTTTACCCCTCAGAAATTAGTATTGAGAAATTGAAAGAATTTTAAAAATTAATTTAAAAAATAAATTTACTGTATGTTATCATAAATATAATATTTTCATGAAAAATAACTGTTTTCCAAAACAAGACATAGTGAATAAGTGGCATTGTTTCATATGTTGGCAGATATCTTTAATGTATGGCTTTGTAGATGACAGCTATATTCTGATATCCCCTTCTGGTTTTAATCTTATGCACTTGTGAAAGAATGAGATTTTTGGAAAGGCAGGCAGCATCTTAATATTACTGTGAAAAAGTCTTGCTTTTGGACCACTGAGAGAGTCTTGAGCTGCGGGGGAGCCCCTCAACCATACCTTGAAACTCGCTGACTTATACAATAGAACAAAGGAAAAATGACACGTTAGTTACAGTGTGTGGCCTGAGCCACGGGGATGCAGTTCCCTCCTTACTGGTGGGCTGTTTAGGGTTCACATATATGGCTGCCTAACCTGAAAAATTGTGAGAGCCTCCTCTGGGAGATAGACTAACAGATATAAAATATCACTTGAGTCTTACATTGTTCTGTGTCATCTCGAGCTAGGGGTTAAGAATAGTTTGGGGCATGCTGCATTCCAGGTCCAAGTTCAGGTATTTGAGATATGAGGTGTGATTCAGGTTCTCTAGGTGGCAAAAGGCTTTTCCTCTCTAACCAAAGTTGGAGAAGTGACTAAAAAAAGAGCTCTCTGGAATTGGAAGCTTCACCCATCGCTGCAGATAATGGAAGATGGTCTGGCAATTGAACATAGATTGCCATATGACCCAGGAAATTCAATCCAATGTATATATTCAAGAGAAATACAAATATATGTCCACATAGAGACATGTACACAAATGTTCATAGCAGCATTATTCATCATAGCTAAAAAGTGGAAACAACTTAAGTGTTCCTGAGCTGATGGGTGGATAAATAAAATGTGATCCCACCCATACATGGAATATTATTCAGCCATAAAAAGGAATGAAGTACTGATACATGCAGCACCATGGATGAATGTTGAAAATAGTATACTAAATGACAGAAGGTAAACACAAAAGATGACGTATTGTGTGATTCCACTTATGTAAAATGCCCAAAATATGTAAGTCTAAAGAGACAGAAAGTACCTTTGTGATTACCCAGGGCCGGGGAGGATGGGAGAATTGCTCCCTGAAGAATATTTCTGCATTTTGTTAAGTTGTGGTATTTATTATATGGTCCATGACCCCTTTATGAGGAGGAACTCTTAATTCTTCACAATATTGGTATCAAAAACTTGAAGGGAGTCTCCCCTTTAAAGAACTGATGAGTCTTCTGTTTGTTTCCATTTTAAAACTTTTTAAGATCAAATCATGAGACTTCTGTAACTAGTATCTCTTTTATCCTTAGCTGCTAGGAACTTCAGTATCACTTTTAATTGCTTAGTCATAATAACATTGTTAGGTTTGGCAACTGGTATGTTTTCTGTTACACTTTTTAAAATTTGTACACACAAAGTTACACAAGCTTGAAATTAATGTATTATGATAAGACGCCCATAGTCTTTATCAGTAGCAGTTGGGATTTAAATTACCACAAATATAAATGTACATGAAAAACCAGAGGCAGTGTTTGCTAAGAGCTCTTTGCATGTAAAATGGCAACATTAATATTCAGGTTATACATGAAATGATATTGAAATGTCTCCCATCAATAACGTTCAGGTAACAAAAGGTGTATTAATACATCTCTGGTCAATAAGTTGTAAAGACTGTCATTGCCGGGAGCCAGCTCACGAAATCCCACCCATAACAGAGTCATGAGGAGAAGGACTGATTGAGCACGGCTTCTCAGGCCTCAGGGATTCTCGGAAGGCTGCCTCAGCGCTCACCTTAAAGATGACGTCTGTCTTTCTGACGTTTGTTATAAAATAAACCTCTTCTTATTTTCTGTGACTTAGACAAAAGGCCTTTCCTGATTCTCTTCTAAAATAGATCTTTCTGAAACCTCTATCGACAAGGCCCCTGAATGGTAACACCCTAATAAAATTATCTAAGATATAGAGTATACTAATCTAAATCCCTCTTGCTAGCGTATTGGTTTGTTTAATAAATGTACCTGCGCCTTTGGAGCTAGTGTGCCTGACTGCTCCTTAACAATAAACAACATTGAGAGCCTCCACACAGAAAGCCCCAGTGGGCACAGAGCCCTTCCTAGGAAAAAAGGCTTATTAGGAAACATAAGAAATATTGCTTTATGAAACTGTTACTTAGTCTATATTTACTCACTATGTTTTTGCTCTTAACGTATTTAGCCTATATAATGAAAACATAATAGTTAGAGATTTATATAAATAAAAGTTTAGCTTTAATACAAATAAGACAATTGTTAATTCAGCTGGTGATTTTGCTAAGAGCTGACCTTTGTGCTACATTGTTTCAGCTTGCTGTACCATGACTTTATGGGACCACATTCTTTTCTGTTAGGCTCAAAGCATAAGATAGATTACAGAAAAACAGGTTTTACCTTGAAATTCTGAGTTTATAAATTCTTTCTTTGTCATAATCTGCTGTGCCTGTATTCTTTAAAAAATGTAACTCTGGTACTTTCTGTGCCTGATACAAAAGTGTTCTGGCTGATCAACCCTTATCAATAAAGGAGTCACAGGATGTTAGCAGGCCTCCAGGCCAGAAGATGATGTAAACAACTTTAAACTTTTTGTAACTAAGAAACACAAACAGTGTCCTGGTTCTGATAAGGGTTAAAAACTGCTGACCCATTGATCTGGTTTGGCATGACTCTACACTTTACATTTGTTTCTATGTACAACTAAAGATATAAAAGCTGTCTTAAAAACAAAAAAGTCAGAAGACACTTGGAAACACCGAGACTCACTGTGTTTTCTCATCCTTTCGCCGACACCGTCCATCCTGAGGGAACCCCTGGACCAGCTGGAGCAGGACTCCGGCATGTCATTCTGTGGTTGATTTGATAATTTTGAAGTGGCTAATTTTTATTCTAGGAACTTATGTGAGAGCTCAGAGTTCCAGATATATAACATAAACAAGATAATTTAGTTTGAAAATATTAGAACGGATAACTGCCAGTGCATTGCCTAAAGAGGTCAGTGTAGCTGTTTTTCTAAGTGTGCTTTCAATTGCACTGCAGCTCTGCTAGGCTGAATTAGCTATAAAACGTACCCCCTGAATATTGCTATGGCATTTTATATTGGTATATTTAAACATTAAAGTATATGTTCCTAATGGAACTGATTTGGTTTTAGTAAGTTACTCCTCCTCTTTTTCTCCCCCAGCTTCATTGAGATGCAGCTGACCTATCACATTGTGTAAGTTTAGGGTGTACAACAATATGATTTGCTATGTGTATATGTTGTGAAAGTAAGCTGCTGTTCTTTACAGTAGTCAGTCAGTCCATTTCTTCTATCTACTTCTGGTTGGGGTTTAAAAAACAAAATGCAAAAAATAAAATACCAGCACAAAGGAGGGGACAGACAGGTAGGTAAGTTGGTACGTAGCCTCCTTAAATCTCCCTCTACCACTGAAAGTCATCCATGTAAATAATCTAAAAGCAACAGTTGGGCTATGACCAGAGGATCTTGGTCTCAGCCGAGTTTTGCACCATTTGGGATTGATGTTTCATGAATCCATTCCTACCGATTCTTGTTCTTAATGTTATTATTAGGATTTAGGTTTTGCAAAATTTATTAGTAGCCTAGCATTAATGAGATTATATCTTTGGGTTCATAAATACTATTCACTTATGTTTAATGGGCAATCAGCTGTGTAAATCTGCCACACCTGAACAAAAAAATAGAGCTTTAGAAAGACGTTATGTCATTTTAAAGTTTAGAAAGTTGCAAAATTCTAAAAGTCAGGTGGTAAGAACTCATGGGAGACAAATCTTGCACTTGAGAAAGTGCTGTTTAAAAGCCATTCAGGGTGCAAATTTATTGTTTAGTTGCTAAGTCGTGTCTGACTCTTGGCAACCCTATGGACTGTAGCCTCCCTGGCTCTTCTGTCCATGGGATTTTTCAGGCAAGAATACTGGAGTGGGTTGCCATTTACTCCTCCAGGGGATCTTCCTGACCCAGGGATTGAACCCAAGTCTCTTGCACTACCTGCAGTGGCAGGCAGATTCTTTACTGCTGAGCCACTTGGGAAGCCCATGGTGCAAATAGAATGCAGTAAAGCATGAAGGAAAAGCATAAAGCTAGGTTCTTTGTGATTGTTTTCTTCTGTCACAGTCAGGGGTCCAAGTTTTAGTTGGTAGGAAATGCTTTTGAAAACAAAAAATGGAAAGAGATAAAAGGGAAGAAGAAAAAGAGGGAAGAGAGAGTCTCTGAACCAGAGGAGATGCATCTGTCGCATTTTGGGACAGGTTTGAAAGTCTCATAATTAGCAAATTACTAACTGCCAAATGTGGTTGGATCTAACATTTCTTGGGCTTTAATTCCACACAGTGAGGGATTTTATAAGCATTCCTAGTTTTGTCCATTTGAAGGGGATGAGAAGTTCTTCAGATCTGGAGTCCATCAAAAAGGAGGGTAGATTATGAGAGGATGAGGGTCGATATAAAGAACTGGGAGTCAGTCGAGAACACGTGTGGGAGATACAAGACTCTGTGCTGATCAGGGACAGCCATTAAGCAGCCTGGTCATCTCTCTGCTGTTGCTGAAACACGTGGAGTTCCATCAGAAGATTGGATGGTTGTGTGTTATAGATTTCATGTTCGTGAGAAACACTAGAACTCTGAATGTTTGGAATGCATTCTCTGTCTTTAAAAACCTGTTGGGAATAACTCTGATCCTAATCATTACTTCAGACATTTGTGGTCCGTGGGACTTCGGAGCATTAAACAATGGCAAAAATTCCTTCTAAATTGGCTGGGAAAGGTTTATGGGGAAGGAGAGAGGAGGGTGCTCCACCAGTTTTTTTTCCCCCCATTTTCCTGACTTATTTGGAGGACTGCTGAAAGAGAGATTTTGTGAATTTACCTCTTTTTGTTGCCTAAATTGCCTGTAAGTAATTATATAAAGCAATTTGGACTGGCAGGTTATTTTCCAAAATTAAATTGGTAGGGAAACTGCAGGTACCTTTCTTGGGCTTGAAATTTAACTACTTTCCTTCCAAGGTGATTATATAGGATGAATATCTTAAGTTATCTGAGTTTATTTAAATTCATGGAAGTCATTACATAATGAAGGATTAGTCCTGAAAATAAGAAAACCAGTTGTTCTCCTTGCACTCTTGAGGTGTCTTAAAAGGCTAGATTTGTCTACTATCTAGTTTTCAAATAAAGGATTAAAAGAAGTTCACTTCCTTGGGAAGGCTATTCAGTGAGCTCTTCTCTATTTGTTGCTTCTTATTCTTCCTTCTTCTTAAAAGAAAAATGTTACCAGAAGGTGGACTCCTTCCAGGGTCCAAGAGTGGACCCTTGTCTAACACTTAGGAATGAATTGTCCAACGAGACACAGGTACCTACAAAGCAAAAGATGCTATTGGAAAGGGGAACCTGGGTGGGAGAGCAGCAGGGTGAGAGAACCCAGGAGAACTGCTCTGCCGTGTGGCTTGCAGTCTCAGATTTTATAATAATGAGATCAGTTTTCCAGGTTGTCTCTGGCCAATCCTCTTACTTGTGCCTGTGATCGCTTCTCTCAGTCAAGATGGTTTCCAGTGCAAGGGTTTCTGGAATGTTGGCAGGACATATTATGGGTGGATGTCTCCTTACCCCTTATGCCCTCTCCTGAATTCTTCCAGCTGGCAGTAGCTTGTCAGTTCTGGGTTCCATGTTGTGAGATAACACTCAAGCAGTTATTATCCTGCCTGGCTATGGCAGGAATGTTTCTGTCAATGGTTCCCTAACAAAAATATAGTTAAATATATGAACAGATGAAATAAATATTTGGGGAAGATGAAAGAATTCTTAAGATCTAAACAGTAATCTTGGTTCCTTGAACAAATGCAGGAAAGAATTGTGCTTGCTTTCACAGAGCGTGCCTCAGTGACCCAGTCCCCGTCTCTCATCCTTTGCTGAGATGATTGATTGATGGATGACAGCTCCATTCTTCTTCATCAGATTCTCCTGCCAGGGCAGTAGAGGATGATGTGATAATATGAGAGATAGAGGTGGAGGGAGAAAGATGGGAGGAGAGAGAACTTTTAAAATATTAAATTCAGTGTTTCATGATTTTGTGTGTGTGTTGGGAGGCAGTTCTCTTATAGGTCTTTTGCACATCTTGCAAGCAGAGGCACTGACTCTGTCTTGTTCTAGCCACCTTTTCAGAAATTTTTGCGTGATGATCATCCTTCAGTGGTACCCCTAGTGTTTCCTTCTAGAGCAAAGGAGAGGTTTGTTTACTGTTCAGTATAAATAGAGATTATATCTCCCTCCAGAACAAAGGGCAGGTGTATTTACTGCCCCTTATAAAAGATTCGGGGCTTCCTGTGCTTAAGGTTCCTTTTCCATCATGCAGCACGTTGAGTGTATAGCTGCTATCTGGCCCTCTTCACATAGCTCTGTGGGAGCTGGGGCTCGGGAAACTTACGTAGATGCTAAATTTTCTAGTTACCTCTGCTGATGTAAGTACTCAGCTATCTTTGTAACCTGGGAGTCTTGTGTTTTCTGTCAGGACCTATGAAACCAGCAGCCTAACTTGTTAGCTTGCAAGTATGGTGAAACCTCAGACCCTTTATATCCTTAATACTTCTAAGTAATGGTTTGTTAAGTGGGATGTATTTGGAAAAAATTATTGAAACATCTACTTTGTACAGTTTTTAAGAAGTTCATTTGGGGTATTATTTCTCCTTATTTGATGTAGGCTTTGTTTATAATGTCAGCCCATATATGGAGTATCATCCTGGCGGAGAAGATGAACTTATGAAAGCAGCAGGATCAGATGGTACTGACCTTTTTGATCAGGTAAGGTGCTGAAAGTAATCATTCTATCCCAGTGAACTACACTCTTAGGTTCAGCAGTGTGGCAGTGGTAGAGAGAAAGAAAACAGTGGCATAAATTTCAGATGTGTTGGCTTGAATTTTGAAGTGTGGGAAGATGCTCATAAATAGCAACTGCTCATTTAATTTGCCTTTGAATTATTTTACTAACATTTTAGAGTTGCTCTCAAATCTGTATCTGAGAGTCTACGTATAAGTGTTTGCTGCCTTCTCTGCTGGCAACTGTTCACTCAGTTTTTATCAATTTTGATCATGGTGATGATTGACTAATGGGGGCAGTAACTGTTAGAGGAAACAAGTCACTTAGCTTCTTGGCTCTTAGTCTTTTCTCGTTTGGGGATTGTTACATAATCAGCCTGTTTTGCTGTACTCAATCTGTATGTTATGTAGAAAGATCATCAATGAATAGGAAGCATATTTTTCCTAGAGTGATAGCAGAGATTCTGTATATATCAAAAGATATTTAAATGAATCACTTTTTCCCCTTATATTTATTTAAAAGAGTGATTATTTCTTATACTGTTTAAAAATTATGTAGTATGTGATAACTACTATCAATTGGCTGAATTGTTATTTTGAAACAACTATCTTGATAGGAATAGAAATTTGCCTTCATCTTGACAAATGCTTTATTTTGTATTTTAGTGATGATTAATAACCACGTTGTAGTACTGGACATTACCAGTTGAGATACCTGAACCATTTGAGTTATTTTTAGCGTTGCCTTCTGAACAAATGAAATTTAATTTCTGTTCCTCTTGTCTTCTCATCCATTTGGAGATTTATTTTTTTACCAGGCTACCAGAAATACAATTTGTTTTGTATTTTAATGTACTTACATGCACCTGCTTAAATAGCCGAATATCATTTGCTATTAATGTTTTTACTCGTTTAGACAAAAGTTATTTTTGCTTATTGGTGACATTAGGATTCTCCTTGGAAGGCTTTTATTGCTAATTTACGGTAAATTCCCATTGTAATTTGGTATTGGTTATCTGCTAGCAATGCAAGTGAAATAGAAAAATTTGGCAACATTTTCCAGAAAAATTTATCTACCAGATTTTCATCTCTCCTGTGTGTCAACTGGAAAAAAAAAAAAGAACAATGTGAGAATTGTGATTAAGTTTTATTGGTGGCAAAATGAGAACTGTAGCCTGGGAGACAGCATTTCAGAGAGCTCTGAGAAACTGCTCCAATGGGGTTGGGGGAGAGGTCATATGTTTTTAGTGAAGTGGGGTACATGTAGTCCAGCTCATAGTTTGGCAGAGGCTTGCTGTTAGTCACAAAGAGCAGATGTCACTCTTAGTGATTTTAGTGCTTTTCTAAGTGTGAGAAGATGTAAGAATTTGGGCTCATAAAATCTTCTCTTGAAAATGTCTGACTCTCTGAAGGCCTTTTTTGCCAGTTTTTACCAGAACACAGAGTGTTTCATTCTTGATCTGTGCCCTGAATTCCTTTCAGGGTATGTTGAAGGTCAGTGGCTGCAGTGGCTAGTGACTTCATCTTTGTAGAGGCAGATGGCAAGAGACAATTTTTAGTTGTCTCCTGTAACCTCTTGATGCTGAATGTACTCTTCCATAGATGAATTTCCAGTAACATCTACTCCTGTTTCTATTTCTTAGTGTCATGTGATTGTAAGGACCTTATTTAAGCTTGTTTGGGGGGGAAGTGATAAGAACTGCTATATTGTTAAGTTCTTTAGCAATTTCTACAATCCTTTTGTTGACCGAAAAAAAAAAAAAAGCACAACCTGAAAGTTGAGAATTTTGTTTCATTTGGGGCATTACTGAGAACTATAGTCCAGAAGCAGCCTGTCAGATAGCTTTGAGAAGCTGTTCCCGAAGAGGTAAGGGAGAAACCAGGATTTATAGGAATTTTTGCTGGAAAAAAAAACATCAATTGAATATCAAAAGATTATTACTAATTACAAAAAGAAAGCCTCTCAAGTTAATGATTTTAGTGTTTTTCTCTGTATAGGAAGATCAATTACTCCTTTGATGTCACCTTAACACTCTAGAGCCAGTATCCTCTTTTTCTCCATTCTCAATTCCCCTTGGTGGGTGCTGATGGTTTAGTCACCAAGTCATGTCCGACTCTCTTGCTACTCCTGTGGACTGTAGGCTACCAGGCTCCTCTGTCCATGGGATTCCCCAGGCAATACTGGACTGGGCTGCCATCTCCTTCTCCAGGGGATCTTCCCAAACCAGGTCTCCTGTATTTCATGTGGACTCTTTACCGACTGAGCCACCAGAGGAGCCTGAATTCCCCTTAGGGCACCCCATAGCATGCAGCTGTAGCGGTTGATCGCTTTATGGCTGCAAGATCCTTGTTTATTAAAATAGCAGGCTGCATTCTTTGTCCACACTAATTACCAGATTGCTGCATTCCCCTTGGCTTTAAAAAGACCAGTGATGTTTGTTGATGACTTTTCCTCACCACAGAAGGAAACTTTATATTCTAGAAACGATAGTGAAACTTCTTGTATCTTTAATATCTAGTATGTGAGTTGTACAAAGAATGTTAAGTAATCTCTTTACTGTCAGACTTCTGTGTAGTTTTATTTCTTATTTCTGATTACTTGTTTAGTATCTCCAGTTGTTGGATGAACAGTGTGATAACCTGTTGATACTTGAGCTTAGTGCACCCTCAGATAACATCAACTCATATTCTTCTTCCCTTTTTTCCCTCCTCTGTTTCCTGTTTCTGGAAATGAGAACTTGAAACCACTTGAGTAATCTGCCTTCTCTCATTGTGTTACCGAATCGGTCGCCTGGACTTGTGCCCGAGTCTTAGCCTAGGCTGAGACCCCTTGTTTCAACCAGGGAGGTTCTTTTTTCGCTCAGATTCATACAACCAATGACAAAACCAGTGTTGAGACTGGAACAGCGCAAGCTTTATTCAGTGGTCAAAGGATGGAGAAGCAAGAACTAGTTCGCAGATCAATTTCTCAACCCTACTCGGACTGAGACACCATATATATAGAAGGTTGAGGTAAAATGGGGGGAATTGAGCAAAGAGTGGGAGGAATATTAATGACTTTTTTGAAACAGGGGTGTGGTTTGGATCCAGAACTGAGGCAACACTCCTTTTCAGTCCTTTTTGGGGTTCTTCTGGTTGTTGTCATGGCAATTGTCAACTGTTGTGGTGCTGGGGGATGTGTCTCTTAGCATGCTAATGTATTACGGTGACTGTATAAAGAGGGCTCGGTTCACTAGAGGTCAGCAGGTCTTCTGCCATTTGGGCCTAGTTGGTTCTAACCAATTCTTTAGAAAGGTCTTTAGGAGCAGCTTTGTCCTTTCCTAATAGGGCCAGAAACTCAGATAAGGGTAGTTAGTTTCCACATGAGGGAGGGGCAGGGTTATGATTCTGGGGCAACACTCTTGGTAACAAATGTGTCCAAATATCCAATTTCTGGTGAAATTCTGTGATTCTGTCTTTAAATATTGCACCTTTTCTCTCTCCCAACTGCCTCTAGTCAGGTCATCATCACCCTCTCTCACCCTAGTATTTTAATACTGCCCTGTTACCTTTACCTTCAGTACCGTTTAGATAACATGACAGCTAAAGTAGTATTCTGAGAGACAGTCATCTTAGAACCTTGCTCTACAGCTCTCATAGGCTCACCGTTGGGAGTTGTCGACTAAAAAATAGTCACAACCTGAAAACTGAGAGTTCTTAGGACTTCAATCCTGGAGGCAGCATCTCAAGTAGTTCTGAGAAATTGCCCCAAGGAGGTGGGGAAGGAGTCAGATTTTATAGAAGTGTGCAGCAAAGGAGGCAGATAGTCTGAACATGAAAGATTATTGTTAATTAAGGAAAGCCAGATATCTCAAACTAAGGAATTTAGTGCTCTTCTATACGTGGGACAGTGACAGGCTTTATTTCCTTGGACTCCAAAATCACTGCAGATGGTGACTGCAAACACAAAATTAAAAGACTCTTTTTCCTTGGAAGACCAGCTATGACCAACCTAGACAGCCTATTAAAAAGCAGAGACATTACTTTGCCAACAAAGGTACATATAGTCAAAGCTATGGTTTTTCCAGTAGTCATGTATGGATGTGAGACTTGGACCATAAAGAAGGCTGAACGCCAAAGAATTGATGCTTTTGAACTGTGGTGTTGGAGAAGACTCTTGAGAGTCCCTTGGACTGCAAGGAGATCAAACCAATCAATCCTGAATATTCATTGGAAGGACTGATGCTGAGGCTGAAGCTCCAATACTTTGGCCACCCTGATGCAAAGAACTGACTCATTGGAGAAGACCCTGATGCTGGGAAAGATTGAGGCTAGGAGGAGATGGGAATGACAGAGGATGAGATGGTTGGATGGCATCACCGACTCATTGGACATGAGTTCGAGCAAGCTACGGGAGATAGTGAAAAACAGGGAGGCCTGGCGTTCTGCAGTCCATGGGGTTGCAAAGAGTAAGACACAACTGAGCAACATGGAAGATAGTACCCTCAGGGCTTACTGAAATCATTTCTTTCACTTGTTTCTTAGCTATCTAGGGCCAGCATCCTGCGCCCATCTGTTTTTACACCCCCTATCCCTCATCTGTAGAGAGTGGCTGTAGCCTGATAGCAAGTATTCTCCTTTTTGAATTCCCTTAGGGCTCACTGGCTTATATTGGAGGGATGTAATGGCTGATGACTGTGACAGCCTTAAGTTCCTTGGCTAACAGCTGCTTTATAGCAGGCATTGTTCTTCCTCTTGGGGGCTCTCCAGGCTCAGAAATTCACATTTGGAGGCCTGAAATCTCTGATGGCTGTTTCATCCTTGTTTATTGATGTGGCAGGAGATATTCCATTTCACACAGTATAATACATTTAAGGTCATTAGTCTGGCTTTTGAGGGCCTAAAAATAATGTATCAAGGTAAGTATTCTCAATATGCAACTTGCTTTGAGCAAACTGAAGTGCTTTGAGCGAATCTCTAGTTTTAACAAACCCTGTACCTTTGCCTCTTTGAATATCTTTCTCCTTCTTCTATCTGTTAAAAGTCTACGTAGCCCCAGAGATGGTACTTTACACATAACTGGAATCTGCATAAAAATTTTGTAAATAAAATTTCAATTTATATTAGTGACTGCCCATTTATACTTACATATATATTTTTCACATATTTTCTATTTTAGTGTAAATTTATATACTCAGGAAACATACATAAAGATTCTGGTGTCAGTATTATTTGACCTGATTGTTTTAATGATTATATAGCATGTATTGAATAATATATTATGATTTTCCGTTATGATCTTTTACAACTGGTCTTTTGGGTTGTTCCCAATATTTTGCTAATATAAATAGTGCTATGATGAGTATCCTGGTGCCTGGATCTTTCTGTGTATGTAAATATTTTCCCAGGTAAATTCCTGAATTACTGAATAGAAGAGTTGCATATTTTAAGGTTTTTAGTGTATATTGAGAAGGTGTCCTCCAGAAAGGTTGTTTAAATTTAATTCCCATTTGTAAGTCTGGCAACAAATACTGTCAGTTGTTTTCCTTGAGGTGACAATCTCACTTTGTTCATTTTGAAGAAAATGTCTATCAGATACCCAAGTCCGAGTAACTAGTTTATAAGTCATTCATTTCCTTGTACTTATAAACAGCCTTTCAAGAAAAAAACACAGTTTGATATGCAAATCAAACAATTGCCTAAATGTTTTTCCTCAGGGCAACCATCTTACTTAACAGCATAAGTGTTTTTGAGAACTTCCCATTTGTCACACAGCATATAAAAAAAAAGTCCTGAAACCAAGGGTTCAGGTTTAAGAAAGTTGTTTTTTCTACTTCAGGAAGGATATTCTCAAATGAAACCAATTCCCTCCACCCCCATGAGTCTGTGATGGTGAAGAATATCATGATTGACACCACTGCCTTGATATGTGCTAAGATGCAGTTTTACCCACATTGCTTTTTCAAAAACCGTTGCAAATGTCAACAAAGTGAAAAAGGTAAATAACATCTAGTGTTACTGAATTGACCAGAAAGTTCATTCAGGTTTTCCCATAAGACATTATGGGAAAACCTGAATGAACATTTTAACCAACACAATATTATGATGCTAGTCAAGATCTCATGAGTTTCTGGGCATCGGGATTCTCCAGAGGTCTATAGACAACACTTGGAGAACGTTTTTCTAAACCATCCCTGCATATGCTCTCATTCTATCTCTCCCTTGTTGGCTAATTGAATCTACTTTTTAGTTTTTCAGAGCAGTGTAAGAGTGTCTAGTTTTGATCAGAAAAAAATGGTAGCGTCTCATGGAGCTGGAGTCAAGTTGCTTTTATGTTACTTTTCTCCCACGCCAGGTTCATCGTTGGGTCAACTATGAATCCATGCTGAAAGAATGCCTGGTGGGCAGGATGGCCATGAAACCTGCTCTTCCTAAAGGTACGTGGATCCAGGGCTAAACTGGCATTGGTGTTTGACACAGGTGGACCATCTTTTAGAGGGATTTCAGCAAATATATTTAAATAAATCACTAAATCATTCTCATTTCACTGGCCTCCTAGTCTAGCCACTATAAAGGTTTTTCGTTAGTTCTTTAGAATGAAACAGTGACTTTACTTGAAAAATTTGACTGTTTTGAGAGAACTTTCATAGTGTGGGGAATAAACATAATGGAAGTGAAAGGACTTTATTTACTCGGTTTTTGTTAGTCTTTTGTTACAAGACTCTATGTAACAAGTCTCGTTACGTACAGTAGCTTGAACCCTTGATTAGAGTTGACTTTTAGACTAGTTTTCTAGAGTGTAATTGTTTGAATATGCAATTGTATTCCCATGACTCAAAAATCAGAAAGTATAAAAAGTTATACAGTGAAATTTTTCTTCCCATCTTTATCTCCCATTCCGTGACTATTTATCATAGACAACCCATGTTCTGATTTTAAAGTACTTTTTAAAAAAACCCATTTCTTGCCCTTACCTTGACCACTGCCACTCTGCAATCAGCACAGTGTTGGAGAGCATCTCTTTACTCCTAAGCTTCTTTTAGAGCAGTGCCCTTTGCAAAGTTGCAACCTGCAGTAGGAGTGGCAGAAGTCCTTTACTATGGATGGAATGGAGTCATTTCTTTTGAACAACTCTTGATTTTGACATCAAAGTAGGAGTAAATTGGCTTGTTTGACCTGACTCTTCTACTATTTATGTAGTTAAATGAGTTTTGTATTTCCAGGCTTTATTGATGGAGGCCTCCATTGGCTGTGTAAAAATAGCATCAGCTTACCTAGATTTGAACCCTTGTTCCATGGCCTTTGACAGTGCCATAAAGATGACTCTTTCTATCACTGAACCTCAAGTTTTTTTAATCTGTGCAAAGATTGATAGGGCTAATAATTCATATGAGTAAATTAGCATGATAGCAGTCTAGCAGATACTCAAAAAGGCTTTTTTCTTTCTACTAATACTACTACAAAACAAATAAGCGATACATGTATATAGGCAAACTTCAGAAGTATTGCAAGTTTGGTTTCAGACCTCCACAATAAAGCAGATACCACAGTAAAGGAAGTCACATGAATTTTTTGGTTTCCTAGTGCATATAAAAGTTACATTTACCCTCTACTATAGCCTGTTAAATCTGCAATAGCAGTATGTCTGCAAAAACAATGTACATACCTTAATTGAAAAATGCTTTTGTATTGCTCATCCTGCTCGTGATGCCAGTTGTGTTGCTGTTCATACTGTTTGCTGAACCCAGGGTAGGCAAGGCAAAAGCTACGAGGCTGGAAGGAGATTCGAGAAGCTATAAGAAGTGCAGACACGTTTATTCTCTCCTGGATGATGCAGCGGCCATAGCAGCAGCCACAACATAACCGTAACGCAGCCATAGCAGAACCATAATATAACCTCGTATAACATGATCATGGTGTCATTCCAGTGTAGCCTCAGTGCTGCATCAGCCAGGGCTTTCATGGTGAAACTCATACAGGTGTACCACACAAGGTAGCCTGTGACCAAGGGCGCACCTCATGACGCTCATGTGCAGTGCTAAAAGTGATCTCAGCTATTGCATAATCATTATTTACGAAACGTAGGGCAAGAGTGAGAGGCCGTGGGGTGAGAGAGCCTGACCACGCCATCTTGGCTAATTTGCTCTTTCCCTACAACTTTGTTACTGAAAAAAAACCTAACCATCATCTGAACCTTCAGCAAGTTGTAATCTTTTTGCTGGTGGAGTGTCTTGCCTTGATGTTGATGGCTGCTGACTTATCAGGGTGGTGGTTTGTTCCTGGAGTTGGGGGCAGCTGTGGAGTTTCTTAAGATAAGACCACAATGAAATTTGCCACATTGATTGATTCTTCCTTTCATGAATGATTTTTCTGTATTATATAGACCTATTTGATAGCATTTTACCCACAGTAGAACTTTCAAAATCAGTCAGCCCTCCCAAACACTGCTGCTGCTACTATATCAACTGAGTTTATGTAATACTCTAAATCCTTTGTTGTCATTTCAATAACCTTCATAGCATCTGCACTAGGAGTAGGTTCCATCTCAGGAAACCACTTTTTGTGCTCATTCATAGGAATCAACTCCTCATCTATCAAGTTTCATGATGAAATTGTAGCAACCCAGTCACATTTTCAGGCTTTACTTCTAATTCTAGTTCTCCTGTTATGTCCACCACATCTGTAGTTACTTACTCCACCGTAGTCTTGAAGCCCTCAGAGTTATCTTTGAGGGTTAGAATCAACTTCTTCCAAACTGCTCTTTAAGTTTGTATTTTGACCTCTTCCCATGAATCATGAATGTTCTTGGTGGCATCTAGAACAGTTACTCATTTCCAGAAGGTTTTTAGTTGACTTTGCCAAGATCCATCAGGAGACTCATTATCTATGGCACCTATATAGCCTTATAAAATATATTTCTTAAATAATAAGACTTGAAAATCAAAATGACTCTTTGATCCACAGGCCACAGAATGGATGTTGTGCTATTGTTGTTGTTTAGTCACTCACTCGTGTCTTGACTCCTTTGTGACCCCATGGACTATAGCCCACCAGGCTCCTCTGCCCATGGAATTCTCCAGGCAAGAATACTGGAGGGGGTTGCCATTTCTTCTGCAGGGGATCTTCTTGTCCCAGGAATCAAACCTGCGTCTTTTGCTTGGCAGGCACTTTCTTTACCGCTGAGCCACAAGAGAAGCCTAGATGTTGTGTTAGCAGGCATGAAAACAGCATGAATCTTGTACATCTCCATACTGTTTGATATAGAAAACTTAGCTTTCAGCCTGTCTTGTCTTTTGTCATGCCTTCCTCACTAAGCCTAATCATTTCTAGCTTTTGATTTAAAGTGAGAGTCGTGGAACTCATCCTTTCACTTGAACACTTCAGGGCCATTGTAAGGTTATGATGTTCATGGGCCTAATATCAAATTGTTGTGTCTCAGGGAATAGAGATGCCCAAGGAGAGGAAGAGAAAGGGAAATGGCCAGTCCATGGAACAATCAAATCATACACATTTATAGATTAAATTTTCCATCTTACATGGGTGTGCAGTTCATGGTCCCCCCAAATAATTACAGTGGTAACATCAGATCACTGATCACAGATCACCATAACAAATATAATAATGAGGAAAAAATTTTTGAAATATTTCCAGAGTTACCAAAACGTAACCCAGAAACCTGAAGTGGGCAAATGCTGTTGGAAAAATGGCCCCAGTAGACCTGCTCTATACAGGGTTGCCACAAGCCTTCAGTTTTTTAGGAATGCTGTATCTGCAAAGTGGATAAAGCAATGCACAATAAACGAGGTCTGCCGGTACACCAAAAGCAAATTAGTTTGAACTTTAGTGTCTGACAGTTCTTCCAAACCAGGTTACTTTTGCAAACAAATCCCTTTCTTAATTGCTCCAGAGCTCACCAGATCACTGCTGGCAGGGAACACGTTCTTAACTAAAATTTCTAAGTGACTAATTTTACTTCATCCTAAATATTACATGTCTCGTGTACACAAGCTGGTACTAAAGGTCACATGCTTCTCTGTAATACCATTCAGGATGGTCAGAAAGTGTCCCAGCTCCTTAGGCTTCTGTGTCATAGGCATGAAACAAATGAAAGGACTCAGGATTTCCTTCCTTCCTGCCTGGAAATGAAACACAGAGAACCTTCAAAATGTTTCACCAAATACAGCATTAAAATGAGCAGATTCCACAGGGAAGTTGCCAGGTTAAGGGAAAAAGAGTAGTTAGAAGGAGCAATCCAAAGTGATAAGCTAGCTCTCATACCTTCACTTTCAGAAAATACTTAGGAGATACTTGGAACTTAGAGCCACACAGGAATTTTAATGGTCACATAGGAAAGAAAGATCAGATCTTGGGTCTGTAAAGGGAAGGAATTAGAACTGAGATCCCTGCCTGTGGCTTGGCTCCTGAAGTCTGTATAATCAGTGAAATGAGAAGGCTTAATGGAAAAATCTGTCCCAACAACAAAGGGAGATGTCAGGATAGTCTACCTTGACCTTGTTTATGAGGTGACAGGGGAGAGGAAAGAGAAGTTTCCTTTGAGAATTTGTAGCCACAGTCTTGCCCATATATGAGTTGGGAATTCAAATATTTACCACCTATGTAGTCTTAGAAACTTCAAACCAGGAAGTAAAATGGTCTCCCATTACTGGTTTCCCAGGCTGCTTGGCAGATTTATAGATACCTTTTTAGCGGTGGAAAAACTTTCAATCTAAAACCCTCAAAATTCCCACAGGTATAGAGCAGCAGTTATTAGCGTACAGTGAAAAATCAAACAACGCTTGAGGAAACAAGTCGGCAGAAATAAAGGCAGAATTTCACCCCTTGGACTTTATTATTTGTATACATTTGTTTGATGTGATTAGGAAATAAGAATAAATTAATAACATAGTAAAGAAGGAGACTAGTAATTGTGTAGAATTGAAAAAAATAGAACCTCTGGAAATGAAAAATCGAGCTGGTGAAATAAAAAAGTGCATAACATGAATAGTGAGAGATTAGACATAGAACAGTCCAGTGAACTATAAGATTGAGCAGCAGAAATTGGACAGGATGTGGTACAGAGAAACAAAATGATAGAAAAACATTCAAGAGCCACAGGGAACACAGTAATAAAATCTAACGCTTATAATCAGATTTCCAGACGGAAGTAGTAGTGAGAATGAGGAAGAGGCATCTGAATGGCTGAGAGCTTTCCAAAATTCATAAATCACAGATCTCAGAGATAGCAAATTCACCAAATCCTCATCAAGATAAATAAAACGAAATCTATACATAATCTCTTTGTAGTCAAATTGAAGAACACCAGGACAATGAGAAAGTATGAAAAACATCCAGAGAGAGACAGGGTCACTGAGAAACCATAAATTGACAGCTAATTACTCGTGTAATTTACTAGCTGTTACAGCTAATTTATTAGAATATCAATAGAAGACAGAAGCCAATAGAACATTACCTTGAACGTTCTGAGAGAAAATATGACAACCTAAATTTATTTAGTAACAAGGTTGAAATAAAGTTAGTTGGATGGGAAGGGAGGTGGGAGGGGGGTTCAAGATGGGGAACACATGGACACCCATGGCTGATTCATGTCAATGTATGGTAAAAAACCACTACAATATTGTAAAATAATTAGCCTCCAATTAAAATAATTAATTAAAAAAGGCTAACAAAAGCAAATTTATGAAACCAAAATCAGCAGGGTTGAGGAAACTGAGGATTTGACTGAATCTCAGTGGTAAAGAACTAAACCGTCATGAGTATTCCTTCTGCTTCTCACCACCTGGTTCAGCAAAGTGCAAACGTATTTCTTACCCAGAATGAGACACGGACTCTGAAGTACTGTGCATTCATAAATTAAAAGTTCCCTTTTTCACACTGTCTGTAGCCCTGAGTTTGATTCCTGAGGCTGCATGATCTGTAGAAAGCGCACAGGTTTCATACAGACAAACACGGCTTCAGATCTCATCTCTGCCTCAGATTACACTCATATGCTTTTGTGATCTTCAGCATCAGTTAACAGACCTGAGTTTTGTTTTGTTTTGTTTTTCTTCAGCAGTATAAGGGGGTTTAAGAATGAAACATCCCAGAGTCATTGTGAAGATTAAATAATGTTTGCTAACCACTCGATGCGTTAGAAGCAACAATTAGTAGGGACAGTAGAAGTGGGTGTTGCTATTAGTGGCTGCCTTTGCCCCTCTGTTCCTGTGATGCTAAGGCTGCTTATGTTTTCTGTTCCCTTTTTGTATCCTTGTAATTATCAGCATGTACTGATGTGTCTTACCGTGGCTCTGTTTCTGGGAAGAATCAAGTATTATTATCATTATTGACAGAGCATGTGAGAGCATGGTTGTGAATCTCTGTTTCACTACAAAGCCTTTGGGGATTATAAATGTTTTGCTGGGGTATGGCTGGTAACAGGTAGTGATATAAGGCAACTTGGAAGGTATTAGGGAGCAAAGACAAGGTTTCTGCAGGACCATGTTGATTGCAAGTAAATGGATCAGGTTTGTTTGTTGTTTTTTTTTAAACAGTAGAGACTTGAAAATCTAACAAGTTACAGTTTGAATTGCAGGCTAACAAGAGGAGTAGATCATGTAAAAGGGACAAAGTAACTGAAGAGAAGGGTTTAATGTGTCAGAAATAAAGAATATTCTTTATTTTAAGGAATTATTTATTAATTAAAGTGAAATATTTTTCAAGAATATTTCGTAAGCCTTTTATCTATAGGCAGAGTTGATCATTGCAGTCTACTGGCCTGAGACTTAGGGATAGAACTGTTAGATGGGGTAGCAGTGTCATTGTTTCCAAACTGGGATAGATTTGAGAAAGAATGAGGCTTCTGTTAGTAGTTACACTAGTTCAAAAGAGGGCAGGCAGTAAACCGTGACTCTCTGTGGCAAACTCAAGCATGTATTCACATGCTCTAATCTGCAATTAGAACTTCTAGATGAAATGGAAACAGAGAGATGAAATGGGAATAGAGAATGAAAACAGAGACAGTAGGCAGTAGATGGAGACTTGCTAACATGAGGATTTACAAGGGGTTGGGAGGGACGATGGATATACTGAAGAGAAATTTTGTACATGGACTTCTTTCCATGCAAGATCCCCGACACCATATTTTAGGTGGGGTGACTGCCAGACTCCAGTGCAGGGAGGATCCAGAAGTAGCATTTCATAGGCATCCCCACAGCTGAGCAGATTTGAGAGGACATTTTTCCATTTATTACCTGGCTTCTAATGGGAGAGTGATGTCTGAAAAGAACATAGAAGAGCTAACTGTCAGAATATAAAACAGGTAGTACTGGTAGTACTTATCAAGCCAAAAATCTGTGTGCTTTTTATAATCCTTTGTTTAAAAAGGATTGTAGTTTGTTTCATGCTTTAGAAAGATATCAATAACGAATAAAAGGAGAAACTTTGCCTGAAAAGGTGAGCTTCAGTCACTGCTGATTTATTTATGTGAAACACTTCATTCTCTGGAAATGATGAGAAATGTTCTTGCTTTGTGCCCTTCTTTTTAATCCTTTGCTATCTCTGGTATAACCACTGGCCACATGTGGCTGGCTAGTGAACATGGGAATTCTCTCCATATTGAAATGTGCTGGAAGTGTAAGTGCTACATTTTAAGAATTAGGATGAAAAATTGTAAAATATCTCATAACTTTACATTGATTACATTGTCATGTGCAAATGATAATATTCTGAATATGTTGTATTAAGTAAAAATATATTATTAAAGTTAATTTGACCTGTTCTTTTTGTACTTTGTTAATGTGGTTATGTGGTATGGATGTGAGAGTTGGACTATAAAGAAAGCTGAGCCCTGAAGAATTGATGCTTTTGAACTGTGGTGTTGGAAAAGACTCTTGAGAGAGATCCAACCAGTCCATCCTCAAGGAGATCAGTCCTGGGTGTTCATTGGAAGGACTGATGTTGAAGCTGAAATTCCCAATACTTTGGCCACCTGATGTAAAGAACTGACTCATTGGAAAAGACCCTAATGCTGGGAAAGATTGAAGGTGGGAGGAGAAGGGGACGACAGAGGATGAGATGGTTGGATGGCATCACTGACTCAATGGACATGGGTTTGGGTAAACTCCAGGAGTTGGCAATGGACAGGGAGGCCTGGAGTGCTGCAGTCTATGGGGTCGCAAAGAGTTGGACACGACTAAGCAACTGAACTGAACTGAACTGATTGTGGTTTTTAGAAAATTTTAAATTATACTTGTGACTTGTATTATATTTCTTCTGGACAGCACTGTTCCAGACCTAAATGTACTTTTAAAATTTTAATTTTGAGGGAGGGCCTCACTGCTTGGTTTATGGGATGTTACTTCCCAGGCCAGGGATTGCACCCAGCCCAGGTGGTGAAAGCACCGAGTCCTAACCACTGGACAACCAGGGAATTCCTGTTATTTCCTGGTTTTCAGTAATTATTTATTGAAAAAGAAAATGACAAAACCCCAGCTGAAATCATTTTTTTAAATAGTCACATTTTCTTTATATATAGGTATATATATGTAAATGTATATTCAGTTAAAGAATATATATTCTTTAATTGCAATATAGTTGATTTACAGTGTGTTCATTTCTGCCACACAGAAAAGTGAATCACTTACACACACACACACACACACACACACACACACACAGAGAGACAATCTGTTTTTGAAATTCTTTTCTATTATGGTTTATTATAGGATGTTGAATATGGTTCTCTGTGCCAAACAGTAGGACCTTGTTGTTTATCCATCCTATATGTAATAGCTTACATCTGCTAACCTCAAACTTCCACTCCATCCCTTCCCTACCTCCCCTTCCTCTTGGCAAACATAAGTCTGTTCTTTATGTCTGTGAGTCTGTTTCTGTTTTGTAGATAGGTTCATTTGTGTCAAATTTTAGACTCCACATATAAGTGATATCATGTAGTATTTGTCCTTCTCTTTCTGGCTTAATTCACTTAGTATAAGTGCATCCATGTTGCTACAAATGGCATTGTTTTGTTCTTTTTCCTGGCTGGATAGTGTTCCATTGTATATATGTACTACATCTTTTTTGTCCATTCATCTGTTGATGGACATTTACATTGTTTCTATGTCTTGGCTAATGTGACTCTTGTTGCTGGGTGTGCCTGTATCTTTTTTAATTAGAGTTTTCTCTGGATATATGCCCAAGAGTGGGATTGCTGGTAATTGTTCATTCGCTCAGCCATGTCCCACTCTTTGCAACCCCAGCATGGACTGCAGCATGCTAGGCTTCCCTGTCCTTCACTCTCTCCTGGAGTTTGCTCAGGCTTATGTCCATTGAGTCAGTGATGCCATCCAACCATCTCATTCTGTGTCACCACCTTCTCCTCCTGCCTTCAGTCTTTGCCACAGCATCAAGGTCTTTTTTAATGAGTCAGCTTTTCGCATCAGGTGGCCAAAGTGTTGGAGCTTCGGCTTCAGCATCAGTCCTTTCAATGAATATTCAGAGTTGATTTCCTTTAGATTGACTGGTTTGATCTCCTTGCTGTCCAAGAGACTTTCAAGGGTCTTCTTCATCATATGGTACCCTAGCACCATCATATAGTAATACTGTTTTTAGATTTTTGAGAAACCCCTACACTGTTTTCCATACTAGTGACTGTACCAATTTATATTCCCACCAACAGTGTAGGAGATTCCCTTTTCTCCACATCCTTTCTAGCATTTATTTGTAATGATGGTCATTCTGTAAAATAGTCACATTTTCTAATGGCAAAGCTCATGTCAGAAATGTGTATATGTGTGTGTGCACGCAAACACTTGTGCTTGCTCAGTCCTGTCTGACTCTTTGTGACCCATAAACTGTATCCTGCCAGGCTCCTCTGTCCTTGAAATCGTTCAAGCAAGAATACTAGAGTGGGTTGCCATTTCCTTCTCCAAGGAATCTTCCCAACCCAGGGATCGAACCCAGAGCTCTTGTATCTCCTGTATTGGCAGGCAGATTCTTTACCACTAGCACCACCTGGGTGTTTCTTCTTAATTTCTCATAGGTTTATCATGGTTTCTAATATTAATGCTTTATGTTTTGAGTTTTCATGCCTGTTTTCTCAAGCAGCTGCTGACTATAAAGCACTTAGAGCCATAGATCAGGAGAATACTTTTGAGGTGGAAGAGGAATTCTGTTCTAACAACCTCAGTTAAAAGCTCAGATACTGAAGCTTATAGGTATATATACCTTCCTTAACTAATAATAGTTACTTATTTGGAAAATTTCACCCTTGAAAGAAATCCTGGGTACTTCTTTTTGTAAGGTAGAGATCACCTCATTAAAGTTTTGAATAATATATTTTCCTTTGGTATACACCAGTGGTTCTTGGATTGATTTTTCTCCCTGCCAGACATTTGGCAGTGTCTAGAGACACTAGAGGCTTCCCAGGTGACTCAATGGTGAAGAATCTGCCTGCCAATCCTGGAGCTGCAAGAGATGTTGGTTCGCTCTTTGGATTAGGAAGAGCCCCTGGAGGAGGAAATGGCAACCCACTCTAGTATTCTTACCTGGAGAATTCCATGGTCAGAGGAGCCTGGCAGGCTACAGTCCATGGGTTCTCAAAGAGTTGGACATGACCGAGTGACTTTCACCTTCCAGAAAGCAGAGGCTCTTATCAGAGTAATGCACTCTAACCAATGTTATAAGAAGATGCAAATTTTCTTGGCCTTGGAGCCAACCAAATAGTAGAATTAGTTAACAAGACAGAATGTTAAGTTTTTTGTTAAAGAGGAAAGTATCTCATGCCTAAAATGACTCAGATGTGAATATGCTTCATAGTAAAGAATAGTCTGTCTTATTTCTGTGAATCAGTTTTCCAAAAGAATTGCAAAGATAAGACTTGTAGAGTTTTAAAAGTTTTTTAGATTGTTGAAGTAGGTGTTCCCTTCTTGCTGGTACTTCTTATATTAAAGAAAAAAAAAAGCTCAGAAGAAAGTGGCTAATTTAGCAGGATCTGACAGGTTCAAATCAATTCACATCAGATGGTAAGTAATCATAGGAGATGATTTTTTTCTTTCCCCTAGACACAAATTACTTGGGAGAAGTATTTAAAATATGTGAGCCTCTTAGATAAAAACAAATTATTTTACATGATCAATGAGATTCATCGAACTGCCAAATATGCTGTGCACTGAAAATAGACTTAATTTACTTTTGTTATGGTGAGTTTGCTATTTGTTCTAAGATAAAACCAATGATCACAAGTACAGTAGCAAAGACAGGTGAAATTGGATGGAGGTCAGTTGCCAAGCCAGACCATCAGTGATCCCTTGCAAACTAATGACTAGATTTTTATCTAGAGATTGAGAAACAAAACTCATTTTGAGACATAATTTAAATGGTCTTTAGGTCTTGTGTCTTTTGTGAGAAAGTATTAACTCTCTCAATGGCATATTAAGAAAAACGGTGTTCAGTTCAGGGGATATAAAGTTTAACCTCAGCTTTACTGCTGAAGAGCCATGGGTTTCATTCAAGTCCTGACCTCTATTTTCAGCCTTCAGTGAGGAGAATGGATGATAATTTGGTGTGTGTTGTTAAGATCCCTTTCAGCTCTGAACTTTTTTCAGTAAAATGGGAAAAATAAATTAAAAGAATGATTATCTGACCTCCTTAATCATAGTTATTTTATGACATGTGAGTGACAAGTGGTAGTAATTTTATGAGATCTCTGCTTGATTGAAAATTAGAATATAAAAAAATTTGAAAGCTTTGATGTACATATTTTGGTTTCCTTTTCTACAAAACAAGGTGATATCGTGTTAACAAGTAATGTCTATCAATTCAGTTTACTTCTTGAATATTTTGTGTTAGCTTGCATTTTTTTTTTTTTTTTTTAATAAAACTCTGGCAACTTGCTGAGGGTTTTATTTTAACATATGGTTATAAAACTTATGGTGATCAAGGTATAATATAGATTTGTGAGCTGGTTGCCATCCTGAAAGAAAACACCCATTAAACCTTTTCTGGCTTGTAACCCTAATGATTGATTGTACTGATATACAAGTGAAAATCTTAACATATTTCAGCACTTGGCCATTTAAATTTGAATAATCATTTTAAGTGCTCACCTAGTTAAGAGAGAAAGGTAGTAAGGTATCTTTCTTTGGGTTAATATGTATGTTTCTGATATAAAGTGTAATCTAATCAATTTTGGATAGTGTTGACTAATTTAGATAATGACAACCTGGAGAAAACTCTGGTATTTATGTGCATTCTAAAGAAATTCACCAAGATATTAGGGGGGAAAAAATCCAGAAAAGGAGGGGAAAGCCCAGTGAATTCTGAGACAAACATCTGCAGAAATGACTTGGCAGTCTTAAGAGATGAAATGACTTACTTAAAAGATGGGCCGTATGTTTATCTCCTTATTTCTCTCCTCAGGGCTTTTCTTGAAGAAAGCCCTTCTAGAAGAGGGCTAGTATCCTTATGTCAATAATATAAATTGATCTTCTCTGATGTTACACTTTTCTTACCTAACTTTTATTTTCCTAAACTGCTGTACAGACTACCATGAGGAAAAGAAAGTCTTAAATGGTAAGTCATATACATTTATAGTAAAAAACTGAATCATATTCACATGATTGTATACAAAATTGCCTTACAGAATTATTTGGGATATTTAGATATTTTTATGCAAAAGATGTGCTTACTTGCCTAAGCTTAGAGGATTTGGTAGGACTCTGTAGATCCCTTATTGAAGCCATGACTCTTTCTATAGTCCTTTCTATGGCATCTCTGAACTTGTGTTAATCTGTCCTCAGCTTGAATACTGTAAGTCCCCTATATAGGAACGAGTTCTGTTCCAAGAGTGTCTTCATAAGTCCAATTTGTTCATAAGTCCGACAAAGATAGTCTAGGTACCCAACTAACACAATAGGCTATATAGTAGTGTACTATAACAGGTTTATAATACTTTTCACACAAATAATACATAAAGAAAACAAAAAATAAAGAAAACATTTTTAGTCTTATAATACTTTGAAAAGTACAGCAATACCAGCTGCATCACTTCTGCTTTTGCACTTGCTTCCAAGTATCCTGGGCTTGAAATAAAGATACTGTACTAGTGTACTCTCTACCCAGCTTCCCAGGTGGCACTAGTAGTAAAGAACCCAGCTGCCAATGCAGAAGGCATGAGAGATACAGGTTCAGTCCCTTGGTGGGGAAGATCCCTTGGAGGAGGGCATGGCAGCCCACTCCAGTATTCTTGCCTGGAGAATCTCATGGACAGAGGAGGCTGCAAAGCTATAGGCCATGGGGTCGCAGAGAGTCAGACACAACTGAAACAACTTGGCACACATGCGCTCTATACAGAACTGTACAGTAAAGTACACAAAAGCACAACCACTTGTAGAGGACGCACACCTGTGACAATGTACACTATACACATGAACTGACTTACATGATTGGACACGTGAATGCACGTTTGCATCTTTGAAAGTTCAAGACTTGAAGGTTCTTATGTAGGGGACTTAACTATACTTGCATTGACTAGGAGTTCCCCCCTCCGATGCCAGGCTGAGGGCACCTCTTCCTCAGGCACAGGGCTCTCCTCCAGTGTCTATGCAGATACTGAGTAGCCTATTAATCCCCTCTCCTCTGGGCTCGGCAGCTCTCCTCAGCCATTCACTATGATTTGGAATCATGACTGACACTACCCCTAACCCCCTCAAAAATTTGGTGTGAGACTTTCAAAACTGCCTGGGGCTACTCTGACTGAACTGTAATACTAATATATGTTTTAAAATGCATTTTTTTTCCTTCCTGTTTTGGACAAGAAAGTTATAGAAATTCAGCTAACAAGCTAGATTGCCAGATGAATTACCTCTTCTTTTTCAAGTAGAGGAAATAGTCTTCTTATAGACTAATTGTATACAGTTTGTGATGTGCCACCTGAAGTTGTTTGTCTGACGGGGTCACCTCATTAAAGGGAGGACTGTTCTTGGATTTCAGCTGATACTTTACTCTTCCATGATACTAGGCAAACAGCCTTTCCTTAAAGGCTAATTACTGATTGGGTATTTTCTTTCCCGCCACATTGATGCATGGCATTTAACATCTCAGTTAACAGTGGCCTTAAAAATGTGATATTGCATTGTCCAGTGGTCTGGCCAGCACAGTTACCTCTTTTATATGAATATGTATGCCTCAAATATTTGGCTCACATAAGTGTATATGGTTAAGTCTGTGTGTTTACAGACGTCATCTGCCTGCCTTCTGTGTCATCATTTAAACGTCATTTAAAACACTAAAGCCAGCATTCCTCTAGAGACTCAGTCTCTTCAAATTGACATAAGTCCATCAGTTCACTCAAGTTTTAACAGAAGATTCTCTGGACAAAAAGAATCTTGAAAACCTCTAAACTACCGTGTCTCCTAGGCGCCTCCCAACGCTGACTTTATATAATTACCATGACTTCTAATTGAGAATTCGAAGACTCGCCAAAGCCTAATTTTTTTTTTTTTCCCTGCACAAAGAGTACACTCCTATTGTGGAAGAAAAATAGTTAATGTTTACAGAATCTTTGAAGCTCTTCCCTGTTCTCAGAGTTTTCAAAAACCAGAGCCTTGGTGGCCATTTAAAATGTGATGTTGAGACACACCCACAAGAAAGTCTAAAATGAAAAAGACAGAATACCACATGTCAGTAAGGTAGTGGAGCAACCAGGCATCCGTACCCTTATGGTAAAAATTGTAAGTTGGTATGACCTTTTTGGAAAACTGTTTAGCAGTATTTACGAAAGCTAAACATACTCATGTCTTACATACCTACCAGATATGTAGATGGATGTTCTTTAGGAATGAGTGTGTACATGTACCAGGAATATTACATGTACAGCACTATACATAATAGCCAAAAACTGCCCAAACATCCATCAACAGTAGAATGAATAGATTCCAGTATATAGTATATGGTATATTCAGACAGTATAATAAGACTCAGTAGTAAAACAGAACAAACTACTAATGCATTCAGCAGCATGGATAACATCTCAGAAAGCTCCAGACCTGACTCATTGCTTACTGTTAACCATGCTAATTTGACACTAACTGTAATGTCTATGCAACTGTCCCAAAAACCCAGACCAAAAGAGAGCATGTTTTATAATTATACTTTTTTATAAAGGCCAAATGCAGGCAAAAACTAATCATGATGTTAAAAGTCAGAATAGTGATTATCTTGGGGGAGAGGTGGTGAATGGAAGGGCACAGGGAGGGTGATGGTTACAAGGGTATGATTTACAGATGAAAATTCATTGAGTAGTATATTTATGACTTGTCTCCTTTTATAATATTTCAATAAGAAGTTTACTGGAGAGATGGGGTGAAAAAAAGAAAAATGCTACATAGATGAACTGTAGCTATTTTGTTTATTTTTCTTTGTAAAGGCATGCTTCCTCAAAGCCAAGTGACAGATACACTTGCCAAAGAAGGTCCTAGTTCTCCAAGGTATGCTTTCTAGTTTTACTTTCTTTAAAGCTTAATCAGTTCTACACCAAAATATGCACATTAAAAAAAATGGCTCTAAGTTTGACTTATTGCTTATTATGTTAATCATGCTTTTTTGACACAGGAACTGCACTGCCTCATTTGTCAGGCATTGTTGAAAAATGAGCTGTTCCCTAAATACGAATTTTCAGCATAACTGAAGTTTAACCCGTTTTAAACACTACAACTTAAAAAAGAACTATTTAAAACTATTTTTTTCTGATTATCACGTATATATTCATGGTAGCAAACTTGGAAACACGGGGAAATACAGAAGAAAGTGATAAAAGTCGGCCCCATCAACCCTAGATATATACTCTTAATATTTGGTTTATTCCATCCACTTTGATTCATGTAGTACCCATCACCTTATTATTCTGACAGAATCTGTATTACAGTATATTCTGTGATCAATTTTGTAAGTCATGAAATATTCTGCAAAGGCATTTTTTGGTCTGTATTCCATCATATGATGGAAATTGATCAAGTATCCATAATTTATTCAACTGTAAAATGCTTCCCTAGTGGCTCAGTGGTCAAGAATCCTTCTGCTAATGCAGGAGATGCAGGTTCAACCCCTGGGTCAGGAAGATCCTCTAGAGAAGGAAATGGCAGCTCACGCCAGTATTCTTGCCTGAGAAATCCCATGGACAGAGGAGGAGCCTGGCAGGCTACAGTCCATGGGGTTTCAAAAGAGTCAGACACAACTTAGCAATTAAACACCAACAGCATTATTTTGTATGTCTAGTTTATCAGTTTTTTAATAAAACTTTTTGGAAACGTATTGTACTGTCTTAGTAAATTAAGCAATCCATGTATAATTTTGTTAATGATATTTCACATGCCCTAGGGTTGTGTGTGTTATTTGTCGTTTTCTCTTACCACCTTTCCCCACAAGGTGAGTCTGTAACAGTCGCATCCTGCTGTACTTGTTACATCTGTTAAGTTATTTCATGTACAATTTTAAGTTAAGGGCCTCGGGGTATCTCATGTAAGATTCACACTGGGGGCCTGTATACAGGTGATAAGAACAAAAACTGAATCAATTTGATCAGAAGCTTTACAAAACAGATGTTGTACCTTTTCCTTAAATTTTTGCTATTGACTGTTAAACATCCTTGGTGAGTTAATTTCATGGGTAATATAATTGTGATAGGGAAGAGTCAAGGTAATAAGTGTGTAGATTTTGTCATTTTCCTTCAGAAAACATGTGTTATTGCTCTGATACAAGGTATTTTAGATGTGTGACCTTTATAAAAAGTGCCTTGTCAAGGAGGTGGTTTGTTTTTATCCAAGTTGGTATACCTATAGTATCTGTCCATGTATTTGCTGGTATACATGAAGTATTGTTGTTGTTCAGTTACTAAGTTGTGTCTGACTCCTTGTAGCCCCATGGAGTACAGCAAGCCAGGCTTCCCTGTCCTTCACCATCTCCCAGAGTTTGCTCAAACTCATCATCATTGAGTCGATGATGCCATCCATCCATCTCATCCTCTGCTGTCCCCTTCTCCTCATGCCCTCAATCTTGCCCAGCATCAGGTTCTTTTCCAAGGAGTTGACTCTTCCCATCAGGTGGCCAAAGTATTGGAGCTTCAGCATCAGTCCTTCTATTGAATACTCAGGGTTGATTTCCTTTAGGATTGACTTGTTTGATCTCCTTGCAGTCCAATGGACTCTCAAGAGTCTTCTCCAGCACCACAGTTCAAAAGCATCAATTCTTTGGCGTTCAGCTGTTTTTATTGTCCAGCTCACATCTGTACATGACTATTGGAAAAACCATAGCTTTGACTATACAGACCTTTGTCAGCAAAGTGATGTCTCTGCTTTGTAAAACGCTGTCTAGGTTTATCATAGCTTTCCTTCCAAGGAACAAATGTCTTTTAATTTCATGGTTGCAGTCACCATTTGTAGTGATTTTGGAGACCAAGAAAATAAAATCTTCCACTTTTTCCTCTTCTATTTGCCATGAAGTGGTGGGACCAGATGCCACAATCTTCATTTTGTTAATGTTGAATTTTAAGCCGGCTTTTTTTCACTCTCCTTTTTAACCCTCATCAAGAGGCTCTTTAGTTCCTCTTCAATTTCTGCCATTAGAGTAGTATCATCTTCATGTCTGAGGTTATTGATATTACTGCCAGAAATCTTAATTCCAGTTTGTGATTTATCCAACCTGGCATTTTGCATGGTATTCTGCATATAAGTTTAAATAAGCAGGGTGACAGTATACAGACTTGACATACTCCTTTCCCGATTTTTGAACCAGTCTATTTGCCATTCCAGTTCTAACTATTGCTTCTTGACTTCTTGACCTGCATACAGATTTCTCAGGAGACAGGTAAGTTAGTCTAGTATTCCCATCTTTTTAAGAATTTTCCACAGTTTGTTGTGAACCACACAGTCAAAGGCTTTAACATAGTCAATGATGAGAAGTAGATGCTTTTCTGGAATTCCCTTGCTTTCTCTAATGGATGTTGGCAATTTTGATTTCTGATTCTTCTGCCTTTTCTAAATTCAACTTGTACATCGGAAAGTTCTTGGTTCACATACTGCTGAAGCCTAGCTTGGAGGATCTTGAGCATCACCTTGCTAGCATGTGAAATGAGTGCACTTTTATGGTTGTTTGAACATTCTTTGGCATTGCCTTTCTTTGGGATTGGAATGAAAACTGACCTTTTCCAGTCCTGTGGCCACTGCTGAGTATTCCAAATTTGCTGACGTATTGAGCTGACTTTAACAGCATCATCTTTTAGGATTTGAAATAGCTAAGCTCGAATTCCATCACCTCCACTAGCTTTGTTGGTGTAATGCTTCCTAAGGCCACCTTGACTTCACACTCCAGGATGTGTGGCTCTAGGTGAGTGACCACACCATTGTCGCTATTTGAGTCACTGCAGTATTTTTTGTATAGTTCTTCTGTGTTTTATTACCACCTCTTAGTCTCTTCTGTTTCTCGTAGGTCCTTGCCATTTCTGTCGTTTTATCATGCCCATTCTTGAATGAAATGTTCCCTTGATATCTCCAGTTTTCATGAAGAGATTTCTGTTCTTTTCCATTCTACTGTTTACCTCTTTTGTTTGCATTGTTCACTTAAGAAGGCTTTCTTTTCTCTCCTTACTATTCTCTGGAACTCTGCATTCAGGTGGGTATATCTTTCCTTTTTCCTTTGCATTTGGCTTCTCTTCTTTTGTCAGCTCTTTGGAAGGCCTCCTTAGACAACCAGTTTGCCTTCTTGCATTTCTTTTTCTTTGGGGTGGTTTTGATCAACACCTACTGTACAATGTTACAAACCTCTGTCCATAGTTTTTCAGGCACTCTGTGTACCAGATCTGATCCCTTGAATCTCTTTGTCACTTCCACTGTGAAATCATAACAGTTTTGATTTAGATCATATCTGAATGGCGTAGTGTTTTTCCCTACTCTTCAATTTAAGCCTGAATTTTTCAGTGAAGAGCTCATGATCTGAGCCACAGTCAGCTCCAGGTCTTATTTCTGCTGACAGTATAGAGCTTCTCCATCTTTGGCTGAAAAGAATATAGTCAGTCTGATTTCAGTATTGACCATCTGGTGATATCTATATGTGGAGTCACCTCGTGTCATTGAAAGAGGGTGTTTGCTATGACCAGTGTGTTCTCTCGACAAAACTCTGTTAGCCTTTGCCCTGCTTCATTTTGTACTTCAAGGCCAAACTTGCCTGTTACTCCAGGTATCTCTTGACTTCCTACTTTTGCATTCCAATCCCCTATGATGAAAAGGACATCTGTTTTTGGTGTTAATTCTAGAAGGTCTTGTAGGTCTTCACAGAACTGGTTAACTTCAGCTACTTTGGCATTAATGGTTGGGGCATAAACATGGAAGTATAGGCGTTTTAAATTGAGAAATAATTGCGAGTTATTTCATCTCACACTACTGATTATTTAGTGAAAAAGTTTCCCTCAGAAAATATATTTCTTACTGTAGGTTTTAAAATACATGTTTTATGTATATTATCATAGGTGAAACAGAATACCATTCCAGGTTCGATGCATGAGACAAATGCTCAGGGCTGGGGAAATGGGATGACCCAGAGGGATGGGAGGGGGAGGGAGGTGGGAGGGGGGTTCAGGATGGGGAACACATGTAAACCCATGGCTGATTCATGTCAATGTATGGCAAAAACCACTACAATATTGTAAAGTAATTAGCCCCCAACTAAAATAAATAAATTAAAAAAAAATAAAGTACATGTTTTAAATCATGTATCTATTGTGTCATATTGTATGTTTTTGACTGTATATATTTTAAAATTATATCTTTAATGGTTAATTTATGTTAATGCATATAATTATTCATTCTTTTTTTTAATATTTTACAGCTATGACTGGTTCCAAACAGACTCTTTAGTCACCATCATCATATATACTAAACAGAAGGTAAACATGTTTTTAACATCAGAAAAAAATAAATAATAAGCTACATGCAAGCACATTTCTGAGCACTCATCTTGTATTAACTTACAGCAATTCTATGAGATAGATCCTTTCATTATCCCTATTTTACAGGTGAGGAAACAGAGATTAGGTAATTTAGCAGAGTCACACAGTAAATGGCAGATCTAACATTTTGATCCCAGGCAGGATGGCTCCATAGTATATGCTCTTAACAAACATGCCACAGCATCTCAGGAAAAAAAAACAGGAAGTAGTGGGTTGGCCAAGAAGTTTGATCTGATTTTTCTATAACATCGTACAAAAACCAGAAGAAACCTTTCAGCCAACCCATTATTTTATATGCTCTTCTGTGATTTTGTTTGTTTTATGCATGGATAACAGCAGTGAGTTACCCTTGGACTGCAAGGAGATCAAACCAGTCAATTCTAAAGGAAATCAGTCCTGAATATTCATTGGAAGGACTGATGTTGAAGCTGAAACTCTAGTACTTTGGCCACCTGATGCAAAGAACTGACTCATTGGAAAAGACCCTGATGCTGGGAAAGATTGAAGGTGGGAGGAGAAGGGGACAACAGAGGAAGAGATGGTTGGATGGCATCACTGACTTGATGGACATGAGTTTGAGCAAGCTCCAGGAGTTGATGGGATGGGGAAGCCTGGCGTGCTGCAGTCCATGGGGTCAGAAAGAATCGTACACGAGTGAACAAATGAACTGAACTGAACTGAACAGCAGTAAGAGTCCCAGTTTAACTTCACTGTATGAACTGATTTCCTGCACATGTATTGGAATTCAAGAGACAGGAGAGAGTATTGCTGTGTCTTAGTATGCTTAAGCTACTAACCAGCTTTAGATGTCCTCTGGAAACTAAAATTAGGGAATTAACTCATTCATTAAGTATTTATTGAACACTGCTTCATTCTGGACACTGCTGTATAATTCAGAAATCTACAGGTGGGCCAGATGCATAGAGACTGAGATCTCACCAGGCTTACAGTCCAACCTGGGAAATCAGATGAATAAGCAGGCAACTTACAGCATCTCCAGGCACATCCTCCAGCATCCTGCAGGGCCTCCACACTTGAGGAATCATAGAGATTTAGAGACAAGTTCTGGCAGCCAGGGATTCCTGAGAATTCGTGCTACTTCTGTCGTGGCAGAACTGCATCTGAGTGAGTGAGTTCCTCCTCCTCCTGAAGTAGGATTTGATGGTCCTGCCAGAGTGGCCAGCCTCTGCCTGAAAGAGCCAGGATGTCCAGAGGCACTGCATGTCCCACCTCCTACTCCCTCCTCACCAAGCAGTCTAGAACCAAGAGGGCAGGGCCTAGGGAGCCTGGGATCCATCTCTTCCCATTGTTGATACCAGTGAGGCACAGAGGGTGGATGACTGAGGGGAAGGGGGAGCTTACTGTGTGGAAAGATGTGTTCCTTGTGTAAATGACAGGCACAAAAATAACTTGTATCAAAGCTGTGTAGGAACTAGAGACATCTGAAAAGTTGTTAGTGAATTGGTTTTTTTTTTTTTTTTTTGATAAGCTGAGCTTAAGAAGTTGTGTTAAGACAGTCCCTTATGCTTAGAGTTTACAAATGAATGGGTAAGGTAGACATTAAGCATAGACAAATATGTAGTTAAAATTATGATGTATGCTTCGAAGGAGAAGAAGGAGGTTGCATGAGAGAGTGAAAAACAGGAGTAGTGTGGATTTAGTTTTGGGGCTCTGTAAATAATTACCATGTGACCTTGCACTGATCAGCTTAAATATATAGTGATAGTGTTTATAAAAAAGTTTACTTTCTCTTTTTGATTTCTGTTTAAGGATATCAATTTAGATTCAGTAATAGTTGATCATCGGGATGGTTCCTTTAGAGCCGAGACAGTTATCAAGGATTATTCATACCTTGTACATGTTGGTAAGTAACCTATTCTATATTCATGGAAACAACTTTTGTTTACTTAAAGTATAGTTGTAACTGGTTGTAGAGTCTTGATAACTATAATATTTTATCTGCTACTGTCATTTTGGTTGGTCATTTTAAAGATTTATTTATTTACTTATTTTTAGCTGTGCTGGATCTTTGTTCCTATGTGGACTTTCTAGTTGCGGCGAGTGAGGTCTACTCTCTAGTTGCAGTGCATAGGCTTCTTCTTGTGGTGTCTTCTCTTGTTGAGGAGCACGGATTCCAGGGCATGCTGCCTTTAGTAGTTGTGGCACATGGTGTCCGTAGTTATAGCTCCTGGGCTCTAGAGCACAGGCTCAATAGTTGTGGCGCACGGGCCCAGCTGCTCCATGGCCTGTGGGACCTTCCCACTCTAGGATCAAACCTGTGTCTCCTGCATTGGCAGGTCTTCATCACTGAGACACCACGGAAGCCTGGTTTATCATTTTTTGATCAGTTGTTGGTTTTTGGTTTTTTTTTTCCATTATTTCTTTATACTAGTGAAAGGGCTAGCAAATGGCAGTATGACCTCATTTTTCCCAAGTTTAAACAATTAGATTAGATGTGACTGAAATCAGTCATATGAAATACTTGCTGGCCCAGCTTTGTAAGATCGTATTACTTAATACCTGCAAACACATCTTCAGAGGCCTGCCTGTCATGTGCTCCTGCTGAGTGGACGTCACAGGCGCAGTTCCATTGGCCTATCTCTTGCCAGCTCTGTCATGGGAAGTCAGAGGCTACATCACAGTAGCCTGGGCCACAAGGTTGTACTATACCCTCAGGTTCCTGTCCCTTCACAGCCAGAGACCAACCATATAATTCACTTCTGTCTGTTTTGAGAGGTTGCAGATATATCAGGAGAAAGAACTCAGGACTGAAATCTGGACTCAAAGATATTAATAGAGTATTCCTAATCCATTTCTCACCTGTAGTAACTCTAGGATTTCATCCCTTTCTCCTTTAAAGAAGGTAATATTATTCCAGTTAGAAAGTAAAAATGAAACAAACCAAAACAACAAGAAGAAACTGTATCTTAAGCATGCATTCTTATGTAAAGAATGTTCTGTTTACTCTTGTAAAACAAATTGAAAATCTCCAGACCTCAGCTGACTTGGGATTCTGCTCATGGCTTTCTTAATGAAGGACCTTTAGTCCTAAATTTAATTGAAGTTGGTAAATGTGTTTTGTTTCTTATTTTCCCCCATTCATTAGATTAATCAACCTCAAATCTTAAACCTTTCTTCTGGAAATACATCCTATCTTATTTTTTACCAGCATAAGATCTAATATATATTGCCTCTTAGGGAGAGTTTTAACAAAAAACTCAGATGTCTAAAAAAGTATATATTATTCATTAGCTCTGTCATGATTTGTTTTTAACGAAGACTTCTGTGTCAGCATTTATTATGTTTCAGATATTTTATGGCTAGTTTTGTTTACACCGTAGCTAACAGTAGCTAGCACATGTATAAAAAAACAAAAACTCCACAGTCAAAAATGTGAAACTCCTGGTTGCTAATATTAAATCAGAATCAAAGTTGTAAGTTTCACAGAACCGTATTAACATAGAGAACTTTAGAACAGATGTTTGTAAAAATACTTACATTTCCCCCTTCTGGGATGTAAGTTCTGGAAGGGCACAGATTTTTCCCTTTCACTAACTGTGGTACCCACAGCATCTGCAAAGTGTGTGGCACACAGTTCAGTTCAGTTCAGTCACTCAGTCGTGTCCAACTCTTTGCGACCCCATGAACCGCAGTATGCCAGGCCTCCCTGTCCATCACCAACTCCTGGAGTTTACCCAAACCCATGTTCATCGAGTCGATGATGCCATCCAACCATCTCATCCTCTGTCGTCCCCTGCTCCTCCTGCCCTCAATCTTTCCCAGCATCAGGGTCTTTTCCAATGAGTCAGCTCTTCGCATCAGGTGGTCAAAGTATTGGAGTTTCAGCTTCAACATCAGCCCTTCCAGTGAATACCCAGAACTGATCTCTTTTAGGATGGACTGGTTGGACCTCCTTGCAGTCCAAGGGACTCTCAAGAGTCTTCTCCAACACCACAGTTCAAAAGCATCCATTCTTTGGCTCTCAGCTTTCTTTATAGTCCAACTCTCACATCCATACATGACTACTGGAAAAACCATAGCCTTGACTAGTAGACAGACCTTTGTTGGCAAAGTAATGTCTCTGCTTTTTAATATGCTGTCTAGGTTGTTCATAACTTTCCTTCCAAAGAGTAAGCGTCTTTTAATTTCATGGCTGCAGTCACCATCTGCAGTGATTTTGGAGCCCCCAAGAAATAAAGTCAGCCACTGTTTCCACTGTTTCCCCATCTATTTGCCATGAAGTGATGGGACCAGATGCCATGATCTTAGTATTCTGAATGTTGAGCTTTAAGCCACTTTTTCACTCTCCTCTTTCACTTTCATCAAGAGGCTCTTTAGTTCTTCACTTTCTGCCATAAGGGTGGTGTCATCTGCATACCTGAGGTTATTGATATTTCTCCCGGCAATCTTGACTCCAGCTTGTGCTTCACCCAGCTCAGCATTTCTCATGATGTACTCTGCATATAAGTTAAATAATCAGGGTGACAATATACAACCTTGATGTACTTCTTTTCCTATTTGGAACCAGTCTGTTGTTCCAGTTCTAACTGTTGCTTCCTGACCTGCATACAGGTTTCTCAAGAGGCAGGTCAGATGGTCTGGTATTCCCATCTCTTGGAGAATTTTCCACAGTTTATTGTGATCCACACAGTCAAAGGTTTTGGCATAGTCAATAAAGCAGAAATAGATGTTTTTCTGGAACTCTTGCTTTTTCGATGATCCAGCAGATGTTGGCAATTTGATCTCTGGTTCCTCTGCCTTTTCTAAAACCAGCTTGAATATCTGGAAGTTCACGGTTCATGTATTGCTGAAACTTGGCTTGGAGAATTTTGAGCATTATCTTACTAGCGTGTGAGATGAGTGCAATTATGCAGTAGTTCGAGCATTCTTTGGCATTGCCTTTCTTTGGGATTGGAATGAAAACAGACCTTTTCCAGTCCTGTGGCCACTGCTGAGTTTTCCAAATTTGCTGACATATTGAGTGCAGCACTTTCACAGCATCATCTTTGAGGATTTGAAATAGCTCAACTGGAATTCCATCACCTCCACTAGCTTTGTTCATAGTAATGCTTCCTAAGGCCCACTTGACTTCACATTCCAGGATGTCTGGCTCGAGGTGAGTGTTCACACCATCGTGATTATCTGGGTCATGAAGATCTTTTTTGTACAGTGTTTCTAAATGACTATACAACTTAGAGAACAGTAAGAAAAGAAAAATTTATCCAGACCCAGACCTGGCCTATCCTCACACGCACATGTGCACACCCCGGAGCTTGTGTGTGTTTCATGTGCTGCCTCCCTCCCTGCCTTGCTCCTTTCTCTGTTTGTAGGATTTGTCAGGCTGGGACCATCCTTAAACCAGTGTGGGTTACCCACTTGTGGGTAATTGAGTATTTACTCTTTAATTAATAAGGAGAGAAATGGAACAACTAAAAGAATATATTTAAATAATTTTTCTCAACGTATTATATACATTTTTTTTGTATTCAGTTTTTCCCTCTGGTTTCTTAGGATATGTTTGAGAGATTTGAAATAGTGCATGAAAGAACCATTTAAATAATCTTATATAGTGTTTGTAGATTGTAGGAATTGAAATTGGATCTTAACTGAATTTTTTTTTCTTTTTCTCCAGCCCTAAGTCATGAGATTCAGGAAGATTTTTCTGGTAAGCTACCAACATAATGTATGTATGTACATATACACACACATATTCATACACACCTTTGGGGGGACAGCTACCAATGTGATGTTTATATGTACATATAACCACATTCGCATATATGGGGGGGACAGCATTTGTCTTATTGTTCACATGTATATTTTCATGTTGCAGAACAGGGATATGATGTTTTCTATGTAAACATACATGTTAATTTTTAAATATACCTTTTCCCTCTGGTTTCAGTTCCTCCCACCCCTTGTTCCTTTTCCGTTATTCATTTCATCTTTGCCCTTTTCATTTCCTCTCATTAGAAAAAAAATTCCTGTCTCCTTTCTTCCCTCCTGCCCTACTCCTGACATGTAGCTTGTAGAAATATGCTTGACCAGACAAGTTTTTCTTAGGTGTATATATAAATGTTTAATGTTAACAAGGGCTTCCCTGGTAGCTCAGATGGTAAAGCGTCTGCCTGCAATGCAGGAGACCCAAAGCATATTAAATTATGTATATCATTACATATAAATGCACAATGGATTTTATACAGCTGTTTAACAATAGAAGACTCATCAGAGAATGGTAGGTTTTTTTTCTTTAGCTTTATTGAGATATAATTGACAAAATTGTGATCTGTTTAAAGATTTAAAGCATACAACATGTTAATTTAATAAAGGTATATACATTGTGAAGATTCACACAATCAAATTAACACATCCATCATCTCACATGTTTACCTTTGTGTGTAATTTCAGTTATACAAGACAGTGTCATCAGCTGCAGTCACCATGTTATACATGAGATCTTCAGACCTTATTCACCTTATAGCTGAAAGTTCATACTCTTGTCAACCTCTTCCTATTTCCCCCTCACCCCTGACGCCTGGCACTGTTCTGCTGCTGTTTCTATGAGTTTGACTTTTTTTTTTAATTTGCACATATAAGTGATACCATGCAATATTTGTCTTCTCTGTCTTATTTATTTCACTTAGTATAATGCCCTCTAGGTTTATCATAGATTGTCACAGCTATCAGGATCCCCTTTTTTAAGGCTGAATAATATTCTATTCTATATTTGTATATATGTGGTTTCTTGTTTTAAAGCACTGTGAGATTACATTACACTGGTTCTGTACCTTCCTTTTTCTAGATACACCATAGTAAGTTCTATAAATTGCATTAATTAAGCTCTTTGAAGTCAAGGATTTTTTATGTTTATTAAGCTTCAAATCAGTGCTCACAGAATTGAATTCATCCGACTGTTCTGCTTTTAAAAGTTGTTAAATTTCTGCTGATTTATATGTTTACAGTGAGGAAGAATAATATTGTTTCTAAAGGCAAAAAGAAATATACTTTAAATCTTTAAAAACACATTTAATTCATAAAATATAATCACCTTTTAAAGCTTATTATATTATTAATATTATATTCATATATTCTAAACTGTTTCAAATATTCAAAAATAAAAAGATAATATAAAAGATTTTTAATTATCAAAGATTGATAATTATAAGGATAATTTATAGGGATTCATTCTCCTAGAGCCTTTTCTGTTTATTAAGCTCAGTATTGGTTTACTGAATTCACTCATGAGACTCTCTCAGATCCCAAGAAATGTTAATAGAGTATAAATTAAATTTGCTTTTGTGGAATCATTCAATGGCTAGTTTGTATATTTAAGGTTTTTTTTTTAAAGCTGTGTATTAGTTGCCATGGCTCTATTTGAGCTTGCATGAAAACCAGCATTATGTATTAGTTTGGCCCCTAATATATTAATTTGAAGGAAGTTAATCTGAATTTAACATAAACTGGATTTAACATCATACAAGGCATAAACAATTTTGAGGAATATGTACCAAAAATTTTACTTATTTCACTAATGATCAATGTCATTCATATCAGATCAGGACATTTGGGTTGTTTGAGAAAGACTGGTTTAAAAATAAACTCTCATATTTAATACAATGAATACGAATGGAGTTTATCTTCTTTTCAGTGCTAGTTGTTGAGAATGTGGGAAAAATAGAGATCGTCCTGAAGAAAAAAGAGAATACTTCTTGGAAGCGCCTTGGTCATCCCCTGGAGAATCATAATTCATTTATTCCAAAGAAAGATACAGGTTGGCTATGCTGTTATTTTGAGTCTTGGGTTCATGAAAATGTATGTCAGTGGCTCGGTTGTACCAGAATTTGGAGGGCCACTTTCAGTGAGCCAAAGGGTCCTTGTATCTCTTTCTAAGGAATTGAGATGGGGCATTGGGTTTGTTATCCTCCTTTTATATTTTTTTTAAACAGAGATTACATTTCTGACTCTGCTATCTAATGTTTCGGCATAATGGGGTCATTAAGTAATGATAGCTAAATGGAGAATGCCCTCTTAGACCTGTTATTCCTTCACTCCTTCACTCCTCCAGGTTCCCTTTTACAAAAGGTACAAAAACAAGTAAAGTTTATGCCCTGTAGGCACATCTAATTTTTTTCTGTTAGAGAAAGCACGTTTATTGCCTCTGTGCTTACCTAACCCGGTTTCTGAGTTTACTTCCTAAAGATAATACCGTTCATTTTCTTCCTTTTATTTTTTAGAGCTTTTAAGTGTAACATCTTATAGGCAAAGTTGCGTATTATAAGTGTTCTGCTTGATGAACTTTCACAAAGTGAATCACTCCATGTTTTCTTTGGAAATTGGTAGGATTTGCCTCTTGTTCCAAGTGTTTTGAAATTTCATAGTTTGATGGACCTTAATGGAGGTCTGTTTTCAACTTTTGTGCCAAATGGTCATCCCTTGTGCTAATCTTTCCCTTATGGAAACTTAAGACCCTTGTGTCTGACAAGTACTGATTTGTCTTCCCTCCATGGTCTGTTTTTACTTTTTAGAAGTGTTCTTTTTTTTTTTTTTTTTTTAAGACTTTTTAAAAAATGTGTTATTTTTTATTTATTTATTTTTGGCTGCACTGGGTCCTTTGATGTGGCACACCTGCTCTTCATTGATGTGCTCGGGCTTTGACTAGTGTGGTGCTCAGGCTTCATGATGCGGTGGCTTCTCTTGTTGAGGAGCACACTCTAGAGCGTGCAGGCTCAGTAGCTATGGCTTAGTCACCCCACGGTATGTGAGATCTTAGTTCCCAGACCAGGGACGGAACCCATGTCCCCTGCATTAGTAGGTGAAATTTTAACCACTGGACCACCCACCAGGGAAGTCCCTAGAAGTGTTCTTATTTTAAGCCTTCTTAACCAGTTCTCTATTTATCTTGTCTTTTCTCTCTTATTTTCAATTTTGTCCTATTGTTCTACTTTTTTGGGAGTTGTTTTCAGCTGTTTTCTAACTCGGCTGTTGAGTAACTCATTTCTACTTTCATATTTTTAACTTCAGAGGACTCTCTTGATTTTTATATATTTATTTTAGCATCCTATTTACTCCCTTCTCTTAGCTTTTTAAGAATTACTGATAGTGTTTTAGAGTTTTTGTTTCCCTGTGTAGCCTAGCCTCGTTTTGGTCTGTCTTTCATATTAGATGCTTCCTTTGAATGTCTGCTGATCCTTGACTATCTGCGTGTATTTCTGGGTTGAACTCTAAAAGCTGGTTGGAAACTGTGTGTGTGGGCATTGCTTGCTGACAGTAACATTCGCTGTGTCACTGGATCCTTCCTTTGGATCAGAAAAGAAACATTCGCTGTGTGGCTGGATCAGAAAAAGTCTGATGCCAGTGTTTTGCCAGAGTCTCTAAACAGTTTTCTACCTTGCACCCAACATTTCAAAAGTTACATGGGAAAAGAAGGCAGAGGTATCTGTAAACTTTAATTTCCTTTTTAAAATTTGTTTTGTCAACTGCCCTGTATTAGTCTACTAAGATTGCCATAAAAAAGTACCACAGACTTAGTGGGATAATAACAGAAGTTTATTTCTCAGAGTCTGAAGGCTAAAGTCTGACACCAAGATTGTGGTAGGCTTGGCTTCTCCCGCCGCATCTCCTTGGCGTGTAGGTGGCTGTCTTCACGTGATCTCCCCTCTGTGCCTGTGTCCCTGTTGCCTCTTCTTATAAGGACATGAGGCCCATTGGACGAGGGACCATCCAAATGACCTCACTTTAACTCACTTACTTTTTAAAATACCCCATCTCCAAATATAGTTGCATTCTCTAGTACTGGAGATGTGACTTCAATGTTGAATATTGAGATGCACACAGTTCAGCCTATAAAATATACGCAATCCAGAGACTCTTTGTTTTGCCCTCTACAAGAGAGCAAAATTCTGATATTTTGGCAGAATAATAGAGAATCAGCCTGTGGCTGTGTGAAATAGGGAAACTTCAGAAAGCTGGGGCTAGGGGAGACAGCTAGGCTCCAAATGAACTTTAATCCAGACAGCAGTTTCAGCTCTCCCTTCCCTCTGATTCCAGAGATACTTGGTCCTGCCAATTTCTAAACCTTAATGAGATCTTATATTACAGATAGATTGATTCTTGGTTTTTTGTAGGTCTAGTTTGCAATTTAGCTTTCCAGTTAACTGAGTCAGTTCTTTCTATCCTTACAGGCTATGCCTTAAAAAACAACCAAACACTCTCACTCACACACGTATATACACACACACACACACACACACACACACACACACACACCATCTTTGCTTTTATTGTAGGGAAGGGTTAGAAGAAACTAACTGCATATATTCAGTTTACCATCTTTAAATACTTAAAACTATGAAAATATGTTTGTAGATAATATTTTAATTTTCAGATAAGTATCAGGTAGCTGCATTTTGAGTACTTATTGTGTGTGGAATGCTAGTTTAGGTATTGTGGTATGTAACAAATAAATGGCATCAGAATTATTTCCCTAGGTGAAAGAAAGAGCATACATAAACATGAGGTTAAAGAATACTTATATCAAGACATAGGCCAATAAGAGGAAGTTACTTAGTGCAAACTTGAATATATTCTAAGCTAACCTTAAGTGAACAGATGCAGATCAATCTGACCTTGAATGACTCTCCATGAATGAAGGTGAATTTCAAGCAATGTTTTGAAAGTGACTTTAAAAAAAAAGTCATGAAGGACTTTCCAGATATCATTACTGGGTACTTATTGTGCCAAACCTTTTGCAGGTGGCAGAGAAAGAAAATGTAAGCCATATGTGGGAAAGGTCAAATAGATTCATTTTCCAAGAGCAGGAGGTCTCAGTTGCATGGTATAAGGTAGGCAGAAACGAGAGGAATAATAGCAGATGCAGCAGGTTAGAAGAGAAAGGTAAAAGACCGTGAAAATGAAAAAAGATATTATTAAGGTAAAATCGGTTGCCCTGAAATTATCTGACTCTCTAGAGATAGAAAAATCATAGCAAACTAGATAAAAGCTAAGTCCTAGAAATAAATGATACTGAGAACCAAGGTTGACCTCTATTTAGAAATAGTTAGAATGAACATTGGTCAAGTATTCTTCCCTATAATTTCCTGAGGCTTTCCGTGAACTCTTTCATCCCTGCCATAAATTTCGGCTTGAGTAATGAGCCACCATAGTTTGCTTTAGCTTTTTGGTGTGAAATTGGAGCCACGCTTGTATTTTTCAGTGAATTAGATTTTCTACTTTGGAAAATGACACAGAGTTTAGGGGATTTCTTCTATTTCTTTGCCCGAATTAGCACAGATTCATTTCTTCTTTGTCCTTTCTCTTCCCTAACTCATGACAGAACTACAGGTTATTTTCTGCACTAGCAAAGCTGAATACTTACATCATCAAAATATTATGATTTAATTTGTTGTCAGTAAGTTCAAATGTTTATTCTATCATGTGGTTCCTAGATTTTCAATGTGTATTACCAGAATTATCAATTTTTATGATATTAGCATGCTGGCTTCTTTCTTTTTTCTTAGTTAAAAAATTTAAGTTTGAAATTAAGCATGTAAATTGAAGACTTTTAATGCAATACCTTCTCGTGTCAAATCTAGAGTTTACTTACACAAAAGATTTAACTATAGCAAAGAACATAGTCAGAGCAGAGAAACTACTTCATTTTTTACCTTTAATCCAGGTGTAACAGTTGATAAATTAAATTGTATGAATAGAGCCAGACTACCATTTGTAACTTGGGCACTTCCAATTATTTTCTTCTTCTCAAAGATGAAGATTATGAGTATTTGTGTGGTGTGATGTGTGTGTGATATGACTAAGAAACTTGTCTATTAAGAGTCAGAAACTAATAGAATATTGGGTTGCTATTTCTGTACCCAGCCTAAAAATTTATTTTAATTGTGATTGCCTTTAATACGGGGACTCAGATCATCACACAAAGTTTGTTTTGTAAATTTGACAACTAACAGCTCAGTAAATGAATATTGAGATACAAAAGAATAAACAAGATTTTGAAAAGTTGTGTCATAATTTTGATATGTCAACAGCCATTTATAAACCTTTAAATTAAATATATATAGAATCTATAACTATGTTTTTAAATCATGCTGAACTGTATGAAACCACTGCTGTTTATTTTTTACCTAGAAAAATGGCAGTTTTGCATGACTTAACCTGTACTTATATCAGGGCTTCTTAATTGCTAACGCCACATGCATACACATCCAGAAGTGCTGTCTGTACTTGTAAACGTGCTTGTTGACACTTTGTGAGCAGTCACTTAATTGAGGCTTTCTACAGGGCCTTGGCGGAGTAGGCAATGGCAACCCGCTCCAGTACTCTTGCCTGGAAAATCCCATGGACGGAGGAGCCTGGTAGGCTGCAGTCCATGGGGTCGTGAAGAGTCAGACACAACTGAGCGACTTCACTTTCACTTTTCACTTTCATGCATTGGAGAAGGAAATGGCAACCCACTCCAGTGTTCTTGCCTGGAAAATCCCAGGGATGGCGCAGCCTGGTGGGCTGCTATCTATGGGGTCACACAGAGTTGGACACGACTGAAGCGACTTAGCAGCAGCAGCAGCACAGGGCCTGGGATACTGCAGGCAAGGTGTTCGCTGTCATAAGGAACAACAGCTCTTCTTGTCAGTGTATAAAGAGCTACCCTTGCCCCTTCCCAACCCTCTCTTGCCTGTGCAGCCATGTTTCTTTGCTGCCCAAAACAGTCATTCAGAATTACTGGAAAAGAAGAGAATCCTATGGCTAGCAAATAGAACTTCACAGTACTTTATGCTTTTAAATTGTCTGCTCAGCCCAGCAGATGTAAAGTTGTCACTTGCACAGTAACTATAAGATGCTTTAGCATGTTGCTGTCTTATTCTCATTTCTAGCAGAACGGCCTGAATATGAAGAAACACAGAATAGGTGGAGCAGGCTGTAAATAAGTAAGAAATTATTTACTGTATTAAAAGACAGAATAGAAGAAGTTTAAAAACTTAGAATTTAAGCACTTTAATGTATAATGTTGACTGAATTATTAGTTATGGAGCTGAGGAAAGTTGATAAGCACAGAAATGTTCAAATCTGGTGACAACCTTACTAAACGATATGGGCCTCATTGTCTAAGGGCGCCATTGAACCTAGTCTTGGAAGAAAAGCTGCCTTTTTCTTGGCTTAACACTGATGTTTAACTCTACAAAATCCTCACTTTGAAAGAAAGATTCAGCTCACATCAGTCTAGGTAAGGTAGTAAAATAACTGAATACATTTCAAATTTATTTTTAATAGCAATATTAATAGTTAAAACAGAAAGGAATCTACGCTCTATTGTCAATTTACTGATACTGCATTATTAGTTTTTACCCCAGTATATGGAAAAAGCATGTACCCATACACATTTATCATCCTGGGTGTCTGAAGATGTGTTATGAATATTTTCTTGCTCATATATGCAAGAGTGGTTTGAGTGAGGATAATAAAGCTATATTACAGGAGGTCAGATGAGATGGTTGGATAGCGTCACTGAGTTTGAGCAAACTCCAGGAGATGGCGAAGGACAGGGAAGCCTGGCGTGCTGCAGTCCTTGAGGTTGCAGAGTCAGACATGACTTAGCGACTGAACAGCAACCACCAGAGGTTAAGTGAAAACCTTATCAAAATTAGTACAAAGGCTGAATAATTTTTAAAACAGCAGCATAATTGCAGTTTATGTAAGACTTTTAAAAGCACATAATAACTAAAACTTTGTTGTTTCTTCTGCGTAAGTTCATTTCCAGCCCCTGTTTCCTCTCCAGAGGGTGGACTATGGAGCAGGAAATTCCAAACTTTTGACCATAGCTCAGTCTTTCTGGTGACCAGCCCCCATCCAGGAATCCACCCACAGTCACCATATGAGAACAAAGATGTTCCTAGTTTTCCCTTATTACTTAGGAATTTACCAGGATGTTAGGAATCCCATGTTCGAGATCAGAGTCAAAGACAAATACAGTGCCCCCACCCACCCCACACACCTTATTGTAGCTTTGCTTTCTGAGGTTTCACTTACCCTTGGTCAGTCGTGGTCCAAAAATATTAAGTGGAAAATTCCAGAAATAATTCATAAGTTTTGAATTGCAAACTGTTCTGAATAGCATGATGAAATCCCAAGGTGTCCTGCTGGGGATGTTGAAGAAGAGAGGTACCTGAGATAGATGGTGACTTGCTGAACTGGTTCCTTAATTTGGACATTAAATAGTTACTAGGGAGTTGTAAAGGGTGGGGGGATAGTTTATAAATATTTGTGTTTGAACCAACATGGTTAAAATAATGAGGAAGATGCTAAAGGACAATGTACTGGTCTAGAACAATAGCTCTCAAACTTTTTGAACAAGGCTTATGAGTTGGGGCAAGAAACTCTCATAACTTCTTCCCCCATCCCACATCTTCTCTAGTGACCCTGTGATCTTGGGCAAACTATTTAACTTCTGTAAGCCCTTGTTTCCGGCAGGGAAAATGAGAGTGAATAGGTGCTTTGAAAGAACACTAGGGGAATTCCAGTGGTTAGGACTTCATACTTCCCCTGCAGGGGCGCGTGGGTTTAATCCCTGGTCTGGGAACTGAGGGTCTGCATGCTGCATGGGATGGCCAAAAAAAACAAAAAAAGTACTTAGAACAGGAAGATGGGGACTCCCAATCCAGTGCTCTTTCACAGCTCTATCCCACTGAACTTTGTCTTTATTTTTGTCTTGTGAAATTCTACTCTCTAGAAGGAAAGCTGTAGTTTCTTTTCAACAAGAAGAATAAAGAATGCCCGAATTACCATATTATCCTCAGTGTTTCAGTGTTACTCTGAGTATCTCAATATTATTTGTATGTTATTAAAAGAATTTAGTCTGGAATTAACAGATACACACTACTATACATAAAATAGATAACAAGGACCTACTGTGTAGCACGGGGAACTATATTGAATAACTTGTAATAATCCATAATGAAAAAAAAAACCTGAAAAAGAATGTATGTGTGTGGGTGTGTGTATGCATGTATACATATATATAACTGAATCACTTTGCTGTACTCCAATTTAAAAATTAAGATTTTTTTTTTTAAAAGAAGTTAGGTTTCTGAACAAACATTCTTCTGTCTTATGTTTTGTTTTACCATCTCATATTTATTTTCAGTTTCTCATTTTCTTGTATAGTTATGCTTATAAAACCAAAAACCTGACACCTTAATACCAGCATTATTCAGACTCAGGTCAACAAATCTGCTTTATCTTCTTTAATCCCCATGTTTTAGGTCCATGCCTATGTGACTTCTCTCTTCAGTATAAGTGAAAGAGTGAAAGACGAAAGCATTCTTAAATCTTTCTTAAGACTTTTAGAACCTATTGTTAACATGTCCCATTGAAATTATGGCAGTTTTATTATTTTATTGGTAAGATGTTGAATGCGCGTGACCAGGGTTCGATTCCTGGGTCAGTAAGTTCCCCTGGAGAAGGAAAGGCCAACCCTCTCCAGTATTCTTGCCTGGGAAATTCCATGGACAGAGGAGCCTGGCAGGCTACAGTCCATAGGGTTGCAAAGAGTCAAACACAACTCAGCGACTAACACTTAAAGATGTTGACATTATCTCACAGTGTTAAATAGCAGGAATACTGTGTTAATTCTCTGTCTAGAAAGCCAGTCCATCATTGTAACCCAAAGTTACTGTAACAAATCCTTTCTGACAAAGGCTAGAGGTGAAACTGTCAGGTCTGAAGATGAGTCTTTTCATCAGAGGGTTTGCACTAGATTTGATTAGAGGAGAGCACTGTGGCCCCTAGACCTTTTCACGAGGGACACCTACCCTGGATTCCGTGCTTGGAGACAACACAAGGGCTCTCCACCAGCCGCACATCCCTCACAGGGTGAGAAGTGTGCAAGGCGAGGAATTGTCCTCCTGGAGTTGAGGCTCTTTCCTTAATCACTGCACTCCAGGTATCTGGAGCCCCAGAATTCCCTGCCCAAATGACCCCAAATCCACTTCTATCCATGAAATTGTTGTTTAGTCACTAAGTTGTATCTGACTCTTTGGGACCCATTGAGTATAGCCCACCAGGCTCCCCTGTCCATGGGATTTCCCAAGCAAAAATACAGGAGTGAGTAGCCATTCCCTTTTCTGCGGGATCTTCCCAATCCAGATATCAAACCTGCATCTCCTGCGTTGGCAGGCAATTCTTTAACACTGACCCACCTGGGAAGCCTATCCAAGGAGTAGCCAAGGCTAGTTACGGGGACAGCAAGTAGATAAGCTTGAACGTATGGGCTAGTGTCCCCACATCCACACAAGGCTCCACTCAGGGTCAGACAGCGGGGCTGAGAAGAGCAGGATTCGGGCCATTGACAGTCTGGGGGTGCAGCTCTCATCCCCCTGCCTTCTTCCTGCATGGAACTCTGAGGAGTTCACAAATCCTGAATTTGAACCTAGCCTTCTAAAGGGGCATTATGAAGGTACATTTCAGGGTATAGCATAGAACTTATTTTATTTAACAGTTACTTGTCTGATCTATAACTTTCATGTGTTCAGACCTGGAGGTCTCATCACATTTTGTGATTTAATCACTAAGTCATGTAAGTCATGTCCGACTCTTGTGATCCCTGCCAGGCTCCTCTGTCCATGGGATTCTCCAGACAAGAATATTGGAGTGTGTTGCCATTTGCTCCTCCAGGGGATCTTCTTGACCCAGGAATCGAACCCGGGTCTCCTGAATTGCAGGTAGATTCTTTACCCACTGAGTTACAAGGGAAGCCCTCATCACATATTGGTTGGCCGAAAATCTTTTCCAGTTTTTCTGTAACACCTTATGGAAAATCCTGAATGAATTCTGTGGCCAACCTAATATTACCACTCTGAGTCACAGGAACGGTCTAGAGGAAGGGATAAGGAGATCATCTGAACCTTCAGTTCTTCTTGTGGGTGAGCCGAGCTCCTTTGATCCTTCATCAGTCTAGCATTGGATTAGGCCTTCTGGTATAATTCTGGGATGGTACTGAAAGGTTGTTGCTGGACCATAAAAAGACGCCAGGATTCTTGGCCTCCGGAGGAGAAGAATTCAACCAGAGCCAGAGACAAGGCTTGATCGCTCAGAGCTTTTGTGTAATAAAGTTTTATTAAAGTATAAAGGAGATAGAGAAAGCTTCTGACATAGGCATCAGAATGGGGCAGAAAGAGTACCCCCTTGCTAGTGTTAGCAATGGAGTTATAGACTCAACAATTCGTTATTACAGTGAATCAAAAGCATGTCTGGAGGTTGTAAAGACCTCACTAGACCTACTCCCCTAATTTAAATTTTAAGATAACAGGATTAGCCAGAAGGTTTTTTCCAGAGACTGTCCTCAAGCAGGATACGTTATTGTTATATAATCCTAAGCAATGTAGAGGGAAAAAAGTTTGTCCTTTCTTCCTCCTTGAGAATTCCAGACCCCTCTCTCCTTGGGGACCCCTGGACTTCTTATCAATCTGCCTAGGAATTGACTCTCTCAGTACCCTGGGCCATGATCTTGTCTAAGTTTTGCCCTGGCCATGATGCACTCTTAAGTTTATGTGCACACTGAGCTACCATGGTAGCAGGTAGAAAGATGTAGTGACCAGGGTCTTTGGGGGACCAAGTGAAAAGGGAAGAAGAGAATTGGATGAAACTGTGGCCAAAGTGGTTTCTTGGGATTCTGTGTGAATTTTAGTTTCCTATTTTCTACTAACCATTGATTATTCGATGTAGGGGCTTCACATGCTAAGGTCTGAAGTAAATCTTTACCTACTTAAATATTTTTAGGTTAAAAAAAGAGCATAATTAGGATAATAAGATGCTTTGTTATTGTTTTTGTTCAGTCGCTAAGTCGTGTCCAACTCTCTGCGACCCCACAGACTGCAGCATGCCAGCCTCCTCTGACCTCCAGTACCATCCAGAGTTTGCTCAGATTCATGTCCATTGAATCGGTGATGCTATCTGTCTCATCCTCTGCCACCCCCTTCTCCTTTTGCTTTCAGTCTTTCCCAGCATCAGGGTCTTTTCTCATGAGTCGACTCTTCACATGGCCAAATATGCTTTATTAGGATTAATTCCTGATATATCTCTGCGAATGCTGTTTTATAAAAAAGGGGAAATTATGAAACAAATCAGTGTCATTAGTCTACTATGATGTGCTGTTTACATTCAAAAGAGAATTTGCCAGTGAAAATATTCATGCTTTCGGAACTTCTATAATAAGATCTTCCAATCCAATGATATTATTTTGCTCTGTATGCAAATATTTCCTGAGCTTAGGGTATTAATTCCAGATATTTCCAGTATTTATGGAAATACTTGATTCCTTTTATTTGTATTTTAGTACCACAAACCTGGCATCTTCAGTATTTCATTTAAGTTTTTCCAGATAATCAGAGCTTATGCCCTTATTAACCTGTTTATTTTTGTTTTAATCATATTTTGACTGTTGAAATGTCCTATAATTCATATACATATAAGTTTTGTTTGTGTATATATAACACACAGAGACATAAGAATGGATATTTTCCTGCCTTTATCAAAGAAATATTTATAAGTTATTAAATAGTGCTGGTATTGTTAAACTTTAAATGCTTGAGTTTTAGGACTTTGCCATTCTGTAAGAAAAGAATTTAAAATGAGCTTTGATGGTTATTAACTATTTTTCACATCTACAGTTTAATTATATAGCTATTGATAAAGGCATAAAGGATGAAACTCGTTTAAAAACTAAATTTAAGAAGAAAAAACTAGGCTTTCATTTCTTAGACTGTAATGGTTTTAACATGCTATAATAACAAACATGAGCAAATAACACTCATTTTATAGAGCTGTTTTTTCAAATTATGGAAGTATTTACAGGTTTTAGAAAATGGACATGTCAGGAAGTAAAATGGAAAAAGCTAACACTATAAGATTTTCAAAATAGCGATGAATTTTTGTTAATGTCATAGGCCTGTTAGTGAAATTCAGGCTCACTAAAGAGCAGAAGCGGAGTCTGTGCTTTCGAGTAGTGGGTCTGGGAGTACTTCTTCTCTAATTTATTTGTCACTAAGAGAAAATGAACTTCTTTCTAGGTTTGTTCTACAGAAAGTGCCAGTTAGTTTCCAAGGAGGATGTGACTCATGATACAAAGCTCTTCTGCTTAATGCTGCCACCGAGCACACATCTTCAGGTGCCAGTTGGGCAACACGTTTACCTCAAGCTACCTATTACAGGTAAGGCTTTGCAGAAACATTTTCTTTCATAAGGAGTTTGTAATCAGTACTAATGTAAGCACCCATGTAGGTTATTAGTGAAACGTTTCTGGGCAGCTGGTCTTTGTGATAGCCCGTTTCTGGATTTGTGGATGCAGGGTGCCTGCAAGTGGGAACTCTAGCTATGCTGCATCACTGTGTGGAACAAAGAAATTGTCACTCGTCACAGGGACGGTGCCACCAGCATTGTAATTTATTACTTTTGTTGTTGTTTAGTTGCTAAGTTCTCTCCGACTCTGCAACCTGCCAGGTTCCTCTGTCCTTGGGATTTCCTAGGCAAGAATACTAGAGTGGGTTGCCATTACCTCCCGCAGGGAATCTTCCTGGCCTGGGGATCAAACCTGTGTTTCCTGCATTGGCAGGCGGATTCTTTACCACTGAGCCACCAGGGAATCTGTTATTAACAAAGCCTTAAAAGAAAGAGGTTAGAGAGCACACAGTCTTCTGTGAAGACAGCTACCAGAAACATACACTAGCATCTCTTATTAGCCACTTTTAAGTTCAAGATTGTTGATGAAGTTGAATTTATAAAGCTGAAAATGAGTGGATGATTATAGATGATTTCCTTGCATGTTCCACCAGTATAAGAAGCTCTTGTAAATGTATTCCTTACTGTGTAAATTCTCTTTCCCTTATTTTCACCCCCAAATTACCTCTTTTACTTGTTTTAAATACCCTTCCAGCTGTTGTCTAATATCTTCTTACCCTGTTGAAGCTGCAAAAGGTAACATTCCCATGTCAGTCCTAGTGTTTCCAGCAAGTAGCTTCACAGACTACCAGCCGGGATTTGATAAATATAGTGTATTATACACACTGTTCAGTTTTTCTCTTCATCATTACTAATGCCAAGTTATTCAATAACTGATATCTTCCCCAGTGTATTTATTGTCAAAGTATTGTATATAATTTACACATAGTTAATTTCATATATGTGATGGAGCCAGGTATAAAATTTTGGTCTTTCAAATATGTTGACTCCTCTTTCTTTGGATTTTGACTAGCTAAAATATAACATGGCTTCTTATTAATTTTACCCTGTTTTTTATTATTACATTCTTAGTAGTAGTTGGATTAGTGTTCTTCTCAATTATCAAAATAATACATAAAATGATAAATTGTTAATTCAAAAATATAAAGTAAAAAGTGAAATTCATGCCTTCCTGGAACCCAAATGATCCCATTTGCCATTGGTATTCATTGTTAAAAATTTGGTATGTAATTAAAATTATTGTGTAAGTATCTCCTTGTATCTCTGTGTAAACTTCTGATGCCATTTTTGTTGTGGCCCATTACAAAGCTTATATGCTGATGTCATAGATGGTTGTTTTAAGTTTATTAACATAAAATCCTATCATTTTATGCCACACTTAATAAAAACAGATTATTGATATTATGGTGAATTACTGATTTGTTAAAATTATTTCAGCACACATTGGCTTGGAGTATATATACATGTGCTGTATACATATAGAACATAGTTAGAACTGTATTCACATTAAGGGTACAGTTTTAAATATATACTGATAGCATCATAACATTTTTATATTTCATCTTCATTTGTTTAGATTTTTAGAATTGAATTTCTCTATTTTGACTTTCTCCAGGTACTGAAATTGTGAAGCCATATACACCTGTATCTAATTCCTTATCCTCAGAGTTCAAGGAACCAGTTCTTCCCAACAATATATACATCTACTTTTTGATCAAAATCTACCCTGCTGGATTCTTCACACCAGAGCTTGATCAACTTCAGATTGGTTAGTGTTTTTTTTTAATTTAGATTTTATTCTAGATTGGATCACATATTACACTCTCCTTTGATTATTTCCTTGTGGGATCTGTCAAATATCTTAAACTCACCATGTCTGCAGCCAAGTTATGTTCTCTTAGTCTCACCATATTGCTTCCATATTCCTCATCTGTTCTTTGCAAAATATTACCAGTTCATCCTCCACCCCATCTGGAGACTTGAGTCTTCCCTGAGTCTTGCCATTCAGTTCAGTTCAGTTCCGTTGCTCAGTCGTGTCCAACTCTTTGCAACCCTGTGGACTGCAGCATGCCCAGGCTTCCCTGTCCCATCACCAACTCCTGGAGCCTACTCAAACTCATGTCCATCGCGTTGGTGATGCCATCCAACCATCTCATCCTTTGTCGTCCCCTTCTCCTCCTACCCTCAGTCTTTCCCAGCATCAGGGTCTTTTCCAATGAGTCAGTTCTTCACATCAGATGGCCAGAGTATTGGAGCTTCAGCTTCAGCATCAGTCCTTACAATGACTATTCAGGACTGATTTCCTTTAGGATTCACTGGTTTGATCTTGCAGTCCAAGGGACTCTCGAGAGTCTTCTCCAACACCACAGTTCAAAAGCATCAATTCTTTGGCACTCAGCTTTCTTTATGGTTCAGTCTCACATCCATACATGACTACTGGAAAAACCACAGCTTTGACTATACGGACCTTTGTCAGTGAAGTAATATCTCTGCTTTTTAACATGCTGTCTAGGTTTGTCATAGCTATTCTTCCAAGGAAAAAGCATCTTTTAATTTCATGTTTATTTCGATTTAAGTTAATTTCAATTTAAAGTCATCATCTGCAGTGATTTTGGAACCCAAGAAAATAAAGTCTGTCACTGTTTCCACTGTTTCCCCATCTATTTCCCATGAAGTGATGCCATGATCTTAGTTTTCTGAATGTTGAGTTTTAAGCCAACTTTTTCACTCTCCCCTTTCACTTTCATCAAGGGGCTCTTTAGTTCCTCTCTGCTTTCTGCCATAAGGGTGGTGTCACCTGCATATCTGAGGTTATTGATGTTTCTCCTTGCAGTCTTGATTCTAGCTTGTGCTTCATCTAATCAAACATTCACGTGATGTACGCTACATATAAGTTAAATAAGCAGGGTGACAATATACAGCCTTGATGTACTTACTCCTTTCCCAATTTGGAACCAGTCTGTTGTTTCATGTCTGGTTCTAACTGTTGCTTCTTGAACTGCATACAGATTTCTCAGGAGGTAGGTAAGGTTATCTGGTATTCCCATCTCTTGAAAAATTTTCCACATAGTCAAAGGCTTTAGCGTAGTCAATGAAGCAGAAGTAGATGTTTTTCTGGAATTCTCTTGCTTTTTCTATGATCCAATGGATATTGGCAATTTGATCTCTGGTTTTTCTGCCTTTTCTTCATCCAACCTGAACATCTGGCAGTTCTCAGTTCACATACTGTTGAAGCCTCGCTTGGAGAATTTTGAGCATTACTTTGCTAGCTAGCATGTGAAATGAGTGCAATTGTGCGGTGGTTTGAGCATTCTTTGGCATTGCCTTTCTTTGGTATTAGAATGTAAACTGACCTTTTCCAGTCCTGTGGCCACTGCTGAGTTTTCCAAATTTGCTGGCATATTGAATATAGCACTTTCACAGCATCATCTTTTAGGATTTGAAAAAGCTCAGCTGGAATTCCATCACCTCCACTAGTTTTGTTTGTAGTGATTAGTTCATAGTTCCTAAGGCCCGCTTGACTTCACACTCCAGGATGTCTGGCTCTAGGTGAGTGATCACACCATTGTGGTTTATCTGAGTCATTAAGATCTTTTTTGTGTCGTTCTTCGTGTATTCTTGGCACTTCTTCTTGATATCTTCTGCTTCTGTTAGGTCCATACTGTTTCTTTTATTCTGCCCATCTTTACTTGAAATGTTCCTTTGGTGTCTCTAATTTTCTTGAAGAGATCTCTAGTCTTTCCCAGTCTATTGTTTTCTATTTCTTTGCATTGATCACTTAGGAAGGCTTTCTTATCTCTCCTTGCTGTTCTTTGGAACTCCGCATTGAGATGGATATATCTTTCCTTTTCTCCTTTGCCTTCACTTCTCTTCTTTTCTCAGCTGTTTGTAAGGCCTCCTCAGACAACCATTGCCTCCCTCCCAATCCAGTTAGCAGCTAAGTTCTGATGAGTCTACCTCCCAGTGGCTTTTTAATCTGTCTTTTCTATCCTTTCTGCCACCTCTTAGAGCAATCCTTCATCACTTCTCTCTTGATCTGTAACTGTTCTCTCTCAGTTGCCTCTAACTGGTATCTTACTACTAATCTGAATATTCCAGTTCTTTATCCATATCTGCCCTGATAATCAATTTAATCATGTTGCTCTGCAGCTTTGATACCTTGGATGGGTCTCCCTTACCTAACTGATCACACCCTTTTCATGGCCTATGAAGACTTTGATGAACTCTCCAGCTTCACCTCTCACTATACAAAATACTTGTGTTACTCAGGCTCTACAAGTCTGTCATCCTCATTCATGGGTACATGAGCTTTGTAGGATGCCCACTGATCCTCTTTCTACCTGTCAAGTACCTTTGTTTTAGTATTTTTTAAAAATAACACTTCCTTTACGAAACCTCCCTCCTCTTCTGAACCCCTCAGTAACTAACACTTTATTCATAGCTCTAGGATAAGAATACATAGTATTTCTTATTTACAGGACTTTGAGTTTAAGGGTATAGATTGTCTTATCTTTGTATTTCCCATACTTAGCAGAGCAGTTGGCCCATAATGGGCTCTCAATAAAAGTACTCTGAAAGAATTAATAAAGGGACTATAATGAAATCTACTAATATTTAGAGATTCCCTCCCTTACTATTTTACTCCTTTTTCTGTGTCTTCAACTTTTCACTGCCTTTTGCCTAACAATAAACGTGCCCTTCCCCCTTTAAGACCACATTAGCAGTAATATCAAGTGAAATAGATGGCTGAAATTTGGAAATAGAGAAAATTTATTGCTGTCTGAAAGTTAAGCTCAGCAGTCAACATATAACAGATGTGATGAGTCATCTTTGGTTACATAAATCAAAATATTGAACATAAGTGTGAACCTATAGAATTTTGGAATAACTACAGATCTAATGAAGGTGATACCACCTTGTGAAGGACTGACAGCACAGTTGTAATATAGAAGGTGGAAACTTAACCAGTGGTATTATAACCTATCTGTAGACATTGTGTAACAGAGAACAGGGTGGAGAGTTAGCCTACAGCATGCAAAAGGAAAGCTGAAATAGTAAGGTCAGGGTTTTTTCAACTTCATCTAGGGGAGCTCGCATGGCACAGACACGGGTGCCCCTTAGGGGGTTGTACACTGGCATGACAGTGATAACTCATGAAACTCCACTATGACCTGTAGGAGCTACCTTATCAACTTATCCACTCTGTTTCAATTCTGTGTTCATCGAGCAATTTTATATGATTATTTTGGCCTTCCAAATAGTCCAGTTTTTGATCTTCCTGCACTGGGAATGAGAAGCCCTGGATGGAGCTCAGGTCACTAGATGCAGGTAGTCGGGCTGAAAATCCGTTGCCGTTCTGGCAGGTGTGCTTTAATCTCTTGTGAATTAGAGTAGCATTAGGTCCTTGCCTGAGTCTAATCAATTTTATGACATTGCAAAGACTGGACTGTGGACAGAAGTTATCAAGATAATATCATTCTGTGAGGCTTCTTTAGTAAACAAACAGCTGACTTTTTCCTGAGGATATTCTGATCTCATGGTTCCTTTCAAATTATAACAGGGAGCTTCTGTTACTTTCTAATGTTTAACTCATCAATTACTACCCAATTCTTACTATCCTGCCATGGACAAGAAAGGGAAAAGAGATGATCAGTCAAGCATTTAAAAATAAACCAGGCATTTGAAATTGTTTTTTAAAATATCGACAGCTTTATTTTTATATTTTTAATATTCCATTGAAAATTTCTGAAATGTCCTAAAGACAGTTCTCTTATTTGAGTGGTGCACAGAGATTATATCAGTTGCATACCAGAAAAGGGTTTATTCAACTATTTTGATTGTAGATTCGGTAGTAGTGTGCCCAAGTATGGTTTCTGATCATGCTTTGTTTTTATAGAAATTCAGAACAGCTCTTGTTTTATTTTGGGTTTTTTTTTTTCAGTTGTGTTTAAAAAAATTTTTTTATTGAAGTATAGTTAATTTACATGTTGTGTCAATCTCTGCTGTACAGCAAATTGACTCAGTCATACACATACAGACATTCTTTTTTTAATATTATTTTCCATTATGGTTTATCACAGGATAGTGAATATAGTTTCCTATGCTATACAGTAGGACCTTGTTGTTTATTCATCCTATATATAATAGTTTACATCTGTTAATCCTGAACTCCCAGTCCTCCCCTCTCCCACTTCCTCCCCCTTGGCAACCACAAGTCTGTTCTCTATGTCTGTGAGTCTGTTTCTGTTTTGTAGATATGTTCATTTGTGCCATTAGATTCCACATATAAGTGATATCACATGATATTTGTCTTTCTTTTTCTGACTTACTACAGTTAGTATGATAATTTCTAGTTGCATCCATGTTGCTGTGAATGGCATTACATCGTTCTTTTTTATGGCTGAGTAATACTCTATTGTATATATGTAATTATATCCATTCATCTGTTGCTAGACATTTAGATTATTTCTATGTCTTGGCTGCTATGAATATAGGTGTGCATGTCTCTTTTTGAATTATTGGTTTGTCCAGGTATATGCCCAGGCATAGGATTGCTGGATCATATGGTAATTCTATTTTCAGTTTTCTGAGGAACCTCCACACTGTTTTCCATAGTAGCTGCACCAATTTACATTCCCACCAAATGAGTAGGAGGGTTCCCTTTTCTCTACACCCTTTCCAGCATTTGTTGTTTGTATATTTTTTAATGATGGTCATTCTAACTGGTGTGAGGTGATACCTCATTATAGTTTTGATTTGCATTTCTCTAATAATTAGTGACTTTGAGCATCTCTTCTTGTGCCTATTGGCCATCTGTATGTTCTTTGAAGAAATGTCTACTAAGATCTTTTACCTATTTTTCCATTGGGTTGTTTGGTTTTTGTTGTTGAGTTGTATGAGCTGTTTGTATATTTTGGAGATTAAGTCCTTGTCTGTCACATCATTGGCAAATATTTTCTCCCATTCTGTATGTTGTCCTTTTTCTTCTTTTTATGGTTTCTTTTGTGTGCAAAAGCCTGTAAGTTTGATTAGGTTCATCCCATTTGTTAATTTTGTTTTTATTTCTATTGTCTTGGGAGACTGAGCTAAGAAAACATTAGTGCATAAGATAATAATATTTAAAAAATGCATTTTGCTATGCAAAACCACCTAGGCTCAAAAGGCTACAAATTGTACAATTTCACCATTTATATGACATTCTGGGAAAAGCAAAATTGTAGGAATGGAACAGATAAATAGTTGTGAGGGGTAGGGTGAGGGGTTGAATACAAAGGGGAATTTTTAGGATGATAGAAGCATTCTGTGTGCTATTGAGATGGTGGACACATGATTATGCATTTGTCAAAGACCATGCAGAGTGAATTTACTATGTGAAAAAAATAAACTTTCAGAAGAAAATGCAAGTTCTGCAGCTTGTGTTTGGTGATGTCAGGGAATCCCAGATGGAATGCAGAGTGTGACAAATGAATCTGTTTTACAAATGTATGAAATAACCAAGGTGAAGGGAGTGGGGAATAAAATAAACTGAACTAAAAAAATTAAAAGGGACTGAAGAATTCTCTCAAATTATTAACAGTATCTAGGAGTGGTTTTTATTGGTATATATTTGCATATTTTTAAATGTTCTTTGGTAAGGATATGTAACTTTTGTAATTAAAAAATTAACAGTAAAAAGATAATAATAAAATATTAGAAAGTATTTCTATTTCAATTTTTTTCTCCTAGGTTTATTACTATGATTAATCAGTATGTAAGTAGTGAATATATATTCTCCACTCTGTACTATGCAAGACAGGTATACACAGACTCTGCTTTTGAAATACTTAGTTTTATCAATAATTTAGCAATCAAGACTTTATTGATAATTTGTGGCAGTAGTTTATAAATTAGAGACTCCAGATGGTTTGGGAAAATAATGTTGGGAAATAAGTATAATAAAACCTTATTATTAATTTAATTGTAATGAAAATTTGAGTATAATGACATACTTGGGGGCCTATTGAATATTCTTAAAACTGCTTACATTCCTTGAAAACTGAGATGTAGTCTGATAATTATGCAACCTGCTTCTCCTAGTGTTCTTAATTCAGCTAGGTTAACTGCTTCAGTTTTCCTGATTTTTTTTTTTTTTCTGATTTCATGTGTATTTCATTGTGTAGGAGATTATGTTTCTGTAAGCAATCCTGAGGGCAATTTTATAATATCCCAGCTCCAAGAATTGGAAGATCTCTTTTTATTGGCAGCAGGAACAGGCTTCACACCAATGGTTAAAATACTGAATTATGCTTTGACTAACATACCCAGTCTCAGGTATGTCATTTTACATTTAATTACTATCCCTTGTAAGGCTGTTAGATTAATAGAAGGTATTCTAAATCAATTAAAAACTCAGTGGACTCAACAGACATGTTCTCATCCCTTAGTCATCATTTCTTACTCCTCCTCCTCTACTTTAAGCTGTTTTATTCATTTGATTCCTTTAGTTTTGATACCTTTGATTACCTAATTGGCACTGAAAAACATTCATGCTAATTCACGGTTAGACTTTCCATTCATGCATATTTTAAGTATAATTGAAATAGTACTTTTGAATTGTTGTTTTTTCTTTTAAGGAAAGTGAAGCTGATGTTCTTCAATAAAACAGAGGATGACATTATTTGGAGAAGGCAGTTGGAGAAATTAGCATTTAAGGATAAAAGGTATTAAAGTAGTATTAGCTCTGTGTTTAAATATTTTCATACATGTTCAGTCAGTTGAGACCTTAACCTCTTTCAGTTCAAATTTTTAGTTGACTAGAAAAACTCCTTCTAACAAAAAGTAAACAAATCAATAATTCTCTTTAAAAAAAATTTAAATGTAAGTAATGTTAATACACCTCCCCCAAAGAAATACTATTTGATAAGGTCAATGTGACATCAAATATGTATTGATAAAATATATAATGCACTTTATATTGATTTTTTAAATTAAAAAAAAAATTTTTGGCTGCACCACATTGCTCATGGGATATGTTCCCCAGCTAGGAATCAAACCCACACCCCCCTATATTGAAAGCTCAGAGTCCTAACCACTGGACCGCCAGGGAAGTTCCTGGGCTTTCTGTTTATGTTATGTTATTTATAGTAAGTTGAGTTTCTTTGAAAATGATCCAGTGTAGTCAGTTTGATAATTCAAGATTTTCTAATTATAATGGGGACAAATCAGGTAAGTTTGGCGAGATGAGTTAAACGAAAATAAACATGTTTTGGGACTTCCCAGGTGGTCCAGTGATTAAGACTCCATGCTTCCAATTCAGGTAGCCTGGGTTTGATCCCTGGTCAGGGAGCTAGATCCTGCATGCCACAACCAAGAGCCTACATGGTGTAACTCAGGATCCCACATGCCACAGCTAAGTCCCAGTGTAGCCAAATTAAATAAATAAGCAGACATGATTCTTTAGTACAGGGTTTCTTACAGTCTTTACCGTGCCAGTGCCTGTTGTGACTTTCCAGGAAGCGGGTTAGTTATACATTGTTTAGCAAGGTTCTCTTCATTTTTGTTTGTTTGCATAAACACATTAAATATCACAAATGATCCTTAGTAGACACTTTGGGAAATGCCAGCATAGTTCATGGGAAGAAATCTGAGGCAGGCTGAATTCAGTGGCAGAATGAGGCAGCAAGGACAGCAAGGTAACAATTTGTTTCATTGAAAAAGGAGCCCAAGCATGGTGAGATAGGTTAACAGGCATATGCTCCATCTCCCCTAAAGAGAGGTGAAAGCAGTGTGAAATTCAAAACACATCTTTCAGAAGAAGAGCGAATTGAACAAGCTGTCATGCATCCCGAAGCATTTTTGCAGTCGTTAAAAACTATTTCTAGAACTGCAGAACTTCCCAAGTCACACAAAATAACTGATGTAAATGTTTATGTTTTTGACGGTATAGTATAAAGTTCTCTGCCTTTTCAAAGGTAAGGACTTCAGGAACTCAGCTGTCCCAGCCTCCAGGTACTTCTGAATATTTTCCAAACGTCTTCACTAAGGTGATGCCATGGTTCCTTCTAGTCTTTTCCTCCCTGTTGTCTCCCATCCTCCCCTTCATTCTCTTTTAGTAAGGAGTTTGCACAAATTAAGAATGATCTGAATTTAATGATCTTTGAAGTGTTTTCTCTTCTTAATATACTTGAAACATAATCCTAAGAATATTTATTATGTCTAAGTAGTCTCATGGCAATTTAGAGCCTAATTTAAAGAAATACAGATTCCTGGGTTTTTCAAGTGTCTTTTTCACTCAAAGTGGAAAATTGGAAGCAGCGTTTATGAAAAAACCTAAAGACCTAAATTTTGGCTTTCTGTCTACCCTTTACTAGCTTGAAACTGGATTCAAAAATTACTTAACTCTGTGGGCCTGTCTCTTATCTTCGAAATAGAATAATGACATCTATCATACTTCCTTCTTAAGACTGTTCTGAGGGCTAGAGAAGGCAGGGTAAATGCTTTGGAAACTGTGAAGCCCTGCCTCAGATATTTGGATTGCGGTCAGGGAGGACCTCTGCAGACATGCATTTAATTTCTGTATTGACTACTTGAACTTATTTTTCCTAAACAATCATTTAAAAAACTTTAGACAGACATAGCTACACTTTTGTAGCTAGTTTTTTGTTTTTTCTTTTGTAAGTACTTTTGGCAGTTTGGGGACATGGTATTTTGTAAGATCTTTCCCTTGTACAAGGAAAATCCATTTACTGTTATTTCAGCGAACAATATTTCTTTGCTGTGAGAACTAATTGGTAAAGGGAATGTGTTGACAGCTTCTGAACACAAAGTATGCTTTAACAACATCCCCTGTGTATTTTTTCTTGCATGGTCCACGTAATTTGGGTTGGTGGCATTGTATAGGCTTGAGGATAAGGAAAGGCCCCTTTTTCCCCACTTAAGGATGAGTGGCTCTAACAACACTCATCAGGTGAGTGAGACGCTCCAGTTTGGTGGGAGAAGTGAGAGTGTTTTGACTGCCAGCCCACCTTTATCCTCTCTCTTCTGCTCCCACTCCTGTGCGCTCTCTGCTCCCTGCCTTCTCTTCCACCTTCTGGAGACACAGTCGCCTTGCTGGAGGCCCACTACTGGCACTGACTTCCAGCCCTGGCTGATCTGTGTCCCCTGGAGACTCATGGTCAGACCCTCACTGGAAAACACATGGCTTTGCATGGATATGTGGCTTTGGAACATTTATCAGGAACCTTCCATATTCTGAGACTAATGCAGATGGAGGAGAAACCTGGCCTTAAAGACTTACCGATGGATTTTGGTAGTAGTGTTCATTCAAGATATATACTTGTTGAGTCCCATACATAGAAGGAAAGTAAAAGTTTAAATTTAATGTAAGATAGTTTTAATTGCGGAGAAGGCAATGGCACCCCACTCCAATACTCTTGCCTGGAAAATCCCATGGACGGAGGAGGCTGGTAGGCTGCAGTCCATGGGGTCGCTAAGAGTCGGACACGACTGAGCAACTTCACTTTCACTTTTCCCATTCATGCACTGGAGAAGACAATGGCAACCCACTCCAGTATTCTTGCCTGGAGAATCCCAGGGATGGTGGAGCCTGGTGGGCTGCCGTCTATGGGGTCGCACAGAGTCAGACATGACTGAAGCGACTTAGCAGCAGCAGCAGCAGTTTTAATTGGTCACATCTATCATTTAGTTGGGCTTCCAGGGTGGCTCAGTGGTAACAAATCTGCCTGCCAGTGCAAGCTGTCCCTGGGTTTGATCCCTGGGTCAGGAAGAACCCCTGGAGAAGGAAATGGCAACCCACTCAGTATTCTTGCCTGGGAGATCCCATGGACAGAGGAGCCTGGTGGGCTACAGTCATAAACATCATTTAGTTAACATTTAAGGCTTTTTTTTCTGTTAAATCACCCTTTCCTACATCTTGACTCTCTTGTGTCACTTCTCATTTTACCAATACATTTCTGATGACAAAATGTGACACCTGAACACATTGTCTTGGTTAGATTATTATTGGATTGTGGCAATAAAAACGTATGTAGTTAAATGAAATACCCTGTTCTCTGTAGGATTAGGACACAGTTTTCTAATCAGTCCTTTGTGGAACAAGAAGGAATAGGAAAAATGGATGCTTAGACTGGTGTGTAATCTAGTATTTTCATTTTCAGCAAGCATATTTAGCCAAATAATGTGGTTGGCAAGAGAAATTCTTTGAAACATAATTGTATAATGGAAACTTATTAACCTTGTGACTTTGGGCAAGTTACTTGATCTGATGGAGCTTCATTTTTTCCATCTGTAAAAAGGGACATCAATATCTACATCATAGTATTGTTTGCATATGGGGGCAGTGAAATGGTAGAGTAGGTGCTGGGCCCAGAATTAGTATGTTTGTAATGTTCATTCATTCATGAAATACTTTTGAGCATCTGCCATGTGCCTGTTCCCCAGGGTTATGATAGGAAACAGGGATGTTGTGTTGCCTTATTTTCTCATGCAATCCAGGAAATGGATCTCTTCATTTTCCCACGTTGCTAAATTTACTAGAATTGCAGAAAATAGGTAGACCATAAGTGCTCTTTTAGGATGTTTCTGTTTCAATTCAGTTTTCATGTCATTAAGCCTTAAACGTGAGGGGGGAAAGAAAGCTTGCCTGAATTTTATCCAAATATACTTTTACACTTGACTGTTAACTCCAGTAATTGGAATTTGGTTCACAACATTCCAAGTTTAGGGAAGTCTCCCACATATACTTCCCTAAAGAAAAATGAGAGAAAAAAACAGAACATAAATATGTACAGCAACAGCTGTAGCTAATTATTATGTAAACTGCAATCCAAATTAAATTTCTCGTATTTTTGTCTTTTACTGAGCAGTGTTATGAGGCCTGCTTGGCTCAGTATTATACATTGGTACTTCCCTTGCCCCTCAGTAGAATGCACCTACTCTGAGTTCTCTGCTTTTGCAGAATTAGTTTTGAGGGGAAGGACAGTTTTACAATGAGATTGACTTCTGGTGGCATTTTGTAATACACAAATATAATAAGTATTTTCCTTCCCTTTCAAAGTAGTCATTTTTGAAGACAATAACCTTATTTTAGTAAAGTTAGTAGCATGTTCTTTTCTGTAAATAATGGAATTTGATGATTTGTTGATTTCTCTGTTTGTAGAATTAATATGAATTTATATAGAAAAATATATACGGGGAAAACATCATCTGTAGTCTTACCATCCAAGCAACAGTAATGGTCTGTATCTTTCCATTTAATTTCTCTTTCTCCCCTTTTCCCCCCGCCCACACATACTTATATACATGTATTATTTGTTTCCTTTTGTATTTTTTAAATAATGTAGTCCTACTGACTATACTTTTTATAACTACATTTTCTCTTTAGTGTATTGTGTGTGTTCGATGTATAGAATACTTTAAACCTGACTCTTGACCTAGAGTGATTCTATACCCTAGGGGGCATTCATGTCTGGAAACATTTTTGATTGTAACAGCTGATGAAGGGGGTTCCCCTGGCACCTAGTGGGTAGAGGCCAAAAATGCTGTTAAGAGCCTACAGTACACAGAACAACACAAGATGACAGAAAATTATTCTCCCCAAAATGCCAGTAGTGCTAGTTGGGAAAACCTGCTCTGTACCATGGTTTTTAATAGCTGCATGGTATTCGGTCACTGAGTTCATTGTTTTTCAGTCACTTGATCGTGTCTGATTCTTTGCTACCCCGTGGACTGCAGCACGCCAGGCTTCCCTGTCCACCACAAACTCCCGGAGCTTACTCAAATTCATGTCCATTAAGTAGGTGATGCCATCCAGCCATCTCATCCTCTGTCATTCCCTTCACCTACCTTCAATCTTTCTCAGATTCAGGGACTTTTCCAATGAGTCCGTTCTTCACATCAGGTGGCCAAAGTATTGGAGCTTCAGCATCAGTCCTTCCAATGAATATTCAGGATTGATTTCCTTTAGGAATGACTGGTTTGATCTCCTTGCAGTCCAAGGGACTCTCAAGAGTCTTCTCCAACATCACAGTTCAAAAGCATCAATTCTTCAGTGCTCAGCCTTAGGGTTGGTACATGCCTACTGGAAAAACCATAGCTTTGATTATATGGACCTTTGTTGACAAAGTGATATCTCTGCTTTTTAATACGCTAAGTTTGTCATAGCTTTTCTTCCAAGGAAAAAGCATCTTTTAATTTCATGGCTAGAATCACCATCTGCAGTGATTTTGGAGCCCAAGAACATAAAGTCTGTTACTGTTTCCATTGTTTCTTCATCTATTTGCCATGAAGTGATGGGACCAGATGCCATGATCTTAGTTTTTTGAATGTTGAGTTTTAAGCCAACTTTTTTACTCTCCTCTTTCACTTTCATCAAGAGGCTCTTTAGTTCCTCTTTGCTTTCTGCCATAAGGGTGGTGTCATGTGCATATCTGAGGTTATTGATATTTCTCCTGGTAATCTTAATTCTAGTTTGTGCTTCATCCAGCCTGACATTTCTCATGATGTACGCTACATATAAGTTAAATAAGCAGAGTGACAGTGTACTTCTTTGCCTTGATATATTTCTTTTCCAATTTTGAACCACTCTGTTGTTCCATATCCAGTTCTAACTATTGCTTCTTGACCTATATACAGGATTCTCAGGAGGCAGGTAAGGTGGTCTGTTATTCCCATCTCTTTAAGGATTTTCCACAGTTTTTTGTGATCCACACAGCCAAAGGCTTTAGCGTAGTCAATGAAGCAGAAGTAGTTGTTTTTCTGGAATTCTCTTGCTTTCTCTATGATCCAGCGGATGTTGACAATTTGATTTCTGGTTCTTCTGCCTTTTCTAAATCCAGCTTATACGTCTGGAAGTTATCAGTTCACGTACTGTTGAAGCCTAGCTAGGAGGATTTTGAGCATTACCTTGCTGGCATGTGAAATGAGTGCAATTTTATGGTAGTTTGAACATTCTTTGGCATTGCCCTTCTTTGTTATTGGAATGAAAACTGACCTTTTCCAGTCCTGTGGCTATTGCCGAGTTTTCCAAATTTGCTGACAGATCAAGTACAGCACTTTAACAGCATCATCTTTTATGAGTTGAAATAGCTCAGCTGGAATTCCATCACCTCCACTAACTTGGTTCGTAGTAAAGCTTTCTAAGGCCCACTTAACTTCACACTCCAGGATGTCTGGCTCTTGGTAAGGGATTACATCATCGTGGTTATCTGGATCATTAAGACCTTTTTTGTACAGTTCTGTGTACTGCAGGGTAGAAATTCACCAGAAGAATCACTAAGTCAAAGTGTACCAAGGCTATTGATCCGTTTTGACAAATAGCCTCTAAAAAGGTGAAGTTTTTCTGTACTCTGGGACTAGCAGTGTGTTAGTTCCTTTAAGATAGCAAAATCCAGTGATTCCAGAAGCATAAGGAAACTGAACAAAGTGCTTGAATCCCTTCCTTTCCCTGCAGCCTGTGAGGCAAATCAGATATGCGGGTCCCTAATCTGGACCCTAAGCCACTTTCTGTCCCCCTGCTAGATGTTCCTCCAGGGATGTGTTTCTTGGAATGTGTTCATGTATTCCCACCCTAAAGGGCTCTGTGATTAAATAGGCTTGAGAAATAACGTATGCTCTGTTAGCTTCTTGAAGCTTAATATGAACTTAACCGTATTCAAGGCTTTGAAAAATTGTAAAGAAATATCTTTTAATTTTCCCCCAGACTTACTTGATTAGGTTAGCTTTTTTTTTTTTCATGGACTACCACTAACATTTGGAGGAACACAAGTGTTTCATCAGATTCATTTTGAGAAATGTTTCTGTAAGATGTACGTTTTATCTCATGTTAATGTCAGCTGTTTGTTTTGTGAGCTGTCTTTCCCATGAGCAAATAGCGTTCACCACAGTTTCTAGTATTTTTCTTTAGAGAAACCAGGGAAAGCTGGGGCCCCAAATACTCTTGAAATACTGTTTTGTGGGTAGTAACAAGTCACTGAAGCTTTTTAAGCAAACTAATTGTGAGATTGGATCTGGGTTTTAGGAAAACTAGTATAACAAGGATGTGCCAGGTAGATGAGGATAAGCCTAACAGAGCAGCATCTGAGACAAGAGATAGAAGGGCTGGAACTGAAGCTGTGGCAGTAAAAATGGGAGGGCAGGACCATGCATGTGTAAGAAATAGGAATCAGTGGGTCCGGGAAGTTGATTGCCTGGGGAAGAGGGAATATGTTGTTAAATGACTTCAGGCTCTGCATGTGGTTTAGACTGAATGAATATATTTGTTTCAAGATTTTTTATCTCAAGTCGTTATCAGTCTACTTGAAAATAATTTTTTTGACAAGCTTGTTTACTTCCATTGACATTTAGACCTCATAGAAGCAGGTCTCTCTTTCTCATATATATTGCTTTGCACTTTATGGATCCTCAAAATGTATTTTCTGATAACTTTTTCAAGAGTCCAAGTCCTTTCTGGCCCTTTTGAAATCATAGGGTAGAAAGAAATTTCAGGACGTTGACCAGTGCACCCCTGCATGCCTCAAAGCTACAAATGCTTCAGACAGTAAGTTGCCTTTTAGAGAGATTCAGAAGTAACCATCCATAATAACCATCGGTATCTTGATATGGTGTAAAAAAATCCTTCATTCAGGTATTCTTGAGTTAACTTGGGATTGCTCCCACTCCAGTTTAAGCTCTTTTCCAGTCCCAGGAAGAAGATCATTCAGTCGTGTCCACCTCTTTGTGGCCCTATGGACTGTAGCCCACCAGGCTCCTCTGTCCATGGAATTCTCTAGGCAAGAACACTGGAGTGGGTTGCCATTTCCTTCTCCAGAGCAGCCTCCTTACCATCCTCTAAAACTGCATCCATGCCACCTAGTCTTTTTCTGTTGAGAGCCCCAAAGGGATACTCAGGGGACCAATATGTAACTAAATGCAAAACATATAAGGAATTTATACCATTTACGTAAGGATCACAGTTATTTTTCACCCTTGGGTAGATGCCTGCAGAAAGAATGCCACTGACTAGGCCTTTTTTTTTTCTTTTTCAAGCAGCTCATTAAAGGAAAAGCAGGATTTTTTTTGTATGACAGACGACACCAATATTGATTTATATATCTTAGCAGTTTTATTCCAGTGACAGGTTTATTGGAAAATAGAGGCAGAGGAGACTATCTTTCATTTGTAATTTAACAAGGCAGTTGCTGTCTTCCATTGAAGTGTCTATGTATAATTAGAAATGTCTTAAGATAGTGATTTTGCAGCTGCTCTTGGGTCCCCTTTGATAATCTGATGAAAGGTTATGGACCTTCCCAGAAAAATGCTCTCACAAATTCACATACATTTTTATATGTAATTTCATAGATACCAGCATATGGCTTTTCTTTTCCAAGTATAGTGTTTATTTTTAACCTATATAGCTTGTTCAATAAATTCCTTTATTTATTCATCAAGTATTTTTTGCACATTTGTCTCAAACCAAGCCTGAATACAGTGTAGAAGAAGACAAACAAGGACTCTGCCCTCATGAAGCAGTAAAGAGACATCCCATTCCAGAATTATCTAACACTTTCTTAATTATAAGTGCAGGGAAGGAAAAAATGTTAGTGAAAGAATGTTTGGGGGGGGGTGCTATTTTGTATAGGGTGGATCTGAAACGCTGCTAAAACAAAATGGGAATCTTGAAAGCAAGAAATAAACATGTCTCTATAGGGTTTTTAAATATAAAATCAGATTATTAGAATTGTAAGAGCATGTAGTTTTTCCCACCTAGAGTCTGGGTCTGCTGAGAGCTGGGACGGCTTTTCTATCCCCAGCTGGGCCCTGAGCTGATCTGTGTACTTGTCTGGCCCTCACCCTCCCCAGCCCACACCCTCCCCACCCCGACTCCCACCAGCTTTTGGGAGCATTAACCTGCTGCAGTGCAGCCAGCCAGGCGAGGACCACTGTACCAGCTGCCTCTTGTTTTTGTTCTGATGTTTGGCTACCCAGGCCACCTCACAAGAGAAATGATTCACTTCAGCATTTTCTTGAGATTAACATATAATTAATTTCTGCCACTCTTGAGAAAATATCTAAATTACTCAAGCAGAAAATGTAGCAAGGCATTTGATCTATGCTGCTGAAAAATGATAAGAATTAATGGTGTTTGTGAAAACAGAGCAAAGGGACCAGGTACAGCTTACAATTTTTAATTTGCTATGGCTCTTCACCAGCAGTTCACATATCATATTGCAGAGCTGTGGGAAGAACTTGTCTGGAGCTCCTTGTGAGACTTGGTTTGATGTACTTCTTTCTTATTTTAATTCTGGACCCTTCTCAAATGCCTTACTCCTTACTGTCTGGGCGCCTCCTGTGTGTTGGCCACTAGGGGTGCAGCCGTAACCAGTCCCTGCCCTCATGGAGTTTCTAGTCTTATGGGGAAAGTAGACATTACTAAAATAATCATCTCGGTGGCCACCTATTTACAGACTGATTTAACAGTGATAAAGAAGAGGAAAAGGGAAACGTTTCTACAACACATGTAAGAAAAGACTTAGTGGGACAGCAGTGCTTCCCTGGAAATGATGCTTGAGCTAAAAACTGGACGGTGGGGTGTGGTAGAAACAGTCTAGAAAGAGAACAGGCAGGGTGTGGCAGTGCAGGCTGAGAGCAGCGGGGCAGAGTTAGGAGCTAGGATTGGGGAGAATTTGGATGTGAAAGGTGAGGCAGCTCAATCTCAGGTTTCTGATTTGTTCACCCCACGTGACTGTGGTGCCATGCACAGCAGTGAAGCCAGTTGTAGCGCAGAGAGACTGCGTGGTGAGGTGAGGTCAGGGAGGCGGTAACAGAAAAGAGTCAGATAGGCAGTTGGCTATCAGAGTCAAGGACTCATTGGAAGAGTTTGAGTCAGAGATTAAAATGCACATGTCATTGGTCATGTTCTTTACTGAGCAGATTAATAGAAGCGTGGAGCTCTGTGAGATAACTTTGAGCTTTCTTTTTTTTTAATTCAAAATATTTTAATTTCAAATGATTTGGTTTGTAGGATCCCTAAAAACCACATTCTCTATCTTGGTTATAGTCATCCTCGGTTGAATTCAACAACTGTTTATTGAATGGAGTACATTTATATGTAGGTAGAATGTAATTACACACAGGTCATGAACCCAGGCTAAGCTCTCTCTGAGTTCAGTAAAAAATGTCAAATTATTCTCTTTTCTGTAACAAACGTTTATGTTAAATAACTATGGATTTACTTGTATTTTTTTGTGAAATCTTTTTTTACAACCCCTTCAGGCGCTCTTCTAGCAAGTGTATCAGCCTTCCTATATTCAGTTGTTCTCCAGAGGAGAAAAAGATGTTTTAGTGAACTTGAAACATGTTCATGATGTGTTTAACATAATAAACTTTTTAAAGAAATGTTTCTTTTCTCCAGATTTGAGGTTGAATTTGTCCTCTCAGCACCTACTTCTGAATGGAGTGGCAAACAGGGATACATTTCACCAGCTCTGCTATCTGAATTTTTGAAAAGAAGTTCAGACACATCCAAAGTCCTCATCTGCCTTTGTGGACCAACGCCATTTACAGAACAAGGAGTGAAGTGAGTAGCAATGTGGTAGGATAAAGAACTGCAGCACTGGTGAGACGACAACCTCCTATGAAAAGCTGTTGATGTGGCTCTCAGTTCTTCCTGTTCATATGAACCTGGACTTTAGTAGTCTGTCACAGTGTAAGAAAATAATGACGAAGTGTTTAATCTGTATGCAGTGAAGGGTTGGAGGCCCCCCAGTTATGCACAGAGTTAAACATGAACACAAAAGTAAGACACACCCAGCTCTTGATAGCCTGTCATAGTGACAGGCAGCATGAACACATTCATAGAATGGGTGCCAGATCTTTTTCGGGATGCTAGATTGAGCCTCTCCTTCCACCAAAGCTTCATAATATATAATAATCTTTTAAAAATATATCATAAGCTGTGTTCATCTCATTATAGCTTTTGATCCTCCTTCACTCTCTGCAGCTGAGTGAGCATTAGTCAAAGAGTTGAACTCTGCACAATGAAAAATCAGTGGTATGACTAGCTTATTTAAAAATCACCTTGATCTGATTCAACTCTACAATAACACTTTAACGGTGTTTTGGTTAGATACAGCGATAGCCACTGTTATTGGGTTTCTAGATGATTTTAAAATACAGCTGCCCTAAATGCTCTGCATTTCCTTGTTTGGTATATGACTGAACCTTACACTTTCTAGATAGTTTTCTCTCTTGCTGTTTTATTTTTAATTATGAAAAAGACAGGCTGTATGGCTAGAAAGGTAGGATGGGATTAGATAGTGAGAGGCTTGCCTGCTATACCACATTGGTCCTTTTGACCCCTGTGCCATCCTGGCCCTTTGTGTGAATATGTGTATCTGCTCTGGAAGCTACCAGTTTGGGTTGGAATCCCAGCTCCACCACTTACAGTCACCCTGCAGTCATTAGCTACAAGCCAAAACTTTCTAAACTTTAGTGCACTCACCTATATGCACATGTGCATGCTCAGTCGGTCAGCCGTGTCCCACTCTTTGGGACCCTATGGACTGTAACCCGCTAGGCTCCTCTGTCCATGGAATTCTCCAGGCAAGAATACTGGAGTGGGTTGCCATTTCCTCCTCCAGGGGGTCTTCCTGACCCAGGGATCAACCCCGCATCTCCTGCATCTCTTGCATTGACTGGCAGATTCTTTACCACTGCCACCTGGGAAGCTCCATTTATACAAGGGAATAAATGATAATATTTATGCACGTGAAGTGCTCAGCACAGTGACTGTGTAGAGAGAGTTCTAAATAAATGTTTATTTTTTTCAGCAGCATTTTAAACAGCTACTTTTAAGATTTCAGTCTCCTTTGATAGTGTTTTCCAAGTTAAATTATACTTAAGCTGTATTTCTACTTTTCCTGTTCAGTGAGGGAAAATTAAGATAGAATACTAACTGATGAATAAAGGGGAAAAAATTAAGGATTTATTCTGCTTTTTCTGTATGAGCTATACTACTGGGTAACCACATAATAAGTGAGAAGTTATTCTTTAGAGAATTCCTTGGCTGATAAATAAAGAATGATAGAAGTAGGATGTCATCAACTTCAGTCCCTAATGAACAAATTGATCTGTACCTAGATACATCAGTGGTGGTGTGCATCCCAAAAGAGAGCCAACCAGGTATTATGTGCCTCGTGATGAAAGAGCACTGTCTATGACGTAGTCTGGTGAAGAAGAATTGAACCTGTATCTGATCAAACCTCTAGATCTGATTATTAAATTTAGGGAGATAAAAGGAAAAAGGAACATATTATTAGAGTAAAGCCACAGGGATACAGTGAAATCAGAACCATGGGGGAGTCAATGTGTGAAAATCTCATTTTGTCAACAAATAAATTGCAGGACAGAGAGAGATGGATCTTACAGCTCAGAAGATCCCTAAAACACATATAAGCCAGTCACAGTGAATAGGCTTTAGTTGGATTTTGATCCAAACGTACTTTTAAAAATTATTACACTTATAAGACAGCTGCAAATGTGAACACTTATTAGATATTTGATGACACTAAAGAATTATTGTTAATTTTTTAGAAGTGAAAATTATGGGGTTTTTTAGACAGCACATACTAACTGGGAAATATGAAAAAATACTATGGTTACAATGGTAAACTTTGATCTTCTTTTATTTTCAAGCATCTTCCATAAGAAACATATGCTTTGTATTTGTTTTTCAGGATGCTGCATGATCTGAACTTTTCCAAAGATGAGATCCATAGTTTTACAGCATAATGAAGAGCTGTCATTCAACTGTTTAATCTAAATTTGTGATTACTTAGGGTTTTTTTTAAGAGAACATTTTTGTATATACTAAAAGGTTAACTAGAATCCAAGTTTCAGTTTCTTAAACAAAAACAAATGTTTCGTCACTATAGTTGTGGACTTTATTTTGTACCTTAACTTATTTTACTACTGATATTTGTCCTGAAAAGTAAATCATGACAACAAGTACATATAGGATTCTTTGTTATGAATCACAAAGTTCCTTACCATGTAAACTGTATCGCTGTTCTACAATAAGCTCTCGTGTTTTATGACATGATAAAGCAAATGATCATTTTGATCACATTTCTATGCTGTACAATGTCTGATTAGCAATACAGATTAAATTTTACATTGCACTGTTAACTCAGGAAATGATTATTTATGTCCTTGTTCTTACTATGAAAACATGGAATGTTATAACTTATTAAGCGATCCAAACATTTTGTGTCTATGGCCTTGATACAGAGTAGAATAAAAATATACTTAAATACTTTTTAATCTTTGTCATAGAAATGTGTTTGAATGCATGTTTGGGGTGGTATCTAAGGAGAATTTTAAGAGGCAATGATAAAAGATTCTGGAGACACTTCACACAGGTAGTTTTGGATTAGACGTGTTTAGAAACTTATATAACTTTGACAACTATTCTTAGCCAAAACTAGAGACATCGGGAAAGATAATGGGAATGTAGCCTCTGGTCCCATGGCCTAAAACAATCATTTGCTGCTTTGGAATGGATTAAATTAAATTCTTTTTGAGTCTGCCTAGACCAGCTAGGAAAATGAGGAACACTCCATCCTAAATGGTACCTTCCCTGGCTGGCTGCTCGCCCCACGAATGCCAGTTCAGCGGGGAGCCCTCCTAAGCTCTGCTGTGTGGTCATCTTATTCTCTCTCCCTGCCGCTGTGCACAACTTGCAAAAACTCTCACAGATTGGGATTCTTCAAAGAGTATCAAGAAAAGCCATGTGAGCTTTTTCATGAGGAAACCGTGTTGGATGCATAGGTGGTTCTGCATAAGCTAACTTCGATTTTTCAGTCTTATTCAGGATAGCAGCGTTGCTTTTTTACAGAAATGCTGGAGATGGGGGAAGGGGGAGGGGTGTCTCCGGCTTCCCTGTAAATGATTTTGTAAACAGCTAAGCTTCACCAAATGAATGGTATACTCAAGAGAAAACACAATATTAACATTCCTCAAATTACAAACCCCAGCCTCAGAAGCTGTGCAAGTGCTGAGTCAACACTGTTTCTTTCCCTGTGTCTCCCTCTTCTGTCTGTCCTCATTCACCCAGGCCGGACCTAGCTTTCCTCATTCACCCAGGCAGGACCTAGCTTTCCTGGGCTGTCAATGCTCCCTGGTGGCTAACAGAAACATTTTCTACCTTCTGCCTGCCTACCACCTCCTTTTTCTCCCCTAAGATCATGTACTTTCTAGGCATACCTTTTTTTGTAATTAATTAGTAATATAGAAATTAATTCTGCCTTAGCCAGCTTTCTTATTTTTTCTGTCCTCCTTTTTCCTTTCTCCTCCAACCCTTTTTTGACTGCCTCCAGCAAACAAAGTCTCCTGTTACTCTCTGTATCTCTTCCTCTATCCTCTTACTGTATTTTAAAGCAAAATAAAACCCATAAGCATCCTCTCAACCTGTATATTAATAATCCTCAGATTAGTGTCTTAAATTGAGAATCAACTGAGCTTCAATTTTACCTCCCAGATACCACCTGTATGTTCCAAAACCCCCTAAAATTCAATAGACCCCAAACTAAACTTTTGCCATGACCATCATGTAACGCAACCGGGTTTGTTTGGCTGATGCTCAGCAAGCCAAAATACTGAGACACCAAGGTTTGCAACAAAGTGAGGGTTTTTCCAGTAGTCATGTATGGATGTGAGAGTTGGACTATAAAGAAAGCTGAGTGCCGAAGAATTGATGCTTTTGAACTGTGGTGTTGGAGGAGACTCTTGAGAGTCCCTTGGACTACAAGGAGATCCAACCAGTCCATCCTAAAGGAAATCAGTCCTGAATATTAATTGGAAAGACTGATGCTGAAGCTGAAACTCCAATACTTTGGCCACCTGATGCGAAGAACTGACTCATTGGAAAAGACCCTGATGCTGGGAAAGATTGAAGGTGGGAGAAGGGGACGACAGAGGAAGAGATGATTGGATGGCATCACCGATGTGATGGACATGAGTTTGAGTAGGCTCCCGAAGTTGGTGATGGGACAGGGAGGCCTGGTGTGCTGCAGTGCATGGGGTCACAAAGAAGTGGACACGACTGAGTTACTGAATTGAACTGAGGGTTTTTAAAAAAAATCTGCCAAGTCAGGAGGCCAGAGAACAAATCTCAGATCTGGAAGGGACTGGGGTAGTTATGGGATAAAGAATAAAGAAGCATGGTTTTCTGAGGCATGGGGAGAGGTGATTGGGAAAACGTAGGGCAATTGTCATTCTGCGTGTGCGTCACTAAGCTCCAGGCTCTTGCGTGTTCAAAAGTGATGGCACTCTGCAGGATCCAAGGGTGGAGTTTTTAGCCCTCTGATATCAAAAGGTCACTGTGTGACCACTCATTTGTGCCATTTGGAGCGTCAGTGATCCTATCCAGTCTTAACCAGCTCAGCTCCAGCTAGACACAGCTGACTTCAAGTTCGTAGGAAAGTAACTTGAGCAGATATCTTATTGCTTTGGCTACACGCCCCTTGGAAGACAGGCAAGTCTGAAAACCGCCTTAATTAGTGAAGTCAGCTGAAGTGGATTTGAATCGACCCATAGTTTAAATCTCTCCCAAGTCTGTTCCTCCTATTGAATTCTTTGATTCACCGGTGCTACCTTCCACCTCCCCAGTCCTTCTAGAACTATTCAGGATCAGTGATGCCGCCTCCAGTCTGATTTCATTCCAACCAGCCCTTCCCTGTTGGCCCTAAACCACATCAGTGAAAGCCTTAGAATTGGTCTTCCTATTGTAGTCTTTTATTACTATTCCTATGGTAGCTCAGATGGTAAATACTCTGCCTGCAGTGCTGGAGAACAGGGTTCGATCCCTGGGTCGGAAAAATCCCCTGGAGAAGGAAATGGCTACCCATTCCAGTGTTCTTGCCTGGAGAATTCCATGGACAGAGGAGCCTGGTGAGCTGTGTAGTCCATGGGTTCATAAAGAGTCGACACAACTGAACAGCTAACAACAACGACAAAAGATTGCAGCCTTGATCTCATTGAAATCCATTCTCCATTCCAGTGTGTTCTAGAATGCTTTGGGAACTCCTCTAAATAGAGCCCCAGTCACCCATTTAATGCAGCCGTATACTGAGAAGCACGGATGGATTGTAACTATTATTCTTGAGCAAAGAGCTCTAAGATTCCTATTTCCTGTATTTGCAATAAGAAAAGGGAATTACATTCAAAGTCACTTTTCCTTGAGAATTCTATTTGCTTATTTCCTTTTAAAAATGTGTTTATGTGTCAGTTTTCTATTTCTGCCAGAACAAATTACCACAAATTTAGTGGCTTAAAACAACAGCCCATTTGTTCCATGGCTTAGATGTCTGGGCCAAGTGAGGCTCATCTGGGTCTTCTCGCGAGGCTGTAATCAGGATCGTCAGCTGGGTTCGACTCTTCCTGGAGGCGCTGGAGAACATTTCGCTTTGGAGACCGTTTGAAGAACGTCTTTGGAAGACCATTCTGCCTCCTGCAGTCTATGAAGGGGACAGAGAGAAACTTGTCCAAGGTAAGATAATTATATTTTGTCTAGCCATGTAAACTTGTCCTAAACTAGTCTGGGGCTGTATTTGTTGATAACTACAGACCCCCACCTTTGGGCAGATGACAGTCTCTGCTTGGTCTCTGATATTTAGAATGGTGGTTGCTAGCTTAAAAAGAAAATATGAAAACCTCCGCCAGACTCCTCTTGGTGTCTTTCTGCTTTGGTTTTCTTATGAATCATCTTCACGCAGGGTTGCCAGTTTGGCAGGCCTCAGAACGCCAAAGTAATCTATCTACAATGCAAAAAACATGTTTTCTACCCTGGTTCAAGTCCTCTTCTGCTGCCGGGTTCCCACTCATGGAATGGAGGCTCCACTTTGGGGGCAACATGCTGAGCTTGGGGCCCTCATAATGAGGCACTGGTTCCTCACCAGGAAAGCAAGGCCTGAGGACTTCAGGCCTCTGCCCCCAGCCCCCCAGTCCTCCAGCAAGTGCTCAGCTCTCTTCACCTTGAGAGAAGCTTCTGTTATCCCAAGAATATTCATGTCCAAATCCTTGCATGGATGTATTTTTTCATTCCTCTTGGATAAATACCTACTACTGAAATTGCTGAGTCATATGGTAACTGTATATTATATTCTGTTTTATTCTGCATATATTTTTAGATCTAATGTTGAGACATGCTAGTTAGATAATCATGCTTTTGAAGATACTGTTTCAAATTTTTAAGAAAATGCCAGGTTTAGGGGTTTTTTTGTTTGTTTATTTGTTTTTCCAAACTGGCTGTACCATTTTACATTCCTACCACCTCTGTATCTGAATTTCACTTCTTCCACATCCTCAACCTTGAATTATTTATCTTTTAAGCTTGTAGGGGTATCTTACTGTGGTTTTTTTAATTTATTTATTTTTAATTGAAAGATAATTGCTTTACAATATTATGGTTTTAATGCATTGTCTGATGTCTACTGATGTCAAACTTGTTATCATGTGCCTGTTGGCCACTGGTTTATCTTTCATATGGTGTCTGTTTTAATCTTTTGCTCCATTTTTAATTGGATTGTTTTTATTATTAAATTGTCTCTGATGGCTCAGACGGTGAAAGCGTCTACCTACAATGCGGGAGACTCAGGTTTGATCCCTGGGTTGCGAAGATCCCCTGGAGAAGGCAATGGCAACCCACTCCAGTACTCTTGCCTGGAAAATCCCATGGGCGAAGGAGCCTGGTAGGCTACAGTCCATGGGGTCACAAAGAGTCGGACACGACTGAGCAACTTCACTCACTAATTCTTTATATATCTAGATATGTCCTTTTTCAGATTTGTTTCATGCATATTTTCTTCTATTATTTGACAGCAAATCCTATGGAGTGCTTAGTACAAGAATAAGTTTAGAAATATAAATCAATTTAAATTTGACTAAACCAAGAGAGTAAAATAAATAATAGTGCAGAGGGCAACTCTGAAGTTGATATGAGTGACTAAAATTCTAGGATGAGAACTCTGGTAATGGAGTTGGGAGAACATTCTGGAAGGGAAGGGTCTGAGAGGCAGACAGCTAATGACAAGCAGGATCATAATGAAACACCTTCAATTCTGGTTCAATGGCAAACACATTAAATAATGAAAATCATCACTGTCGGCAAATACCACACAAGCTTTGTGGAAGCTTGGCTTTGGGGGAAAAACAACCACTGACTTGTTACAGTACATTTTGTCCACTGCTCTGTTAGCAACTGGGCACTTGGAGGTAAATCTGAAAATGCTGCTGGCAACCCTCTTCCTTAAATTCGAAGAGCTTATGTTCTGACTCAGGATTTTCTAATTAGCCATCACAGTCCATGATGATCAGAACAGCGAGGAAAATGTATCTTTTGGTAATGTTTGCTGAGGCAGCCTGCATGGACTTCATTACAATTCTGTTTCCTCTCATTTAGAACATGCTGAAAAACATAGTTATTTGTGTTCAGTACAAATAACTCTTACTTGTAAACATGTCTAAGGGAAAAGCTGCTGAAATTCTTAGTGAAATACATTCGGGTATTTGTTATGCTGGGGATCTCTCACTTTCTGAGCAAGTTAATGTTTTACTTACATATAAGAATTGTCACAAGGCAGGTCTCGGATAGCCATGTGCTCGCACAGTTTAGGAAAAAAAAACAGAAATCATTATGCATCTAGGTTTTCCTCATTGCCTTTCACATATTAGGTGGTGTGTTTTAATATATACTCTGGTGTCCCAGTGGTGAAGAATCCACCTGCCAATGCGGGAGGTGCACGTTCGATCCCTGAGTCAGGAAGATCCCGTGGAGAAGGAGATGGTAACCCACTCCAGTATTCTTACCTGGGAAATCCCGTGAACAGAGGACCCTGACAGGCTACAGTCCATGGGGTCGCAAAGAGTCAGACATGACTTCACAACTGAGTATACACTCATAAAGTAGATAGTATTTTAAAATCTTGAATTAATTGTTCTAAATCTTTGGTGAGGTGAGAATTCTTTGCAATATACCATTAGAAGAAGGGCCATTCTTCCTCACCCAGTTTCTGCTGCTGCGAAGTTGCTTCAGTCGTGTCCGACTCTGTGCAACCCCATAGACGGCAGCCCACCAGGCTCCCCCGTCCCTGGGATTCTCCAGGCGAGAACACTGGAGTGGGTTGCCATTTCCTTCTCCAGTTCCTCACCCAGTTAGGAAGTGGCAAAAGCACCCAAATACAGGGCTCCTGGTAATTACTATGGTTTAGGAAAAGCACAACCTAGATGTGTGGGATGGAGGAGATGGAAGGGAGGTCCAGGAGGGAGGGAATATATGTATACATACAGCTAATTGACTTCATTACATAGCAGAAACTAACACAATAGGTAAAGCAATTATACTCTAATTTTAAAAAATACACAAAAGTAACATGTTAAGATACCATCTGCTCACTCAGTAATGAAGCTGTGGACCTCAGCCCTTTGGTGCTAGACCAACTCTAGAAAAACTGCTGGTTCCTTGGTGCACCCCCCCCCCCCCAATCCTAGCTCGGGCACAAAGGAAGGCCCTACCTGTGTGTGCTGGCAGGTGTCCTGTAGGGTGGAGAATCATCTCTTGCGGGAAGCGTTTTCATTCCTAAACGTGCCCTGTTTTGTCCTCTTGGTCGTGACTTCTTGATTATAGTGAATATTTACGTAATGCTTTTTCCATTGACACAGCCAGTTCCCACAACCCTGCAAGGGTAGCTGGTAAATGTTTAACAACCAACTTTTCAGTTCAGTTCAGTTCAGTCACTCAGTTGTGTCCAACTCGTTGTGACCCCATGGACTGCAGCATGCCAGGCCTCCCTGTCCATTGCCAACTCCCGGAGTTTACTCAAACTCATGTCCATCAAGTCGGTGATGCCACCCAACCATCTCATCCTCTGTCATTCCCTTCTCTTCCTGTCCTCAATCTTTCCCAGCATCAGGGTCTTTTCCAATGAGTCAGTTCTTCACATCAGATGACCAAAGTATTGGAGTTTCAGCTTCACATCAGTCCTTCCAATGAATATTCAGGACTGATTTCCTTTAGGATGGACTGGTTGGATCTCCTTGCAGTCCAAGAGACTCTAAAGAGTCTTCTCCAACACCCCAGTTCAAAAGCATCAATTCTTCGGCACTCAGCTTTCTTTAAAGTCCAACTCTCACATCCATATATGACTACTGGAAAAACCATAGCTTTGACTAGATGGACCTTTGTTGGAAAAGTAATGTCTCTGCTTTTTAATATGCTGACTAGGTTGATCATAACATTTCTTCCAAGGAGTAAGCGACTTTTTATTTCATGGCTGCAGTCACCATCTGCAGTGATTTTGGAACCCCAAAAACTAAAGTCTGTCACTGTTTCCATTTTTTCCCCATCTATTTGCTATGAAGTGATGGGACCAGATGCCATGATCTTAGTTTTCTGAATGTTGAGTTTTAAGCCAACTTTTTCACTCTCCTCTTTCACTTTCATCAAGAGGCTCTTTAGTTCTTCTTCACTTTCTGCCATAAGGGTGGTGTCATCTGCATACCTGAGGTTATTGATATTTCTCCTGGCAATCTTGATTCCAGCTTGTGCTTCATCCAGCCCAGCGTTTCTCATGATATACTCTGCATGTGAGTTAAATAATCAGGGTGACAAAACACAGCCTTGACGTACTCCTTTTCCTATTTGAAATCAGTCTCTTGTTCCATGTCCAGTTCTAACTGTTGCTTCCTGACCTGCACACAGATTTCTCGAGAGGCAGGTCAGATGGTCTGGTATTCCCCTCTCTCGAAGAATTTTCCACAGTTTGTGGTGATCCACACAGTCAAAGGCTTTGGCATAGTCAATAAAGCAGAAATAGATGTTTTTCTTGAACTCTCTTGCTTTTTCAATGATCCAACAGATGTTGGCAATTTGATCTCTGGTTCCTCTGCCTTTTCTAAAACCAGCTTGAACAGCAAAAACAAGACTGGGAGCTGACTGTGGCATAGACCATAAACTCCTTATTGCCAAATTCAGACTGAAATTGAAGGAAATAGGGAAAACCACTAGGCCATTCAGGTATGACCTAAATCAAATCCCTTACGATTATACAGAGGAAGTGACAAATAGATTCAAGGGATTAGATCTGATAGAGTGCCTGAAGAACTATGGATGGAGGTTCGTGACACTGTACAGGAAGCAGGGAACAAGACCATCCCCAAGGAGAAGAAGTGCAAAAAGGTAAAATGGTTGTATGAGGAGGTCTTACATATAGCTGTGAAAAGAAGAGAAGCAAAAGGCAAAGGAGAAAAGGAAAGATATACCCATTTGAATGCAGAGTTCCAAAGAATAGCAAGGAGAAATAAAGCCTCCCTCAGTGATCAGTGCAACGAAATAGAGGAAAACAATAGAATGGGAAAGTCTAGAGATCTGTTCAAGAAAATTAGAGATACCAAGGGAACATTTCATGGAAAGATGGGCACAATAAAGGACAGAAACGATTTGGACCTAACAGAAGCAGAAGATATTAAGAAGAGGTGGCAAGAATACAAAGAAGAACTACACAAAAAAGATCTTCATGACCCAGATAATCACAATAGTGTGATCACCAGCCTAGAGCCAGACGTCCTGGAATGTGAAGTCAAGTGGGCCTTAGGAAGCATCACTACGAGGAAAGTTAGTGGAGGTGATGGAATTCCAGTTGAGCTATTTCAAATCCTGAAAGATGATGCTGTGAAAGTGCTGCACTCGATATGCCAGCAAATTTGGAAAACTCAGCAGTGGCCACAGGACTGGAAAAGGTCAGTTTTCATTCCAATCCCAAAGAAAGGTGATGCCAAAGAATGCTCAAACTACGGCACAATTGCACTCATCTCACATGCTAGTAAAGTAATGCTCAAAATTCTCCAAGCCAGGCTTCAACAGTATGTGAACCGTGAACTTCCAGATGTTCAAGCTGGTTTTAGAAAAGGCAGAGGAACCAGAGATCAAATTGCCAACATCCACTGGATCATCAAAAAAGCAAGAGAGTTCCAGAAAAATATCTACTTCTGCTTTATTGACTATGCCAAAGCCTTTGACTATGTGGACCACAACAAACTCTGAAAAATTCTTCAAGAGATAGGAATACCAGACCACCTGACCTACCTCCTGAGAAATCTGTATGCAGGTCAGGAGGCAACAGTTAGAACTGGACATGGAACAACCAACTCTTAGGACAAACAAAAACAAAAAGCACTGATTTATAGAATTTGGCCCACTTCTGTGGTTTGGGTCCTTTTGCTATGGCCAGATTTAATGTGAGGTGACTGAATATGGCCTTTGGAAGAGATGGGCGCCGTTGACTTTGCCCCGTGGGTGACCATCTCAGGTTATGGACCAGATGGTGGGCAGGAGCTGTTGGCATACTTTCACTTAGCACTCTCAGTCACTCATTGAGGTGGGTATTAGACACGCTATTTTTTTTTTTGAAGCTTAAAGAAGCTTAGGCTTTTTTAAGGCTTCTCTGATAGCTTAGTGGGTAAAGAATCTGCCTGCAATACAGGAGATGCGTCCTCGATCCCTGGTTCGGGAAGATCCCCTGAAGAAGGAAATGGCAACCCACTCTAGTGGGTTTCTAGTTCCTGAGAAATCCCTTGGACAGAGGAGCCTGGTGGGCTACAGTCCAAAGGGTCATGGATGCAACTGAGCATGCAAGAAGCTGTGACAAGTCAGAAAGTGGTAGAACCAGGACTGGAATGCACATGGTCTGATTAACGTGGGCAAGTTCACAAGCTGGTAGGAGTTGTCACAGGGCCTTGGAGCCAGGGGTGCTGATAGGGAGAGCTCTCTGCTTTCTTGGGAGCCCTTTGAGTTTTGTTTTCTATTCTGTGAAATTAGAAAACACTACATTATGGTCAGGGCTTCCCTCAAAGCTCAGTTGGTAAAGAATCCACCTGCAATGCAGGAGACCCTGGTTCGATTCCTGGGTTGGGAAGATCCGCTGGAGAAGGGATAGGCTTCCCACTCCAGTATTCTTGGGCTTCCCTTGTGGCTCAGCTGGTAAAGAATCTGCCTGCAATGTCTAATACCTGGGTTCGATCCCTGGGTTGGGAAGATCCCTTGGAGAAAGGAAAGGCTACCCATTCCAGTATTCTGGCCTGGAGAATTCCATGGCTGTATAGTCCATGGGGTTGCAAAGAGTCAGACATGACTGAGCAATTTTCACATTATGATCAGGCCTAGAGATTGCCAGAAGCACCTTTATTTTATGTATCCTGGTTTAAAAATTACCCTGAGATGAGACAGAAAAACAAGGGCTGCCCTGGGCAGGACAGAAGACTGAGTGCAGAGAAGGCTCTGTCCCCGTTTAGCTGGGTGGCTTTGGGAAATGGATGTCCTCCCTTGGTGCCCTGTTTTTCTCATATGTACAGTGGGGATGAATGATGCCTGAAGCAGAGAAAGGACTGAATACACCTTAGCCTCTAATGCAATCTCAGAATGTTCTGACTTTTTATATATTTGATGGAACAAAGAGCTGAGCTTTTTGGAGGAAGGATCACAAGTATTTGTAAGCTCAGGAACATAGGTTGAAATTAATGGGAACTTTATGAACCATTGCTATTACACTGCTTTGTGTTACAAATACTTACAAACACTTTTCAGAGTTTTGGCCAACATGAGGATTGGTATATTTAGTTTTGAGTAACAAAGTAATCTGATGTCAGCACTTCCTTATCTTTTTAATTAATATCAAATATTTCAGACATATAAAAAAGGTTTAGAGAAACTGTCAGGAACAGGCAAGTATTGTCCATCTAACCTGAGAAACAAAGCACTTAAATATTACTGAAGACTCCTAGGGACACTTCCATGATTCCATTTTCCTCTAGATCACCTCCAGAGTTACCATTATTCTGCATTTTGTGTTCATCATTCCCATGCGTATTTTTTTATTCTGTAACTTTCTACTTGGCCTAAACAATATCCCCATGCAAAATAGAGAATTGTCTTTTATGTTTTTAAATTCATTGTTTTTCAGTCACTCAGTTGTGTCTGACTCTTTGCAACCTCATAGACTGCAGCAAGCCAGGCTTCCCTGTCATTCACTGTCTCCCGAGTTTCCTCAAACTCATGGTCATTGAGTTGGTGATGCCATCCATCCATCTTATCCTCTGTCACCCCTTCTCCTCATGCCCTCAGTCTTTCCCAGCATTAAGGTCTTTTCCAAGGAGTTGACTCTTCCCATCAGGTGGCCAAAGTATTAGAGCTTCAGCATCAGTCCTTCTAATGAATATTCAGGACTGATTTCCTTTAGGATTGACTGGTTTGTTCTCCTTGCTGTCCAAGGGACTCTCAAGAGTGTTCTCCAACACCACAGTTCAAAACATCAATTCTTTGGCACTCAGCCTTCTTTATGGTCCAGCTCTCACATCCATACATGACTACTGGAAAAACCATAGCTTTGACTATATGGACCTTTATCGGCAAAGTGATATCTCTACTTTTTAATACACTGTCTAGGTTTGTCATAGCTTTTCTTCCAAGGAACAAGCGTCTTTTAATTTCATGGTTGCAGTCATCATTTGCAGTGGTTTTGGAGCCCAAGAAAATAAAATCTGTCACTGTTTCCACTTTTTCCCCATCTATTTGCTATAAAGTGATGCAACCAGATGCCATGAACTTAGTTTTTTGAATGTTGACTTTTAGGCCAGCTTTTTCACTGTCCTTTTTCACCTTCATCAAGATGCTCTTTAATTCCTCTTTCATTTCTGCCATTAGGGTGGGTCATCTGCATATCTGAGGTTATTGATATTTCTCCCAGCAATCTTGATTCCAACTTGTGCTTCATCTAGTCTGACACTTCACATAATGTACTCTGCATATAAGTTAAATAAGTAGGGTGACAGTATACAGGACTTCCCTGATGGCTCAGACGGTTAAGTGTCTGCCTACAATGCAGGAACCAGGGTTTAATCCCTGGGTCGGGAAGATCTCCTGAAGAAGGAAATGGCAACCCACTCCAGTACTCTTGCCTGGAGAATCCCCATGGACAGAGGGGCCTGGTAGGCTACAGTCCATGGGGTCGCAAAGAGTCGGACATGACTGAGTGACTGCACTTTCACTTTCACTATACAGGCTTGATGTATTCCTTTCCCAATTTGGAACCACTCTGTTGTCCAGTTCTAACTGTTGCTTCTTGACCTGCATACAGGTTTCTCAAGAAGCAGGTCAGGTGGTCTGGTATTCCCATCTCTTTAAGAATTTTCCACAGTTTGCTGTGATCCACACAGTCAAAGGCTTTAGCGTAGTCAATAAAGCAGAAGTAGATGTTTTTCTGGAACCCTTTGCTTTTTCTATGATCTAACGGATGTTGGCAATTTGATCTCTGGTTCCTCTGACTTTTCTAAATCCAGATTGTACATCTGGAAGTTCTCAGTTCACATACTATTGAAGCCTAGCTTGAAGGATTTTGAGCATTACCTTGCCAGCATGTGAAATGAGTGCAATTTTATGGTAGTTTGAACATTCTTTGGCATTGCCCTTCTTTGGTATTGGAATGAAAACTGACCTTTTCCAGTCCTGTGGCCACTGCTGAGTTTTCCAAATTTGCTGGCATATTGAGCGCAACATTTTAACAGCATCATGTTTTAGGATTTGAAAAAAACTCAACTGGAGTTACATTACCTCCACTAGCTTTGTCCATACTGATGCTTCCTAAGACCCACTTGACTTCCCACTCCAGGATGTCTGGCTCTAGGTGGATGATCACACCATCATGGTTATCAGGGTCATTAGGACCTTTTGTGTAAAGTTCTTCTGTGTATTCTTGCCACCTCTTCTTTATCTCTTCTGCTTCTGTTAGGACCTTACCATTTCTGTCCTTGATTGTGCCCACCTTTGCATGAACTAGTCCCCTAGTATCTCTAATTTTCTTGAGATCTTTAACTTTTCCATTCTAATGTTTTCCTCTATTTCTTTTGCATTGTTCACTTACAGTTTTTTTTTCTCTACTTGCTTTTCTCTGGAACTCTGCCTTCAGTTGGGTATATCTTTTCCTTTCTCCTTTGCCTTTCACTTCTCTTATTTTCTTAGCTATTTGTAAGGCCTCCTCCGACAACCATTTTGCCTTGTTACACTTCTTTTTCTTGGGGATGGTTTTGATGACTGCCTTCTGTACAATGTTATGAAACTCCATCCATAGTTCTTCAGGCACTCTGTCTATCAGATCTAATCCCTTGAATCTATTCCTCACCTCCACTCTGTAATCATAAGGGATTTGATTTAAGTCATACCTGAATGGCCTAGTGGTTTCCCCTACTTTCTTCAATTTAACCCTGAATTTTGCAATGAGGAGCTCATGATCTGAGCCACAGTCAGCTTCAGGTCTTGTTTTTGCTGACTGTATAGAGCTTCTCCATCTTCAGCTCCAAAGAATATAATCAATCTGATTTTGGTATTGACCATCTGGTGGTGGTAATGCATAGAGTCATCCCTTGTGTTGTTTGAAGAGGGTATTTGCTATGATCAGTGTGTTTTCTTGGCAAAACTCTGTTAGCCTTTGCCATACTTCATTTTTTACTCCAAGACCAAACTTGCCTGTTACTCCAGGTTCTCTTGACTTCCTGCTTTTGCATTCCAAGCTCCTTTGATGAAAAGGACATCATTTTTTTTTTGGTGTTATTTCTAGAAGATCTTGTAAGTCTTCATAGAACTATTCAACCTTAGCTTCTTTGGTATTAGTGACAGGAGCATAGACTTTGATGCTGAATTGTTTGCCTTGGAAATGAAATGAGGTCATTCTGTCATTTTTGAGATTGCACCAAGTACTGCATTTTGGATTCTTTTGACCTTGACCATGAGGGCTACTCCATTTCTTCTAAGGGATTCTTGCCCAAAGTACTAGATATAATGGTCATCAGAGTTAAATTTGGCCATTCCTGTCCATCTTAGTTTACTGATTCCTAAAATGTTGGTGTTCATTCTTGCCATCTCCTGTTTGACTGCACCCAGTTTACCTTGATTCATGGACCTAACATACTAGGTTCCTATGCAATATAGTTCTTTACAGCATCAAACTTTACTTTCACCACCAGACATATCCAAAATCGTTTGGCTAAGCGTCTTCATTTTTTCTGGAGCTGTTTCTCCATTTCTCCCCAGTAGCATATTGGACACCAACGAACCTGGGGGGTTCATCTTTCAGTGTCATATCTTTTTGCCTTTTCATACTGTTCATGGGGTTCTCTAGCCAAGAATGCTGAAGTGGTGTGCTCTTCCCTTCTCCAGTAGACCACATTTCGTCATCACTCTGCACCATAACCCATCTGTATTGGGTGGCCCTACACGGCATGGCTCATAGCTTCATTGAGTTATGCAGTGCTGTGATCTATGTGATTTCTGTGATTATGGTTTTCATTCTGTTTGCTCTCTGGTGAATGAGGATAAGAGGCTTGTGCAAGCTCCCTGATGAGAGGCACTGGCTGTGGGGAAAACTGTGTCTTGCTCTGATGCGCAGGGCCTTGCTCATTAAATCTTTAATCCAATTTTCTGCTGATGCATGGGGCTATGCTCCCCCACTGCAGTTTGGCCTGAGGCGGCCTAGTCCTGGAGTCTGCAGTCTCTATGGTAGGGCTAATAGCAATATCCTCCAAGAAGACTTATGCCAACATGCCATGCCTCCCAGGACCACTTCTCATAGTGCTCCTGACCCAAAAGCAGGCCACTGTCAACCCATACCTCCTCTAGAGACTCCTAAACACTCACAGGCAAGTCTGGCTCAGTCTCTTGTGGGGTCACTGGTCCTTTCCCTGGGTCCTGGGTCCTAGTGTGCACAAGGTCTTGTTTGTGCCCTCCAAGAGTCTCTGTTTCCCCAATTCTATGGAAGTTCTGTAATCAAATCCCACTGAACTTCAAAGTCAGATTCCCTGGGTATTCCCAGTCCCTTTGCTGGATCCCCTGGTTGGCAAGTCTTTTGTGGGGCTTAGAACCTTCGCAACAGTGCAAGAACTTCTTTTGTATAATTTTAAACTTTATATGACTGATAATTATATATGGTCTTCTGCTCCTTACTTTGCTTTAATGGCATGGTTTGATAGAGAAATCCATTTTAATATATGTAGCACTAGTTTCTTCATTTTAACTGTGATATAGTATTCCATATGAATACATATGAATATGAATACATAACATTAAAAAATCAATTCTTCTATTGATGGACATTGAAGGTTTTTCCATTTTTTTAACCATCTTCAAATAGTTAATATCAATAACCTCAGATATGCAGATGACACCACCCTTATGGCAGAAAGTGAAGAAGAACTAAAGAGCCTCTTGATGAAAGTGAAAGAGGAGAGTGAAAAAGTTGGCTTAAAACTCAACATTCAGAAAACTAAGATCATGGCATCCTGCCCCATCACTTCATGGCAAATAGATGGGGAAACAGTGGCTGACTTTATTTTTCTGGGCTCCAAAATCACTGCAAATGGTGATTGCAGCCATGAGATTAAAAGACGCTTACTCCTTGGAAGGAAAGTTATGAACAACATAGACAGCATATTCAAAAACAGAGACATTACTTTGCCAACAAAGTTCCGTCTAGTCAAAGCTATGGTTTTTCCAGTAGTCATGTATGGATGTGAGAGTTGGACTATAAAGAAAGCTGAGTACTGAAGAATTGATGCTTTTGAAAAAGACTCTTTGAAAAGACTCTTGAGAGTCCCTTGGATTGCAAGGAGATCCAACCAGTCCATCCTAAAGGAGACCAGTCCTGGGTGTTCACTGGAAGGACTGATGTTGAAGCTGAAGCTCCAATACTTTGGCCACCTGATGTGAAGAACTGACTCATTGGAAAAGACCCTGATGCTGGGCAAGATTGAGGGCAGGAGGAGAAGGGGACGACAGAGGATGAGATGGTTGGATGGCATCACTGACTCAATGGACATGGGTTTGGGTGGACTCCGGGAGTTGGTGATGGACAGGGAGGCCTGGAGTGCTGCGGTTCATGGGGTTCGCAAAGAGGCGGACACGACTGAGCGACTGAACTGACTGAAATAGTTAATGTTTTTGTGCATGTCTCCTTGTACCTATATGTGAGAATTTTCTCTGGAATTTATACCTAGGAGTAGAATTTTTAGGTCACAGATGTGTGTACCTTCCATTTGGCTAGAGAAAAACCCTCTATTTCAAAATTTATTGTGTCACTTAACCCACTCACTATCAGTGGATTGGATTTCTCATCCATGCATATCCTTAAAATGCTTTTTATTGCTTGACTTTAGAAATCCAGATCTAATGGATTTGGAATGCTCTTAGTTCATCCTCTGGTGTGTTGGGCATTTACCTCTTTGCTCTCTAATATTTCCTCTCTCCTATCCTGGAAGTAGGGCTTCCCAGGTGATTCAGCAGTAAAGAATCCACCTGCCAATGCAGGAGACGCAGGTTTGATCCCTGGGTTGGGAAGATCCCCTGGAGAAGGAAATGGCAACCCACTCCAGTATTCTAATCTTGGAAATCCCATGGCTGAAGGAGCCTGGTGGGCTATAGTCCATGGGGTCGCAAAGAGTCACACATGACTGAGTGACTAACAACAACAGTCCTGGAGGTAGCCCATCTCTAATGGACAATTCCCAGGGTTCCTTGCCTGCTGGGACAAGTCCATGGGATCACAAAGAGTCGGGCACAACTGAGTGACTAACACTTACTTGCCTGCTGGCTTCCATTTTTGTTCAGCTAATGAGAGGGAGACAGTGGTGGGAAATTGAAGGGGAGAAGCCAGGGTCTTTCTCTCCATCCACTCTGCCTCCGGTGGGGCCTGGGCTGTGTCTCTGTGGCCCCAGCTCCCTTGGCCAGCCCTGCCATGGCTCTGACTTGGCTGGATGGCCCATTCTCCACTCAGGGCCTGCGGGCAGCCCAAAGTCCTGGATTCTGAAAACACCATCACTTCTCTTGCCTTTCCAGCCTAGGGGTTCCTGCAGTTATGTCTCCAAAGCCTCTGTATTAAATGTCCTGTACTGAAGGTGTGCTGCAGTCCATGGGTTCACAAAGAGTTGGACACGACAGCAACTGAACAACAACAGCAGCAAATTGAAGGACTAGATGTGTACGTTGCTTTCCAGTGTGAACCCAGATGGTACATCTGACCCAACTGGGATTGAGCTTTTCTTTTTCTTCTCCCCCCTCACCAGCCCTCTTTCTCTCTCTCCCTTTTTCTTTTGCCCTTTAGATCTTCTCAGCTGTGAACAAATTGCACGTATCTTTGTACTTTTTTCTTTGGGGGTGTCTTTTTCTTATTGATTTGTAAGCATGCCTTTAAAATTCTGAATATATTTAAGTTGCAAATGTTGTGTCCTGGTCTGTGACTTGTTTTTTTCACTTTTTAAGTGATGTATTTTAATTCTCAGGCTTCGCTGGTGGCTCAGATGGTAAAGAAAGCACCTGCAATGCGGGAGACCTGGGTTCCATTCCTGGGTTAGGAAGATCCCCTGGAGGAGGGCATGGCAACCCCACTCCAATAGTCTTGCCTGGAGAATCCCATGGACAGAGGAGCCTGGCAGGCTACAGTCCATGGGGTCCCAAGGAGTTGGACACAACTGAGTAACTAAACACATTTTAATTCTTAGGAATGTCTGTTTTAAATGTAATCATATGTATCAAGCTCTCCCTTCGTGACTTATGTTTATGTGGCTTATGTTTTTCATATCATTGAAGAATCCTTTACTACCTAGGAGTTAAAAGGACATACTACTGTTTTTTTTTTGTTTTGCATTTTTCTAACTTCTAACTTTTGCTTTTCTCATTTCATATTCACATCTTTGTTTTTCAAGGATGTGCCAGGTATTTAGTTCACCTGAAATTAATGTTCATGTATGGTGCAATGTAGAGGTCTGATGATTTCTTTCATATGCGTAACCAGTTATCCTGGAATCAGTGTTGTGCAGCAGCTACCTTGTACCAACAATAAAAATTCTTTGTTAGTTCTCAAGAATCTCTTTAGTTGGCTGGTAAACACACTGCCAGTTCATTGTCAGCCATGGTAGGAATTTTTATACCACAGTTACGGGCAAACACTACAAATCAACCCCCTCTCCAACTTCTGGAGAACCATACTAGCGTACTCACTGCATGGAACTGTCTATCACGAACCTCCTTGTGCAGTGTAGTGTTTCTGTAGCCATTATGGTATCAGTTGTATGCATTGCAACAATTTTGTGTGTTTTTTTTAATAAAACAGGACTGAATAGAAAAATACCAGAATGCATTGCACATAGTAATTGTAACTATTTTCTTTGAATCTTCTGCTTTCATTTTATGTTTTGATATATATTGACTTATGTACACATAACTGTGTGGTTTGGGTTGCAATATTAAATGAATTTCTTACTGTGGGTAATTTAAAACAAAATGTGAAAAACACCGGACTCCTTTGTCCTTCTTGTTTTCCAAAGTCGCTTCTGTCACAGGTCAGGTTTTCATCTACGAACGCATCAATGCCTGAGTTCTCCATTCTGTTTGTGTGCTTCTTTGGCTCTTCCCCTGTTCCATGCTGCTTCATTCTTCAAGTTTTAGGAAAGTCTGCATAGGTGCCAGGATGAGGGGCCTCACCCTGAAGTTATTCCATACTGTCATGTCTGACCTTGGCTCTTTGCTTTTCTACATAAATTTTAAGACAGTTTGTCAAATTCCATAAACAGTAGGGATTGTAACTGAAGCTTTATAGCTTATGGGGTTGGAGAGCAGTTAACATCCTTATAATATTCATTCTTCTTATCCTTGAACATGGGATCCACTCTTCTTATCCACTTTTTTTTTTCTTATCCACTTATATAGTGAACTTCTTTAATGTCTTCCAGTAAATTTTTATGATTTCCTTTATAAAGATATACATGTTTTCTTTAGATTTACTTATAATACCTTACATTTTGTTGCTGTTACATATGATATGCTTTAAAATTGTATGCACATGTATATTTAGGTATGTAGGAATGCAACCTATTCATGTATATTTGTCTCATTCTGACCTCAATTAGTAATTCTAATAATTGAGTTTTCTCAAGCTTGAGTTAGATATTGAATTCATTTCAGTTCAGTCTCTCAGTTTTGTCCGACTCTTTGCAACCCCATGGACTGCAGCACGCCAGGCCAATGAATACTATTTGTGAATGATGGTTGTTTTATTTCTACCTTTAAACTAACTTTAAAATTCTTTAGAATTAATATTTCACCATTAGATAGGATATTTGCTATAGTTTTACAAGCTTTACCAGATGAGGAAATCCCTTTTTATTCATAGTTTGCATGGCATTATTTTTTGTTTTTTTAATTTATTGCAGTATTGTCGATTTATTATGTGTTAACTTCTGCTGCACAGCAAAGTGAGGCAGTTATACACACACACACACCCACATATATATACAGTCTTTTCATATTCTTTTCCATTATGATTTATCACAGGATATTGAGTGTATTTCCCTGTGTTCTACAGAGGGCTTCCTGGGTAGCTCAAATGGTAAAGAATCTGCCCTCAATGTGGGAGACCTGGGTTTGATCCTGGGGTCAGGAAGATCCCCTGGAGAAGGGCAACCCACTCCAGTATTCTTGCCTGGAGAATTCCATGGGCAGAGGAGCCTGACAAGCTACAGTCCATGGAATCCGAAAGAGTCGGACACGACTGAGTGATTAACACTATGGTCCACTACTATGGTGCTCTACAGAAGGATCGTATTGTTGATCCGTTCTATGTACCATAGTTTGCATCTGCTAATCTCAAACTCCCAATCAACCCCTCCCCGACCCCCTCCCCTTTGGCAACCACAAGTCTGTTCTATCTGTGGGTTGCTTCTGTTTCATAGATAAATTCATTTATGTTATAGTTTGGATTCCACATGTAAGTGACATCATATGGTGTTTTTGACTTCACTAGTATGATAATCTCTAGTTGCATCCATATTGCTGCAAATGGCATTATTTTATTCTTTTTATGCATATATGTACCACATCTTGTTTATCCATTCATCTGTCAATGGACATTTAGGTTGTTTCCATGTCTTGGCTATTGTAAATTGAACATTGGGGCATGTGTATCTTTTTCAAACTATAATTTTCTCCAGATATATGCATGGCATTTGTTTTTAATTTTTTTAATTGAAGTATAGTTGCTGTACAATATTATATGTTACAGTTATATAATATAGTGAATCACAACTGTTAAAGTTTATACTCCATTCATAGTTATTATAAAATATTGGCTGTATTCCCTGCATTGTACGATAAATCCTTGTAGCTTATTTTATACCTTTTAATCCCCTACCTCTCTCTTGCCCTCCTCCCCACAGATGATCCCAGTTTGTTCTTTTTCTGTATATATAATTTTTATGATTTATTTTTGGCTGTGCAGGGTCTTCATTGCTGCATGAGGAGCAGGACTTACTCTCTAGTTGTGGTCCATGGGCTTCTCACTGTGGTGGCTTCTCTTGTTACGGGGGCTTCCCTGGTAGCTCAGACAGTAAAGAATCTACTTGCAATATGAGAGACCCAGGTTCAATCCCTGGGTCAGGAAGATCCCCTGAGAAGGAAGTGGCAACCACTCCAGTATTCTTGCCTGGAGAATTCCATGGACAGAGTATCCTGGTGGGCTACAGCCCATGGGGTCGCAAAAAGTCAGACACGACTGAGAGACAAACTCTCTCTCTCCTTGCAGAGCATGGGCTCTCGGGCATGGGGGCTTCAAAAGTTGAGGTTCTCGGGCTCTAGAGCACAGGCTCAGCAGTTGTAGGGCACAGGCTTTGTTGCTCCAGGCACACCATGTGGGATCCTCCCAGATCATGGATCAAACCAGTGTCTCCTGCATTGGTAGGCAGGTGGATTCTTTACCACTGAGCCACCAGGAAAGCCCCTAGTTTGTTCTTTATAGCTAAGAGTCTGTGTTTTTAATTTTTAATGGTGTTAATTTTATCAAATATTTATCTTATTCTATTTTCTATTTTAAGTGTGATTTTTCTGTTGTATTAAAATTTGTATTAGGTTGAGGAAATTTCCTTCTAAATCTGCAAACAAATATGCTATGTTTTTAAAATCATCAAATTAAAAAAGTTTTTCTCCATCTATTGAAGGGATCTTATTTTCTCTTTTATTCAGTTAATATGATAATAGATAAAATATAGATATTAAAAAAACAGGTTTTTCTAGACTTAACTCATATTCTTGGGGTAAACCCAGTTACCCAGTTGGGTAATAATTTTTATTTCATTTTCTAATCATTGGATCTTCTTTGCTAACATTTTATTAACGAGGTTTTTGTCAGTGTTTGTGAAATTAGCATTGTTATTTTCTTTGTTTAAATCATTCTAACCTGGTTTTGATATCAGAGTAATATTGGTTATGACTTTATTTTGGGGGGCTCCAGAATCACTGCAGATGGTGATTGCAGCCATGAAACTAAAAGACGCTTACTCCTTGGAAGGAAAGTTATGACCAACCTAGACAGCATATTAAAAAGCAGAGACATTACTTTGCCAACAAAGGTCCGTCTAGTCAAGGCTCTGGTTTTTCCAGTAGTCATGTGTGGATGTGAGAGTTGGACGGTGAAGAAAGCTAAGTGCCGAAGAATTGATGCTTTTGAACTGTGGTGTTGGAGAAGACTCTTGAGAGTCCCTTGGACTGCAAAGAGATCCAACCAGTCCATCCTAAAGGAGATCAGTCCTGGGTGTTCATTGGAAGGACTGATGTTGAAGCTGAAACTCCAATACTTTGGCCACCTCATGCTAAGAGTTGACTCATTGAAAAGACCCTGATGCTGGGAAAGATTGAGGGCAGGAGGAGAAGGGGACGACAGAGGATGAGATGGTTGAATGGCATCACCGACTCAATGGACATGGGTTTGGGTGGACTCTGGCAGTTGATGATGGACAGGGAGGCCTGGTGTGCTGAGGTTCATGGTGTCACAAAAAGACGGACACAACTGAGCAACTGAACTGAATGTGTGTTTTGGAGTAGATAATTCGTCTATTTTATGATAGAGTTCCTAGGTGGCACTTTTGTTGGTAGATCTCTTTTGTGAAACTGTTTGGTCACTTTCCCCCGATCCTACAGACAGATTTTTATTGGGTTGGCCAAAAAGTTTGTTCACGGTTTTCCTTAAGATCTTATGGGAAAAACCTGAGTGAACTTTTTAGCCAACACAATATATTCTTGTTTGTCTTTAATACTTTTAAGTCTCTTTGGAGTTATCTTAGTCTGTTTAGGTTGATGTAATAAAATGTTACAGACTGGGTGGCTTATCAGCAACATTAATTTATTTCCCACGGTCTTGGGGGCTGAAAAGCCCAAGATCAAGGTGCCAGCCAGGCCTCTTCATGGTTCACAGCTGGCACCTTGTCTCTGTGTCCTCACATGGTGGAAGGGGTAGGGATCTCTCTTGTGTACGGCGCTAATCTCTTTCATGAGGGCTCTATCCCCATGGCTTAAGCATCCCCCTACTAAGTAGGGCCCACCTACTAATACCATCACCTTGAGGGGTTAGGGTTTCAGTATATGACTTTGTGGTGACATAAACATTTTAGATTATAGCAGGGATTCTGTGCTTTCCCCCCTCATTTGAGTCAGTTTTCCTAATGTATTCATCTAGAAAATGGTTTGTTTTATCTAACCTTTCTAATTCCCTGGGAAAAAATTGTTCGAAGTTTCTTCTTATTTTGGGTGTTGGGTCTATAGCTGCAGTTAAGGGCATTTTCTTCACTCCTATCATTTGCTAATTATCTCTCTCTCATCAGTCTTTTCGTACTTTAGCTATTTTACTAGTGTTTTTACATCATGAGTTTCTGTTTTTTTTCTGTCCTCCCGAATGTATTTTTGTTGTCAATCTTATTGTTTTTGTCCTTCCTCTTTTCATCTGCTAACTGTAGCTGCTTTATCATAACTCCTTTTCTTCCTGTGACTAGCAAGTGAGGCTCAAGAGGAGGAAGAAGAAAATGTACTATTCTTGAAATGAAATTAAGCCAAAAGAAAAAATTGAGGCTGCCATTTCTTCCAAGAAGTGCTAATCTCAAGTTGTTCTTTAAAGGAAAAGTTTTGAAACTCTTCTTTCGGCTATTTGGAAAGCCCTGGAAGGTATGTTCTAGGGGAACATTTTCAGAGAATGTTAATGGCTGTTTTTACTGAATAACAAATGTCTAGGCAATCTTAGAGGCAACAGGAAAAGGATCTTTATTTTCTTTATTGCTGTGATTCATTGTAGAGCTCGTAAATGCTACATTACAGCATGGAAGGCAAGGAGGAGAAAATAAGAAAGCAATGACTATATAAAAATTTATTTCTAAGTCACAGTTCACAAGCTGAGCTCTGGCATTTTGCCTCGCTGATGTACCCCTACCCGCATGAAGCCAAGGCCCACACAAATGGCAGGATATTCCCTACCTCCAGTATCTGCAAGCACCCAAATGATGCACAACTATGAGGAAGAGTCTGTTCATCTCAGTGTTTGTTTTCACCCACCTCATCCCTGTGTTAATTCAAAATTTCTGATGACCTCTGAGCCCACTTTGGGTGGACACTTCCATCTCTCAGTAAAATAGAATTTTTTTTTAAATCCAGAAGACCCTGATTTAGAGCATAACAAATAAGTAAACAAACAATTATGCATTACAATAAATACTCACTAGAAATATGCAAAGAATACTAGGAGAGGTATAGAGATACTCCTTTCTTAGTCTCAAGGAATCATAACAGGTTTCCTGGAAGAAGAACTGAAGCTTAGGTTATCAAGCTGGGGGCATCACTTCACTCCATGATGGGCATGGAGGGGTAAGAGGATTTAAGGCTAGAGATGAAGGGTGAGTGAGTCATAAAAGGAAGTGAGGCTAGGCCATGGAGGAGCCAGTGTCAAACATTCTGAAACACTCCAATAATGAGAAAGGAGGCAGGAGGGGAGCAGAGAGGGGAGTGGTGGAGCATCCCTTTCTTAACTGGATGAGCAATAGTGCTGTCCAGGGCAGATGGGCACCAAGTCTCAGGTTTCACCTAAAGGACAACAGCTGCTCAGTCAGAGCTGCTCCAAGCCTGAGATGTCTGCTCCCATCTCGCCTGGCTGGTCTGCTACTTGCATGTGCCCACAAATGAATAGACCCTGCCACTCGATGACCTTCTCTCCTGCCTTGTCATTTCTAGAAGGGAGTATCAGCTGAGCCAGACCAGGGTGGTCAGGGATGGGGGCCCAGGCTGATTTGGTCAGTAAAAGCCAGGCCTTGGGACATGAAAACTGAATGAAGGCCATGCTGGCTGACCGACAGGCTGACCCCGCCATGTGCGACCGGGCAGCAAATAGGGGACCTAAACCTTGGAGAATGTTCTATTTCAAAAATAACTTTGAAGTTATTCCATAAGAAATATAAGAAAATTGTGTTATTAATAGGATTTCTTACACCTGTTTTCTTATACTTTATCTCTGGCTCTAGGCTCTATGCTGAAGAATGCTAGATAAGATTGCAGAGGCCTTCAAGATGTCAGGGATGGGACAATGGTTAAGATTCCACCTTTCAATGCAGGGGGTGTGGGTTCAATCTCTAGGGAGGGAACTAAGGTTCCACTTTGTGGCCAAAAATTAAAAAAAAAAGATGTCATGGATGGAGTGTGTGGCAATTAGCATAACTGATGCCATCTGGGGCCCTTACAGTTTCTCCTGTCATGCTGACTGCCCAGGATTGTACTGTACAGTAAAAATCACTTCTCTGTTATCAAGGGCTTTTTAGTTAACAGGTATTATTTAACAATCATTAGGACCAGGTAGCCTCAATGCTCTATTAGTCCCCCCTGAAATCATAAAAACCTTCACTGACATATTTCTGGCACCCATGAGACTAGTTACCCATTCATGAATCTTGACTTAAGAATGTGCTTCCTGTTTCTGAATACCTAACCAAGTAACTCAGGTTAACTAGAAAATTGCCTCAGTGACCCCCTTGGTGGTGCAGAATGCAGCTGCAAATACTTCCAGGTCATTGTCTCCCCTCCCCCCAATCCAGATACCACCCTGTAAGTTACCCTATATTAAACTGATTGATTGATTGTATGAAGTTGCTTGCCTCACTTTTCCATCTCAAGATACCTTCTTCCTTCAAGATACCTTCAGTTCGGTGAGCACTTTTTGTTCCCTCTGTTCTCCAACACAGCCCTGGATGAAAGGCTGGTAAACAGGGATAAGTCCCTGATCCAAAGTGTTTCTGAGGAAGAGAGGGTGCAATGAGCCCCAGTCAAGGGAATAACTGAGATCTCTAGCAAATGTTGCAGAGCATTTTCATGAGCTACATCTCATTTTTCCCTCACCAAACGGTATGCTCTACACATTGCACTCTATCAATAATGCCCACTTTGCAGGTGGGGAAGAGGTGCTGGGGGAAATTACATAACTAACTAAGCTGGTGAGTGCAACATTCAGGACTCATACCCAGATCTTTAGACTTCTAAGCCCACATGCACCTCTCCCTGACCATAGCCTTGGCCTTGGGTAACTCTTGGTTGGTTATGATAGGATGGAAGTAGGCAGGATGTCTAGTCCTTTAAGGCTTGGCAGACCAAGGAGGCTCTCAGTCCTGGGGAGCACAATGGGAGTTTGCAGTGAGAACAGGGTCAGCGGTTGGAGGAATTGACCTTGTTCCCCTTATATCAGGGGAACCTGATATCCCCTTATATTCCCAACCTCCAGGATCTAATGCCTGATGATCTGAGGTGGAGCTGAGGTAGATGTAATAATAATAGAAATAAGGTGCACAATAAATGTAATGCTTGAATCATCTCCCTCCCCTGCCCACCATCTGTCTTCCACAAAATTGGTCCCTGATGCCAAAAAAGTTGGGGACCACTGCCTTACCTTCCTTTCTCCAAGGCCATGGTGGGGGCAGCTGGAGTACACAGTGGGGTGAAGTGGCCTCAAAGGACAGTGGGCAGGAGGGAGGAGGGGAAGGTACCTAAAGCAGGACTTTGCCTTTTTTCACCTCAAAGTCAAGATTATTCTCATGCTGCTTAGTAACCTTGTATGGGAAAGTTTTTCCTGGATAAGTGTTCTTTGTTGTGTTTAAGCGGGTATGTCGATGGCCTTCAGGTACAACCCCAGCTTTCGGTATTTCAGATCTAGTCAGCGTCCTTCTGCTGCTGCTGAGGAGCGATGCTCAGGAGCTTGGGGGTTCATAGGCCAATTGCACTGCATTTGCTGTAGTAGAGGTGGAGCCACCAGCCATGAAGACCAGTGCATACGACTGGAGTTAATCTTGCTTCATCTCTTCTCTATGTGGGTGAAGTCTTGTTCTGTCGAGCACTTGGCTGTGTAGTGTCTTCCTTGGCCTCTCCTGTACCAAGATGCAAGAACGTGTAATCAAACCACGATAAGAAGACATGCTGGAAGCTGTGACAGGAAGCTTATGGGAAGTCTTGATGATGCTGATAAAGGAGAGGTGGAGGGTCAGGGCTGGGACACAGCTTCTCCAGGGCTGATTAATCAGGGCTCTATGAGGACATAATCCCAGGCCTCCCAAATGGCACCAGTCCTTTCCACACACATACTCTGAGATTTCCTCCATGACCTGGGAGATGTACTTCCTCTTCCTGCAGCCTAGAATCCTTGTCTGTAACACGACAGTTTCTAGTTCCTTTCCTGGCCTGGCCTTCTGCGTGTGTGTGCTGTGCTCCATTGTGTCCAACTCTTTGTGACCTCGTGGACTGTAGCCCACTAGGCTCCTCTGTCCATAGGATTTTCTAGACAGGAATACTGGAGTGGTTTCCATTTCCTACTTCCAGGGGATCTACCCAACCCAGGGATCGAACTCACGTCTCTTGCATCTCCTGCATTGGCAGGCGGGTTCTTTACCATTGCGCCACCATGACTGCATAATTTGTTTTCACACATCAACGCTGTGATTTGGAAGAGAATGAGATGATATTCTGGTAGAATTTGACAGCTCTAGTTCTCTTAGCAAATTAAGTGAAAATATTCCATTTTTGATATTCAAATCCATTTTTGCAAGCTCTGATTAGCATGGACGAGTTCTGTCTCCCAAATTACTTCTGGGCAGGTTCATCAGACTCGTCAATCAAATTGCCTGATTAGTCTCACTCATCCTTTCCACAGCACATCACACACCAGTATCTAAGGTTGGGAATGGGTACCCTCCCTGCAACAAACAAGGAAAATAGCCTCTAAATGCTGTTTTAAAAACACAGCAAAAAATGTAGGGAATATGCAAAAATATAAAGGAAAAAGCAAAATTGGCTAAAATCCCACCAATCTTACTCCAAGGTGATCACCATCACAATTAACATGTGGGTGGCCATTCTTGTATCCATTTTCTACATTTAGATAGACAGACATACATAATTTTGTTTAAGTGAGCACATACTATAGATACAAGGCTTTTAAAAGTTGATTGAAAAACCTGTATTTGAGAATTTTATGAGTTTAATAATTTTATTGTAGAATTTAAAAATTATACTTTTTCTTATCATTAAAGAAAGGATCTTGGCATAAAAAAGAAAGATGAGAAGATTTGCTCTCTCAAACCGCAGTTGTACCATCCATGTCTAAAGATACTGACAAATATGGAAACTGACACTGTAGAATTCTCTAACAAAAGAGACTGCAAAACTCTACATGAGAGAGATGACAAAACCTCTGTTTCCTTCGTTTTATAGGTGTTAATAATTTGCCAACTGGGTCTTATGCAGCAGAAAATTTTTAGATAATATAGAATATCAATTAAATTGTCACTCTATACTGCCAATTTAGAGTTGCCAATATTGAGACCAATAAATCAGAGTTTAAAGAATAAATAATCAAATATTTTAAATATAGGCTTGATGAGCTCTTTAAATCCCCAAAATGATTTGTTTCAGCTTTTGAACTAGAGATGAAAACTCCCTGAAGCACCTTCTAGGATAAGGTACATGACTGAAGAAGCACAAACAACTTAGAGACAAATAAATCCTGTAACGATTTTATAACCAGATATTGTTCACTGCCTGCTGGATGAAGAGTAAGTAAAGGGAATCCCAGTCAGTACCACTTCCCAAGGTTACAGCAACTCAGTGAATCTAAGACTTAGCTACAAATATGGAGACGGAGTTCGCATCTTTCCTTCTTCAGCACTGCACTTTCACCTTACAAATGGATTGGTCTATAGACAGAGCTGGATTGACTTTTTTCCCTTCAGCTCATCTCTTATCAGTACTAACTTAGCACAAAGAAGAGGTTCCTATATGTGAACATTCCACAATGAGCCTCATCTACGCTGGAAAATTCAAAGGGTTGTTTCACTTTTTTTTTTTTAAATCTTATGGTTTATCCTTGTACAAATGTGTTGACATTTTATTGAAGATGCAAAAGCACTGGTGTGTAAAAACGCTGGAGCCTTAATATAAATTAAGTCAATTGCACTGAACCAGTGGTGTTTGTACTATTCAACATCTTGTGCGCCCTAAAAAAAAAAAGCAAATACCAGTTTCACTTAACAATGCCCTTGATACAGAAGAAAAATATTGTGTGAGACAAAATAGTGAGGACACATAAGATATTTCTGCTGTAGACTGAAGGCAGTTGTTTCAAGGAAAAGCTCTTTGAATTGTAAGCTGAGCTGGCTGTTTTATTCAGAGAAGACTATTTTTACTTGAAACAAAAAATGACATACAAGCTATGGTTATTCAGACTGGTGGGTTTGGCAGGCAATTTTTTTTAAACTAACAAAGTAGGCTGTCACTCCCAGGACTGACATTTTTGGCTAATTTTGTATTCTTTGCTAATGATAAAGTTTTGACTTTCAAGAGACTAGAATTTTGGAAAACTTGTGTCTTCTGAGTTTGACAGCTTCCAAATACTTAAAGATATTTTTGATGATATTGATGGAGATATTGATAAATGTGATTTTTTGGGGGATATTGTACAATTTGTTGTTGTTTAGTCACGTAGTCATGTCTGACTCTGTGACCCCCATGGACCGCAGCACACCAGGCTTCCCTGTCCTTCACCATCTAGTTGATATCAACATTTGAAAGACCTGTACAATGTTGTGAGTAGATATTTACCAATGTGCTATCTGGGGGAAAAAATCCGTAACTAAAAGATCTACTCAAAGTACAAGATAGATCAATGGATTTTAATGTTACAAAATACAAAAGGTTCATTGACATCATTTCAGATTCCACAGTGTAGTTTACCTTTGAGAAACTATTGTGGTTGAATTTTGGTATTGTATCAAACAAAGTTATCCATAGTTATTTGCTGCTGTTGTTAGGCCACTAAGTCACTTCCAACTCTTTGTGACCCCATGGACTATAAAAAGCCAGGATGCTCTGCCCTCCACTGTGTCCTGGAGTTTGCTCAAATTCATGTCCATTGAGTTGGTGATGCTATCATAGTTATTTAAAGTCTATTTAAATGCTTCTCTCATGTGGAGAAGAGGGAACCCTTGTGCATTACTGATGGAAATGAAAATTGGTACAGCCATTGTGGAGGGTCCTCAAAAGGTCAGAAACAGAAATATGACCCAGCAACCCCATTTGAGTGTGTGTGTGTGTATGTGTATGTATATATATATATATATATATATATATATCTCCAAAGGAAGCAAAAACAGGATCTCGAAGAGGTGTCTGCATGCTCATATTTATTTCAATATTATTCACAAGAGCCAAGGTATAAAAACAACCTAAGTGTCTGGCAGCAGATAAAGATGTGTTTTACTCTTTTGTGAGCCCATGGACTGTAGATTGCCAGGCTTCTCTGTCCATGGTTTCCCAGCCAAGAATACTGGAGTGGGTTGCCATTTCCTTCTAGAGGGGATCTTCCCCATCCAGAGATCAAACCTGAGTTTTCTGTGTTGGCAGGTGGGTTCTTTGCCACTGAACCACCAGGGAAGCCCCATATGTACAAAGGAATATTACTTGGCTATGAGAAAGAAGGAAATCCTGCTGTTTGGGAAAACATGGATGGAACTTGAGGGCATTATACTAAGTTAAATAAGTCAGACAAAGAAATACTGCATGAAATCATGTATATGTGGAATCTAAATACAAAGTCAAACTCCTAGAAACAGAGTAGAAAATGATTAGCAGGGGTCGGGATGGGGAAACTAAGAAAAGGCTGAGAAAAGGATATAAACTTTTAGGAATAGGATGAATAAAGTCTGAGGATCTAATGTAAAACATGTAGATTATAGCTAGTAACACAGACTTACATAAGTGAAATCTCTTAAGAGAGTCTAAATGTTCTCACCAAAGGGGAGAAAAAAAGGAAAATATATGAAGTAACAATCTTTTAAGAGTGTAAAAAAGAGTCCTGAGGCCAAAACATTTGAGAACCACTGGTCTAAAGTAAATCTGAGTTTGCCCAATTTATTTAATTAATGCCTTAATTGAAATTACCTATTATATTTGCATTGTTTATTAAAAAGCTACACTCTGCTAAGGAAATAAAATTTAACCTATGCCTTATAAAATTGTTCATAGAAACAATAATGTTGATTTAGCACTTAAATATATGGTTCAGGGAATTCCCTGACACTCCAGTGGTTAGGACCACACTTTCACTGCTGAGGTCAATCCCTGGTTAGGTAACTAAGATTCCACAACCCAGCCAGAAAGAAAGTATGGTTCAATAGTACCTATAGTATTTTGTTTTCTTTTTAGTGAATTTGAAATCAAAACTTTTATTTTCACCTCCTATTACCCTTTCTTTCTTTTTTAATATCTGCTTAGCAAAGTGGTAAGTGGTAAAAGATTTAAAACCATTTGACCAAAATGGTTCAATGACTGGGATACACATTAAATGTGTACTACTATTGGGTCATGGGCAAACTTAGGCCTTTCTATTCCAATTTAAATGAGCCTTCATTTTTCAGTTCAGTTCAGTTTAGTCACTCAGTCATGTCCTACTCTTTGCAACCCCATGAATCGCAGCACGCCAGGCCTCCCTGTCCATCACCAACTCCTGGAGTCTACCCAAACCCATGTCCATCGAGTCGGTGATGCCATCCAGCCATCTCATCCTCTCTCATCCCCTTCTCCTCCTGCCCCCAATCCTTCCCAGCATTAGGGTCTTTTCCAATGAGTCAACTCTTCGCATGAGGTGGCCAAAGTATTGGAGTTTCAGCTTCAACATTATTCCTTCCAATGAACACCCAGGACTGATCTCCTTTAGGATGGACTGGTTTGATCTCCTTGCAGTCCAAGGGACTCTCAAGAGTCTTCTCCAACACCACAGTTCAAAAGCATCAATTCTTCGGCACTCAGCTTTCTTCACCGTCCAACTCTCACATCCATACATGACTACTGGAAAAACCATAGCCTTGACTAGATGGACCTTTGTTGGCAAAGTAATGTCTCTGCTTTTTAATATGCTATCTAGGTTGGTCATAACTTTCCTTCCAAGGAGTAAGCATATTTTAATTTCATGGCTGCAATCACCATCTGCAGTGATTTTGGAGCCCAGAAAAATAAAGTCTGACACTGTTTCCACTGTTTCCCCATCTATTTCCCATGAAGTGATGGGACCAGATGCCATGATCTTAGTTTTCTGAATGTTAAGCTTTAAGCCAACTTTTTCACTCTCCTCTTTCACTTTCCTCAAGAACTTCTTTAGTTCTTCTTCACTTTCTGCCATAGGGTGCTGTCATCTGCATATCTGAGGTTATTGATATTTCTCCCGGCAATCGTGACTCCAGATTGTGTTTCTTCCAGCCCAGCGTTTCTCATGATGTACTCTGCATATAAGTTAAGTAAGCAGGGTGACAATATACAGCCTTGACATACTCCTTTTCCTATTTGGAACCAGTCTGTTGTTCCATGTCCAGTTCTAACTGTTGCTTCCTGACCTGCATACAGGTTTCTCAAGAGACAGGTCAGATGGTCTGGTATTCCCATCTCTTTCAGAATTTTCCACAGTTTATTTTGATCCACACTGTCAAAGGCTTTGGCATAGTCAATAAAGCAGAAATAGATGTTTTTCTGGAACTCTCTTGCTTTTTCAATGATCCAGCGGATGTTGGCAATTTGATCTCTGGTTCGTCTGCCTTTTCTGAAACCAGCTTGAACATCTGAAAGTTCACAGTTCACATGTTGCTGAAGCCTGGCTTGGAGAATTTTGAGCATTACTTTACTAGCGTGTGAGATGAGTGCAATTGTGCGGTAGTTTAAGCATTCTTTGGCATTGCCTTTCTTTGGGATTGGAATGAAAACTGACCTTTTCCAGTTCTGTGGCCACTGCTGAGTTTTCCAGATTTGCTGGCATATTGAGTGCAGCACTTTCATACCATTATCTTTCAGGATTTGAAATAGCTCAACTGGAATTCCATCACCTCCACTAGCTTTGTTCGTAGTGATGCTTCCTAAGGCCCACTTGACTTCGCATTCCAGGATGTCTGGCTCTAGGTGAGTGATCACACCATCATGATTTTCTGGGTTGTGAAGATCTTTTTTGTACAGTTCTTCTATGTATTCTTGCCACCTCTTCTTAATATCTTCTTCTTCTGTTAGGTCCGTGCCATTTCTGTCCTTTATCGAGCCCGTCTTTGCATGAAATGTTCCCTTGTATCTCTATCTTCATTTTTAAATAAGTCTAAATGTAAATTATTCACTGGGCTTCTTAAGCAGGAATTCTTTTAACTGAAGGTCATATTATTAAATCTTAAATTAATGTACAGTCTGTGGTTTATTGCTATGTTTTTTCCTTGGCATTTTGCAAAGATCCTGGCAATTCACATTCAGTAAATGTTTGTTGAATGACTGACTGAGCAAATACACAAGTGAATGAATGTGCAAATGGATGAATGAATAAAGTCCTTAATCAAAAGATCAGATTTAGCTACAAGGCAAACTAGAAGCAAATCTGAGGCTTTGAATGAATGTGCCACCTCTTGCCCTTGCAGTTCAGCACTTCCTCATCCACCTGTGGGCTGGTCTGAGAGCCTGGGTCCTGTCCCTATGGTCCCACAGACTTCCTTTACACCCTCTCTTAGCCTGGACTCCTGCGTGCCCCCTCCCCGCACCTTCATCCGACTGCACCAGGATTGCTGCCATAGGCACTGTCCACATCTGGCTTTTCTTGGTAGCAGCACTGGTAGAGATGAAGGGAGTGGACTCAGATACCCACTGTCTGACTCTCCTGCCTCCTGACCTGGTGACTTTGGGGTCAGGTTTTTTTAACCTGCCAGTGCCTCCATTCCCTCCTCTGTACAGTGGGAATCACAACACACCCTCACAAGGCAATGATGGGAATTTCACGAATGACTCTTTGTAAACGATTAGGTGATGCCTGGCTGCAGTAAGTTCTTTATAAATGTTTATTAAATAAATTTTAAAAATATAAGTGCAGTAGGGCTCGGTTGACCTTTAGAAGCTCATCAGATTCATGGTGGGGTGGGAATCTCCACGTTCCAGAGCCCCTTCCCTCTGTACCTTCCTGCTCCAGTGGGCAGCTCTCTGGACCCAAGTCCTAGCTGGTGACAGACTGTCTCACCCTCCCCTGTTGGGTCATATCTGGATGCATCTTGAGAGGGACTAGCCTAACCACAGAACAAAACTTTCCACATCTAGGATAAAGTGAAAAGGGCCACCTTTCAAACACAAGTGTTTCACAAGGTATCCGTCCGCTGTGTATAAATAGAAAATCCCATCAGAAGGAGGTGAGAAGAGCATTTCTCTCAGTAGAAATTACTCAGAGGAACAAAACAGAAAAAGGAAAGACAAATAAGTTCCAACTGGGAATAAACATCTCTGGATTATGTTATCAGCTGTTTGTAGCTGGAAAAAGTCATCCTGCCCAAAAGAATCAATAAATCTTCTCTAGTGTACACTCTTTTCAGACACTGGGAAAGGGACTAGAGAAGACTTGTTGCCTGAAAGCACATAATATTGTTTGCAGTTTGTTCAAGGAAAGCAAGTCATTATTATATATTTGAATTAGTCACATCATGTTGACTGAACCTTCAAATCACTTCAAATTGGATCAGTTGCAAGCCTTTCTTTTTCCTATTTAAACCTGGAATTTAGATATGTTTAATTTCCTATGAACTGTTTATGAGGATAATATCTTTCTTCAGAGTTGGAAGAAAGAAAAAATATTGCCCTTAATAAGCACCTGAAGGGCTGAGAAATCTCCTGGAGCTCTTATGCCCTGGAGACAGGGTCCAGTCATTTTATAAGAAATATCTTAAAATATACAAGCTTTGTCCACCATATTGTTTGTACATGGGAAAAGGCCAGTCACTAAATTAGCCTTGAAAAAATGGGTTGTCTTTAAGGAGCATTTGAGGAGATCCAAGTATTGCATTTGCCAACAAATGACATAACTACCAGTCCATCAACGTGAAAAAGCTGACTATGATTACTCACTGGTGTGCGGTGTCAGCAGAGGCACCACCAGCAATCCTGTGTGTAGCAGGATGTCCTGCTTGAAGGGAGACAAGATACGGTTATGAATCAGCCTCCAGAGTGCCTGTGAAGACTACATCTGTGACTCAGGGCCTGGGATATAGTAGGTAAGGTTGTTTTTTTAAAAAATAAATCTAATTTAAAATTTTGTTGTTCAGTCACTCAGTCGTGTCTGACTCTTTGCAACCATCCCATAGACTGGCTTCCCTCTCCTTCACCATCTCCCAGAGTTTGCTCAAACTCATGTCATTGAGTCGGTGATGCCATCCAACCATCTCATCCTCTGTCCCCTTCTCCTCTTTCCCTCAATCTTTCCCAGCATCAGTCTTTTCCAGTGAGTCAGCTCTTTGTATCAGGTGGCCAGAGTATTGGCCTGGGATGTAGTAGGTCAAGTTGGTTTTTTAAAAAATAGATCTAATTTTTAAATGACCCTACCATTCCTCCCCTAGGTATTTACCTAAGAGAAATAAAAACATATATCACACAAAAATTTGTGAACAAATATTCATAGCAGCTTTATTCATAATGACTCCATGTGGAAACAACTCAAAAGGAATCTTTTGCTGGTGGTAGTTCACTATGTTGATTGTGGTGATGGTTCACAGTGTATGCTGCTGCTGCTGCTGCTAAGTCGCTTCAGTCGTGTCCGACTCTGTGCGACCCCATAGACGGCAGCCCACCAGGCTCCCCCGTCCCTGGGATTCTCCAGGCAAGAGGACTGGAGTGGGTTGCCATTGCCTTCTCCAATGCATGAAAGGGAAAAGTGAAAGTGAAGTCGCTCAGTCGTGTCTGACTCTTAGCAACCCCATGGACTGCAGCCTACCAGGCCCCTCCGTCCATGGGATTTTCCAGGCAAGAGGACTGGAGTGTGTTGCCATTGCCTTCTCCCTATAAAAACCCCCGCCTCAAAACTTTCACTTTTTAAGGTCTGTTTTTGGATACAACAATGTTGGTCTTGTTCATTTCACAGTGTATACCTATGCCAAAACTTACCAAATTGTACTCTAAATATATGAGCACTTTATTCTGTGCCAACTGTACTTCAATAAAGCTGTTGACATTTTCTTTAAAGGAAGAAACAAATAGGACTCTGAAGCAGACAGGTCTGAGTAGTACCTTAATCATTCTCAGTAATTAAACAGGACACTGTTTCATCTCGTTATAAAAGTGCATTACTTTTCCCCCCAACATCTCAAAATTTAAAACAATTTTTTTTCAAAACAAACTACTTTTTTAATGTATAGTTAAATTACAATGGTGTGTTATTTTCAAGTGTACAGTAAAGTTATTCAGTTTTATATATATATATGAAAAAGTATATATATATATACACATATATATATATATACTTTTCCATTGTAGGTTAGTAGAAGATACTGAATAGATTTCCCTGAGCAATAATGTAGGTCTTTCTTGTTTATCTATTTTACATACAAATACTGTGTATCTGTTAATCCCAAAGTCCTAATTTATCCCTCCTCTTTGGCAAGCATGAATTTTTTTTCTATGCCTGTGAGTCTATTTCTGTTTTGTAAATAAGTTCATTTGTATCATTATTTTAGATTTCACTTATAATCACTTCTTGGCCTTTTGGCTAAGATCAAGTGTAGATTTCACTTATAAGTGATATCATATGATATTTGTCTTTCTCTGACTTACTTTACTTAATGTAATAATCTCTAGGTCCATCCATGTTGCTCCGAATGGCAGTATTTCATTCTTTTTATGGCTGAATAATATTCCATTATATGTTATATATTTATATATTTTGTTTCCATGTCTTAGCTACTGTAAATAATGCTGCTATGACCATTGGGGTGCATGTATCTTTTCAAATTAGATCTTTTATCTTTTCCAACTATATGCCCAGAGTGGCATTGCTGGATCATATGGTAACTTTATTTTCAGTTTTTTAAGAAAACTTCATACTGTTCTCCATGTGGCTATACCAATTTACATTCCCACCAACAGTATAGGAGGATTCCTTTTCTCCACACCTTCCCCAGCATTTATTATTTGTAGGCTTTTTAATGATGGACATTCTGATTGGTGTGAAGTGGTACCTTATTATAGTCTTGATTTGCATCTCTCTATTAATTAGCGATAATGAGCATCTTTTCATGTGCCTGTTGACCATCTTTCTTCTTTGGAGAAATGTCTGTTTAGGTCCTCTGCCCATTTTTTGATAGGGCTTTTTGTTTTTTGATATTGAGCTGTATGATCTGTTTGCATATTTTCAAAACAAATCCCTTGTTGGTCACATTGTTTGCAAATATTTTTTCCCATTGCATAAATTGTCTTTTTGTTTTGTTTATGATTTCCTTTGCTGTGCAAACGGATTTAAGTTTTATTAGGTTCCATTTATTTATTTTTTCCATTATTCTAAGAAATGAATCAAAAAAATGTTTGCAATTTATGTGAAAGCATATTATGCCTATGTTCTTCTCTAGTTTTATAATATCTGATCTTGCATTTAGGTCTTTAATCCATTTTTTATTTATCTTTGTATCTGGCATTAGAGAATGTTCCAATTTCATTCTTTTATATGCTGGCCAGTTTTCCCAGCACCACTTATTGAAGAGATGGTCTTTTCTCCACTGTATATTCTTGCCTAATTTGTCATAGATGAATTGAACATAAGTGTGTGGGTTTATTTCTGGACTCTTTATCCTATCCCATTGATCTATGTGTCTGTTTTTGCACCAACACCATACTGTTTTGATTACTGTAACTTTGTAGTGTAGTCTGAAGTAAGGGTGCATGATTCCTTCAGCTTTGTTATTTCTCAAGATTGTTTTGGCTATTTGAGGTCTTTTGTGTTTCCATTAAAAGTTAAAAAATGTTCTAGTTCTGTGAAAAAATGCCATTGATAATTTGATAGGAATTGCATTGAATATGTAGATTGCCTTGGGTGGTATGGTCATTTTAACAATATTAAATTTTCTGGTTCATTAACACAATATATGAAAAATGCAATTACTTTTTAAGACTAACTCCTGATTTGTTTTTCCTGTGCACTTGAACTACTCATGGTCCATTGCTCTGTTGCTCAGAGAACCATACAATCCTTCAGGACACCGGCCACACTCAAAGTCAGGCTTGGGCTGCCTGCCATCAAGTTCTTCTTCCCACCTTTGAATCTGAGTGAGAAATTACATGCAATATTCATTAGTTTAGGATAAGACCACTTCATCTCCTTCTCCCACCCCTGACCTGATCTCCTTCCCTAACCCTGACACAACCCTTTCTTTGAAATACCAGAGCCCCAGGCAATATGACAATATGTATGCACAGGAAGTAGTTTTCTGTAGATTGCTTTTTTTTTTTTTTTAACAAACTTTCTTCAGAAAACTTAAAAATTAGTTTACAAGCTCAGGAGTTAATCCTGACCTGGAATTTCCATGTGAACAATACACACAGTTTAAAAAAAAGATTAAGAACAGCTAAGACCAAAGCGTATTTGTTGCAGCTGCTCAGAGAGAGACTCTGTGATGTTCATTCTAGCCTCTTGGCAGTAAAAGATAATTCTGAGTTCTCAGCTGTGACATAAAGGCTAATTCTACAAGGTCACGGGGTGAGAAGCTGATGATGTGAAGCTTCAGGTGTCCTGATAAAGAAGTGAATTTAGTATAAAATGTGACCATCATCAGTTTTCCAAATGAACCCTAAAAATAAGATTCTGGTCCGCAAAGCATTTTATAAAATGAGGAATGTAGTTTATGACCTTGAGTGCTAAGTCCTATTTCAAAATGCTGTAAAACCACATACAAGAGACTCTCTGGTGTAGTAAAGGAGAGAAGGCACTCTGTTCTGGTGCTTGTCTGGTGTGTAAAGAGAGAGACAGCCTGGGAAGGAGCAGGGACTTATAACTTCTAGGACTTGAGTTCAGTATTTACGAGCTGTATGACCTCAAGTTACTTTGCTAAGTTTCATTCTCCTCCTGCATAAAATAATGATCACTAATCTGCTAAGATTGTTTCAAGGTAAGCAAACACTGGAAAACATTCAGCAGTGTTTAGTGGGAAGGATGTAATAACTGTCAGCTTTACTATTACAGTTTAACTGTGATGTGCCTTGCAATTTTCTCCTATTCAGAGTTCCCCAAACTTGTCCCACCAGAGTCACTTGGGACACATTAAGTGTACTGATTCCAGGGCCCTGTCCCAGACCTACTGAATCTGCACCTCCCAGGGAAGGGGTCTGGGAGTCTGTTTGAAAGGGACCTCGGGGCTCCAGGCACATTTGGGAAACACTGATTTGTTAGTCAAACTCCGTATTCTCCACGTGCGTGCAAAGTTGCTTCAGTTGTGTTCGACTCTTTGTGACTCTATGAACTGTAGTCCTCCAGGCCCCTCTGGCCATAGGATTTCTCAGGCATGAATACTGGAGGAGGTTGCCATCCCCTTCTCCAGGGGATCTTCCCAACCCAGGAATCGAACCTGAGTCTCTTCCATCTCCTGCACTGGCAGGTGAGTTCTTTACCACTAGTGCCACAGGGGAAGCCCTGTCTTTCCTTGGGTGGGTCTCAAATTTGGGGAATTGATTAAAGTACACACTCCTCGCATCCACCCCTGCCAGAGATTCTGATTTAACTCTTGGATGGAGTCTAAAAAATTACATTTTAAATAAGCCACCCTGGTTATATATGAGATAAAGGACTCTCAGCCCACACATGGGAAACACTGCCCAACATTGTCATACCCCCATTTAGACTAAACAGAGAACTCTAAGAGGAGTCTGTTTTCTGGAGGAAGTATCCTATACCTTTACCTCTGCTACCAATTCATGGAATACATGAATTAGAGGGAATAACTTGGCTAACTACTGTTTGATCTCACAGATTAAAGTTGGTCCCTTCTGTGCCAAGTTCTTTGGCTTGAGGTTAAAAAGTAACCGTCTATTATGCAGTCCACGGGGTTGCAGAGAGTCAGACATGACTGAGCAACTGAGCTGAACTGATTATGCACTTGATATGTCTATTCGGGGTTTGCATGGCTGTGCTTATACAGGCCTTTTTATCTACTTGAATCACCCAGTCTGATTTAGTGCCTTGTAGGCACCCTCAAGTTGAGAATGTACCTGCTTAACTTGTGTGTGATGCTGAGAACTGCTGAGGCATTGCTTATGAGCAGAGGGCCCAAGGGGAACAAGAACAAAGGAGCTGAGAGCTGGCCTGCTGATAGAAGCACTCAGGTCGGAGTGAGGCTCAGTAGTGCTGTATTTACCAGCTGTCCCAGTGCCCCTCCTGAGGGTTCTGGATTCATCTAATGTGCTGAGAGAAGCAGCAGACAGACTGTCTTAGTACAGGCAGGCTACATGGACATTATATGTGTCAACTTTCTCTTCTTTGGCTGCACTGGGTCTTCACTGCTACCTGTGGGCTTTCTCTAGTTGTGGAGCACAGGCTCTCAGCACATGGGCTTCAGCAGTTGTGGCACATGGGCTTGGTTGCCCTGCAGCATGTGGGATTTTTGTTCTCTGTCCAGGGATCAAACCTGCATCCCTGCATTGCAAGGTGGATTCTCAACCACTGGACCATCAGGGAAGTCCCTATATGTGTCAACTTAATTGTGCAGCACTTGAGAGGTCAAAGATAAACACACAATTGTGTAAGCAGTTGAAATACAGGTCTGGAAAGATGTGACAGGATGTCTGAGCTGGGGAGTGTGGAAGGCTGGAAGAGAAGCACAGCCCAGCAGAGAGGAGCAGGAAACTGCACTGCTAATCCTGTGAGCTTCCACCATGCACTGAGACATCATTTTGTTGCGACAAGTATATGGTCACCCACACAAAGTTAAGAACCAAAACAAAACACAAGTTATGGCATACATATAACCCAGTGTGTCCATCTTGCTAAATAACTGGCATTTCCAAGTGTGTATGAGTGTGTGGGATCCTCAGGCCTGGGCTGGGGTTGTTTCGTCCATCTCCCTTGAAAATGGATTCACTCTATTTTCTTAAAAGTCAACCCAGGAAGTCAGTTTTATATTACATAATGTACCAGTTCCAAACTTTACAGTTCTCGAAACTCATTTAAATTAATCATTCAAGGAGATTTTATTTCCTAGCTGTCTCTTTCATCTATGACAGCATAGAAGCTTGAAATCTGCCTCTGATAAGCAGCATCATTTAGAGAGTTAGAATGAAGAATAAAAATTGGGGAAGCACTAAAGTCCATTCCTCTCTCCATTCCTCATTTACTGGGGGAATTCTGGCAAGTGAGTTAAATTCCTAGCTCCTGAATTTCTTCCCCCCAAGGTCCACAGCCAGTCACTAGCTGAACCATGTGCACACAGCCTTCTGAGGATGGAGATGTCTTTCCACAACTGTCTTTCTACAACTCCATGCTGAAGAATAATAAAAAGTATGAATAGCTTAAAATTATAGGTAATGTTGGAAACTGTCAGAATGCAGGTCTTCTTACTAAAGTTCTAGGAATCTGCGTCTGAAAGAAACAGTTTTTCATTTGTTTTTTAATGGCCATAATGGTCTCCACCGATAACAGAAAATCTCATTAGCACCCTTTTTTTCTGCACACACCTGCTCCACACAGCCTAGAGGCAAGGGGGGGCTTAATTTGTTCTGTGTCAGGAGAAGGGAGGTATTCAGAAAATTAAACCTTGGATCAATTTGAAGCAGACACAGTCGGAAGAGATCTCATCATGAAGTTCTATTTATAAAGTTCCTGTATTCACACAACTCTCCCAACTTACCAGAACTCAAGGCAGCTTGTAAACCTTATGTGTTTTTTTCCTCCCAATCTTCCATATATCCCTTCAGCCCTATGTATTAGCTAGAAATATTTTTAGCTGCAAATAATAAAGTGCAAGTATGAGTAGCTTAAATATCATGAGGGTATACATTTTTGTTTACTGAGTGAGACAACTCAGGATTGCTTGTCATCTCAAAAGTGATGTTAAAGACGTGGATTATTTATTTATTTATGTGTTCTTCTGCTTCACCAACCTTAGAGTGTGGATCTGTCCCTCTTGTCTGTCATCAAATGCTCGTAAGAAGGCTGGTGTGACTCCAGCATCACATCCTTACATAATTTTATTTTTAAATTAAAAAAATTTTTTCACTGAAGTATAGTTGATTTACAGTACTGTGTTAGTTTCAGGTGTATAGCAAAGTGATTCAGTTATACATATATATATTCATATATATGAATGTATACAAAATATTCATGTATATATATTTATCAATATATACATATATGTTATTTAGTTGCCAAGTCATGTCTGACTCTTTTGCAACCCCATGGACTATAGCCTGCCAAGTTGCTCTGTCCATGGGATTTCCCAGGCAAAAATACCGGAGTGGATTGTTGTTTCCTTCTCCAGGGTATCATCCCGACCCAGGGATTGAGTCTCCTGCATTGGCAGGCAGATTCTTTACCACTGAGCCACCAGGAAAGCCCATACATATATATGAAAACATATAATAAATATATTCATATATATATGAGTAAAGATATACAGCAAAGTGATTTAGTTATACCTACACATATATTTGTATATATACACACACACATATATACTTTTTCAGATTCTTTTCCCTTATAAGTTACTACAGAGCATTGAATATAGTTCCCTGCATTGTACAGTAGGGCCTTGCTTGTTGGTTATTGCTTTTTTATGTGTGTATATTTTAATCCCAAACTCCTTATGTCATTTTAATGCTGGGAAGCAGAAAGAGAAGGCGCAGATGCAAAAAAGTGTAGCTTGGCCCTGACTTGTGACACAAGGAAGGCAGAGAAGACTAGCTCATCCCAGTATGGCTTAAGTTAGGAAAAATGAAAAACAAATAACCATAAATAATATTGAGCACTTTGGGCCAGGCCTGTGCTTTACATTTGTTATCTTAATTCTCATGGCAGTACTAGGAGATGGGTACTATTAAAAGCATGGTTCTATAGCAATAAAAATTTGATGTAGCAACATTAAAAGGGATTTTTACACACACGAAGGCTTTTGAATGACACCGTATCCTGCCATTTCATACCAAATGTCCTCATTTTTGTACTGAATAAGGACATGTGTGACTCAGCTTGCTTCAAGGAAGGACTTGTGGGCTCAGCTACTAAGAGTGTTGTCAGCAGACACCTTCAGGTGGAGACCCTGCAACCGAGAACTGTTTCTCCTGAGGCAACCCCTTCCTGGAGTGGCCCGTGCCCTGTGACTGAGCATGGGGGATCATGCAGAACAGGGATTCTGACCCCACAGGGACAACTCTGAGGGACCAGGGCAGCTAGACTTCTCCCTGCCCTCCCCCCTTCCAATTCTTATTTCCCACAAGTCTTGATACTAAGGGCTCCCTGAAAAAACAACTTGAAGTCCACTCCATCACAGAGTCTGCCTCCCATAAAAATCACACTGGACCTTTCTGACTTACTTCACTCTGTGTAGCAGAGTGAAGTATGGTATCACTTATATACAGATTCTAGAAAAATGGTACAGATGAACTTGTTTACAAAACAGAAATAGAGGCAAATATAGAGAACAAACTTATGGGCACCAAAGGGGAAAGGTTGGAAGTGGGGAGTGGGATGGATTGGGAGATTGGGATCGACATATACACTATGATGTATAAAATAGATAACTAATGAGAACCTGCTGTATAGCACAGGGATTCTATTCAGTGCTCTGTGGTGACCTAAATGGGCAGAAAATCCAAAAAAGAGTGGGTATATATATATATATATATACACACACATACACACATAAAACTGATTCTCTCTGCTGTACAATAGAAACTCCACAACATTGTAAAATGGCTGTGTGCTTAGTTGCTCAGTCATGACCCCATGGACTATAGCCCACCAGGCTCTTCTGTCCATGGGGATTCTCCAGGCAAGAATACTGGAGTGGGTTGCCATGCCCTCCTCCAGGGAAAACAACTATACTCCAATAAAAATTAATTGAAAAGAATCAAGCTGGGACCATTTTTAACACCTTTCCACCCCTTGTCTACATACTAGGTTTCTTCCATATCCAAAGTAGAGTGTTCCTAAGAAACTTTTTGTAAATCAGAATGGTGTGAAGTGGAGAAGCAATTGCCCAGGGACACATCCAGCTAAGGGATACACAAAATAAATTGAAATTAAACTGTAGATGCTCACAGACACCTGCTTCCCAGGTGGCTCAATCGTAAAGAACCCACCATCAATGCAGAAGATGCAGAAGACCGGGTTCGATCCCTGGATCAGAAAGATCCCCTGAAGGAGGAAATGGCAACCCACTCCAGCATTCTCGCCTGGAAGATCCCATGGACAGAGGAGCCTGGCGGGCTACAGTCCATGGATTTGCAGAGTCAGACACAAATGAGCGGGTACACTTGCTCAGAGACATAGTTAAAGCCAAGACAACCTGATACTGAGATGCTGATCGTAGTTCCAAGGAAAGAGCTTGGTGGTGCTACTCTCTCTGCTTAGGGTACACATGGCCTCTAACAGCTCGCTGCAAACAGATGCTGAACTTTCTTTTTGTTTTTCACCTTTTTTTAATAAAAGCAAGAATCCTTTTAGGCTTTCTTTCTATTAGTGAAAGCAGGTGCTAATGTAAGCCTTACATAAAAAATGAAGTGGTATAAAAGTGAACTTTCAAAGAGTGGAGGGTAACTAACTACATTGGATTTTTATTTTACATTATTGCAGACGTACCGGAGCACTATTTTATTCTATTTTTTAAACTTAATATACTGTCATGAACAGTTCCTCATATTACTATTTAGCCTTCATAATTACCTATTTAAAATGTAAAACTAATACAACTGTATCACAGAACATTTGAAAAAGAGTTACCAGTAATTCCACTACCAAACTGTTGATCTTTGGTATATTTTTTTAATTCAAATTTAGCTTTTATTTAAATTAATTCTTATTTTTTTACTTAATTTTTTTTTTAACTTTTTCTTCTTTTTTTACTTTTTGGCCCCACTATTCCCTGGTGGCTCAGACAGTAAAGTGTCTGCCTACAATGCGGGAGATCCAGGTTCAATCCCTGGGTCGGGAAGATCTCCTGGAGAAGGTGATGGCACCCCACTCCAGTACTCTTGCCTGGAAAATCCCATGGACGAAGGAGCCTGGTAGGCTACTGTCCATGGGGTCGCAAAGAGTCGGACACGACTGAGCGACTTCACTTTCTTGTGGCTTGTGGTATCCTAGCTTCCTGACCATGGATCAAACCCATGCCCCCTGCATATAAACAGTTTTCATAAGGTTAGAATCACAGTGTATAAAGTGTCCTATTCACATTTTACAATTTTTATTTGTCTACTTTTATGCTCTCCCTTGGGCCAGAAAGTGTTAAAGGCAGGTTATAAAGTTACGTAAGCTTACTAAAATGTATGCTAGGCATCAGCCAGGGCCTCCTTCAGAGAGTCAAGCATGACAAATGAGAATTCAGAGCCCTTCTATGGTTTTGAGAATTTCTTACAAGTCATATATTCATCATTTTTTCTCAGTTCTCTGTCTGCCTCAGGGAGACAAAGTGCCTGAGTAAGTCCTGTCATGTCAACCAGGATGACAAGCAAAGCACCCTCACCAGCTTGCCACACACATGTACCAACCCCACACAATAAACACCGAAATCTACTTTCACCAGGCATTTTGTAACTTTGATCATTCCCTAAAGTTTTGGGAGCCCTAGGGTGCAAAGCCTCTGTCATCTCGCTGGAGTCCCCATCCTTCCTCCTCTGAGTAACTCTTCCCCTCACCTCACCCACAACAGTCCCACCCACTTTCAGGCCCTGCCTAACCAAAAGCAGCTGATTCTGATTCACATCATTTCCTCAACAAGGGCAGGTCTTGCTCTTCAAGGATGTCTTGGCTTTTTGCAGCTAAGAAAAGTGTTTTTGGACTTCTAACATTACAATACAAGGGTTAGGAAACAGGTCAGAGAGAAAGAAGCTGATGCCAAGAGAGAGGTTAGCACAGGAAGTGTAAGTCAGTGAAGTTTCCACGTTTGGGAAGTTGCTGGGGAGGGTGGAGGAAGGGATGAAGTCCAGCAAAATAACAAAGAAGTATCTGAAAAATGCAGCAGCTGGTGGGGCCTGAAGAGCAGAAGTGAAAAGTCTGGGGCCAGCATGAGAAGTCTGGGCCTGGGGGAAACTGGCCCCACCTTGAGATGAAATGAGGACCTTGGGAAGGTAAGGTCATTTGGGAGGGAAGGGGCTGCATGCACCTTCACAGAGGAGGTATTTGTAAATGGACTTGGAGTGCGGATGAGCTGGAAACTGGGGCCATTCCTGGGTCTGTCCTGGCTCCTGGCTGCCTGTGAACATTTGGGAAGAACTATGAATTGACACTATCAAGTCAATCCAAAGATAAGGAAGAGTTGTAGTGAGGGTAGAGTGGAATAAAAAAAAAAAGAGTATTTTTGGTATGGATTAGGTGATGGGGTGGTATAGGGAGATGGATTGACTGGAGCAAAGGAGGAGACTGTATCTATGAATTCTAGAGTGCTCACAGTTAGGGTTTTTTCTTTTTGTTACTTTGTCTGAGTGTTGGAGTTATTTTGTAAAGGGGGAAGGAATCGTGCTGGGGATGGAAAATGATTTTCTGCCTCTTGTTGTGTTCACCTGTTACCATGGTGACTGATTTCATCTGCCAGGAGGGAGGACTTACTACAGAGACACCCTATATTGGACTGTTGTGATTTCAAAGGGAAATATTTACAGCTGTCAGTATAGCTGTTCCAGTTGAGACTGTGACTTCATGGCACATTCAGCTACATTTCTAAAGAGTTTGTTATTGATTCCAAGTAACATCACTGTTTTTGATCAGCTACCAGGAGCAAATCACAGCAGGATGTATATTAACCCCTACGTTGGTTGGGGATAGTTTATCTTTTTCTTTCAGTTCTGTCAGTGATAAAGTTAGTTGCTCCACTTGGGGTTTTGAATCCAACCAAAAGACGAAAATAATTGTGTGAGACACATGTGGCTGGGTCCTGGGGAAAGCTATTGTCCTCACTCCGTGACTTTCTGGGAGCAGAAGTCAGAGAGTCCTCCTTCTCCAATAAAATGCCCCTCCCTTGAGCACTGGTGAGAAATGAACATTTTAAAGGAGGCTGCTTGGGCAGCTGGTTTATATTATAGAGCTCAGTCCATTTTACCTCTTCCCTATGGTGGAATCCTTCACTTACCAGAATCCTTCTTCCTTAGACAATAAAGGGGTACTTATAAATAAAAAAATCTTTTTTTTTCCCCTTTGCTTGTGTTTAAAACTATATGCGTTACTGTAGGTTTGTGCATACTTTTGGTTTGAAGCCAGGTTTCTTGGCTTTTGAAGTTGAGTACCTCTTCAGATTCCATCAATAACAAAATCTGGATATACTGTCCTGCACCAAAAGCATAGAGAGTAAGAGTCTGAGTCTTTCAGACTCCTAGTATAAGGCTGTACTTGCTTGCATGCTTGTCGTGTCTGACTCTTTGAGACCCCAAGGACTATAGTCAGACTCTATCCTTGGAATGTCTCGGGCAAGAATATTGCAGTGGATTGCCATTTCCTACTCCAGGGGACCTTCCCAACCTAGGGATCGAACCCTCATGTCTTGCATCCTCTGTATTGGCAGGAGTATTCTTTTCCACTGAGCTACCTAAGAAGCCAGTGTAAGATTGCCTCCAACTTAATTAGCAAAGTGGTGTTCTCATTCTAATTGAGTGCTTGAATATAACTTTCAAAAAATGATTGCTTCACTTTCTACAGTGGTGTTTTCCATCTTGAAAAATAATTTTGTTAATTAAGTTAATCTTTTTTTTTTTTTAACACCAAAAGCAGTTTGTATTGGGGTATAGCTGATTAACAATACTGTGATAGTTTCAGGTGAACAGTGAAGGGACTCAACCATACAAATACATATACATGTATCCATTCTCCCCGAAGCACCCCTCCCATCCAGGCTGGCATATAACGTTGAGCAGAGTTCCATGTGCTATACAATAGGTTTTTGTTGGTTATCCATTTAAAATATAGCAGTGTGTGCATGACCTTCCCAAAGTCCGTAACTGTGCCTTTCCACTGACAACCATGAGTTCATTTTCTAAGTCTATGAGTCTCTGTTTTGTAAGTAAATTCATTTGTATCATTTCTTTTTAGATTCCACATATAAGGGATTAAGTTAATCTTGATGAAATATTTGTGTGTAGAGAGGGATTTGAAGGAAATATTGAGGATTTTTACATATTCCTAGCCCTGTTCTGAAACCAGCACTACTCTACCCTCAAACACAGTTCATCAGAGAATTAAAAACAGAATCTGCTGACAGACACTCATCATTGAAACCTTTTAACCTTTTCCCTAAACTTTAACTTCACCTAAAACAGATGGTCTCTTATTCATTCTTTATTCATCTATAGATTTGTTGAGATATTATTGTGAACTTGGAACATTTTGAACATACATTGTGGATATTGTTGATATTGTACTTGAATTTGCTTCTGGAAGAGGTATATTTTGTTTTACTTATATGGCAAAGTAGACTTTAGATTCAAAACCTAAGATTCTTTTGATTAATTTTTTATAAGCACCACTATTTTATATTTCGAGAAGAGTAATGACTAACTCAGGACTAAGAAAATTTTAAATATTTGCCATAATAGGGCTTCCCTGGTGGCTCTGATGGTAAAGAATCTACCTGCAATGCGGGAGACTTGCGTTCGATCCCTGAGTCAGGAAGATACCCTGGAGAAGGGAATGCTTACCCACTCCAGTATTCTTCCCTGGAGAATTCCATGGACAGAGGAGCATGGCAAGCTACCGCCCATGGGGTTGCAAAAAGTTGGACACAACTGAGCGATTAACACTCTTAATAGGAAATTTCCCCTTGAGTTCCTCATCAAAATATCATTAACACCTAGAGTGTCTTTCATTTCAGCCACATGAATAAAACCATTTTAAGAGCTTTTGTTTTTATTTCCCTTTTAAATGCAGGTATAGGAAAGACACATAGTGTCTTTGTGTCTATTAGAAATAAAGATACTACGATACCACAGATGAAGACACAGTTTCTCTTTCCAAGGAATTTGCACTAATGTGGGGGAGATAGATAAGTAAGTAAATATTATATAGCAGTATAGTAAGGATAATGAGAGAGGTATGCAGAACATTCAAGGATGACTAACTGGCCTAGAAAAGTTGGAGGAAATCAGGAAGTTTTCTCAGGGGAGTTGACACTGGTATTGATATTTAAGGACCAAGATGAGTTTGCCTATCAGGGTAAGGTTGAGGGAGGACACAGGTGCTCCAGACTGAGGAAACTACAATAAGGCAAGGAAAATACTGGTAAGCAGATGGGACTATGATTTAGCCAAAAAAAAAAAAGCACACCACTTGTTGCTGCTGCTGCTGCTAAGTCACTTCAATCATGCCAGGTACTATGTGCAACCCATTTCTAATTCGAAACGCTTTAAGGTATGTTGTTATTATTATTTCTTTTTTAAAAATTATTATTTATTTTTTATGAGAGGAGGAAACAGAGGTTTAATGAGGATGAATACTAGCCCAAGGTCCCAGTGATGGAATGGGACATCCAGACCAACTCAGCTGAGCTTAGAGTTTGTTTCCACTTCTTTTGAGTAGAGTCAGTATAAAATTGGACTGAGAGAAGGCATTGGCTTCTGTTTGATTCAATTTCCTGATAAATGATATGATCATGTATTATAATTATGAATAATTTACTCAGTTATGATAAATAAAACAATTTCATAGGGACTCAGGTGTTTGAAAAAGACTTTGGATGTAAAATATGAGCCTGAGATGGAATTTCCTGATTGAAACATTTTGATAAATTAAAATGTATTTTTCTGACATGTAAGAGATCCATTTCTAAAACCAACACTTCTTAAAGAGGTCCTATTTCTGTTTACTGTGTCATGGGAGTTGTGAAGAGGTGGGTGTTGGTAGCGTCAGGTAGAAGCTTTTGTGGGCTTCTCTTCTTTTTCTCCTTAAGGAAAAGAACTAAAATGCTGAAATAATTGGAACATTAAGTTTGGAAGTTTTAAATACCTACGGTCTCAGAAAATACACACCTAAAGGATCATTTTCTTCATGTATGAGGAAAATAGGTGCCGTTTCACTTTCAGAGCACATTTATATTCCCCACTGTACAACTGCATTGGTGGCAAACCCACTGTGTATCTTTTGAGATGAATATAGCCCGGTGTACTCAAGAGTCTGTTTAGTACATCCCACAGATTGCCTTGGAATTTGTCCCTGAAGTTGTAACCATAAGAGAGCAGACTAGTAATCATTCTATCAAAATGTTTGAAATGTATAAGCACAGAATAGTGCCTAAATTTTCTTATTACCAATTACATTTTTTATACCTCACCCTCCATATAGTAAGTATGATTTAAGACCAGGGACTGTGCTAACTATGGGCCACTATATTGGTTTCTAAGGATAAAAAGATAACATCTGGTATCTGCCAATTTTAACAGGACACCACACTTCTATTTCACTAATCACCATGTAGCTTAGTGAACAATAAAACAGAGATATGGGCATTCAGCTGGAGAAGACATGGGAAGACCCAGCGAATTATGCCATAATTAGGGAGGGCTTCAAAGGCATTTCAAAGGGTTTCACAAAGGCATTACTTATTCAGTCTCAAGAATGAGTAGGGTCCCTTTAGGAAGATAAGTAGAAGAATATTCCAAAAAGTGAGACCAGCATCAGCAAAGGCATGGAGGCATGAAAATGCACAAGAGATTTTAAAAACAGGAAGTTAAAACCAGGCCAGAGACGAGAGTGTATCATGTAGAGAGAGGACAGCAGATGTCTAGCAGTGGGCCCAGTTTAAAAGGTATCCTGGTATGGATTATGAAGGGCTTTGCTCCCTGTTCTAAAGTAATTGAACAAAAAGCCAGTGCAGGGTGTTTAAGCAAGTGAATTGAGAGCTCAGTATCTCAAGGCTGGTTGGCTTCAGTCTATATATGCTTTTGATAACCTAGTCCTGTTTTCACAGTCTGATTTGGATATTCAAGCTCAACCATTCATGTCTACAGGAAAGATGGCAAATAGTCAGCAACCATCTTGCACACAGAAGTTCTGCTCTGTCACCTCCCAGTTTTCCCTTTTCTAGGCTGAATCTGACTCACTCCTCATGCAGCTTATTCTTCAAGTCTTTAGATAACTCCTTTTAGGGTTCCACTGAACTTCTGCCAAGTTCTTTTCTTCCTCCAGTCTTCATCATTAAAAACTCATTTATTTATTTTTGACTAGGCAATGCATTTAAATAACTCAAACATAAATCCCCAAATAGTATTATATCTTTCCCATCCTATCCTCCATCTGCCCATTTGTTATTGTCCTTTCCCAAAGATAACTACTGTTTTAGTTTCCTATTTGCCTTTCAGGATTTTTAGCATATAAAAGCCAGTGGAATAATATGTGATTTTTCCTTTTTTTAAAAACAAAGGTTAGATTTCTCTTCAGTAAGTTCTGCACTTTAATTTGGTCACTTAATGTCTTGAAACTATTTCTAAAGTAGTTCACAAAGTTTTTCTTCGTTCTTTTCTAAGATGCACAATAATCCATTGAATGACTATACTATAATTTTTTAAATCAACCCCCTATTGATGGATAGCTAGGTTGTATGCAGGTATTTGCTATTTAAATTTCACACATGTAAATATATGTAGTGGAGAAGGCAATGGCACCCCACTCCAGTACTCTTGCCTGGAAAATCCCATGGACGGAGGAGCCTGGTAGGCTGCAGTCCATGGGGTCGCTAAGAGTCGGACATGACTTCACTTTCACTTTTCACTTCCATGCATTGGAGAAGGAAATGGCAACCCACTCCAGTGTTCTTGCCTGGAGAATCCCAGGGACGGGGGAGCCTGATGGGCTGCCATCTATGGGGTTGCACAGAGTTGGACATGACTGAAGCAACTTAGCAGCAGCAGCAGCAAATATATGTAGAGGATAAGTTTTTTTAAGTGCAATTTCTATGTGAAGGGAAATATTTTTATATATGCAATCTAATTTTGGTGTGTTAGTGCATGCCAAGTTGCTTCAGTTGTGTCTGACTCTTTGCGACCCTATGGACTGTATCCCACCAGGCTCCTCTATCCATGGGATTCTTCAGGCAAGAATAAGGGAGTGGTATGAATAAAACTCATATTATAAGATTTTAAAGGTGGAAAGAAAGCAGAAATCATGTTCTCTTCCAGCAGTGGAGGCAGATGAGTGGCCATCAGCTGCTCTGAGTCTTTGCAGGAACTTCCAGATTCCCCTTCTGGCCACCCTTCTCAGGACTACAGGGCTACGGGGAAATTGACTGAAGTTACTGGGTATTTGGCAATAAAAATCAGCTGAAAAATCTACAGTTCAGTAAAGGAGCATGTTAATCATTCAGTCATGTCCAACTCTTGGTGACCCCATGGACTGTAGCCCTCCAGGCTCCACTATCCTTGGGATTCTCCAGGCAAGAATATTGGAGTGGGTTGCCATTCCCTTCTCCAGAGGATCTTCCCAACCTAGGAATCGAACTCAGATCTCCTGCATTGTAGGCAGATTCTTTACTACTTGGGCTACCAGAGAAACTCAAAGGAGCATAGTATAATACTAATGTTAATAAATGTATATATATTCACACACACATATATCTTTCTCTATATATCCATATATACAGTTAATATAACAACTTAATGGAATGAGTCTATTAACAATAGTAATGAATAAGATAAAATATCAAGAGATAAGTGTATCAATAATTAAACAAAGGCCTATGTGAAGTAAATGATAGGATATTTATGAAGGACAAAATGGACTTGGACAAATGGAAAGACATTCATTTTCTTGGATGGCAAAACTCACTATCATAAAGAATTTATTGATATTTTCTTTGTACACTAGTCTGGTCAATTTTAGTTGACTATACTATGGGTGCTTGAAAAGAAGATGTATTTTCTAGGTGTTGCATTTTTATTAGTTATCTCTCTTATTAATTATGTTATTTAGATATTCTATATCCTTGTTTGGTTTTTGCCAATTTATTTCTGAGAGATAAATTAAACTCCTATTAGAAATACATTTTTGGCAATCTTTCGGTATTTCCTATAGTTTCTGAGTTATGAAAATTTTTGCTGTTATTTTATGCTCAAGTAAATACTTATAGCTGTTATAGAGTCAACATTAATTACAAGGAGTTAGGATTTTAAAATGCCTTCTCATTGTTTCATTTAATGTTCCTTTTCTGGTACTACATCTATTTTGATTTTATAATTGGGATCCCTGCTTTCTTTTGGTTTCTAAATAGCTGGTATAACTTTCCCCACTTTTATTTTAAATCTTTTGGACTTACTTTGTTTTAAGTGAGTCTTTTACACACAACTTGGAGTTGTGTTTTGTTTTTCAGTCTTGCCTATAATTCTTTTTCTTTTAGTAGATATGTTTAGTCAATTTATATTTATTGATTTAAAAGACATGTAGTCTAACAACCAAAAAAAAATATTTCAGTCTGTGATCTTTATAGTCTGGATGATTTATCTGATATTTAGGAAGTTTAGTGGTTTTGTTTTGTGGTTACTTGGGTAATTGTAGATATGTATTACCCTTAGCCTTTTATTTCTTTAGAGACAATATCGATTTTTCCTTACTATGAGCAATAAGGTGCTGTGTTGTGTGCTAAGTTGCTTCGGTCATGCCTAACTCTTAGCAATCCCATGGAGCCATGCTCATCTATCCAAGGGATTCTCCAGGCAAGAATACTGGAGTCGGTTGCCAATTCCTTATAAAACAAGCTTATTTTCATGTTTTCCACTCTACTCCTTCCCCTACATCTCCTAATTTTGGTAAAAAATAATTTTAAAAATTTATCTTTATACCTTTATATATGCTTGTATTTGTATTCATTTTACAGCCTTAAATGATATCCTTTGACTCAGATGTATTACAGATCACTATATTTTTCTTCCCAACTTTTTTTTCCATCTTCCCATTTCCCTTTGTAATAGTTAAATCACACTTATACCACTAGGCATATACTAATTATTATACAATTTCTCTATATTTCAGGGGCATATCATGTTTACCATTTTGTTTCTGTCCCTCTAATTCTCATACTACTTAAGTAGTTTTTCTCTGTTTGGTAATTTCAACTATCTGTTGGATTTCCTGTGCCTGTTTCTTTATCATTTTCTTTCTAATTCTTTTCAATTTCCAGAGAATTTTTTTTATTACAGTGTCAATTTGATTTGTGCTTCCTCTAATTTTGTCTTATTTCTATGGTTTTTCTTTTCCAGTTCTTTGCTGGTTTCTACCAGCTCTTGTTTCATCTCCTCCCATTGTTTGCCATCTCCTCCCTGAGTACTAACATTTCTGTCTTCTATTTTGGTTATTCACTGAAATGCCTGGGGGAAAAAATATGCTACCCGGACACTTATCATGAAACAAATTATCTTCACAGGGGAGGTGCTTTGATATAAATATCTCATAGTTTATGTGGCCTGTTATGTAAATGGGGATTTATGTAAATCCCCAGCTAATGATATGCATGCTGAAATATTTAGGAGGTTATGAACTAATGTCTGTAATTTACTTTCAAATGCATAAAAATAAGATAAATTGATAGGCAGATAGAAGGTTGGACCAATGGATAGTTATATGAGAGAGCAAATGTTAATGATATAATCTAAGTGATGTTGACCATAAAATTCTTTTAACTTTGCTGTATGCTTGATATTTTTCAGGGTGAAGTGTTGGGGGAAATTGTGGAAGTCAAAGCAATTACTGTGTAGTTGTTGATTTCATGGCATTTATAGTGTTCCCAAATTAAGAGCATTTTACCTTTAATTCCAACAGATAAAAATGGAGGAGTCAGTCACAAACACTTGATGATTACTCTCTACTTTGCCTTTTTCTCAATGCTGCTTGATTGGTGTGTTTGGTTCAAAGGTTGGGATGTCTTAACTTGAAATTCATTGCAATGTGCTTTTGGCCAAGATCCCTCCAAAGATGAGAAAAACATCACCGAGTGGAGCTGGTTTCAGGGGAACTGCGGCTACAGCAATTCTATTACTATTCTGAAATCAGGAAAACTACTTTTCAAGCATTCTTGTGCTGGAATGCCACTGGAAGTTGTCCAAGTTTGGTGGATCAGATAGGAAACTTCCAGTTTTGGTCTCCTCCTTGACCATCCAATATCTGAGTTGTGTAAACTCACAACACCCTAAATTTTGGTCTCATATTGTATATGATAAGTTTGAATGCTTTAAGTCAACTTCAAATAGGATATTTCCAGTGACTGCCCAAGTGCTGCAGCTCAAGTGGATTATTTTAATGAGGCCAAAGGGCCATTGCCTGATGGGTGTCTTTTAAAAGCCACTATATAAAACATATATAAAACCTAACTTGCTGACATGAAAATCTCATGAGTGAAGCCAAAGGCTTACATTTTTAGGGTGAATAGGTCCATAAAATGGTTTACACAGAATGGTTTCTTGAACTTTAGTCATTTTTGTTAAAATTATAAAAATTTGTTTCTGGCTATGGTGAGTTGAATTGTGTCACCCTAGAAAAGTACGTTGAAGTCCTAAGCTCTAGGACCTGTCTATGTGACCTTATTTGGAAATACAATCTTTGCACATGTAATTAAGATATAAGTTAAGATTAAATCATGCTGGGGTAGGTGGATCCCTTATTCAGTATAACTAGCATCCTATAAGAAGAGAAAGCAGACACAGACACACATGTGATGATCAAGGCAGATGTTTGAGTGATGCATCTACAAACCAAGGAATGCCAAGATTACTGTCAACCACCATAGGCTAGGAGAGAAGCCTAAAACAGAATCTCCTTCAGAGATTTCCAGAAGGAACCAACCTTGCTGGCCCCTTGATTTCGGACTTCAAGCTTTCAGAACTGTAAGAGAATGAATTTCTGTTGTTTTAAGCCACCAAGTTTATGAGATTTTGCTCTGGCAGCCCTAAGAAGCTAATATACCAACCAAAACTATGGAGTCCTGTAGGCATAACTTCCAAGGTCAACATGATGATAAATAATCTCTTCCTGTTTTCTACAATCTCACTACTTATTTCTTTACTTCTTAGAGTCATGCCAGGTCATCAATGATGCTTTCAACTTCAATTACAAAGGACCATAAAATAAAAATACAGGTAGAGATTCACCAGTAGAAGCAGGAACTAATGTGTGAGTAATATTTAGGTGGTGATTCCAGCAAGACATTCTGGGCCAGATATTGATTTTGGTTAGAGAAGGATACTTATAACTCCCTTGGTAGAATTTGAACTCTCCCTGCTAATAGGCTTTCTTTCTCCTAATGAAAGAAGTAGTGGAGAAATTATTTTCTTTTTTCTTAACTGTATTTCTTAAAGATTTTTTTTAATGTGGACCATTTTTAAAGTCTTTATTGAATTTGTTGCAATATTGTTTCCATTTTATGTTTTGTTTTTTTGGCCACAAGACATGTGGAATCTTAGCTCACTGACCAAGGATGAACCTGAGCCCTTGGAAGGCGAAGTCTTAACTGCTGGACCACCAGGGAAGTCCCTTGGGGAAATAATTTTTTGAAAGGTCAAGCACAATTTAAGTCAGCTTCTGGCTTCTTTTTTAAATAAGATTGTTTCCTCCTTTGTCCTGAGTTTCCTCACTAAATTCCTATTTTCTCAGCCTTGAGCTTAGAAAGGAAATGCAAATACACATACAATTTTGATATCATTTGTCTGTCTAAAACAAAAAAAAATGAGATTTATAAAAATCATTTAGAACTGTGGGCAGAATTTCCTTCCTCTGTTGTGATTTTCATGGTAAAGTCCTTAAAACTTGGCAAAAGATGAAAGTAAAAGAATAAAATTTCCATTGAAAATTTCCTTTTCCTTTATTCTTTCAGAGAGACACAAATCTGGGCACCTGTATTTCTGGACATAAGGAAATAAGGCAGTGGACTTTGAACCTCCCCAGATTTTAGGGTCACTTGTTGTTCATTGAGTTAAACACAGTTACTAATTGGCTAGAAGAAAATACTTTGGATGACTTGTGCATTGCATAGTGTATGGCTTGGGGCCAATAAGTTCATCCTGGTAAGGAAAGGAGCCAGGAAGGGGAGAAGATGGCTGAGGAGAAGCCAGAAATTGCCTGATGAAGAGCTTCAAAACAATGTTTTCTCAAGTTTTCATTGTTGCTACAAAAATGCCTTTCCTCTACTGCCTGCTGACCTGCCCTGGGAATTTCAGCTTCCTGCTATCTTTGTAGCTCTCTCAAAGGAGGGACTAGCACTTTGAATCTCAGCATCAAAAATCATGATTGAATGTTTTTTCCTTTATTTGTGTCCTAGGGGCCTCACTGTTCTAAAGAGACACATGGATAATGCTCTGGCTGGTAAAAATAAGCATGAACTCATAACTGTACTTTTCTGCTGGGATATCAAAATGTCAGTGTTATGACCGAAGGGTTGGCCAAGTGGTCTTCTGAATCCCACACTCTAAACTAGTCACTGGTTATTTAACTCCATGGTTTTAGGTTTTCCCTCTCAAATCTTTATATCCAGTGGGGTTGGAAAGGAGGTATTGATTGGGCATCTTTTCCTTACCTGTATTTCTTTCTATACACTATTAATTAACGCCCTCATGTGTTCACTAGAATGAAGGGGGGGTTTTATTTGTTTCTTTTTAAGCATCTTCTTTTCAGGTCTCACTTCTCAAATAGAAATGACATAAAAACAGTTTCTGAACTCCTAATTGCTTTTTCTTTCAAGGTTCCGTGGTCTCTTAACATATGTGTTTACCAACACATTGGCTATATGTACTCTGAATCCCAGACCAGTTATACAACAACAATAATTTAACTAGGTGTCATTATGGATAACTGAGTTTTGCTGAGAGTGGGGTAAAGTTGGCCTCTTTAGAAAGTAAATTTACCAACTTCATCAGCATGAAGCTTGGGTGTTTTTTTTCTTGGTGGTTCTTTCTTGTAATTTGTACATTTCATTGCCCTTTCATGCTGGGTTTGACCAGCCTGTCTTTGCTCTCCTGAGGGGTCATCTCAGAACTTTGTTCTTGGCACATGACTCTGGCTATGGCTCTGCAGTTACTGCAGGGCACCACTCAGATCTCTCTTCCCACCTCCTTTTCCAAACTCCTGTTATTGTCCCATGCTGCCCTGGAACTTGTTTAACCAAATTTTGAAAGCCTGCCAGGGCCACTGAACACAGACGCCCCAAAAGCTTTTCCTTATTCAGAGTTACACAGTCATCAGTCTGCAGTGAGCTAAGGGCTTCTTTCCACACTGTTTAGGGCATTTAGATCCTCCATAGGAAGACATCCTTCAGTTAGAGGTGCCCTATCACACGGGTTGGCACATTCATCATTGACTGTACATACTTAAACACATTGCAGTAAATTTCTCCTCACTGAATGAAGTCTTCCAAAAGGTATTGGGGCTTTGTCTAGAGAGGATAAACATGAAATGCTAACCGTACACAAGGGTTAAGTCTGTAGCCTTGACCATTTTCCTTGGAGCCAAGGTACTCTTCTGAGAGGAAATAATGGAGCTTAAGGGAAAGAGAAAGATGTTTGCTTGATGAGATGGTCCCAATCCAAACACTAGCCACTTGCAGCCGGATGAAGCTGAGAACTAAGGCCACAACTCTGGTGGAGAAGAAGCTTATCTATCTCTTCCGAGTTCTGCTTATCTAGTTTGTTTCATTCCTCTTAGAAGGGGTCTACCTTCTCCAGGAACATAGATAGAAATTTATGAACACTACAGGAAGAAGTAATCGTCCATTCTAAGAAAATATAATGTTCATTACACTCAAGTAACACAGTCTACTGTGTACTTAAATGCAGTCTTGTAGTCTAAAACGGGTCTTAGTGCCAGTCGTTACTACTCATTCTTCAGGGTTATCTTGGTTGCAAGACAGCCTGGATTCATGTGTGTGTCCATGTGGTTCTTGATCTCACTCTCTTGAATTTGTTTCTGCCTTTTGCTCAGAAAGCCTCTGTCCTTAAAATATTTTTCTTAATTTGTTCCAATAGCAAAGTTGATGCTCTAAATCGTCATCAGTTGACTTCTAAGGGAGAGTATGCTCCCCGACTCAGTCTGCTCTGACTAGGACTGACTTTCTTTCTCTAACCCCTTTAGTAGACAGAATCTGTCCACAATGAGACCCTCACCAGCGCACCCCCACCATGGCATTGCCTGTGTAACCACTGGATCTCTCCCCCTACCCAGCAATGTCAACTCCATAGATAACCATTAAATTACTTAGTACCCATTATCATGTGAGCTTCCCTGGTGGCTCAGATGGTAAATCGTCTGCCTACAATGCGAGAGACCCGGGTTTAATCCCTGGGTTGGGAAGATCTGGAGAAGGAAATGGCAACCCACTCCATTATTCTTGCCTGGAAAATCCCATGGACTGAGGAACCTGGTAGGCTACAGTCCATGGGGTCGCAAAGAGTCAGACACGACTGAGCAACTTCACTTTCACTTTCACTTTCATTATCATGTATCTTCCAAAAGTTCTAAAATGAAGAATTGCCAGATTCAAGAAGCAACTCCTGAGATTGTGACTGCCAAATCAGGGAATCTCAGCATTTGACAAAATCACACCTAGAAGGATGATTTAGAATGTTTGCATTTGTACTTCACCTGGAATTCTTTTGGCAGGCTTCTCAAAAACCTGTGTGTTCTGTGAAGCAGGGCCAGAGTTTATCTTGTTCACTAACATATCCTCAGAACCTAGTATAGAGCCAGGAATAGCAAAGTAGTTAATAACTTTCATTTTGATTTGTAATACCATAGTGTCTATCACTGGTACTCAACAAAAGTGAGATGAATTTCTGTCTTTTGGTATGTCTGTGTGTGTGTGTGCGCGCGCGCATGTGTGTGTCTGCTCAGTCACGTCTGACTCTTTGTGACCCCATGGACTGTAGCCTGCCAGGCTCCTGCTTCAGGCAAGAATACTGGAGTGGGTTGCCATACCCTCCTCCAGTGGATCTTCCTAACCCAGGGATCAAACCCAGGTCTCCCACATTGCAGGCAGATTCTTTACCATCTGAGCCACCAGGGAAGCCCAAGAATACTGGAGTGGGTAGCCTATCCCTTCTTCAGGGGATCTTCCTGACCCAGAAATCGAACCAGGGTCTCCTGCATTGCAGGCAGATTCTTTACCAGCTGAGCTACCAGGGAAGCCCTTATAAAGTCTGAATAACAGTAAATGATACCTCAATGTTAAATATGAATAAGCAGTTGTCTTTGAGAGAAAGAAGACCAGGATGTTTCTGTGTGTCTTAGAGTCCAAGGTCTCCTATTCTGTTGCAAATATTCTGTATTTCTTTAGAAAATACAAAAATTCAGGATATCTACTTGGGATATAAGGAAGATGAGTTATTGATTTAAACCTATCATCTGGTATAGAGTTAAACCTCTCCCGCCCAAAGAGACATCTGAAATGGAGCCAACAGTTGATTGCACTTTGATGATTCAGTGTTCACTCTGCTTCCAAAATCTGGGGGAATATCCATTAGAGTTTGGCAAAAAATCTCTTGCTCTCTAATCAGCAGTACAAGCCCTGAGCTTTCCTCAGAAGCTGGAGGGAAGGACTGGTTTTCAAACAATGTAATTGCCAATCAGACAAGACAGAGCTTACTCCTTTTGTTTGATTTTTGAGCTAAGTGATTTCACCTGGTCCTGGGAGGGAACTGACAGCTCAGTGTGTCATCCACCCTCTACGGATAACTGTTTCTGGTGACTAAAGGAACTATAGGCACATCCATAATCTGCATTGAATCAGGCACCATGCTGCTTAAAGATTCATTTGAGTCCTAAAGCAGAACCCTCTCCAGAAGATTAAAGGGAACTAATGTTCCTACTATCATGACGAAGAAAGTGCTGTGTGACTTTAGTTCTTTCTGTTTATTTATTTGGCCTCACTGTGTGTCATATGTGATCGTTTCCAGACCAGGAATTGAACCCGTGCCCTCTGTACTGGAAGCACGGAGTCTTAGCCACTGGATGTCCAGAAAAGTCCTGTTTTTTTCTTATAAGACAGATACCTTACCAAAGCTGATCCCAAAGGGATAAAAATGAAAGAGGAAATGGGTAGAAAATTAAAATAATTGGGAGTCCAAGGACAAAGGTAGACTCTATAGACTCAAGTGGTGGGGTTGGTTAGAGGCAGAGCTGGAGGTGGGATGAAGGGACGTGTGCCCAGGGACCCTCTGATCTACATGCTACCTGGAAAATACCCGAGTTCCCACTTGGCATGGTTGACTTGCTTGACTGACTGCTTTCGTTCAAACATTCCATCCATCTGGCTAGCTCTGACACTGTTTGGTATCACTGTCCTGCTTGATGTTATGAGTTTAGCTGAATTCAGATTCAAAGAGTAGTTTATAATGAAAACCTTTTATTTCAAATTTGAGAGAAATCTGTCTGATGGGAATGACATCTCCATCTAGGTTTCTAAATTCCATCCATTTCTCCTCTTGATGCTCATCTAGATTATCTTGGCAAACTAAGTGCCAAGTCTTTATATCTGGCAGATCTCAAAGGTGATTCAACATGGGCACTTGCCTTTGGTTTATGGACCCTCCCAAGAGGCATGAAGCTCACCTTGCAGACTGATGCCTGATACATTAAGCTTGAACAAACCCTTTTTGTCCTTTACCAGCCTCCTGACTGATCACAAGATGGGACTGTCTCATCAGATTCACAGGAATCAGAGATCTTACCCAGGGGCTTCCCAGGTGGCGCTAGTGGTAAAGAACCTGCCTGCCAATGGAGGAGACATAAGAGGTGTGGATTTGATCCCTGGGTCGGGAAGATCCCCTGGAGATGTAAATGGCAACCCAATCCAGTATTCTTGCCTGCAGAATCCCCACGGACAGAGGAGCATGGCGGTCCATGGGGTCACAGAGAAGGACAAAACTAAAGTCATTTAGTACACATGCACACACCCAGGGTCAAGCATTCCTCATATTTCAAGGAGATAACAGCTCAAGAAGCACAGGGTAATCAGGGACCAGCCTAGGGCTGTCAATACAGGTCTTTAGGATGTATCATGAAGTCCCGGACTCACTGTAGCTCAGGGGAATTCTGGACATGTCTGAGGGATATGGCAGGTCAGATCATGTACAGAAAAGGGCCATTTTAGTCTTGAAAGCTCTCCTTTTCATACTCAATTGGTTACAGAGCTTACATGCCTGTGACAGAGAACTCTGCCCAAGAACTTTACAAAGCCCGGGCTTGATCACCTAGTACCCATGGGTAAACCTTTCCTTAGAGAAGGACTCTTCTACCAGCAATTTAATTACTTTGCTTGGCAGGAGAGCTGTCATTAGCATCTTTACAGGGAGATTAGACCAAGTTACCTTCTTTGTTTTCTGTGGGCATCTCTGTCCCCTTGATGAGGAGAGTGAGTTGCAGACCTGCTGTTTAATCATACCCCCTAGAGATAGAGTGGAAAGCCTTGAAAAGTGCCTTTCCCTTGGAAAGCTTGAGGGAGCACTTTTCTGGGGAATCCATGCTGAGAGGCAATGTCACAGAGTCCATTCTTTTCAGCAAAGGAAAGAGCCACGGGACGATATCTCCCCAAACAGCAGATATTAATAAACAAACTTCTAATTCTTTCCTATTTGAGTTGAGAACACTTCTGCCTGGGGACTTTTCCCCCCTAATTATGTTCTGCATGCGTGCCAGAGTTTGAGTTCCCCAAGCCACCATCACATCTTGTAAAAAGGAAGCAACCCAGCTCCAGAAAATATTGTTGGGCACAGAGAAAAACCACAGCATGGACACAAACTAGAGCAAGCAGCTTCATCGTCTCCCTGGGAGACATTCTAGTTTCACAGAAAGTCTACTGGAAGTAAAACCCACTTGGATCTTGGGGTGAATGTTTTTGTAAATTTTTTTTTTTATTGAAGTATAGTTGATTTACAAGGTTGTGTTAGTTTCTGGTGTACAGTAAAGTGGTTCAGATGTATATGTACATGCATACACATATATACATGGTGGAAAAGATATAGATTATAACAAGACATTGAGTATTTCCCTGTGCTATACAGTAGGTCCTTGTTGATGATTTGTTTTATGTATAGTTATGTGTATATTTTAATCCCAAACTCCTAATTTATCCCTTCCTCACTCCAATGTTCCCGTTTGATAACCATAAGTTTGTTTTCTATATCTGTGAGTCTATTTCTGCTTTGTAAATAAGTTCATTTGTATCAGTTTTTTAGATTCCACATATAAGTGATATCATATGATATTGTCTTTGTCTAATTTGATTCATTTAGTATGATAATCTCTAAGTCCATCTATATTGCTACAAATGGCATGATTTCATTCTTTTTATGACTGAGTAATATTCCATTGTATGTATATATCACGTCTTCTTTATCCACTCACCTGTCGAAGGACATTTAGGTTGCTTCCATATCTTGGCTTGTAAATAGTTGTAAATAGTGCTGCTGTGAACACTGGGGTTCAAGTATCTTTTCAGATTAGAGTTTTCTCTGGATGTATGCTCAGGAGTGGGACTGCTGGCTCATACAGCAATTCTATTTTTAGTTTTTTTAAGGAACCTCCTTTCTGTGCTCCATAGTGGTTGTCCAAACTTATACTCCAACCAACAATGTAGGAGGGTTCACTTTTCTGCTGAGGCTGCTTTGAAGTTGTTGTTCAGTCACTTGACTGAACTCTTTGTGACCCCATGGACTGCAGCACACTAGGCTTCCCTCTCCTTCACTGTCTCTCCTAGTTTGTTCAAACTCATGTCCATTGAGTAGGTGATACCATCCAACCATCTCACCCTCTGTCATCCCCTTCTCCTTCTGCCCTCAGTCTTTCCCAGAATCAGGGTCTTTTATAATGAGCTGGCTCTTCACATCAGGTGGCCAAAGTATTGGAGTTTCAGCTTCAGTATCAGTCCTTCCAGTGAATATTCAGGGTTTATTTCCTTTAGGATTGACTGGTTTGATTTCCTCACTGTCCAAGGAACTCTCAAGAGTCTTCTCCAGAACCACAGTTCGAAAGCAACGATTTTTCGGCACTTAGACTTTTTTAAGTTCCAGCTCTCACATCTGTGCATGACCGCTGCTTTGAAGTAGGCCATCCTTGATTCCACTTTTCATGTGACTCTGGAACTGAAATAAAATTAGTTGCTACTTGTGAGGAGTGGCTGGCTGATGCCTTATTACCAATAGGTGTATGAACAGATTCATTGATTTGCCCAGAGCACAAAATTGTTTACTTTTGGACTCAAAAGTCCAGACTCAAAATAACTTGTCTTTTCTCTGCAAGGCTGAGCCTATGGCCCTGTGATTACTGCCAACATCATGCATAACCAAGCCACTGCTGCTTCTGATGAGTATTTACTATGACAGATGACATCCTAAGCCCTTCACATAAGTGACATCCTTCTAGTCCCAACAATTCTGAAGACAGTGCTTATCTTTACTTTGCAGATGAGATAACTGAGGAACAGAACAAGTGAGTGGCAGATCAGAGATTCTACCCTAGGTCTCTAACTCTAACCCTGCCTCCTCACCACTCCCTACATCATCTCTCCTTAACTACTTGGATGCCACCAGACAACTTCTTTCCTTTCATTGATCTTTAACATTTTTTTCTCAAGTGAACAAGGGTGAGCAATTATTGGATTAGCCAAAAAGTTTGTCCTGGTTTCTCTACAAGATGTAACAGAAGAACCCAAATAATTTTTTTTTCCCAAATCAATATTTTGACAGGGCACAGACACTGAATTTATTTATTTTTTTTTATTCTCCCGAGTTGAGACACAGTCTTTGAAGGGCATGAGGCAGCTGTGTCCTCCTTTGCCTGGCAAATCAATAAAGCTATTCTTTTGTTTGTTTCTTCTTCTTTTTAAATTTATTGTTAATGGGAGGATACTTGCTTTACAATATTGTGTTGGTTTCTGCCACATAACAACATGAAGCAGCCATAGTATACCTGTGTCTCCTCCCTCTTGAACCTCCCTCCCACCTCCCACCCCATCTGACCCCTCTAGGTTGTCACAAGGCACCGAATTTGAGCTCCTTGCATCATACAGCAAATTTCCACTGGCTATTTAATTTTACATATACTAATGTATATGTTTCAATGCTATTCTCTCAATCTGCCCTTTTTTTTTTTTGCCAGAACACAGACACTGAATTTAGAACTGTCTTCGGGATTTAGCTTTTGCAGGTTTCCCATCTACCTAGATAGATGTAAGTTTTACATTGTTTTCACCCGACATCCTTTCCTTTCCTGATGCTGAAGCTGAAGCTTCAATACTTTGGCCACTTGATGTGAAAAACTGACTCATTTGAAAAGACCCTGATGCTGGGAAAGATTGAGGGCAGTAGGAGAATATAGTGACAGAGCATGAGATGGTGGGATGGCATCATCAACTCAAAGGACAGGAGTTTGAGCAAACTCCAGGAGATAGTGAAGGAGAGAGAAGCCTGGTGGGCTGCAGTCCATGGAGTCACAAAGAGTCAGACATGATTGAGCTACAGAACAACAACTGTGTATACACTCATATACATATGTATCTGTACGCATACATGTAGAAGCATAGATATATCATATATTTAGAAATACTATGCCTAAGTTGCCTAAGTGTTAGTCACTCAGTCATGTTCAACTCTTTGCAATCCCATGGTCTGTAGCCCACCAGGTTCCTCTGTCCATGGGATTTTCCAGGCAAGAATACTGGAATGGGTTGCCATTTCCTTCTCCAGGGGATCTTCCTGACCCAGGAATCAAACCTGGATCTCCCTCACTGCAGGCAGATTCTTTACTGTCTGAGACACCAGGGAAGACCAGAAATACTATAGCGCTGGCCAAAAAGTTCGTTTGGCTTTTCCTGTTACATCATATGGAAAAACATGAACCAACTTTTTGGTCAACCCAATTTATTTCTATACTATACATAACATACTGTATAGAATATATGAGAAAAAGCCCACCAGGCTTCTCTCTCCTTCACTATCTCCTGGAGTTTGCTCAAACTCCTGTCCTTTGAGTTGATGATGCCATCCCACCATCTCATGCTCTGTCACTATATTCTCCTACTGCCCTCAATCTTTCCCAGCTTCAGGGTCTTTTCAAATGAGTCAGTTTTTCACATCAGGTGGCCAAAGTATTGAAGCTTCAGCTTCAGCATCAGTCCTTTCAATGAATATTCAGTGTTGATTTCCTTTAGATTAACTGGTTTGATCTCCCTGCTCCCCCAGGCATTCTCAAGAGTCTTCTCTAGCACCACAGTTTGAAAGCATCAATTCTCCACTACTCAGCCTTCATCCAACTCTCACATTTGTAGGTGTGTGTGTGTATATATATATATATCCTTTGCTACACTAGGTCTAATGTGGCTTTTTTCTCAGGTAGTGAGGACTTGAAAAGGGAGCTTGCTGCCATCTTTTCACTCACTTCTCCCTCTAAACAGAGACCTGCTAGAAACCTGCCTTGGAAAGATGTGTTTACTTTTCTTCATTTCCAAGGACAGAGAATGCCTGTGATGTCCCAACGTGTCCCAATCTGGACTCTACTTCTAGGTAATCCAGTGATAACAATGAAGAACTTAGTTAAACTACTGGAAAGTGAAAAGCCAGTATTTCACTAACCAGAACACACTGGAATCACTGAGAAAACAATCATGCAATTCTCAAAATAGTTAATGCTTGAAGATGGAGATGAGGTCAGACCCTTGCTTCATCCAGACATCAGTCTGACCCATGGACTGGCGTGTCTGTTGTACTAAGCATTTCTGATACCCAGATCCCTATCTTACCCTTCCAGTTTCTTCAAAGTCATATGAAGTGATATAACTTTCCATTTCTGAGTTACTGTAATTTCACGAGAACAGCATACTTGAAAAACACAACGTTAGAACAGCATCTGATATTGATGAGTCATGGTTCTTCACAAACAAACACTGATAAAGCTTGTACTATGTGCCAGGCAGGAAGTTTTAAAACATGGATAAAATACAATGTCAGCCTGTGAGAACCTCATAGCTTAGAAATTGAAATATCTTAGGCTTGTAATGAGACTGCTTCTGAGGCTTAACCTTTTTCCTATGTTAAAAATGCAGTCATTTTCAGGGGATTCAAGACATGTTGCCCATTTGGGAAGTCTGAGTTGGAACAGTAGAAGTTCAGGCCCATGGGTCAGGACACAGCTTGCACAGAGCACTGGGACAGTGGCTCTTGGGGCTTTGTTTTCCTCCCTCTCCACGACTCAGGTTGTGCTCCTGGGCCAGTCACTGGACCCTCTAAGCCTTTACCTCCTCATGCACAATGGAGAGAATCCCTGATCTATTCTCCTCATGCTGTCATTCTGGGGTCAAATAAGAAAGTCACACAGGGACCTCCCTGGTAGTCCAGTGATTATGACTTCACCTTCCAATGCAGAATGTGTGAGTTCCATCCTTGGTCAGGGAGCTGAGATCCCACGTGTCTTATGACCAAAAACCCTAACATTAAAAATGGTCCACATCAAAAAAAGAAAATCTTTAAAAAACAACAACAGCAACACACACACATATAAAACCATTTTTGGAGACTGCATCAGGTATCTGTAAGCACTATGAAGGCCGGTTTTTGGGGTTTTTTTTTTCTGTTTTTCTCACTAGTGCATTCCTAGCATCTAAAATAATGCCTAAATCATGCTAGATGCACGATGCAGATTTACTGAATAAATGCACTCCATTATAAAAGAACTTGCCTTGTCATTATAAACAGTTCACAATTATGGTAATTGATTCTTATCTATATTACAAAAGGAAAAACTCATTTTGTGTAACTTCTAGAGTGACCATATCTCAGGGTGGGAAGAGATCTTACAGAGCATCCAGCCTAGGCTTGCAGGGTGACTTGAATTCGCCTTGAGTCCTTGCTAGGGGCCTGTCCACCCTGTTCCAGATCGCAGCCTTCAGATGGAATCTCTCTGGGTCATGCTGCAGAAGTTCCCCTTACTTGGCAGAAACCTGCCTCCACCCAACAATTCTCCCCCAACTCTCCCCCTTTTACTTAGTAACGTTATATTATCATCCTTCCCTGCTCTCAGTTTTCTCATATCCAGGCTAAGTTGAGTAATTTCTCAATGATAAACTTAAGGTACTTCATAACGACATTTATTATTAATAAAATAACTAGACACAAAATAAAAACTGTTACTGGTACATTCTGTTCTTACCCACTCAGGCTCTTGCAAAGGTGGATGTTGCTGGCGCCACCTATTGGCAGACATCTGAAAAATGTCTGCAAATGTAAAATACTCAATACATTTGTAGTTCCAGTACAGAGAGAAAAATTGCTGTGAATTTTGTTATATCTGCTTTTATATAATATAAACACAAATATCGTTACAGCAAAACTTATAGTAGAAAAAAATCAGAATCTACCAAACTATCAGTAATGAGATGAATTATGGTACCTACTCAATGAAATATTGTAGCTATTAAAAGTGATAGTCCTAAAGATTACATAATAAAATAGAAAATGCCTACAATATAATGGGGTTAAGTGAAAAAAATACAAATTTGTAAAGATTATATGATTACTACTTAAACATAATTGTAAACAGCCATGTTTCACTATAGTCTAAAAATAAGTGAAAAATGCCATCATTGGTAGTTTTATGGCAGTGAAGTTATATATGATTTTCTCTTTTGTCTTTCTATAAAGTACTTCATAAAGTACTAGTGCTACTTTTAAAATCATAAAAATTCAAATGTTTTTACATTTCTTTCAATATCTCTCTCTGACATTTTAGACAAAACACACATACCCAGATGTATATACATTCATGCACCACTTCCTTATTATTCATCTTCTTCACTTTGAGTCAGTTTCTTGTAAAATGTGGACATGCATTTTGGTGGAGCCAAAAATAGTAAGAATAGTTTTACTGATCATTTGAAGAGAGGCAGAAGTATGCTGAATGCTTTCAGTGCATAGGGGCATATGGCATCTGCCTATCCTTGTTAAGCATCAGTTTCCACATCTATAAAACGGGGCTGAGAACAACAGCAGCAGCAATTTCATAGGGTGATTGTGAGGATGGAAAGTGAGGTCTCCAAATCAACTGGCATGGCATGGAGTAAGTGCTCTGAGGATTATTGGCTTCTATTCTGTGGTGGTGGTTTAGTCGCTAAGTCATGTTCGATTCTTGAGACCCCATGGACTGTAGCCCACCAGGCTCCTCTGTCTATGGGATTCTCTAGGCAAGAATACTGGAGTGGGTTGCCATTTCCTTCTATTCTGAGATCGTTGTAAAATTACAGTGGATTGAAATTGTGTTTCTGTGTGTGTGTTAGTGTGGATTGTCAAGGAAGGCTAGAGAGGAATGGGACCAAGGGTGATAGGAACGTGACTGAGAGCTAGAGGCAGCCTCCCACAGCAAGTTCGCCCAAGGCCAGACTATCTGAAATTCCTGGGAGATGAGGGAGGAGCAGAGAGGGTGTGAGCAGAGTGGCCAAGTACTGGGCCGGCAGTGCTTGTGAGTTTGCAGGAATTCAGTGAAGGCTGAGGGTAGTGGGCGCCCATTTGAACGATGGCATTTGGGGGGACTCCTTCTGGGTCAGTACATGTTCTCTGACAGCAGGGATACACTGGCTTGGTCATGCATGAACTGAAACCAGATAAGGAGATCCTTCCTGTAAAGATGGTGAGTGTAAAATTCCTCTGAGGCCAAAGGACCAGGAACAGATGGTGGAAGGAAGGTGGGTTCCCTGGGAAGATGAAGCCACGGGGGGCTGCAAGACCTCTTCTTGTTCTCACTGGTAGGGTTGCTGTGCAAGTAGGCAGCATGCAGACAGAGAAAGCCATGCATGTGTAAGGGCCACCCACGAGGCCGTAGTTTCCAATATCATAGCCAGAGTCAGTATGCTTTTCCACTTCGGAATAATTCCTGCATGTGATACAATTTAAGGAAAAACAAGGAGGAACTAGCAGGATGAATCCAATCTCTCTTTCTTATTTGCTGTCAGACTGGGTCAGCCCAGAGTCAAGAGACTGAATCTTCCTCATTATTGTGTGATAGTAAATGAATGAGCAGCCACCAGAAATTCACTCCAAAACAGTTTGATTTGGAAAAAAAGAAACATGTGAGCATCAGAGCCTCTAGCTGCAAGTTATCACAAGGCTATAGTTTTTCCCTGGGCCACTCTCTCTCTCTCCCTGGCAGTGTAAAATGTATTCTAGTTGACATTTCAGAGCAGCTGGCAGCTCCATTGTCTTGATTGAATGCCAAACATGAACTAAAATGCATTAACTGTTTTGTCTGCCTGGTGCCAGGTCTGTGGGTGGACATCTTGCGTCGTTCTGCTGGAAGCATAACAGGATTAACAGAAAGAGGAGAGCTCCAGACACATGCTCAAGTCTCAGAAGGAAAGGAATGGGGTGGATATACCCAGGAGGGAGTCTGTGTGTGCGTAAGTGTACAGATGGTGTTCCGTGGCCTGTGTCTGCCCCATGCAGTAAAAGGGCACAGTTGGCAAGGGAGAGCAGTTTACATATTCTCAGAAACAACTGTGCTAATTTGAAAAGAACAACAGGATAATCAAGACAAGGCAATGAAATCCAAGTCAGGCAAAAAGGAAGGAAAAGGTGACAATTCTCAAATCACCTAAGAAAATTGGTGGAGCACACCTACCATAGCTGACTTGGGAGAGATTCTCTATTAGAACAAGGCCAGCTGCAGACTAGGAGAGGCAATGGCAACCCACTCCAGTACTCTTGCCTGGAAAATCCCAGGAACCGTGGAGCCTGGTGGGCTGCCGTCTATGGGGTTGCACAGAGTCGGACACGACTGAAGTGACTTAGCAGCAGCAGCTACAGACTGTGCTCCTCATGTTGTAGGTTTCTGAACATTCACTCTCTTATTTATTTTTGGAAACTTAATTAAACAACTGTATGGAGGCGAGTTGTACTTTCTGCTCCCTTGGATAACTTTGCATAGTGGAGTGTGTGTGTGTATGTATGTGATGATTTTGCCTTCAGTTTGGATTTTTTTTTTAAAACCATGGGTTTCATTTTCTTTTTTTCTTAAATAGGAGATTTTCTTATATTTTGCAATGAAGCAAAGAGTTGGCAAACAAATTACGGCTAGAGACAAATGACAAATTTTATACCATCTTTCTGATTAAACTACAAACTATTTGGAAAATATATAATGGTTTTATGATAGATTTTCTTTTCATTAACAGGGTTAATGCTGTTGTACTATACACTTTGACCTCTGAAAACAGTGTTGATATTTCATTCCCATCCCTTTCCTTCAGTTGTTTCTTGCCTCATTACTGAACTCACTCAACCTCTGCCAAGTTTCCCTCTTGGCACAGTAGCCAAGACACAGTAGCTATTAGGAATGTGTCCTTCTCTGAGAGAGGTCTGGATTTTTACTGCTTCCTGCTGGCCCATTGGCATGGATCCTGGCCAACCGGAAGATAAATGGAGCTTTCCCAGGTCTTGAGCCAACACTGAGCTGTGCCTGCCAGTCCTGGAAGCCACCCATGGCCAGGGAGCCACGCCTGAGTCCCTTCTTTACATTCCCCTTCCTTTTCCCTATCCCCTCTCCAAAGTCACTCCTCTGCAGTGATTTTCCAAATACCTCCAGGTTTTTCCCCCAGCTCATTCTGCTTCCAAATCTTTCCTTGTTGCTCAGACACTTGGGAACCCCCTTGCTGTGTTGCATTGTCATTTATCTTTTCCGTGAGAAATTTCTTAACAAGACATAATCATTTTGAACAGCTGGGAAGGAGTCTCTCTTACATGTTCTTATGTATCCATCCTTCCCTTCCCCAAGGTTCCCCATCCCCAGTAGGATTCAGGATAAAGCCATGTGCTCACCACTGAGTGAACAAATGACTGAATTTCTCAAAGGTAATTCAGATAACTTTTTTTTTGTTTGTTTTTACCTCTGGCTGTTATTTTGATAGATTTTCTTACTCTATTCTCTAGTGTCTTATTTCATCAGTGATTTCCTCTCTCAACTCTGCCTTCAACTTCTTTCCTCCTTCTGGGTCCTTGCTGTCAATTGATAAACAGGTTTAAGTCTCTTTCGTTGGAAACAGAATAAAGACAAGACACAGGCAACTTCTCCCTTAACTCTGTATCCCATTCATTTATGGAACATGTGTTACTGGACCTCCTATGTGTCAGTATTGCTGCCAGCACCAGATGGAGACAGAATGGTTGCTGCTCTCGTGGAGCCAGTGAGGGGATGCAGATAATAAATACATCAACACACAAAGTTCTAGCTGCAGCTCTATTATTCAAGGTGAGGCCATTAGGTGTCTTTGTCAGAAGACTTTCCATCAACCCTTCCTGCAGGCTGACATGCATTGGTGACAGAGTGTGCGCTGGCTTTCAGTCTCCTGTCCCTTGGGTCTTCATAGGCCTGCACCAAGGTCCTCAGCAGTCCCACCACCCCTCCCCTCCTCCACCCACCAGCCTCCTTAGTAGGGTAGCCTGCAACTGCAGCCCTTATTCCTGATCCAGCAGCAACCTGGCCTCAATTCCCACCACATGACCTTCATGCAAAGGTCAATGGTCTTCGGTTCTTAGTCTCATGACCTTGAGCCTTAGACCCTAGTGCTCATTTCTCCACTGGGAGTCACCTTCCTCCTCTCATCCACTCCTGATTTCTCTAGTTGCTTTTTCTCTGTCTTCTTCCCTTCCTCCCCTCCTTCCTTCCTAGCTTGCAGTACCAGCCCTCTGGTGTTTTCACTTCACATTCCCAGGGAGCAGTCTCACCCCTTCTCATGGCTTCCACCTCATCTCTCTGCTGATAAATCCCAAGTTGTCTTCAGATCATCGTTCCCATATTTCCAAGATCTGGCATCATGGGCATGTGGCCAGCATGGGGCCTGGATCTCCACACTTCAGAGGGCCTCATTTGAGATTTAATGCTGGTCACCATATTGAAATTCTTAAAAACTTTATCTTGAGGTGTGAATCTGTGTTTTGTATACCTATGAGTTTGTCAGGGCTACCATAACAAACCGTCATGGACTGGATGGCTTAAAGAACAAAATTTTGTTCTCATAGTTCTGGAGACTGGAATGCCAAGATCAGGGTGCCCTCTGGCTTGGTTTCCTCCAAGGAATGAAAAGAGAAGGTCTGTTCCAGGTCACTCCCCTTGGCTTCCAGAGGTCCATCCTCTTGCTGCCTCTTCCCATGGTGGTCCCTCTGTACACGAGTGCCCCTGGTCTCTCTCTATGCCTTAATCTCCTCTTATAAAGATACCAGTCAGCTACCTGCTCCTTTTGTCTTGAGACCATACTGGGGTGAAGATGCTGAGAGGGTCAGGGTCCAGCCATCCTTGCCCAGGCTTGGCAGCACCACTACATGTTTTCAGGTGATTTGGCAGGGCTCAACCTTACACCTCTGCCTGGATATACAGAGCATCCTGGCTGATGTTGCAGTCCCTTGTTAAGTTCCCCTTACCATGGCCTGTGATCTGTGGATTGGACAGCAGGCCATGGTGAGGGGAACTGATTTCCCTATATCCCAGCCGCAGGTCAGTCAGCTCCTTTGGGACTCTAACTAAAGATCACAAACCTCTTCTGCACAAAGTTTTTGTACATAGTCATCCATGATTTTATACATGTTCAGGGGATAATTGACTCCATGGAGCTAATGTGTGGACCATCTGTGGTTTGGCTTTGCTTACCTTTTCAGCCCCATCTCAGTACCTCCTTCACTGTGCTGCAGCCCTCCTGAATTCCTGCAGCCCTTCTCTGAATGCACGTTTTCTTGCATGTCTCCATATGTTTACATGTGCTCTTCACTCTTCCCACCATATGCTTTTCTTTAATATATTCTATCAAACTATGATGTATCCTCCAAAATTAAAATTACATTTTATCTCAGTGAATCCCTATTGTCATCACTTAAGGTTCAACAAAGCACTCCTGTGGGGCCACTGTGCATCTCTTTTATAAGACTTCTAACACTAAAGTCTGATTGTTTCCTAATTGGTCTGTCCCTTCTACAAGACTGAAAGCAGTTTTGAGGGCAAGACTATGTTTTAACCACCTGTCATTTTCTCAGCACCTGCTGCAGAGCTGAGTACAGTAAATACGAACATTTGTTGATCACTCAATGTATGAATGCACGTGTGAATACATGACCGAATGAGGAGATGCATAAGTTTGTGGTGAAGGGCATGTACTTTGGAGTCAAACAGCCCTGGGTTTAAATCTCAGCTCTGGCAATGAGCTGAGTTTAAATCTCCTCGGTTTAAATCTCAACTCTAGTCTCATGACCTTGGGAACATTACTCATAAGCCTCAGTTTTCCAACTTCAAAATGGGGCAAATAGAATTGACTTCAAAGTAAATTGCCGTCAGTTTGTATTGACAGACAACAACTATGGCTATATATAAGTCCTATCACTAAATTTCTGTGAGCTTGAAAGGTGTTATGGAATGAAGTGACAAAATTAAGGGACAGTGGACAGAAAAAGACAAATACTGTACGATATCACTTATATGTAGAATATAAAAAGTACAACAAACTAGTGAATATATTGAATAACAAAAAAGAAACAACTCACAGATACAGAGAGCAAACTTGCGGTTACCAGCAGGGAGAGGGAAGGGGAAGGGGCAATACAGGGATAGGGGATACAGGGATAGGGGATTAAGAGGTATAATCTATTATATATAATAAGCTACAAGGATATATTATACAGCATGGAGGATACAGGCAATGATTTATAATAACTATAAATGAGTATAATGTTTAAATATTGTGAATCAGTATACAGTATACCTGTAACTTACATAATATTGTACATTAACTAGATGTCAATTTAAAAAGGGAAAATGAAGCTGTGTTCTTCTAGAGTTATTCACAAAAAACTCATTAAATGTCTGCTGGATACAAGGCACTAAGCTGGGACTTGTGAAGAAATTTAATATAAAACAAGCCTATGGAGGAATAGGAGGAGGTGATTTGAGTTAAATTCTAACATGACAGGTGCCATAAAGAGGGATCAGATTTTAGAATAAGAGTTCGTTTGTAGCTGGGGCAGTGAGGAAGGCTTCCTGGAAGAAGTGGCATTTGAGATGGACCTTGAAGAAAAGGAAGAAGATATTGCTGGCACTGGGAGAAGGAAGAAGGAAATAGATACAGCCATGGGGAGGCATGAACTATCAATAACCTCAGATACACAGATGACACCACCCTTATGGCAGAAAGTGAAGAAGAACTGAAGAATTTCTTGATGAAAGTGAATGAGGAGTGAAAAAGTTGGCTTAAAACTCAATATTCAAAAAACTAAGATCATGGCATCTGGTCCCATTGCTTCATGGCAAATAGATGGGGAAACAATGGAAACAGTGACAGACTTTGTTTTCTCGGGCTCCAAAGTCACTGCAGATGGTGAATGCAGCCATGAAATTAAAAGACACTGCTCCTTGGAAGAAAAGCTAAGACCAACCTAGACAGCATGTTAAAAAGTAGAGACGTTACTTTGCCAACAAAGGTCCATCTAGTCAAGGCTATGGTTTTTCCAGTAGTCATGTATGGATGTGAGAGTTGGACTAGAAGGAGGGCTGAGCATCAAATAACTGATGCTTTTGAACTGTCTTGTTGGAGAAGACTCTTGAGAGTCCCTTGGACTGCAAGGAGACCAAACCAGAAACTCCTAAGGGAAATCAATCCTGAATATTCTTTGGAAGGACTGATGCTGAAGCTGAAACACCAATACTTTGGCCACCTAATGCGAAGAACTGACTCATTGGAAAAGATCCTGATGCTGGGAAAGATGAAGGCAGGAGGGGGAGGCGACGACAGAGGATGAGATGGTTGGATGGCATCATTGACTCAATAGACAAGAATTTGAGCAAGCTCCAGAAGTTGGTGATGGACAGGGAAGCCTGGCCTACTGCAGCCCATGGGGTCGCAAAGAGTCAGACATGACTGAATAACTGAACTGAGCTGATGGGGAGGCAGAGATGCTCAGGAGAGAAACGGGAGCTCTGCCTTCCCTTTGTTGATATTGCTCCCACTGATTGTTGCAGTTTCAGCCTCCGAAACTGAGGGTTAGTGGCCTTTTCCACACAGTAAGATAATGCCCTTGTTTTCAGGAGTCATTGGCCCTCTGCCCAAAAGACGCCACCCGACTCTGACAGCTAAGGCAGAGATGGGCCTGTCTGCACCATGTCTTCTCAGCAGTAGTCATTCTGAGGCTCTGTGCTCTGGTTGCATTTGCCGCATCATGTATCATCAACAGGGCGGTACGGGCTCTTCTGCGTGGGTGATGGGTGGGTGATGGATCGCTTCCCGGTGACCAGGAATGTGTAACCAATATGGAGAATTACGGAAGGACTAGTGCATTTCATCACGGATGGTCATATTATGCCATTTAGAATTAAACTGCCTATGGCCAATGTTGAGGAATATAGCTGGAAGGATGGTTTGCAAAACACTTCATTTTACATGGAGTGATGAAACTAGCTTTAAAAAAAAAAAAAAAAGAATCAGCTGTCATTTCCAGGAATCCTTTTCTGGCACCAAGAGATGGAGTTAATCAGAGTCACCAACCTGCCTGCCTGCTGCTCTCGCTGCATTTACCCCACTGCAATACAGCGCTGGTTCCACTTGGCTTCCAGGGCGCCAGGCCTTCTGAGCTTGAAGGCAAGCCCTACCGGGAGGTCATCTCCAATCCCCTGCTTTAATACTGCACTCCTCGTCATCAGCATTCTCTGTCCTTTTCCTGAGTTGTCTCTTCTCTACAGCACTTGTCGCAATCCAATACAGGACACGGTCTTATTTGTTCCGTTGATTGCCTGTCTTTTCACTAGAATATAGGCCCCAGAGGACTGCTTCCCATTGCCCAGTCAGTGACCGGCATGGAATTAAGGGCTCAAAAAGTATTTACTGGAAGGCAGGAGCGAACTAGGTCTCTAACTTGAAACCACTCCTGTTTCACTCCCATCTTTTGGGGGCCCTGTCTGGGAGATCCGGTGCCGGCAGGCATGAGGAGATCAATTTAAGGTATTAAAGCAGCTCACGATGGAAAGTCCCAGCCTAACTGAACCTGAACCCACTACCGAGGATTTTTTACCTAAAGTTGGCCAAGGGGGCGCACTGCCGAGCCCCGGGAGGGCTAACAATGCGCTCGGGTCCTTTTCCCTTCCTCGCGACAGGCTGTCATCCAGAAGGTGTGTGAGTGCCACCCCCCAACCCAGGGCACAGAGCGTTCAGCAGAGCTAGCTCCTCCAGCGGGGCGCCCTTGAACTCGGTGGGGGTTGGGGGGACGGCCCCACGCCGCCTCCGCCGCAGGTCGGGTGCGCGCGTCCCCGCTGCACCGCAGCGCCGGGAGCGCCCGGCCCGCCAGACAGCTGAAGGCAGCGGCCGCGCTCACACACCTCGCAGGAGCCGGTAACCGCGGGCAGCACGGGACTCTGGGGGCTTGAGGCTCTGGCTCCCACGGACGGTCGGGCTTTCTGAGGTTGCGAGGGGGTGGTTTTTAGTTTGGGGGCGGGGTGGTTTGAGTGGAAGGGAGTGGGAAGGAGAGATCTGCTGCTCGAGGAGGGTGCCCGGGGCAAGAGTGCGGACGCGTGGAGAGGACCCAAGTTCAGAGAGCCTTCCTGCAAGCCGGTTGCTGTGCGCGTCCTGCCGGAGGGCGTCCAAAAAAGCAAGGAGCGCGGCCCCCGGGGCTGGGGTGGGCTTCCTCCTTTCCTTCTTGCACTCAATAATAGGTCACACCTTCTCCCGCCGGGGAGAACTTTCCTTGTTCTGGCGGGCCAGGCCCGATGTCCCCAGCAACCGAGAGAGCCCCCAGCCCGGGACGGGAGACCTGCCTGTCCCGGCGGAACGCGCTGCCCGAGGCTCCCGGGTGCGCGCCCCTGGCAGTGGGCTGGGCTCCCGGAATAACGTGGGTTTGACTGTTGTTAATTCATTTTGCTTGCGCCGAGGCGCCTGCCTGCAGGTCATTCTACTGTTGAGAGGGAAATACCGGGTTCGGTTTTTTCCCCTTTTTTCATCGTTTCTGTGTAGTGAATTGAGGAAGATGGAGAGTCGCCTCATTAGAAACTTGTTCGGAGGCTTTGTGCTTTCCGCCGCGGTTTAGATGACACGGGCAGTCGCAGATGATACTCCGGATTTCATCTAACAAAATCGAAGCCTGCGATGGTGTGTTCTAAAAGCAAAGGGAGCTTGGGGAAAGTCTCCCTGCTACTCCAGGGAGGAGAAGGGAACTCCCACGTATAAATTAATTCTGATAAAATCCCAAAGGTAAACGGTCATATTTCCAGTTTACACGTGAAGAAAATTAGGTTGAGATATTAAATTTCCCAGCCAAATCTCCCAGTTAACAGTGGGGAGGCGAGATCTGGAATCGAGGACTGTGATCCAGTGGGGGCGCATCACCTAAAAGCAGGCAAGAAAGGCCAAGGCTACAAGGATAAGGTCGAGTGCAGGAGGGGTAGCCAGGTGCTGGGGTGCCTGACAACAAACAGTTGTGTTCTTGTCAGGAAGATTGATTGCCCAGTGTTTATGAAAGATGAGGTGATATTAACAGGTGACAGGGGAAGGCAGTGTTGCTTCCAGTCTGTTTCTTTCTTTTCAATAAAGGAAGGGCAGCCCAAACCCCTTTAAGAGGATCTGGGAACCCTGAAATTGAGCTGAGGTTCAAGCAGCAGGCATCCTAGCTCACAGTCCCTCAGAGCAGGCTTGAGAGATGGTAGCCGAGCCCATAGACTTCAAAAGAAGGAAACACTGAATCCTGGCAACCGTCCAGAACAAATTCTTAGAGAAGCTAGCTCAAGAGCACCTGGGAAAGGATTTACAAAATCAGTTTATGCCAAATGAACTTTGTTCTCTTTTCCAGCAACCTAGTGGGGCTGCAGACTGGGGCACGCCGTATCTACTGTTTTTCAGCTGTGGGTTGTGACTCATCAGTGGAATGCTATCAGTGTAGTGAGTTGCACCGGCCTTTTTTAAAACATGAAATTCAATAGAAGGGACGAGAAAGGATCAGAGTGCACTGTATGTACAAGGGCAAGTATTGGGTTATGAACTCTGTGTGTGTGTGTGTGTGTGTGTGTGTGTGTGTGTGTGTGTGTGTATGGTTTATCCTGCCTCTGCATGGGTGTGCATACCTGATCCTGGCTGCCCTATTGTTCCTTCCATGCTAACTTCCTCTGCTCACCGTGGGGTCATCTTTTACTTTGAAAATAATATCATCAGCATCTTCTGGAAAATGTAGCCTTCCTCCTGCCCATTTCTCTAGGCTCCCAGGTGTTGAGGTATTTTACCAATCAGAAATCCTCTCCAAATCCTTTATTTTTGATCTCCTAATGTTGTGGGTCTGATGACAGCTTGGCTGTGTGCTTCCAACTGCACAGCTTCCTTTGGTCCTCACAGCTAGGTGGCTGTAGTTGTTTTACATTTCACAGAGAGGGACCTATGAATAACTCAGTCACCGCCTCCCACCCTCATCATAGATGTGTGTACTGCCTTTACAGAGGCATACTCTCCCTAAGGATAAGGTGTGGGAAGAGTGGGCACACCACAGGGCTCCATCTCTGCACCTCCCTGGTGTCACTCATCATGAGACAGATATAGAGGAGACATTTTTCTGTAGGATTCTCTATGAGACCCATCTCCAGGCAAGAGATATAATGTTGAGCTCATAGTATGGTTGAAGGTCTTCTTCTGCATTTGGGATCAAAGAATCAATGAAAAAAGTAAAGGATGGTGTGGCTCCGCTAAGCTGCAGTTCATGTGAGAGAAGTAACCTGAGGGTCTCGGTGGCCCACGAGGCCAACATGAACCTGTGTGAAGTAGCTGCTCAATAGCAAACATGGGTTGCAGTGATGAGAACAGGCTTTAAAAAAGAAAACAAAGCAAATAGATATTTGCATGGAGCTGATTATGTGCCAGGTAGAGTTGTAAGTGTTTCACAGTTGTTTTCTCAATCCTGTCACACCCTCATGAAGTAGGGAATATGATTATCACTGTTGACTTTAAAGATATTCACAACCTAAAAGTTGAGAGTTATGTTTAATTTGGTGGAAACTTTTAGGACTTAAGTCTGGGAGGCAACATCTCAAGTAACCCTGAGAGAACTGCTCTGAGGAGGTGGCGTGGGGGGCAGGTTATATAAAAGTTTTGCAACAAAGAGCAGGTAGTCAGAATATCAAAAGATGACTGTTAATTAAAGAAAATTAATATCCCAAGTTAAGGAATTTAGCGCTTTTCTATGTGTGGAGAGATGCATGAGTCTGGGCTCACTGAAATCATTCCTTTGATATGCACCTCAGCTGTCTGGGGCCAGTATCCTGTGTTTTTGCATCCCAATTTTCCTCAGGGCTCACCATAGGAAGTGGCTGCTGGCTGCTAGATGGCAGGACTTTTCTCTCCTGACTTTGCTCAGGCTCACCAGCTCACCATCTTTGGTGGCTGCAATTTCTGATGACTGTGACATCCTTGTTTTCTGATATGGCAGGATATACTCCATTTGTCATCACCATTCCCATTTAACAGATGTTGAGACTAAGGCACAGAAGGATTAAGAAATTGGTCCAAGATCATAGCAAGTACAGAGCTGGGATTACAGCCTGGGCCTTTAACCACTACCATCTACCAACCTGTGACATTCGAGTCAGAGGAGCTGGGGACCACTCTACTCAGGGTCACATCCTGGGTGGCTCCTTTATAGAGGACAGAGACCAACTTCAGAGGATCCCAAGGAAGGTGATGGGATGATGAGGGTCTGAGTACCAGGCCGTATGAAGAACAGGAATATCTTTTTTCACCTGGCAAAAAAGCAGCCTTGGCCAGTTCTGAGGATATTCCTCAGATAACTGAGGAAGAGAAAGTAGGTTTGCTTCTAGAAGTAGATCAAGTCATTGCTGGGGGATCTGTCAGGAATGGGGAAGGGATTGCCCTCTGGGTGAAGGGGTGTCAGATTTCATTACTCAATGCTCTTTCTAGTGCTCAAATTCCTCAATTTTATTAGATCTATACCTTGGTGGTTCAGATGGTAATCTGCCTTCAGTGCAGGAGACCTGGGTTCAATCCCTGGATCAGAAAGTGGGTTGCCATTTCTTCCTGGATCTTCCCCTGAAGAAAGGAATGGCAACCCACTCCAGTATTCTTGCCTGGAGAATTCCATGGACAGAGGAGCCTGGCAGGGCTACAGTCCATGGGGTCATAAAGAGTCAGACATGACTAAGTGACTCACACACATATATATAAGAGAAAAACAAGCTTTCAGTAACTGGAAATGAACAGACTTTCCTAGACATCTATGTGTGCCTACAAAAATAAAATAGGGAACCAAATTAAAGTTCTGAACAAGGCACACATTCAAATTATGCGCAGTTTCAAAGTAAAGGGCAAGACCAAGAAGTAGAAATTCCTGTGTAGATATTTGAGAACTTTTCATGATTCCCAAACCTCATTGGCCACTTTCGGAACAGAAGTTCTTTGAGAGCAGAGGCTTTGTTAAAAAGATTTCTTCAAAGATATATTCTTGTACTTCCTTCATCCCAGACATAACGTGAGGGGCTGTCATGGTATCACGAGTTTAGCTGTACATGTATTTAGGGTTCAGTGGTGGCCTAGGCCGCAGGATCACCTGCTTTCCCAGAATTTGTCAGGGCAAAAGATGCCCAAGGATTTCCTGAAGACCTGCTGGGGCCTTGTGGGGAGATGATTGGCCTGGGTCCACTCCAAGTTCAGCCCAAGCGTGAGGGCAACCCCAGCAGCTAGTGATTCCAGGAATCTAGAGGCTCACTCCTATCTTAGGAGTCAGCCATCAGTAGAAGGAAAATGAGTACATGAAAGCACCCATGTATAGAGTGTAGGATATGACAGCCACGAGAAAGAATGAAATATGATTTTCAGGAGCATAGCTAAAACTATGGATGATTAAGTGAAGAAAGTCAGAACCAAGAATATGGCAGGAAATATTCCTTTTCCAGAAAGGAAACCAGAAATATGGCAGGAAATACTCCATTTGTCCAGAAAGAAAAATATCATATTACTTATAGATGGAATCTAAAAATAGTGAATTAATTGAGAAAACATAAATGGACCCAGGGACTTAAAAGTCAAACTTAAAGTTACTAAAGAAGAAAGAAGGGCACAAGGGGTGCATTAGGAGGTTGGAATTAACAAATACAAGTTATTACATATAAAATAGTCAATAACAACCTATGTATACCAAGGGAAGTCTATCAACACTCTGTAATAACCCATATGCAAAAAGAATCCAGAGATGAACAGATAGATGTGTATGTATAACTGAGAAAGCTTCACACATGTACAACACACACATTATATGTCAGTGTTAGGACAGTAAACAATAAAAGTTAATTTAATAAAAAAGGAGGGAATGAGACATAAGCTTTTGGAAAGTGATCATTAGAAAGTGTAACTTTCCTGCTGCTCTGTCTTAAACCATAGCTTTAGTTTAAGATTCCTTTTCTGTGGAACAGAGATGGAAATATCTGGTCCCACTCCTTTCTTGCTTATTAAAAGATTGATTCAGCTCCAGGCTGTAAGGAACGGTGTGTGCTGCTCGGAGACAGATTTTGGGGGTTTGCTCTGGCACATTTCACTCTAATTTACAACCCCCAAACAGGACTGCCACAGCCCTTCCACTTGCTTTGATCTTGGAGGGATGAGAAGCTGGCCAGCTGTTTGGCATAAGGAAAGAGAAAAGACATCAGCCATCCCCGGATCGCTTCAGGAGCCCAGCGTGCAACAGGCCTAGCTGGCATAGGCAGGAGATTTATTGTTATAACCAGGTTGGAGTTTCTTTTGTCTCCAGGCAGCACAGTTTAATTCTTGGGAGACTTTGAAGTGGTTGCTTGAGTAGAAAAGTCCCCAGGATTCTGCTCAAGTGTTAGTCTGAGGGTGGGAAGGATGAATCCACCGAATGCATTTTAAGAAACAGCGGAAGAGAAAAATGAAATTAACATTTCATCAGGTCCCATAAATTGTGCCAGCTCAGAATGTGTGTTACATATGCTTCAGTGGAAATAGTAAAGAGTAGCAGTCTATACTTGATGTGTACTTCAGACAAAGACTTCAAGAGGAGCCTTTAGAAAAGAAAAGGAAATGTTTACTTGCAAGAGAATTCAAGGGAGCCAGGCTTCAGAAGATTGGTTCATCAAATAAAATCACAATAAAAACTTGAAGGAAAATGCCCCCAGATAGTTTCCAGGATTCTCAAATGCACATAGTCTGTTATTCATGGTTGAAAACAGCTTTCTCACACAATGGTCATATTCCCCAAAGTCATGATTTATCTTCAGACATTCCCATGGTAAACAATCAGGGTAAAAAAAATTTTAGGAAGTCCAGGTTTACAGGACATTTTCAAAGTTTTATGATTTTGGAGACCAAACCTCCAGACAGGATGGTCATGTTATTTTTGGCTTATTTCAGGGTGCAAAGGGATTTTTTTTTTTAACTGGAGTATATGAAGTGCTTGGTCCCATTGGAAAGAAAGGCAGGTATGCATTTTTGCTTCCTCTCTTTGCCAGGGTGAGTCTTCAATCCATCATGGTGTTGCTGAGATGTGAAGTAGAAAAAAGAAGTTGAGAATCTTTGAGCTGCTAAAGGTGGATGTTTTTGTCTCAGTTTAATTGTTGCTCATGTCCATGTTACCAAGAGCTATGTAATTTCCCCCTGACTAGAGAACATTGGTAAATTTCATAACCCTTCAAGTCAAAATAACTTATAAGCTTCAAATGATTATTTTCCCTAAAGGTGCATTTGTTTTCCTCGGCCAAAACAACCATTAATTAAAGGCAAAGACAGGGCAGATAGGGGAGCTGCTTCCTTAAATACTGGTTTTGAATTCCCCTGGTTGATCAAGGAAACTAGGAGATAAGTGATGCTAATAGTTATAAACATAATCTGTCTTTCTACCAACCTTTGTGTAGATTTCCCCAGAAAATATAGTTCTATCTTCTGTGAAAAACAAAGCAAAAACCAACAAGAAAAAACTCACAGAAATTTAAGATGCAGATCTGAAAATCTGGAAACTACTAGAAACTATATCTTGTAAACCTACCTACATTCCTACCTATGCTTCTTTAAAATTTGCACTAAATTACCACCATAGGCAAAGAGAGTTAACGCATTTTTCTGGGAGTCTGAAGTGGAGCCCAAGGTTGCCAGAAGCAAGTAGATGTTTATATTGAGTTTTCATTTGCTATTTGTAGTTATTTTGTAACATGTTTCATATTAAAATGTCCTCTAAATTTTCTCTTAAAATCGATGCTCCGGAAGGTTGAACCAGGTGGGACCCAAGACTTTGGGGCTTTTTGGCACCATTGGTCCTAGGAGAGAATAGATCATTAGAAAGTGTAGCTTTGTTGCTGCTCTGTCTTCAGCTCTTAAACCATTGCTTTAGCTTAAATTTCCTTTTCTGTGGAACAGGGATGGAAATACCTGGTCCCACTCCTTTCTTGCTTATCAAAAGATTGATTCAGCTCCAAGCTGTAAGGAACAGTGTGCACTGCTTGGAGACAGATTCCATCAGCAATAAATACAATGTCGGTTTGTTTGCCAGATCATCCTCCAAGTGATTTAAGACACAGCCAACCTCACACTCCTTAGTCTTCTTGTGCCAAGTGTTTCAAAAACTCCATTAATTAAAATGGAAAGGGCGGTTGTCTCCCTATCATCATTAAAATGGTAATTCACCTGGCCATGCTGCTTTCTAATAGCATCTATATAAATCAGTATGACGGTTTGGTGAGAGGCACTAACGGAATCTGATTTATACTCGTTATTAGAATGAGAGCTTCAAGTGATCCATGTGATGGGATTTAAGAGAAGGGAGAGAGTCCTCAAGGACTGAGAGACTTGGACAGAATTCCCTGGAGGAAATGGTGACTGATCTCTACCCTCAAAGGCAAGTGGGAAGCTGGAGAGCAGGAGATGGCAGTCCAGACTGGCAGGTGGGGCAGAGTGGGCAAAACCTCAGAGGACCATCTCTGAGGGTCCCCTCACCCCAGGTTCCTCTGTCATAATGAGTCCTTCTATTTCTTCAAAGTTTTTTTTTAATGTGGACCGTTTTTAAAGTCTTTGTTGAATTTGTTGCAGTATAGCTTCTGTTTTGTGTTTTGGTTTTTTGGCTGAAAGTCATGTGGTTTCTTAGCTCCCTGACCAGAGATCTAACCTGTACCCCCTGCAATGGAAGGCAAAGTTCCAGTCACTGGGCCACCAGGCTAGTCCTGATGAGTCCTTCCTTTCTTAATGACTGTGTTGTACCTGTTATCTGTTTGTCATCAGGCTGCTGTGATGTTTCTTAACGAGTGTGTGTGTATGTGTGTGTGTTTGAGAGAGTGAAATTCAACAGAGGAGAGCATGGTTCTAAACTCAAGCCTGAATTCTCTGAATTCCTTGTGGGTACAGGCCTTGACTTTTCAACCGCTGCTAAATCATTCAACATCAAACTCACAGTGTTTAGAATTTCTTTATTGAGCTGAATTGAATCATACTAATTTTAACATGCTCATGTTCTTTCTCCTTGAGGGGCATGTTAATAAGAATGTGATCAATGTATTGGTTGATGTTGTCATATACTAGAATAGGTTTTCTTTCCGAAAATGTTTATTTGTCATTTAGTGCCAGTAAGAGTGATTGGTATAAAGTAAGTTATTTTTAATGGCCTTTATAGGACAGTTTGTCTAATTAATTCATCAAAGAAAACATCTGTTTTAAAAAATTAATTTCAGCACCTTTATTCTTGTTTTTTTTTTAATTAATTTATTTTAATTGGAGGATAATTTCTTTACAGTATTGTGGTGGATTTTGCCATACATTGACTTGAGTCACCCATGGGTACACATGTGTCTCCACATCCTGAATCCCCTTCCCACCTCCCTCCTCACCCCATCCCTCCGAGTTGTCCCAGAGCACCAGCTTTGAGTGCCCTGCTTCATGCATTGAACTTCAGCAGCCATGTTCTTATGCTAGGACTGCTGTAACAAAATACCTGAACCCGAGTGGCTCTAACAACAGAAATTAATTTCCCACAGCTCCGCTGACTGGAAGTCCAAGATCAAGGTGTCAGCGGAGTTGGTTTCCTCCAAGGACCATAAGGGAAGGATCTGTTCCAGGCCTCTCCAGTTTACAGATGACCATCCTTTTGCTTCCTCTTCACATGGTGGGCTCTGTGTACACCAGTGCTCCTGGTGTCCTGATCGCTGCTTCTTATAAGGACACCAGTCAGATTGCATTAGGGCCCACCCTAACAGCAGTCGAATTTAAGTACCTCTTTAAAGACTGTTTCCAAATATAGTCACATCCAAAGGCACTGGGGAGGGACTTTGCTGGCGGTCCTGTGGTTAGGACTTTGCCTTCGAATGCGAAGAGTGCAATTAAGCTTTCTGGTCAGGGAGGCAAGATTCCACATGCCTCTGGGCCAAAAACTTAAAACAAGAGCAATATTGTAACAAATTCAACAAAGACTTTTAAAATGGTCCACATTAAAAAAAAAAATCTTAAAAAAAAATGCACAAAGGTATTGGAAGTTAGGATTTCAACATATGAATTTGGGGGGAACAACTCTAATAGCATCTTATTCATGCTGCACTACACACACACATCACTGAGTGTGTGATGCAAGTGGAAAGCAACTAGGTATTTTATTAAGTTCTAGAGTCATAGATCTGGAACGGAGTCTCACTACATCTCTTTTAGTCCTTTTCTTTTGCTTTCAGAGAGAGTGAATATGTAAGCCATTGCAGTAGCTATCACGTGAGTGCAGTGGACAGAGGCAAGACCTGAAAGGAAATGTCTGTTTGCTGTAAAAATACTGGTGCCAGGCTGCCAGCTCTCTTTCCTTGCAGAGAACTATTTTTATTGTGAGATTATATCTCTCCTCCTTGAAGGGCACTTAAAATAACTTTTTGTCTATGAAAGGATCATTGTTAATGATAGCTGTTTTTGTTCTGTTTTGTTTTTACAAATTTCCTTACTTGGCAAAAAAAAAATATATATATACTGGCATGCCTGTTTTCCAGGTCCATGAAATACAGCTGGTCTCCAGGAAACATTTCACAGAGACTAGAGCCAATTTTATGAGATTGAGGCACTTCCTTTTGGTCCTGGGAAAGCAACTGGCTTTACATGTAATCCATGAGAAGGCCTTGGAAGCTTTGGAAGGATAACAGGTGGTGGACTTTATCCTGAAATGTGGCAGGCTAGTGTGACAAGGGACCATGGGAGGTGAAAGTTACAGAAAGAGTATGAGAAACGGAACTAGTCTGTTTGCTGGACTAGTCAGAATGGAAGGGCCACAGCTCACACAGCATAAATACACTGCCAACTTCTCCCTGGCATAAGGAAGTGTGATTCCTCACAGCCTGGGCAGAGTGAGTATTCCTTTTACGTGGTGAGGAACTGCCACATAGGCTCTTGAACTGAGCAAAGCTGGATCCTAGAAGGTTGGCTGTGGAGGAAGGACCCACACGGGGAAGACGCCTGGATGCCCAGCACCATCTTCTGTTGCCTGGGGAACCAAGTCACCATCCCCCATCTTAGGACATTGGTCAGAAAGGGTTGATTTTTGTTATACTTTTCTTATTTAATATATTTTAGAATGTTTTGGGTGAAATATGCATAATGTAAAATGTACCATTTTTAAACTACAACTCAGTGGCATTAGGCACATTTACAGTGTTGTGCAACCTGTCAACCACCATCCATCTTTAGAAGTTTTTCATCTTCCCAAACTGAAATTCCATATTCATTAAATCAACCTGTTTTCCAACCTTTTTGGCACCAGGGACCAGTTTTGTGGAAGACAGTTTGTCCGTGGACCGGGGAGGTGGGGGATGGTTTCAGGATGATTCAAGTACATTTCATTTACTGTGCACTTTACTTCCATTGTTATTACATCGGCTCCACCTCAGACCATCAGGCATTAGATCCTGGAGGTTGGGGACCCCTACATTAATCAGTAGTTCTCCATTTTCCACTTCTCCTTGCATTTGGCAACCAACATTCTTTGTCTGTATGAATTGGAGTGCTCTGGATATACCATGTAAGTGGAATCATGCAGTATTTGTTCCTATGTGTCTGGTTTATTTCACTTAGCATGCTGTTTTGAAGGTTTATCCATGTTGTCGCATATGGCAGAATTTCCTTCTTTTCTAAAGCTGAATAATGTTCCACTGTATGTACACACTATATTTTGTTTATTCATTTATCCATCAGTGTACATTTGGACTGCTTCTTTCTTCTGGCTGTTGTGAATAATGCTGCTGCAGTGATGCACAGCTATCTCTTGGAACCTCTGCTTTCAGTTCTTTGGGGTGTATACCCTGAGGTAGAAATGCTGGGTCATAAGGTATTCCATATTTACATATTTGAGGAACCATTATCCTGTCTTTCGTAGAAGCTACACCATTTTGTATTCCTAGCAGCAACACACAAGGGTTCCAATTCCTCTGCATCCTTGCTAACACTTACTGTTTTCTGGTTTGGGGACTTTTGTTTGTCTGTTTATTTGATTGATAATAACCATTCAAATGGGTGTGAAGTGGTGTCTCATGATGAAGCACTGCTTGTTGATAGTTGGTTCTTCGGCTTGTGTGTTAGTCACTCAGTTGTGTCCGACTCTTTGCGACCCCGTGAGCTGTAGCCCACCAGGCTCCTTTGTCCATGGGATTCTCCAGGCAAGAATACTGGAGTGGGTTGCCATCTCCTTCTCCAGGGGAATTTCCCAACTCAGGGAAAGAATCTGTCTGCAGTGCAGGAGACCCAGATTCGATCCTTGGGATGGGAAGATCTTCTGGAGAAGGGAATGGCAACCCACTCCAGTACTCTTGCTTGGAGAATCCCATGAACGGAGCCTGGTGGGTTACAGTCCATGGGGTTGCAAAAGGACACGACTGAGTGACTAACCCTTCACTTCACTTCTTTGGCACGATTTTAGCACTTTTAAACATTTTTATTTATTTAAAATTAGTTTTGTTGAAATATAGTTGATTTACAATGTCGTGTTAGTTTCAGGTGTACAGCAAAGTGATTCTGTTATACATATACATATATTCATTCATTTTCAGGTTCTTTATTCATATAGGTTATTATAGAATATCGAGTGAGTTCCCTGTGCTATACAGTAGATCTTTGTTGGTTATCTTTTTTATATATAATAGCATATGTATGTTAACCCCAAACTCCTACTTTATCCCTCCCTGATCCCCTTTCCCCTTTGGTAATCATGTTTGTTTTCTGTATCTGTGAGTTTGTTTTGTAAATAAGGTCATTTATATTCTTTTAAAATTAGATTTCACATATAAGTGATATCATATATTTGTCTTTCTCTGTCTGACTTCACTTAGTATGATAATCTCTAGGTCCATCCATGTTACTGCAAATGGTATTATTTCATTCTTTTTACAGCTGAGTAATATTCCACTGTATATATGTACCATATCTTCTTTATCCATTCCTCTGCCTCTGGACATTTAGGTTGCTTCCATGTCTTAGCTATTGTAGATAGTGCTGCTATGAACACTGGGGTGTGTGTATCTTTTTGAATTAAGGTTTTCTCTGGATGTATGCCTAGGAATGGCTTGCTGGATCATATGGAAATTCTGTTTTGTTTGCTTAAAGAAGCCTCATACTATTCTCTATAGTGGCTGTACCAATTTACATTCCCACCAACAATGTAGAAGAGTTCCCTTTTCTCTATATCCTCTCCAATATTATTTGTTTATAGACTTTTTGATGTTGGCCAGTCTGCCTTGTGTGAGGTGATTTGCATGTAGTTTTGATTTGCATTTCTCTGATATTTAGTGATATTGAGCATCTTTTTATGTTCTTTTTGGCCGTTGTATGTCTTCTTTGAAGAAGTGTCTATTTAGATCTTCTGTACTTTTTCAGAAGGCTCAGGAATATAGCAAAAAGTAAATAGTAATAGGAACCCCAAAAGACTAATTGTAAGAGAGTGGTCATCTTGAGATATGTCCTCAACATGCCTAGGGGGCTTCTCCGGTGGCTCATTGGTAAAGAATCTGTCTGCAATGCAGGATACGTGGGTTTGATCCCTGGGCCAGGAAGATCCCCTAGAGGAGGGAATGGCAACCCACTCCAGTATTCTTGCCAGGAATATCCCATGGATAGAGGAGCCTGGCAGGCTATAGTCCATACAGTTGCCAAGAGTTGGAAATGACTGAAGCAACTGAGCATGCACAACATGCCTGGAATATTTTGAAGTCCAGAACAAGAAAAACAAGGTCCAGAAAGAGGCAGGAGTTTACTAAATGGATGACATTTCTTTAGTGAGGACTCCAACCCCTCCACTGCTGAGAGTGGCCTCACTTTGTGGCTGCAACAGGACATCCATGTTGGGATACAAGACAAACAGCAGAGCATCCTGTCACATGTGTAGTGGGCTAAATTACATTACATGACTCCTTTGCCCTCATTCTACATTCACTGACTAATCTTCTCATCTTGAATTTTGTTTCCCAGACTGCAAAACCTCTGCTCTGGTCTTCTTGACCATTTTGTTCCTTGTTGTAATTCAACAAATGAATGCTCTGGTTATAAATCATTCTCCTTTGCTTAGTCAGTGTGCCCGCCTCACCTCCTGGAGGACTGTGAAAACCCAGCTCCCTAAATCTGCAGAACTGAGGACAGCGTGCCTGCCACCCCCTCACATATCTCAGAGCCGTGCGTTGTCACTTTCAGGCAATCCTTCCCGGATGGAGGCTTTACAGCTTCTCTGTGGAGTGTTTTTCCTTGTGTAGGCTGGACAGTTTTCTCTCTGTCCAGCTGAAGTCTCTGTTAAAATGGGAAAGCTCTCTTCTTGGGTTCAGGGTTGAGAAAGAGAGTGGAAAAAAAAATTCATGGCTTTTCCACATCATGAGAAACTGACTTAGCGAGTATTAATTGCATGTCTGCTATGAGCCAGATTTTGGGTGGGTTGCTGGAAATACAGCAGTGAGCAAGCGGGAGAGGTCCCTGTCCTGATGGAAAAGAGACCAAAGGGAAGAGAGGGCCGCCAGAGGACTGCTTCATGCGGTCCTAGCATGGCCTGTACTGTGGTATATTGCCAAGACTGTTCCCATCTCAAAAGACCTCTCCAAGGGGCTCAAGGACAGCCATTGTGTTCCCCACCTCATGATTCATGCAATAAGCATTTGCTGTATTGACCCAGGGAGTAAAACAGAGCCAGGAAGGGCTAAATTTATAAAGTACTTTTCAGCCTACGTGCGGCTATGCAGGTGCTCAGAATATAACTGGAGAAGGTGAGTGTAGAACCCACCCATTATGCTCTTTGAGAGATCAGCTGGTGGAGAAAGGATGCCCACTTGTTAATTCAGCATCTCTGCATTTCAGGTGTTGGCTGAATATCTAGTTGCACAAAATATAAGTTTCCTTTCTGGTTTTGGAAATTGTTTTTCTATTGGCATTGATTCTGATTTTCAGACAGGAAATCTTCAGGCTTGCAAGCACTTTCTGTTCCAAGTTTTGGTCCTCAAAATAAGTTGCTGTTGTGCAGTGGAGAACGAGGAAGAGACAGGAAGAGGATGCATCCAGAATTTCTCTGTCAGCCGTTGGTCACTGTGTTTTTGTTTATTTATTTATTGGCTGTGCTGGGTCTTCGTTGCTGTGCAGGCTTTCTCTCAAGTTCAAGTTCAGTCGCTCAGTCGTGTCCGACTCTTTGCGACCCCATGAACTGCAGCACGCCAGGCCTCTCTGTCCATCACCAACTCCCGGAGTCTACCCAAACCCATGTCCATCGAGTCGGTGATGCCATCCAACCATCTCATCCTCTGTCGTCCCCTTCTCCTCCCACCCCCAGTCCTTCCCAGCATTAGGGTCTTTTCCAATGAGTCAACTCTTCGCATGAGGTGGCCAAAGTATTGGAGTTTCAGCTTCAACATCAGACCTTCCAATGAACACCCAGGATTGATCTCTTTTAGGATGGATTGATTGGATCTCCTTGCAGTCCAAGGGACTCTCAAGAGTCTCCTCTAACACCACAGTTCAAAAGCATCAATTCTTCGGCACTCAGCCTTCTTCACCGTCCAACTCTCACATCCATACATGACCACTGGAAAAACCATAGCCTTGACTAGATGGACCTTTGTTGGCAAAGTAATGTCTCTGCTTTTAAATATGCTATCTAGGTTGGCCATAACCTTCCTTCCAAGGAGTAAGCGTCTTTTAATTTCATGGCTGCAGTCACCTCTAGTTGTGGCGAATGGGGGCTACTCTTCATTGTGGGGCCCGGGCTTCTCATTGCAGTGGCTTCTCTTGTTTTGGAGCACGGGCTGTAGGCTTATGAGCTTCAGTAGTTGTGACTTTAGGCTCAGTAGCTGTGGCTTAGTTGCCTGCAGCATGTGGGTCTTCCTGGACTAAGGATCGAACCCATGTCCCCTGAATTGGCAGGCAGATTCTTATCCACTGTACCACCAGGGAAGTTCTATCACCACATTTTTTGTGAGTAACTGAGTACTTTCTAGGAAATGTCCAGCAAAGCATAAACCTTGATAGTGTAGAGAAATTTTGGAATTGTGTCCATCTGAAAAGGGAGGAAGAACTATGTGTGTGTGTAATATTTCTAGTCTGAATTGAGTAACTAGAGTCTCGGACTTCACAAGTAAGATGTGTGTTCAAGTCAAGATAATAGTTAGGAGGAGGACTGAAGCCCAGGAAGCATGGCCTCCTTAATTGAAGGAAATAAAAAGCCACACTCTGTGTAAGAAGTTGCTGACTTAAAATGGATTCACCGAAAAGGAATCTGCAAACATGAGAATTAAAGTGACAAGTGCGAATAGAACACGGTGGTTCTCATTCACATGGAATCTATAAAAGGAGCGAAGCACTGGATAAGAAGACCATGTCAGCATTTGTTAAGCAACATTCTGGGAGGGGACCACAGAGGTTCTGATTGTATAGAGTCAAGTGTGATTCCTTGCTGGGATGTAGTGCCTTTTGGAATTGCTTTAGGAATATCCAGCTGATTCTGGCCTAACCATGAGCCCAGCTCATAACTCTGAAGACTCTCATTAGATTTCTGTGTGGTCCATCCCACGTGGCTGCATGTAAGCTGGGTGGATCATCAGTTCTACTTTGGGTGCCTTGTCATATCTCTGTGCAGTGAGGGAATGAAGCTTCTAAAGCTGTGATTCTGAAGTTCTGACCTTGGACTCCTCAGTGACCAAGATAGGGCCTGGCCAGACTTGACCTTTGATTTTTTGAATGTCTCGGCTGGAAAGAGAAAGGGTGATGAGTCAAGAGGGTGACTTCTCTGTTGTGAAGGGATAGCTGCTCCTATGAATAGAAGGAAGATAGAGATAAGTGATTAATGAGATCGTCATGGCCCAGGTCATAATGGAGGTTGCCATCCTGGGTGGCACACCGACTTTTGGAATTTGGGAATTGAAGAGTGGAAAGAATGCCTACTGTTTGGGATTTTGATCTCAAATGCAAATGGGTCATTAGGTCTGCCTCTATGCAAGCTGACCAGCTTGGGTCATTAGGTCTGTGGCACTGGCCAACAACTGCTTGGTGTATCTTCCTGGCTGTGTGTGCGTGTGTGTGTGTGTGTGCATGTGCACACATGTGGATGCTCATTTTTTAGGGTTTATAGGCATCTTTTGGATCTCTCTTTATGTGCTAGTCCTGTGTCTGAGTTGGTGATCACTTAGAAAACTCAACTGCTCATGTCTACCCCTTAACATGGAAATAAAGGTCCAGTTCCAAGGAAACAGCTCCCTTGTCACATGCGCCCATCATGACCCACCACAGATATTGATGAAGAGTTTTTAATTCACTCCATGGGAGCATCCATGTTCATATGTGAAAGTGAAAGTGCTAGTCTCTTAGTCATGCCTGATTCTTTGCAACCCCTTGGACTATAGCCCACCAGACTTCTCTTTCCATGGGATTTTCCAGGCAAGAATACTGCAGTGGGTAGCCATTCCCTTCTACAGGGGACCTTTCTGACCCAGGGGTTGAACCCGGGTCTCCTGCATTGCAGGAAGATTCTTTATTGCCTGAGCCACCAGGGAAGCCCCATGTTCATATACATCTTCTCAAGTTCAGGGAGGTGGAGAGAATTATTTGACCTGATTTAAGAAGGCAAGAGGATATCCAGGAGTGATGTGGGAACCTGGGTTGGAGAAAGAAAGATTGGATAATTGGAAGAAGACATGAAAGTGTTGGGCATGTGAATGGGAGAAGGGGCAATGTTTAGATAGTTCTGAGAGGTTCCTAGGGCCTGCTAATTGCCCTCTCCCACTCCTATAAACTGGCCTAAACTACTCAGTGCACACCTGGAAAAGGTAAGCTTATTTTTCAGGTGGGGCTTTGAGGCGAGGTTATAATTTTTCATTATTGTTGTTGGCAAGGATGTGTTCAGCTACTCAAAAGAGCAATTAGTCTCTCTGTACAGCACCAATAGGCTTGTTTGGGGTATGTTTCCTCTGGAAGAAGTTTATTTACTGATTCTAATACTATGAAGAAATCTGACATTAAGAGACTCTCAGGAGGGAGTGTGTAGGAGCAGCTGGGGGGCAGAAGGCAGCCACACACCGAGCTCGGGGTTTCCTGTTTGCTGTGCTCTGAAGAGAGCAGCTGTCTGAGTCCAGCACCCCCTTGAACAAGCCTCAGTGCCCCATCTCTCCCTCAGTGTGTGTTCAAGCCCAGACATTCCTCACTGTGGTGACAATGTACTCTGGGGACTGCTACCCAGACTTGCTGGCAGCTTCCAGATGGTGAAGCAGTGCCAGCTTCTGTGTCTGCAAAGCTCAGAAAGGCAACCCTGGGCTTCAACAACGGACATTATGCAGCATCCTGCCTTCTGTCTGTTGTTTGTCCTGTGCATGTGATGGCCCAAGCTGGCTCATTTGACACTTGCATGAAAAGCACTGCCCAAGGACTTTTTCAAGGGTGTGAGGTAGAAGCAGAAGCCAGAGGTTCTGTCCTCCAAATCTGTCTTGGCGATTCAAGAACGGAGAGGAAATAGCCAGTGAAAACACAGGGTGCTCCTTTCATCGGAAGGACTCCACAAAGATGGCTGCTCTGGGGTGGGGATGATGTGGCCTGCATCCCATTCTGCTTCCCCAGAGAACCTCCTATCTCCAGGCATTTGACAAGCATCCTGTCTTAAAGGACCATCTTTCCACTCTCAGGACCTTGTCACCTATGACTTTCATCACCCTTTGGTCTCCATCCATCCCTAACTAGTTCATTTAGATGAATAGGAATAATGTAAGGGAGAGAAAAAAGAAGTTTAAAAAACACCTCTCTGTGGTGGGTGAGTGGTTGATACTTTTTGATACCCGACTCTTTTACAGATATTTTACTTGCTGGTTCCTGGCTGGTCCTGTGCAGGTGGTACTAATGCTTCTTTCTGAGCTGACAGGGTAGCAGGAAGAGCTGCTGGTCCTGGGCAGCCACGGATGGGGGACCACTGTGCACAGATGTGGAGAAGAACATCATGAGGCGTGATGCTCAGAGCATGGAAAACACTTGCTCGTATTTGTTTTCTTCATTGTTTTATGTACTTTTTTCTGTTTTTCTATTTTCTGTTTTGACACCAGCTGAAGCCAGGTGCCTTCCTCTGCTTATTACATTGGCTGTAGTGCTAATTTCCCGTAAAAATGATGTGATCAAACCAGACTTCATCTTATTTGCCTCAAAAAGAGAGAGATTATTACCATATTTTTGATTGGATGAAACATCATGAATCCCATATTTCTCATTGTGATTTTAAACCATCAAAATGAATGCCTTTTGATTTATTTTTTGTTATAGTAATTTTATTCGTCTAAACCACACAGATCAACTAACCATACGGTGAAGTTGATAGGAATCGGCTGACAGGGAAGTTGTTGTTGTGTAAAGAATAAACCTAGGCATTTCTTTCTCAGGCTAGCATTCCCCTGCATCCTGGCTCTGCACATTTCAGACAACATCACATTTCATCTTTAGAACAACTTCATGATGTTAGTACTGTTATCACTTTTACTCTCCTGTTGGGAAAACTGAAGCTCAGATCATTTTTTTGCCACAACTCTCGAGGAGGGAGTTGGCAAACTTTTTCTGTAAGATATTAGAAAGTAAATATTTTAGGCTTTGGGGACTCTGCTATCTCTCTCAGAACTACTCAGCTGTTGTACTGCTAGAGAAGACAAAACAAAGACAAAAGCGAGGATAGCTGTGTTCCAATAAAATTGTATTTATGGGCTCTGATACTTGAATTTCTTAAAATTCTCTCAGATCATGAATAATACCATTCTCTTGTTTCTTCCCAATGGTTAAAAATATTAAAACATTCTTGGAAATTCCCTGGTGGTCCAATGGTTAAGACTCCACATTTCCACTGCAGGGGGTATGGGTTCAATCCCTGGTCAGGAAGCTTAGGTCTCACATGCCACCTGATGTGGCCAAAAAATAATTTAAATAATAAGATGAATGAAAAACTGAGAAAAAAAAATAAAAATAAAACTTAAAAATATTAAAACATTATTCACTTGCAGACTATACAAAAACAGGTGGTAAGCTGGATTTGCTGGCTCTAGTATACATGATGAGAGTATGCAGGAAAGGAGGCATGTGTTAGGATGAAGTGGTAGGAAGAATACTCCTGTCAGAGGGAACGGTGTGTGTGCAGGTTGTAAGGAGAATGAAGTATTTGAAGAACTGCAAGAAATCCACATGCAACTTGATATATGGTAGGAGGCAAGAAAAGGGGAGATGGCAGGGCTCAAGCCATGACCTTGTAGAATATCTTAAGGATTTTAGGCTCTGTCCTTAGAGCAATAGGAAGCCATTTAGAAGTATTAAGCAAACGAGTGACAAGGGCAATTTGTCTTTTTAAAAAATCATTGGCTGATGTGTGGAGAATGGATTGCAGTGGGTTGGTAATAGTAGAAGCAGAAAAAACAGGAGGCTCAAGAAGCAGGCCAGGTGGACAATGATGGTGTCAATTAGTGACCATAGGCAGAACCACTTCCTGCCAACAACAGGAAGTTGGGATGGTTGGTTTTGCAGAAGAGGAAGATGTGGCTGGCTGAAGTGTCTTGTTTGGCAACATAGCAAATGGAGGGAAAACAACAATGAAGACTCTAATCTTCTGACTTCAAATACAGTGCCTTTTCTTGTGTGGTGTGAAATTCTTAACATTCTCAAATGGGAATTATGTTCATTCTAATCTACCATTTATCTCTGAACCTCACAACAGAAGAGCTACTCTTCTGTCTCACACACAGTTCCTTTCTTCTGAAGAGAGTGCTCATAATTGAGAAGAGTGCCTTTTGGGTTTGAAGTGTTCATTTTCATTTCCTGAGGAAATCTATTTCATTGTCAAGGGAAATCAACTCTTGTTCAAATAATAGAAATGCCAAAGAAGATACTGTGGTAATGGTTTCATGTTATTTCTGTGCCAGTATTAGAAAGGTAATCGAATCCTTACTTGAAGGTCAGCTTTTCTTAAAATTTGTTTAGCTTTCTTTCCCAAAGGAGAATTGGTAACTTTTCTTCTAGCTTTGGAGTAGTGATTTGTCTGGCTGGGCACTCACAGTCACGTTCTAATTCTGATACTGTCACACATGTCTGGGTCAGAGCACACCCTCTTTTGAACATAGGATGTGAGGGCTTGGATGGAGTCTGTTTCTATGGTGTCCAGGACTGGGAATGGGGAAGAAAGAAAGAGGGAAAGTGATGATTTCAGACTATACTACAAAACTGACTTCAGACTATACTACAAAGCTCCAGTCATCAAGACAGTATGGTACTGGCACAAAGACAAAAATATAGATCAATGGAACAAAATAGAAAGCCCAGAGATAAATTCACACACCTATGGACCCCTTATCTTTGACAAAGGAGGCAAAAATACACAATGGAGAAAAGAAAATCTCTTTAACAAATGGTGTTGGGAAAACTGGTCAACCGCCTATAGAAGAATGAAACTAGAACACTTTCTAACACCAAACACAAAAATAAACTCAAAATGGATTAAAGATCTAAATGAAAGACCAGAAACTATAAAACTCCTAGAAGAAAACATAGGCAAAACACTCTCTGACATAAATCACTGCAAGATCCTCTATGACCCACCTCCCAGAGTAATGGAACTAAAAGCAAAAATAAACAAATGGGACCTAGTTAAACTTAAAAGCTTTTGCCAAAGAAGGAAACTATAAGCAAGGTGAAAAGACAGCCTTCAGAGTGGGAGAAAATAATAGCAAATGAAGCAACTGACAAAGAATTAATCTTAAGAATATACAAACAACTCATGTAGCTCAATATCAGAAAAATAAACGACCCAATCAAAAAATGGGCCAAAGAACTAAACAGACATTTCTCCAAAGAAGACATACAGATGGCTAACAAACACATGAAAAGATGCTTAACATCACTCATTATCAGAGAAATGCAAATCAAAACCACAATGAAGTATCATCTTACACCAGCAGAATGACTGCTATCAAAAAGTCTACAAACAATAAATGCTGGAGAGGGTGTGGAGAAAAGGGAACCCTCTTATACTATTGGTGGGAATGCAGACTAGTACAGCCACTATGGAGAACAGTGTGGAGATTCCTTAAAAAACTGGAAATAGAACTGCCATGCGACCCAGAAATCCCACTGCTGGGCATACATACTGAGGAAACCAGAATTGAAAGAAACACGTATAGCCCAGTGCTCATCACAGCACTGTTTACAATAGCCAGGACATGGAAGCAACCTAGATGTCCATCAGCAGATGAATGGATAAGAAAGCTGTGGTACACATACATAATGGAATATTACTCAGCCATTAAAAAGAACACATTTGAGTCAGTTCTAATGAGGTGGATGAAACTGGAGCCTATTATACAGAGTGAAGTAAGTCAGAAAGAAAAACACCAATACAGTATATTAATGCATATATATGGAATTTAGAAAGATGGTAACGACCACCCTTTATGTGAGACAGCAAAAGGGACACAGATGTAAAGAACAGACTTTTGGACTCTGTGGGAGAAGGCGAGGGTGGGATGATTTGAGAGAATAGCATTGAAACATGTATATTACCATATGTGAAACAGATCACCAGTCCAAGTTCGATACATGAAGCAGGGCACTCAAAGCCAGTGCACTGGGACAACCCAGAGGGATAGGATGGGGAGGGAGGTGGGGGGGGGTTCAGGATGGGGGACACATGTACACCCATGGCTGGTTCATGTGAATGTATGGCAAAAGCCACCACAATATTGTAAAGTAATTAGCCTCCAATTAAAATAAATTAATTAATTTAAAAAAGAAAGAAGGAAAGGTGAGACTCATGCTTTGGGGCAGAAGGGTGGTGGAGATTTTGCCTCAGCTTCTCTGGAGGTTGTGCCCTGGAGGCAGCAGTGAGTGGTCCTGACCTGTGGTGGGTGAAAGAAGGGGAGCTTCAGAAAGCTCTTGGGGTGGGGCGGTGGTACTCAGTGGTTATACTGCTCAGCGAATCTTGGTTTTGGCTGGTACTTCATTCAAATTCTTCCTTAGGTTACTGTTACTTGTTGCTTGGTGTTCTTCCCCCACTATGGCTTCCCAGGCGGTAAAGAATCTGCCTGCAATGCAGGAAACACGGGTTTGATCCCTGGGTCAGGATGATCCCCTGGAGAAGGAAATAGCCACCCACTCCAGTATTCTTGCCTAGGAAATCCCATGGACAGAGGAGCCTGGTGGGCTACAGTCCATGGGGTCACAAAGAGTCAGACAGAACTGAGTGAGCATGCACACACATTCTTCCCCCATTATCAGGGAAGGTCTCTGGGATCCTTGCCTGACATCTCTTTCTAGCCCACAATATACGGTGCCTACATATCGCAGGTGCAAGGTGTGGATACTGGCTCTGTGGACTTGTCATTTTAGGTGTCCATGCTGTACACTGCAACCTCATTTCACAAAGAAGTCAGCACTTTTTTTTAATATAAAATTGTAACAAACGAGGCATTGGCACATCCAGAAAATAGGACAAATTTCAGGTGCTAGTGGTGGCCAAGATTGGGGCTTCCATTGAGGATCTTCCTGAATGATGTGACTTTTGATGTCCCCTTCTCTTTGCTCCACTTCATTTCATTAGATGAAGGTGGCATGTCTTTATTTTTATATGGAAGGTGCTTGATATAAATCTATTGAGCTGCTTCTCTCCTGCTACTGATTTTATTTGTTCTCTGTAGGCTCTTTGTAGGTGGTGATATGTGGTCAGGCTAAAGTTGTGAGCTCAGAGGATTTTGGTGCACTCTCTCCCTCCTTCTTTCTTTCATCAGTTATTGGAACTTGGTTATGTGCTAGGCACTGGGTTAACTTCGGGGGGAACAACCTCAAAAGAAGACATGGTGTCTGGTTACAAATATATACCAGTCTCGTGGAGAGAGAAAAGGAAATAATGGCCACTTGGGATGAAGTGCGGGCAGCCGGGGAGAAACGTCCCTGACCTGATGGATAGGCCCTCCCTTAGGCTTTTGCCTGCTGACCTCGGAAGAGGGTCAAGGACAGTGTGGGTAAGTTAACAAACTCTACACTTGCCTTTCTCTGTTTGTGCAGGTAGAAATGTCTGCCCAGAGGTTAATTTCTAACAGGACGTTCCAGCAATCTGCGTCTAATTCTGATTATACCTGGGAATATGAGTATTATGAGATTGGACCAGTTTCTTTTGAAGGACTGAAGGCTCATAAATGTAAGTCTTGTGCAATTTCCCATTGTAAGCATGTTGTGTGTTTGCCTTAATCTGTGAAGCCGCCAGTGTTTACTTTCCCTGGACATGCTTATACATAACTATATCCTCTACCCACTAAACCCCCTAAATCCCCTCCACATATAGGCTCGTTGATCTGGGGTGTATAACATGAATGATGAAGAACTTGAAAGATTCCCTTAGAGGAAGATGAGTCAATGTCCCTTTCAAATTGAGACTTAAAAAAATTAATGATTCCAGCTCTCCAAAAACTGTGAACATTTAGACCATTAAAAATGTATACACAAATAGAATCTAGGACTCTAATTTGAAGAACCTTCCTTTTGTAACACTTGGTCCACAGCATCCTTTCAGCCCTGCTGGGTTTCTGGGACTGTGGGAAGCAATCTGTCTGTGTTTTTTAATGATAAAGGACCAGAATAGCTCACGATCATTCCCAACTCTGTGTTATAGGCATGAATTGTGTTTCATGTTATTGGAGTAATTAATCATCTACCACAGAGCAAGGAAATATAATTCTATGAAAGGGGTACTGTTCACCTCTAGTCATAACCGCCTGCTGACTGGCAAACATGAAGCAGCTCAGTTTCCTTAAGCAGAGTTGACATGAGCAGAAACTGTTGCCCGTTCCCGGGTCCTGTCGTGGTTACCCTGTAAATATCCTAGAGATGTTTGGTTGTTTCAGAATGAATGTCCACAGTACTATAAAAGTGGTAGGTCCTTTACTGGCTCAGATGAATGGGACTTGTTTAAGAAATAAAAGAGTGATTAGAATTGAAGACGAATGTAGCCAAGGAAGTGCTTTCACTGCTTTCATATTTTCCAGCCTCTGCCTCTCTGAGCTGTCTTGGCATCATGATCTTTCAACCCCTACTTGCTGCTCCATTGCCAGGTGGACTTTCTAGTTTTTTTCCAGTTTCATTGAGATATAATTGACAAATAAAATTGTCATATATTTATACAATAAATAAAATGGTGATACATTGTGTATATTGTGAAAGGATTCTCTCCATCGACTTCATTAACATTTCTATCACTTCAGGTATATGTATTTGATTGTTTATTCATTGCTAAGAACATTTAGGTTATACTCTCTTGCCAACTGTACAAGACGGTATTATTAACTATACTGTCCATGTTATACGTTAGGTCCCCAGACCTTATTCATCTTATAGCTGAAAGTTTGTACTCTTTTTACCAGCCTCTCCCGATTTCCCCACCCTTCAGCCTCTGGCAACCACTTTTCTACTCTCTGTTTCTTTGAGTTTGACTTCTTCTCTTTTTGAGTCTACATATAAGTGATATCATGCGCTACTTGTCTTTCTCTAATTAGCTTATCTCACTTCATATAATGCCTTCCAGTTTCACCCATGTTGTAATAAATGACAACATTTCCTTCTTCTTAAAGGCTGAATAATACTCAAGTATCTATCTATCATCTGCCTACCACATTTTCTTAATCCATTCATCAGTGAATGGACAGTGAGGTTGTTTCCATACCTTGGCTATTGTGAACAATGCTGCAGTGAACAGGGAAGTACAGATATACCTTCTTCAAGATGATGCTTTCATTTCCTTTGGATATGTTTCCAAAAGTGGAAAAGCTGGATCTTATGGTAGTTCTATTTTAATTTCTTGAGGAACTTCATACATAGTGGCTATACCGGTTACATTCCTACCAACAATGTACAAGGGGTATCTTTTCTCCACATCTTCACCAGCATTTGTTCTCTCTTATCTTTTTTGATAAAGGACATTCTAACAGGGATGAGATGATATCTCTTTGAGGTTTTGAATTGCATTTCCCTAATGATTGGCGATGTTGAGTACCTTTTCATGTGCCTGTAACATTTGGATATTGTCTGTGGAAATATGTCTGTTCAGGCCCTTTGCCCATTTTTTAATTGGGTTTATTTTGCTATTGAGTTATATGAGTCCCTTGTCTACTTTGGATATTAAACTCTTACCAGATATATGGTTTGCCTATGTCTTCTCCTATTCCATAGGTGACCTTTTCACATTATTGATGGTTTCTGATGGTAAAGCATCTACCTGCAATGCAGGAGACCCAGGTTCGATCCCTGGGTCAGGAAGATCCCCTGGAGAAGGAAATGGCAACCCACTCCAGTACTCTTGCCTGGAAAATCCCATGGACGGAGGAGCCTGGTAGGCTACAGTCCATGGGATTGCAAAGAGTCCGACAGGACTGAGCGACTTCACTTTCACTTTGCTATGCAGAAGCTATTTAGTTTAATGTAGTCCTACTTGTTTATTCTGCGTTTGTTGCCTTTGCTTTGGGTGTTAAATCCAAAAAATCATTACAAAGAGTGATATCAAAGAGCTTACTCCTATATTTATGACCCTTATTTTGAACTCTCACTAAGATCTATTTCAAGAGATTTATCTTGTTCTTTTGTTTGGAACATATTCCTCTATTTCTTCCTTCTTGACTCTCTGTGTTGGTTTCTGTGCATTAGCTAAAAGAGCCACTTCTCCCAATCTTAAAGGAGTGGCATCTAGGAAATGTTTTGTGAGAAGCCCTGGCCACCAGAGCTAGGAACTCAAGGTACATCACTTGTATGGGCTGCATGTGCCTGCAAGCTGCAGTGCAGGGGTGGGCAGAGTGCTTGCCCAGCCCAGCTGTGGCTTGCAGCTGTGACACAGAGGTGGGTGGGGCTCCCAGGGGGGCACCCCTACGGACACTAGCAGGTTAGAGGGAGAATTCCAAGATGGCACCCACCAGCCCTGGAACTAGCAAGGTAGAATGAGATCATAAAAATGGCATCTGCCAATGTGTCCATCACCGGAAAGAGTCCCAGCAAATTTGTACCTCTCCAGCAGAAGCTTTAAGATTAGTTAGTGGGTCTCCTTTCTGAATAGTCCAGGTGATTTTCAAATTGGTGTTTTTGTACTGGGTCCCGGGGTGAGGGAGTCTGTGCATGAGCCCTTTAAACATATTCTCTATTCCCTGCAGAGCTCTGTTTTTCCTGAAAGTAATACCCATTGGTTTTTTAAAGTCAACCATTTTGGAGGCTTGTCTTTCCTAGGCAGGATCGATGATTTGGGATGCTTTTGATGGAGCTCAGACCTCTCTCACCTTAGAGAAGAATTCTGTATTTTTGAGCTCTCTCCCAATCACAGATTGCTGCACCTAGGATGGAGTTTTTTTCTGGTTTTTTTTTTGGTGAAACTGTTCCTGCCTCTGCTAACTGTCTCAGTGCTGTCTTTTTATACTTTGTTGTAGAGGCTCTGCTTGTTCAGTTTTCAGGTCTTTTCTGAGGAAAGTATCCCTGTGTAGTTGTAGTTGTATGTCCGTGGGAGAAGGTGAATTTGGGACCCTCCTACACCGCCATCTTGAACGCTCCAAATGTGTGGTCCAGACCCTTCCTCAGGGAGGATGAGAACTGGGGCTTACCTCTGATTGCACGTTGCTCTGCTGGGGGTGGGGTTAATGGCAGGAGATGACTCAGCCTTTCTTACTGATTTGAAGGTGGGTACTTTCTCATTTGTCAGATGTGTAGGAGTCATTCAGCTAGCTTCTGGAACTCTTTCAGAGGGAACTGCTCCATATGTAGCCATATATTCGATGTGTCTGTGGGAAGAGGGGACCTCAGGAGCCTCTCAAGTCTCCATCTTGGTTGACACCCAATTCCAGCTAATTAAGTTTTAGCCTTTTCCCCACCCCTGATTGCAGGAAGGACCAAGAGAGCCTGGCTTCACCGGTAGGTCCTAAGGGTCTGGGTGCTGCTGATTGCTGGTGGCTGTGGTTGAGCAACTCCCGGACCATTAGAGGGACAGGGGCAGTGATAGCTGGCTGGTTCCTGCCCTCTGGTCTCCATCGAAGAGGTTGTAAAGGGCTTTGGAGTTAATAATTTCCTATATAGGAGCTTTCTATTTTTGTTCCTTAAAAAGCATTAACTAAATCACATATCCTTTACCCCCGAAGTGAATAATAATCAAATGCTTTCACACACTCCTTTGGTGATGTCTGCTCAGTAGTTCTGTATAGATGTAAAAGAAAAGCACGTGGAATCCATTAGGATGTACTGTCATCCATTATCTGATGGAGGGCTATTGCTGTCAGGCTGTGAATCACCCTCCTTAATTTGCTTTAATTCTTTATAATCTGTTATTTTTCTGGGACAGTCTGTGGGTAAGGATACTTGCTGTTAACAATTTTAATGAAAATCAAAATGACTGGGCAAATCACCATATATTTTCCTGTAATCTAAGTTTTTATAACTTCATGACACAGATTTTATTTTTGTGTCATTTTGCTCCTGCCTCTTTTTCTTAGTTTAAAGGGCAATACTGCTGTAATTTTGGCTGGGGCATTTCCAGAGACAGTTGAAAATCTCTTTGGGGCATATTACATTTAGAGATGATTATAGCTGGAATAAATTCCTGCAAGATGTAGGCAGAAATGTAGGCGTTACTTACACATTTTACTTACTATACCATTAAGGAGGAGTGTTTTTAGTGTTAGCATTCATTTTAGGCAAAAAACAGAAATTCCTAGGTAAGTCTTCACTATTTTGATGTAAGAGATCTGATTAGAGGCCCTTAGCTTCCAGAACAAACCCCAAGACCTACAGGAAAATAAGTCAATTATTGTATTGTGTACCTTTAGGATTAGTGTCTTCCATTTTAAAAAGCTGTAATTCTGGGCTTCAAGTGCATCTCCTTGTTTTGCTGAGAAAAATTCAAAGCCAATTAAGGTGCAAGTTGAAAAGAATGAAAATCAGTCATTTCAAGGGGAAGAATTTAGGAAGATAGGAGTGATCGTAACAGTTATCTTTTTACTTTACCTGTGATGGGTTGTTCTTAGCAACAATAGTTACATCTCTAGTTAGACTAAGTTCTCACCTGCTGAAATTAAGATCCTATCTCTATAGGGTCTTTCATCCGAGAAACAGCCTCTGATGATCATTGTAAATTCTCCTTTTGCCTTCAGTTTTGGATCTGGTAATAAACTTTGTAACTATCTGAAGTGGACCTGTATCTGATGTACATTTGGTACCAGAAAATGGACATTCATTCATCCATTCATTCTATACGTATTTATTGAGCACCTGTTATTTGCAGCACTATTTTTGTTAATAAGTTTAATTGAAGGATAATTGCTTTCCAGTATTGTGATGGCTTTTGCCATACATCAGCATGAATTGCCCACAGGTATACATGTGTCCCCCTGTCCTGAACCCCGTCCCATGTCCTTCCCCACACTGTCCCTCTGGGTTGTCCTAGAGCACCAGCTTTGGGCGCCCTTCTTTATGCATCGAACTTGCACTGGTCATCTCTTTTACATATGGTAATGTACATGTTTCAGTGCTATTCTCTCAAATCATCTCACCCTCACCTTCTTCCACTGAGTCCAAAAGTCTGTTCTTTACATCTGAGTCTCCTTTGTGTACAGCCTTATTTTAAGCACTGGAGATACAGCAGTGAACAGAAAAGAAAAAAAAAACCTGTCTCTTATGGATCTTGCATTCTACTCAGAGAGACAGATAATAAACAAACAGACAAACAATGCCGGATGGTGATAAAAGATAAAGTACGGAAAGGAGGTGTGAAGTGTGGAGGTGAAAGTATAGATAGAATGGCCATGGAAGGCCTTCCTGAGAAGGAGAAATATGAAAAAATGCCTGAAGGAAGTGAGAGATTGAGCTATAAGACATCTGGGGAAGAACATTACAGAAAATGTTCCATGGTTTGGAGTAAGACCTGTGATCGGGAGCACAGTAGACACAAGTGCTGGAAGCCCACTGGTGGCTTCTTGCCAGGAGTCCATACCACAGAACTGATCCTAACACCTTAGGAACCAGAATCAGTATGAGGACAGTGCTTGCTCTGGTGTCCTGAGCCCTGTCTTTCAAATTAGGCATTGACCCTTGCTTTTCATACAACCATGAGATAGAAAGGTCACAATATATTCTCTTTAAAAAATTTTTTTATATTGGACTATAGTTGATTTGGGCTTCCCTGGTAGCTTAGCTGGTACCAAATCGACCCATTTCAATTCCTGGGTCAGAAAGTTCCCCTGGAGAAGGGATAGGCTACCCCCTCTAGTATTCTTGGGCTTCCCTTGTGGTTCAGATGGTAAAGAATCCGCCTGAAATGCAGGAGACCTGGGTTCGATCCCCAGGTTGGGAAGATCCCCTGGAGGAGGGCATGGCAACTCACTCTAGTATTCTGGCCTGGAGAATCCCTGTGGACAGAGAATCCTGGCAGGCTATAGTCCATGGGGTCGCAAAGAGTTTGGCCAAAAACACACTTCTTGGCCAATCTAATACAATTTTGTGTTAGTTTCAGATGACCATTAAAGTGATTCAGTTACACATATACCTATTCCTTTTCAAATTCTTTTTCCATTTACATTACCACAAGATATTGAGCAGAGTTCCCTGTACTATACAGTAGGTCTTTGTTGGTTATCTATGTTGTACACAGTAGTGAGTGTGTATTAACCCCAAACTCCCAACTTATCCCTCCCTTCCACCCTTCTCTTTTGGTAACCATCAGTTTGTTTTCTAAGTCTGGAAGTCTGTTTCTGTTTTGTAAATAAGTTCACTTGCATCATTTTTTTTTTATATTTCACATATAACCATTATGATATTTGTCTTTCTCTGACTTACTTCACTTGGTATGATCATCTCTAGGTCCATTCATGTTGCCACAGGTCACATTATTGCATTCTTTTTAATGGCTGAGTAATATTCTGTTGTGTATATGTACCGCATCTTTATCCATTCATCTGTTGATGGACACTGAGGTTGCTCCCATGTCTTGGCTGTTGTAAACAGTGCTGTAGTTGAACATTGGGGTGCATATATTCTTTCAAACCAAGGTTTTCTCTGGATATTTGCCCAGGAGTGGGATTGCTGGATCATATGGTAGCTCTATTTTTAGCTTTTTAAGGAACCTCCATACTGTTCTTCATAGTGGCTGTGCATTCTTACCAGCAGGGTAGGAAGGTTCCCTTTTCTCCACACCGTTTCCGGTATTTATTGTTTGTAAACTTTTTAATGATGGCCATTCTGACTGGTGGGCGGTGGGGGAGGGGAAACGGGATGGGATAGTTACTCTCATCCTCCCCTAGAATGGAAAACATGATATATGGAAAAACAGATCATACCAGTGAAAACCGTGCAGCTGTCATCTCTCTTGTTTCATTCCATTCGCTAGAGGTCAGGTAAAGGCAAAGTTATTTTATTATGATGCATTCTATTTGGAACTCCCCTGGGCAATTTTCTCTTACATACTCTCTTACTATAATGGTCTCTAAGTAGCTCAGTCTCTAGACAGAACAGAAGTAGCTGTTTGGCTGTATTAGAAACCCCTGTGGAAGGCTTTTCCTTAACCAACCAGGTTTCTTGGAGCCCCCACTCATCCTATGTAAACCTCTGTTCTGACTTCCTCCCGAGAAAGGATACTTTGGGGAAGACCTGAGGCTCTGTATTCCTCTTTTCACTGAAATGCTTGTGCCCGTGAAACTTGACATAGAAATAAAACTTCAAGAGAGTTTGGTTGTTCCTGGAATGAGATGGAGCTCTCTGATGTTCTCTGAAAGGGGCTCAGAGTGAGGAAGTTATCTGGGCTTGGGCCGCGTGTCAGAGGATGAGGTAGAGGAGAATTAATGGAGATAATCTGAGGAAGCAGAATTTCCTCTGGAGGAGAATGTGAGTAAGCAAAGCTACTTAAAGCATATTGTCACGAGAAACGTGGATTCCATGTTACCAAAGAGAATAGGTGAGAATGCCATTGGACCGTGGGGATTCCAAATTCTAACCAGAGCTCCCCTCATTCCCACTCTCTTCTCTCTCGTGACTTTGCTGAGGGCTGAGACCCTCTCAGGTCCCATGTTATTGCTGCTTTTGGACCAGCTCCGGGTTACTAGAAGGCGGGGTAAGGGGCTGGGCTGGGCTAAAGGCACGCTCCTCACCTGTGCCCACCCTAGGCTAGGGGTCTGGAGGACTCATGGGGATCCAGCCACCACTGGAGTGTGAGAGCTGTCCTCATGAGGACCTCTCCCTAGTAACCAGATTGGAAAATGAATCGACGTGACTAAATTCTCAGTGAGGACTTACATAACGCTGGCAGGTCATTTTAGAATTGGCTTTTGCTATTCAGGCAGTTGACGAAGTACAGGAGGCTGAGCTGTCATTTATCTGCAAAATGATGCTTTGCAGTCTGTGCCCCCATAACTGAGATGCTATTGTTACATGTTAATTGCATTTGTACACATGTGTTTTTTGGTATTTGTCCTTACGTCTTGTTAGGCTTCATTTCCATTAGTTTGTAAGGCAAAGTCTACAATTCCTCTTTCTCAGGCACTCTTAACCCTGGGAAATATAAATTGCTTTTGCATCCAGAGTACTGAATAAATGCCATTGAATAAACTGGGGCTCTGTAACAACCTAGAGGGGTGGGAAGGGGTAGGAGGTGGGAGGGAGGATCAAGAGGGAGGGGACATATGTATACCAATGACTGATTCATGTTGATGTATGGCAGAAACTAACACAATATTGTAAAGCAATTATCCTTCAATTAAAAATAAATGATTTTAAAAAGTCTTGTTAAATAAAGTTTGTTACCCTCTAGGTGATAGTATATTTAGAATAAAAGTAAGAATTATGCAAAGCAAATTGCTAATCTGATTTATTCATATTAGAGTGCTATATACATATAATTCAATTAGAATAATGCTTTGTATTTAAACACATTTAGTGTATAAGTTCTATTCACCTTTTTTAAAATTACTAGGCATCCTCACTGTATCGCCATGTAGGTAAACTTCTTAAATCAGAAAATGTAAGATAATTCAACTCTGTTGCTTCCCCCAAACTTAAGACCTTATGATGAATGTACCAGATTGTGTAGACAGCTCAGTCTCATCCCCATCTGAGAGACACACACTAGTGACTATTACCTGTGATAGGGTCAAGGAGGGACCTGTGTAGAGAAGCACAGAGAGAAAGGTCATGGGGTTCATAGGAGGGAGCAGGCACATCAGTTGGGGAGATTAGGCTTTCTGAAGAAGTTGATGTAGGGAATGCACTTTGAATGAGGGATAGAATTTCATTATCTCCAGTTTAGGGAAAGTTGTTCCAGCCAGGTGAAGGTATGGGCCCCTGGAAAGGTGTGAGTATTAAGAAACTATGCCTAAGGGTTCAGGCAAATACAGGAATACAGTGTCCCCTAGACTGATTGGAAGCATGAGTTTTAAAGTAAGGATCAACTGGGAGAAAACAACCACTTAAAAACAATAATAGACTGCAAATGTGAGCTACCTTCTTCTCAGATCCCAGATATTGTAAAAGTGCTTTGTATATGGAATGTGTTCTCATGTGAAAAAGGTCAATTCTATTTTTGTTGAAGTAATTTTCATGAAAGAGCAATATTACCAGAGCTATGATAAAGCAGATTCCATTAGAGATGAGGCCCACGCAAAGACCAAAGGCAGGACGAGCACTCAGGAGGCCATTTGTATGTTCTTTACAGGATGTAGTGAAGACCTGAGTTATGCCAGCATGAACATGAGTGAAAAAACAAAATTGGGTTGATTTGAATCAGATGTCATTTTAAGCTTCATCCTGTAGTTTCTGCTAAAAATTGGATTTTCTAACTCAAGACACTTCAGTGGAATCTTGAGGACCTAGACAGCCTGGTTCCATCTTAAATTCTTCCATCGGGATGTAGAAACCAAGAGTCAGGAAGACTGACATCTCCTAGTGTTACCTGAGTCAGGAACCTGAAAACATAGACTCTTCCCCTTGTATCTTAACTGTTCCCTGCTGTCCAATAGTTCAAGGTTGTCTCAGAAGACTGTGACCATCCTCTCTCATTTCATGTATCAAAAAGCACAGATTCCTTGAATGTTTAAATTTTATGTTGCTATGCAATACTAATCCCAGTGTTAACTGTCTTACAGATTCCATTGTGATTGGATTTTGGGTTGGTCTTGCAGTCTTCGTGATTTTTATGTTTTTTGTGCTGACTCTGCTGACCAAGACAGGAGCCCCACACCAAGAGTAAGTTTGGGCTGTTTCTAAATGTCTGTTAAACCCCACAGGGACTTGAAGAAACAGATAGAGTATCCAGGGGGTGGGGTTGCTTCTAAAGGGTGGAGAGATGGATTTGCTGTCCAGACTCAGATGCTGGTTGAGTGGGACCTGTTTTCCTTCTAGCACTTTGCCTCTTGCCTCTGAGGCTTCTTTTCAAGTGAACCCTCGTCCACCTGGGTTTCTTGGTCTTTCCTGTATTCTTAATGCTGATCCCGGCTCAATGTTTGTTTTGAAAGATTATTAATTAGGATGGATTTTCTCCTTATTCCCAAAAGAATTTAGGTGACTCACAAGACTGAAAACAATGAAAAAGGACAATAACAAAAATAGGATGAAAGCTAGCTTAAAAAACATTTCAAGGAGCAGAGAAATCGTTGTTACTGGATACTCGACTAAATTGTTTAATTATTCACTGAATTCAGCACTAAATTTCCTCAGAATGAGATAAAGTGGAAACACTAAGAATTATAAAATTTTCATGGTGTGGTAAAGAACATCTGTGATGGGCTTTGGATTTATGGAGGAAATGACTTCATGGATGCTTAATGAATGTTGAATACCATCAAAACATAATTGGTTGGTTATGGTTTGAAAAAACTCAGAAATGCTTTAGAGACTTTTTTAAATCCAAACTCTTCCAAAAAAAGGAAAAAATAACAACTTGTTTGATACCTTGTCAGTCAGTTCCAGAAGGCAATAGATAGCACATTCAAATTAGGTAATTAGAAGAACTTTTTAAAAAATTAATTTTCTTATTGAAATGTAGTTGATTTAAAATGTTGTGTTAATTTCTGCTCTACAGCAGAGTGACTCAGTTATACACATATTTCTGTTTTTTTAGTATCATTTTCCATAATGATTTATCCCAGGATACTTAATGTGGTTCTCTGTTTTATACAGTAGGATCTTTCTTTTTATCCATTCTATATCTGTTAGTTTGCATTTACTAGTCCCAAACTCACAATCCATTCCCCTGTTACCTTGGCAACCACAAGGCGATATCTATGAGTCTATTTCTGTTTCATAGATAGGTTCATTTGTGCCATATTTTAGATTCTACATATAAGTGATATCATATGGTATTTGTCTTTTTCTTTCTGATTTACTTCACTTAGTGTGATAATCTCTAGCTGCATCGATGTTGCTGCAAATGGCATTATTGCATTCTTTTTTTATGGCTGAGTAATATTCCATTGTGTGTATGTACCACATCTTCTCTATCCATTCATCCGTTGATGGACATTTAGGTTGTCTCTGTATCTCGGCTGCTGTGAATAGTGCTGCTGTGAACATTGGAGTGCGTGTACCTTTTTGAATTAGAGCTTTTGACAAAGGGACTAGTCACAAGTTGTGGCCTGGGAAGAGAGCAGCCCCTCTTCCTGGATGGTGCAGGATTCCAGGGCTCAGAACACTGAGGAGTAGATGCCCTAAATCTGAAGGGCCCTGATTGTCTCCCAGGAGCCCTGCAGAGAGATCGGCTGAGAGGAGCAATGACCCAGGTCAAGGGACACAGCCCAGTGTGACCTCTTAGGGAGGGGGCCTCCAATAAATACCCAGACCTGTCTTTCCCCATCTTACCCCTTTCTCACCACTGCTCCCCGCTGGCTGAGCACCACACCACTACCAGTGGCCAGAGCCTACATCAGAGGTCAGTTTCCCAGGGCACAGAGCAGGGTGGAGAAGGTAGGGAATGACCTGGGAGACTAAATGGAAGAAAGTGAGTACAAATTCTCACATTTCCATTCAGTGTCTCCCTTCACCCTCACAGCCTAGCAGTGGTGTTCTCGTTGTATCTCATCACACAGTCTGCAGTGTCTGCTGTTCAGTCTTCAGCCTGCAAACTCTAACAACTAGTCATAAGTAAAGGGAATAGTTCTGCCCATCACACAGCAGTTTTCAGACATTAAGGTCTGGGAGGAAAATTCAAACACATGTTAAATGAAAGTAAAAGACCATTTTATTGAAGGCTATGGAGATGGATGGTTGAGAATCTCTGGAGTAGCCACTAAAAAATATGAACTTTCCCTTTTCTGTCTCCTTGTTTTTGTAAATATCTGCACATGCCTTTGCTTCAGTATATTGGTCCAAGGAATTTAGAAATATGGTGTGGATTACAGCAGTAGTAAAAGAAGCTGAGAACAAACTCAGGTTAGGGCACAACTGGTGGAGTGATTGGGGAATGGTAAACCCCTTTATCTTCCTTCTCAGAGAGCCAGATGGACTTTTGCATGGTTATTGAGATGTACTTGTTTGACATAAGATGCACATGATTTTATAGATGGGAACATCCTAGCTCAAAAGGGAGAATGACTTCCCATAATGAGTAATTTTGTGTTTGTCTAGGCCATGATATTTGGTAAAACATTATTCTAGATGTTTCTGTGAAGGTTTTTTTTTTTTAGGTGAGATCAGTCTTTTAGGAAGACTGATCATCCTCCATAATGAGGGTGGGCCTCATCCAACTGCAAAAGGCATTCCTAGAAACAGATGGACCTCTGTATAGCAAAAAGGAATTCTGGCAGAAGACTGCCTTCAGACTCAGACTGCAGCTCTTTCCTGGGTCTCCAGCCTGTCCAAACCCTACAGATTTTGAACTTGCCTGTCTCCACCATCACATGAACCAATTTCTTAAACTAAATCTGTCCCTACCTCATCCTGAATGGATAGATAGATAGATAGATATAGAAATAAATGCGCACAGGCACACACACACACATCCACACACACCCACACACACACCCAAACACCCCTGTTGGTTCTATTTCTCTGGATAACACTGACTAACATATTGCCTTAACATTTCACATTGACCCTGGGTAGCTGAGGCTTGTTTTTCCCCTTTTCCTGTTGGCAGTTTGCCCTTCTAATACATTATTTCTCTTTTGATGGTGATTCTGAGTCATCTCAAAGAACAGGGGTCATTGTAACCCTCCATGCTTTTGGTGAGGTTAAGGAGAAAGTTTGACCTTTTTATTTTTACTTTTAATGAAACGATGGATCAGCCCTCAGGGCCACACTTTAAATGTTTTTCTGAAGCAGTGTAAGACATGTATTTGGCTATAGTAGACACAGCTGAGCGACTGAACAACAACAACAACAACAAATGGAGCCAAGCCTCAAACTAAAGTCTCTTTGAAGCTCCTGTTGTTAACCCTGCATTAAATGATTTCATATCAGTAATATTAAATCTTTTTCTCTTATAGCAACGATATTAGCAAACAATCAGATTTGTTTTCTTTTATCACATATTGGATCAAGCATGGGCTCTGGAGTCAAACATTTCCAGATTTACTGGAATAATTTACTGGATTTTTAACCTCTTTGTACTTGATGATTCCTTACTTGTAAAAATATAGTATCTGCCTCCTAGGGTTACTGTAAAGATTGAGTGGACTGATGCCTATAGAACTTCTGGTATGCACTAGCCTCACAGCAGGCAGCCCTCGATGAAGATCAGTCCAGCCCTGCATGGCTCATGGCATCCTGGGGAGGGCAGAGGGGTACAGGTAAAGAGTAGGAAGGAACAGAAGATTCTCATCCTCTCACAGGACAGTCAGGCCCTAAGCTTTCATGTTGGAGCTACATGTGCCAAATGTGACTTCATTCTACCCTGGCTTCACCTCACCTTGGGTATATCTCAGAAAAAGTTGTTTTTCAGTCACTCAGTTGTGTCCAACTCTGCGACCCCATGGACTGCAGCATGCCAGGCTTCCTTGTCCTTCACTGTCTCCCAGAGTTTACTCAAACTCATGTCCATTGAGTCGGTGATGCCATCCAACCATTTCATCCTCTGTCATCCCCTTCTCCTCCTGCCCTCAATCTTTCCCCACATCAAGGTCTTTTTCAATGAGTTGGCTCTTCGCATGAGATGGCCAGAGTATTGGAGCTTCAGCTTCACCATCAGTCCTTCCAATGAATGTTCAGGACTGATTTTCTTTAGGATTGACTGGTTTGATCTCCTTGCAGTTCAAGGGACTCTCAAGAGTCTTTTCCAGCAGCACAGTTCAAAAGCATCAATTCTTCAGCATTCAGCCTTCTTTAAGGTCCAACTCTCATACCTATACATGACTACTGGGAAAACCATAGCTTTGACTATATGGACCTTTGTTGGCAAAGCGATGTCTTTGTGTGAAGAAAGAGTAAGATGATTTTAGAAAGGAGACTAAGTAGAGAGTCTTAGTCATGGCTCGAATGTCTGAATTCTAACAGCTTTAGGTAACAAGCTCTATGGGTTGTGGGTCACAAAAAACAATTGCTTCAAGTAAGATATCAGGCAGTATCCTTTTGGAATATGACTCAGTTCAGTTCAGTTCAGTCGCTCAGTCGTGTCTAACTCTTTGCGACCCTGTGGACTGCAGCATGTTAGGCCTTTCTGTCCATCACCAACTCCCGGAGATTACTCAAACTCATCTCCATTGAGTCAGTGATTCCATCCAACCATCTCATCCTCTGTTGTCCCCTTCTCCTGTCTTCAATCTTTCCCAGCATCGGGGTCTTTTCAAATGAGTCAGTTCTTCCCATCAGGTGGCCAAAGTATTGGAATTTCAGCTTCAGCATCAGTCCTTCCAATGAATGTTCAGGACTGATTTCCTTTAGGATGGGCTGGTTTGATCTCCTTGCTGTCCAAGGGATTCTCAAGAGTCTTCTCCAACACCACAGTTCAAAAGCATCAATTTCTTTGGCGCTCAGCTTTCCTTATAGACCAACTCTCACATCCATACATGACTACTGGAAAAACCAAAGCTTTGACTAGACAGACCTTTGTTGGCAAAGTAATGTGTCTGCTTTTTAATATGTTGTCTAGGTTGGTCATAACTTTTCTTCCAAGGAGCAAGCGTCTTTCAATTTCATGGTTGCAATCACCATCTGCACTGTTTCCACTGTTTCCCCATCTATTTGCCATGAAGTGATGGGACCAGATGCCATGATCTTAGTTTTCTGAATGTTGAGTTTTAAGCCAGATTTTTCACTCTCCTCTTTCACTTTCATCAAGAGGCTCTTGAAAGTGAAGTTCTTCTTCACTTTCTGCCATAAAGGTGGTGTCATCTGCGTATCTGAGGTTATTGATATTTCTCCCAGCAATCTTGATTCCAGCCTGTGCTTCATCCAGTCCAGCATTTCTCATGATGTACTCTGCATGTAAGTTAAATAAGCAGGGTGACAATATACAGCCTTGACATACTCCTTTCCCAATTTGGAACCAGTTTGTTGTTCCATGTCCAGTTCTAACTGTTGCTTCTTGACCTGCATACAGGCATACAGATTTCTCAGGAGACAGGTCAGGTGGTCTGGTATTCCCGTCTCTTGAAGAATATCCCACAGTTTTTTGTGATCTACACAGCCAAAGGCTTTGGCATAGTCAATAAAGCAGAGGTAGATATTTTTCTGGAACTCTCTTGCTTTTTTGATGATCCAACAGATGTTGGCAATTTGATCTCTGGTTCCTCTGCCTTTTCTAAATCCAGCTTGAACATCTGTAAGTTCACAGTTCATGTACTGTTGAAGCCTGGCTTGGAGAATTTTGAGTACCATTTCTTATTAAGGCCCCCACTCAGAAGTGACTAGTGTTGAATCTGCCACTTAGTTTTATCTTTTTCTCCATGGAGACATCCTGGGCAGACTGAATGGCTGACCTATGGAAAGAGTGTGTGAATCCCCTTGGAAGGAGTAAGACGTAAGGATGGCAAATAAGCTTCTTCCCTGAAGTTTACAATTTGGGACCATTTTATCATGAGAACTTCAATTCCAGAGTCACTGTCCACTCAGTGGCTTCTGTTAAGGAGAGGATGTGTCATAATGAGATCATGAGACAGGAGTAAACAGTTCTCTAAATCTCACTGTAATGCAAACACATGTTTACATTCTATTCAAGCTACATGTCTTCTGAGGGTTGGCAAGGGGTGGACTGATGCTTCTTCATCGTAGCTGCAGTGTCTCTAAGGTTCAGCCTCCTGAATTGCTGTGACAAGGAGTAGGGCACGTGGAGAACTCACACCTGCTGGTCTGTTCTTCATCCAGGAAGTGGCACACATCCCGTCTTCTCATAGCTCATTGGCCAGCACTAGCCACACCCACCTGACTGCCAGGCTGGGGACAGTAATCTGTATGCCCAGGAGGAGACTCAGATAAGGGTGAGTGCTGGTAAAGCAGACAGCAGAGGGAGAAAGACTCTTATAGCATCATGCCTTTTTAAAAAGCTTTTAGGTCCAAGAAGCTTTAATGGGGATTATTTTCCCATGGAATATCTACTGTTGTATGGGGTGGAGGGGACCCTCTCACTTGAATCCTTTATAGACAGTCAGGATAAAAGAACCATTTTCCCTGTGCTTTCTCCACTGAGGAGCCATTTACTCTCTTTGCCATCTTGTTAAAGCATCATAATTGCCTCATTGTCATAAATCTGCCAGAGAGAAAGAGTAAGGGAAAGTCTTGGGTTGCATTTTATGTTGAATATTTTGGACTTCTTAAAAAAAATGACCAACTCTCAGACATCGTACACCTCAGATATTCTCATTTTGTGTAGCCTTTGCTAAGTACACTTGTCTAGGTGGGGATGGTCTTATTTTTAGAGATGAGGACGGTATTGCTCATGACTTTGCAAAAATGGAAATTGCATTTTACCTGGAGTTGCCATTTACCTGAGTATGATTCTCACCCAAGCATGGGTATATATAGCACACCTAAAAGCTAACAGCTGGAGACTGTGCTCAAGGTCTTCGATAATGACCAAGGTCACAGGAACCAGCTGAATGCAGACATAGCAGGTTGTTCCTAAGGAAGATCTGTTATTCTGAGAGGTCTCTATATATCAACAGGTAAAAAATCCAACTGCTTTATATATCTGATTCAAGTTATGCATCTTTGTTCAGGAGTTCCTTTTAATTCTCCATCAATTAAGAGGTATTTCCTGAGTGCATAGCTACGGCTTGCCCAGGACGTGCTGAGGGTCATTCTAAGGTAGTAGAGCCTTTCCTCAGAGACTGACATCTCCCTGGCAAGTCAGAGCTACCAATGAAAGCAACCAAGAGGCACTAGCGCACATGCGCGCGCGCGCACGCACGCACACACACACACACACACACACACACACACACACGGGTTTGGTTGGTGCCTCTGCTAGGGCATGAAGCTCTCAGGACAGGCTATGGCTCCAGAAATGGTTATTATCATTTTCTCACTGGTGGTTCATCACAAGAGTTTTCACTCTTGGTAGGTCTTTGTTTGGCTTATGCATCTCTAAAAGTCCACTGGAAGTCACTGCCGGAAATAGTAGGTGCCCACAGGCTGGACTGCCCACCACTTTTTTATGAGTGGGGCAAACCTGACAGTAGTGAAGGCATGCTAAGACTCTTAGCAGCAGGCAGTCCATTTGTAAAAACTCGTTATAAATCTGTAAAATTCCTAAGGGAGTAACGCAGAGCCTGACGGGTGTTTTCCCTCTGCCGGTGAAGGTGGGCGTAGTCTGACCTCCTGACTTGATTTGTCTTAGGGTCACAGAGGAAGGAGCATGTCCCTAAATACTGGAGGTGGCTGTGCCTTTCCCAGGAATCAGGGCTCCAGATCACCTGCAGATACAACTGTCCCGGGTACTGATTGAGGGTCTAGTGATAGCAAGTCCCTTTGAGAGATGCAGAGATGAGTGGAATACAGCACAGCAGTATATAGAAGAGAAGAGATCACACCAAACAGCTCTGACATGAGACAGGAAGGGCTGCACCCCGTATGTGATTGATCTATTCACTAAGTCGTGTCTGACTCTTTGAGACCCCATGGACTGTAGCCCACCAGGCTCCCTGTCCATGGGTTTTCCCAGGCAAGAATACTGGAGTGGGTTGCCGTTTCCTCCTCCAGCGGATCTTCCCAACGGGACCATCCTGCTGGCTTTGGGGGACAAGCAGGTCCCATGTGGCTGGACTGTAGGGTTAGCGAGGGGACTGGTGGGAGCAGACACTGGAAAGGCCACGTGATGTGGGAGTGGACTCTGAAAGATCAGGAAGTAGGATTTGGGGAATCAATGAGTTTGTGAGCAGGGGAGTGTCATGGAAGCAGATGACGTTCCCTGCAGGTGCTGGTGGACTGGATGGGTCCTCGTGAGGGAGGATCTCTGATCTGGTTCACAGATTACATGACACAACCCAGAGTGAGAAGAAGAAAAGAATCGGAACAGTCTGAACAGTCTTTTTACTCTGACTGGTGGAGTTCAGGATTATTGCAATCAATAGGTTAGGTACAAATTGCATTTATTATAACAAGCTGAAAGTGAGGAATACAGATTCTTAAATAAGTGAAACAAATGATTTTTAGGTTCTACCAAAATCAACAGTTGTCATTTTTCTAAAGTTAGTATGACACAGGAGAAATTTCTTGCAAACATACTAGCTTGATCTCAATTTCATGATGACAAGGTATAGAATAGGTAGGACTGTGACAAATATAATGAAAGGCACAAAAATCCTTGGAGATTCTGAATTTTGTAATTTTCTGAGTCTGTTCGAGCTCCTATAAATACCATGGATATTTGCTAGATGGTTTGTTAAGTAACAGAAGTTTATTTCTCACAGTTTTGGAGGCTAAAAAGTCCAAGGTTAACGTGCTGGCAGATTCGGTGTCTGGTGAGGACTTCTTTCCTGGCTCATAGATGCTAGATTTCTCGCTGTGTCCTCATATTGGGGAAGGAAAGAGGACTCTCTCTCTCTGGGGCCTCTTTTATCTGGGCACTAGTCCCATTCATGAGATGAATCACTTCATTTCCCAGAGGCCTTGCCTCCTGATACCATCACTTGGGGGATTAAGTTTCAACATAGAAATTTTGGAGGGACATACATTCAGTCTCTAGCACACGTCTTCCGTTTTCTTTCTCTTTATGATACTTCTAACATGATATTACTTGCTAGCTCAGTCAACATCTCAAAGTTTCTTGTTCTTTCAACATTCCAGTTGTTGAAGCTTCTGGCTTGAATTATCATTTTAATCAAGGTGGCATTTAAGATGTGAGCCTTGTAATTTTTCATTTTCACAAATGTAACCAGGGCAGAACAAGTTGGTCTTAAAACTGTTTTGACTCCTCTAGTAGGTGCCAATGAGCATTATTTTTCCATATGTCAACTGAGTTTGAGAAGATGGGAAGGTTGCAACTAGCCCTCTTCTGTCTGCCAGTGGGAGTGTCCAACCATAGAGCAGCACCCAGATTACCCACCAGCAGATGCTTTATAAGGCTGGAAAGACATCCTTAACAATATGGTACATGTTTCCTGAAAACCAAACATCCAGCCACAAAATCCACCCCCTCCCACCTAATTAGTGAGCATCCTTTGAGGGCTTCCCTGGTGGCTCAGACAGTAAAGCGTCTGCCTGCGATGTGGGAGACCCGGGTTTGATCCCTGGGTCAGGAAGATCCCCTGGAGAAGGAAATGCCAACCCATTCCAGTACGCTTGCCTGGAAAATTCCATGGATGGAGGAGCCTGGTGGGCTACAGTCCACGGGGTTGCAAAGAGTCAGACATGACTTCACTTTCACTTTTCTTTGATGTTCCAACATTGAGTGTACAAGGACATTTTCAGGTATGACTCCTGAGGCCTGGTCTGCTTTAAAGACGGGGTAACCACTGGGTGGGGTAGAGAGGTTCATTGGTCTTTCTTGAAGCCATCTTACCAATAAATGGCAGGAAGTCTCCCCCATGGTATCTAAGACCCTACAGCCTCCAAGGTGGGCCAGTTACAGAAGATGCAAAATGCCCTTTTAGTAGCTCTGTGGTCTGTGAGCTCCAACGACTCAGGGCAGGAGACGCCATGGACGACTCTGGGACAGCTTGGGGATGTGGGGAGCACCGTGGGCTGCAGTCAGAGCCAGTGTTTCCTTTGGGCAAAAACAGGTGCAAGGCAGACCTCAGTGGGGCTAGTTTGCCAAATCTCTCATACCTCTGATGCTGGAGCCACACTCAAGATCTCCATTAATAGACCCTTTCTCTATTTTTTTTAAATTATGCTCTACATTTTACTTATGTTATTTAATCCACATATTAGACTGTCTCTCTATTAAGGCTCACCAGCCCTTGCTTTTAAGGCCTTCCCTGGGTATGCCCTTGTATTGATTTCCAACCCTGTAGACACTGTAGGAGAGGCCCTCTGCCAAGGCAAGAGAGGCTTTAGTTTCAAGATCTCTTCATGACTGATGTATTCATTCATTTAACAAAAACGTAAGAAGCAACTACTGTATGCCTAGTACTCTGCAGGGCACTGAGGACCCACACAAGAAACTACCTGCCCTCAGAGCTCATCATCTTAAAGAGGGTGCTAGGCAGGGAAAGAAAAGGGCTTATGCAGAGTGAGAAGGCAGGTGGAGAGAGGCCCCCAGTCCTCTGGGAGAGATCCCAACTCATTGGAGGAGTCAGGGAAGGAGGTGGAACCAGAAATGTTTCATGAATGGCCCGTTCATGGGTTCCCATTTCAGAAAGGGCAGAGTAGTATGTTTCAGAATAACCTTGCAGATAACAATGATAAAATCTGGACAAACTATGAAGAATGAATATTGGAAGGCATTGGAGAACGAACATTAGCAGACTAAACCAGAAAGGAGAAGTGCCTTTGGCCCTTGAAGGAAGGAACCTTCAGTAGTTTGTCTATGGTAATATGGCTTTACACCTGAAGGCTTTCAGTCTGCAAACCTGGTATATCTCTTCACATACTAAGCTCTTCCTTAATTTCCCTTTGCAGTATTGAAATTTTCAGTGTACAGGTCTTACACATCCTTTGTTATATTTATTCCCAAGTATACTATTTCTTGATGCTGCTGTGAATGTATTTTTTTCATTTTCTTATTGTTTATTACCAGTGTGTAGAAATACAGAGATTTTTGTATAAGGTCAATTGAAAAGAAAGTGCTAGTACAACAGGATAAACATATGAGAAAAAATGAACCTTGATCCCTGTCTCAACATATATAATAAACCCAAAGTAAAAAACTCCTAGAACGGTACAATCCAATAGAACTTTCTGTGATGACAGGAATGTTCTTTGTGTTGCCTGATTAGGTAGCCACTGGCCTCATGTGGCTGCTGAGCACTTAAAACGTGAGTAATATGACTAAGAAATCGAATTTTAAATTTTACTTAAGTTTGAAGAGCCACCTGTGGCTGTTGGCTACTGTATTGGACAGGATGATTCTAGAAGAAAGCTTAGGAGAATAACTTTGTGAGTTTAGAGTTGGCAATTAGTTCTTAAGATGTAAAAGCACTAACATAGATGATAAAAGTTAGTAATTTGAAATTAACTGAAATGTAAAGCTGCTTATCAAGACATCTCTAAGAAAATGAAAATGCAGGTCACAGATCAAGAGAAAATGCTCTTGTATCCAGACACAAACACTATTTATTGCATGACTCCATTTGAATGAATTTCAAGAACAGGCTAATCTGCAGTGATAAAAATCAAAACAGATCAAGACTTCCCTGGTGGTCTAGTGGTTAAGACTCTGTGCTCCCAATGTAGGGGGCATGAGTTCAGTCCCTGGTTGGGGAGGTAAGATTCCTACATGTCCTGCAGCGCCCTTCCCTCCTCCCCCCAACTTCACCCAAAACAAAAAACAAAACATTGCTTCTAGGAGGTATTACCTCCAGGAGGTATGAATTGACTGGAAGTTTAAGAACAGGCAATGCTAATCAATGGAAATAGAAATCAGATCTGTGTTACTGGAAGGGGCTGGAAATTGAATGGAAGGAACCTTTCCAGAAGAAAAGAAATATTCTACATCTTGATTAGAGGGGTGGTTACTTGGGTGTATGTGTCAATAAAAATACATTGAATTTTATGTTTAAGATCTATGGATTTCAGTACATAGATTTTACTCAGTGATGGGACGAGTAGAAACTGAATTGAAACAAACCATGTCCATGACCACAGTTTTTCACATACAGGTTTTTTAGTTTATCAGTCAAGGAAGGAAAGAGGCATAAAATGATGGTCTGTTGAGGTGTCTTAGACAGTAAAGAATTTCCCAGCAATACGGAGACCCGGCTTCAATCCTTGGTCGGAAAGATCTTCTGGAGGAGGGAATGGCAACCCACTCCAGTATTCTTGCCTGGAGAACTCCATGGACAGAGGAGCCTGGCGGGCTACAGTCCATGGGGTTGCAAAGAGTCAGACACGACTGAGTGACTAACACTTTCACTTTCCAGACTCTAAGAGAACAAATATGGATTTTTCCTTTATTTTCAGGAAGGGAGAATCAGATTGTACTTTTATCACAAGGGGAGATCATGGGGAGAAAGATGAGTGGGGGTGAGGCAGGGAAGGCCTCTTACACTGCCCGGGCTCTGCCCTGGGGAAGGGGCAAGATGCTCTGCTCCCGTGCCTTTGTTTTTCAGCAAGGGCTGGTGCGGAGGGAGGTGGTCAATGGCCCCAACTCGTAATCCTGAGAACATGTAGCCTGGGTAATGGAAGAGCTGCTGTGCACAACTAGGTTGGCTTTCACACTCAGCTGATGCTCCAGATAGACAAAAGCGAGTACTCAGAGCTTCTTAGCCTGGAATTGGGAGACGGCATGACCCGTCATCCTAACCGCACTTTTTTCTAACATGTTAATCCCCTCTTTTTCCTCATTGACATTTTAGTTTCTTAGGTCACAGGTTGATGGCGCCATTCATCCCTCTTCTCAAACATCTTTTAAACTTGGGTGAAGTGACAACCAGGGGAAGAAAATCACTTACTGAAAGATAAAGACTACTTACATTTGCATTAAAGCACAATTCTGTCAATCTCTCTCACATGATTTTTCTCTGAATTCTGAATACATAATCTATTAATGTTGTACTCTTGTGTCAATCATTGATCTTTATATCACCTTTGCTGAGCTAGAATTACTGAACTCTGAAATCCAGATGATTCCTGATAATTTAGAGGTGAGTTTCTAAGAGCTGTAAATGGATCCCATATCACCTACCCCATGACAGCTTGGTCATAAGCGCTGTATCATGAGTCGTCAATGGGATGGGGAGGAAAAGGTTTAAGAACTGAAGTCACTGAGGTTACACACACATTAAATGTAGACTCCAGAGCCTACTTGTTGTCAAGTTCTATTCTGGATTTGAAGGTGTGTTCAGACATGATTCTTGACCTTATGAAGTCACTCTATCTGTGTGGGAGTCACTTTTATATCAATTTGGAAAGGATGGTGATTAAAGTAGGTGGGCTAGGGACTTCCCTGGTGGTCTAGTGGCTAAGACTCCTTGCTCCCAATGCAGGGAGCTGGGTTCAATCCTTGTTTAGGGAACTAGATCCCGCATGCCACAACTAAAGAACCCACAAGCCACAACTATGACCTGGTGCAGATGAATTTTAGGTGAGCCATCAGATTATTCAATTTGTATCTGCTTTTTTTGTCATGTACTTGCGGTGCTCATTGAGAGTTATTTTATTCATCCATTCACCGATTTCTACCATTAAATTGCTAATTTGTTTCACAATAAAAGAAACAGGGAATTAAGAAGCTGAGTTTTTTCCCCACTCGTGTCACTGATTGTGTCAGGCAAGCAGGCCATCTGCTCATTACCTTAGCTTCTGCCTCTGTGAAATAGATATAACTTTTGGCCTAAGTGACTGCACGGGTCAGTTTTGAGAATTGGAAGAGATCAATGGATATGGCAGTGCTTTGACAAACATGAAACTCACCCCTGTGGGATTGAATTGTTGTTCAGGCTGGTCTGATGTCGGCCAGCAGCTCTAAACCTGACCATGAGTAGTGATCCTTGGGGATTCTAAGAAAATACAGATTACCTGTCCCTTCCACCAGAAATCGTGAGGGTCTGCAAGCAGGAATATTGCATTTTGAGAAGCCCTACAAGTAATTCTACTGCAGATAGAATACCAAGGGTCCCACTGAGAAATACTGGTGTGTGATGCAGAATATAGAAGATCCCTCAGCGAAAAGCATTTTCAGGACTCCCCGAGGGCCCACACCTTGAGGCTTTTGCCTTGCATTTATTTGTACATCTTCAGAAGTGGTGCCTTTCAGTTTGATGTTTGTCTGCACTTTCTGTACAGGGACTTGCACTTCATAGATGCTGGAAACCATCATCCCGCGGGTAACTGAGCTGGAGGGTAAGGAGTCTTTTATCTTGCCTTTCTTCACAGCAATGCAGAGTCTTTGGAGAAGAGATTCAGAATGAACAGCTTTGTGTCAGACTTTGGAAGGCCCCTGGAGCCAGATAAGGTGTTTTCTCGACAGGGCAATGAGGAATCCAGGTCCTTATTTCACTGCTACATCAATGAAGTGGACCACTTGGAGAAGGCCAAAGCTTGTCTCCAGACCACGGCCCTCGACAGTGAAGTTCAACTCCAGAAAGCCATCAGACACAGTGGGCAGCCAGAGGAGGAGATGAACAGGCTCATGAAATTCGACATCCCCAATTTCGTCAACACAGACCAGAACTCCTTTGGGGAAGATGATCTCCTGATTTCCGAAACACCTATTGTTCTAGAAAATAAGCCAGTGGTCCAGACCTCACACAAAGAGTTGGACTGAGAAGCACATTTTATAAGGTGTCTTCCTGAAAATGTTGGGTTTGTCAAATAGCCAGAAATCTCTATTCATCGAGATTGTGTGTGTGTTTGTGTATGAGAGACAGAGACAGAGAGGGAGAGAGAGAGAGGCAGAAAGAGAAGAGAACCCCCTGAGAAGAAAGATGGTGAAGCTGAGTTTTCATGCCTTTAAACATATTTGGAGCTTTCTGGGGAACCAAATATTTACACTATCTCATCTTCCTTGTTGAAAAACTTGGTCACATATTCTGCGTCAGCGTTCATGAATGGGGTTTGATGTGTTGCGTTTCCTGTCTGGCCCTGCCACTACCATGTTCTACCTTTAGCAAGTTACTGTGATTCTCTGGGCTGCCACCTTTTTATCTGTAAGGCGAGGAGTCTGGAGTAGATGATCCAATAATTTGTGGACTTTTGACTTTGTATTCACATGAGGCTGGAAATACCCCAAATTGTATAAACTAGAGGCTGCCCCCTGGTTCTTGTTATAACATTCCCCCAGGTCTGTACCTCTCACTCAACCCTTAATTGAATCCAACTTATGTCAGGAGCTCGAGCATCTCCCAGGATGTCAAGAGACCTTGTCTTTCATGGTCACCGTGGCCAAATTTATAGTGCTTTGCTAAAACAGCTCAAACCTGGAGACAGCCCCCACACTGCATGCCCCAAGATGAGTACCTTATATGACAATCCCATCCCTCAAAATGTATGGAAGGTTGTCAGCTGAGTAAAGGGAAGTGCCTTCTGCGTCCCTGTGTTAGTGTAACTGTGATTGGTCACACTGCTGTGTCATTGGCTAGTGAACAAGAAGAGTGCTATTTGCCAGGCTGTCTATTTACTTGGCAGATTTGTGGGTGATGGTTGTGTGACTAGTGTGTAGCCTTTGAGTTGGGGATGGTGAATGGGTTATAAATATCCCATCAACAGACATTCCAGATGGCTTGGTACAACTGAAGAGTTAATTTCATGAAGGAATTAAATCTGCACACTGTTTTGGAAATGACTTTGTTTTGCACAGTCATATTGCATGCATGGCCAGCTCCTAATCTCTGGGTGGTATTTTCAATATGGACTTTTGTTTACCACCTGTCTTGCTTAAACTGAAAAATAAATACATTTATTGCACCATAATTTTCTCTGGTTCTTTGTTTTCACACATCCAATTTTTCATTTTATTTAAAAACAGTTCCACATTTATATGCCTCCTGATTTCTGTCATCTCTAGGATCCTAGTGGTGTAAATCATGTAACAAATTTCTTTTAGGATTTATTCCACCAAAAGAAATCCTTTTCCTATAATGTCTTTTGAGGAAAATAGTGTTCTTTAAGACTCACAGCATGGGACATTTCTTATAGTTAATATACATTCTTGCAAAAAGAAACTTTCTGTTTTCATTAAAGAGTGCTGATTTTAATGGCTTTTATGAATGTGAATATTATTATTCATAATTTAAGTAATAAATATAAACCACGGTTATATATTACTAAGATGCAAAACTATTTAAGTGGCTTTTTAGTTAAAAGTAGATTTATTAGAAGACTGATGGATATTTAAAAGATGGAAAAGCTATCCATGGCTATATACCATCGTTCTTATTGACTAAATGTCAAGAATTGTGAAGGGTCTAAGATTTGACCCCTCTTTCAAGCTTACAAGTTATCATGACACAGTTCTGTGGAAGCTGGCAGAAGGCCCAAGACTCCTGGGTCAGAGACAGAGAACTTCATGACGGCATAGCAAGCAGCATGTGCTTCACGTTCGGTGTTGGTTCCTGAATCCATTTGCTGTTGCTGTTGTAACAAAGAACCACTCACTCAGTGACTTAAGTGAAAGTGAAAGTCGCTCAGTCATGTCCGACTCTTTGCGACCCCGTGAACTGTACAGTCCATGGGATTCTCCAGGCCAGAATACTGGAGTGGGTAGCCTTTCCCTTCTCCAGGGGATCTTCCAAACTCAGGGATCAAACCCGGGTCTCCTGCATTGCAGGTGGATTCTTTACCAGCTGAGCCACAAGAGAAGATGAACTATACTGGAGTGGGTAGCCTATCCCTTCTCCTGCGGATCTTCCCGACCCAGGAATCGAACCGGGGTCTCCTGCGTTGCAGGCAGATTCTTTACCAACTGAGCTATGAGGGAAGCAACCCACATTTATTCTGCTCATCGCACCTGTATCTGTCTAAAGAAGATGTGGTATACACACATACACACACACATTTTGGAGCACATAGATGGACCTAGATATTGTCATACTGACTGAAGTAAGTAAGAGAAAGACAAATATCATATGACATTGCTTATATGTTGACTCTTAAAAGATGATTCAAATGAACTTATTTCAAAACAGAAACAGATTCACAGACTTAGGAAACAAACTTATGATTACCAAATGGGAAAGATGGGGAGAGAGATAAATTAGGACTTTGGGATTAACATATACACACTATTGTATATAAAATAGATAATCAACAAGGACCTACTGTGTAGCACAGGGAACTTTACTCAATATTCTGTAATGACCATTGAATTTTATATGTAAGATCTTATATATATTTTATGTTTAGTTATTTAAAAAATTGATCTTTTTTCTTGATATCCTGATTTCTATTATGTTTTCTATGATTTATGTTTAATGATTCAGTCAAACTTATCTTATGTTCTCTTTTAGATTGTTTCATAATTTCAGGTTCTGGAATAGTGATCATCCTGGCTTCGAGGATTAGCTACTTCTTCCTCATGCCAATTATTTACTTCTGTTTTTTGTCTTGTGTGTATATGCATGGATGCATGTGTAGCATAGTGTGAGCTCTTCAGCATGTATTGTTTTTTCCTATGGTTATCTCACACATTCTAGTCTAAAAATTTCCCTAGAGAACAATTTGTATTGCTTATCCTAAGGCCCCAAGTGATTTGATCAATCTGGAATTGTTAAGTTTTGCTTGAAAATTCCTGAATCATAAAGAGAGTATATCCATTTGGATTCCACATCCACATGAAGCATGGGCTTGGAGTTTGTATTTTTTATTGGAGACTTTGATTTTTTTACCTTGAGACCCTGGCAGCACCAATTGGTTCATCTTTTTCCTGTGTCTGCATGTAGAGTTCGTTGAGTCTCCCTTTCAATGAAGAGGCAGCTTTTTCAATAACTTTTATGCAGGGAGTTTCCCAGGTGCTTCCCAAGTGGCTCAGTGGTAAAGAATCTGACTGTCAATGCAGGAGACACAGGAGACACAGAAGACTCAAGTTTGATCCTTGGATCAGGAAGATCCCCTGGAGGAGGAAATGGCAACTCACTCCAGTATTCTTGCTTGGAAAATCCCATGGAAGGAGGAGCCTAGTGGGCTACAGTCCATAGGGTCTCAAAGGGTCAGACACGACTGAGTGATTGAGCATGCAAATCCGGGGGGTTCTATAAAGGCAGGCTCTACATCTGGTATGAACTCCCCTTTTTATTTCTAAATGGACAGGGTAGCCCTATTCACTATGCAGATTAAAACCTCTTTCCTCCAGGGTATTGTGGCATCAACTTACAAGCTTACTTTTCTGGCTTTAATATCCTTTTTATTAATATATGTCACCTGGGAACTTCTCTCTCCTTCATATTTAGCTCTATATTATTTTTGTTGTATTTTATCCAGCATAACTATTAATAAAAATTTTACTTAAAAGGGATTCAAATTAGTTTAGTTCACCATGTGTCCAGAACTGAAAGCCTCAGTTCTAGAGTATGAGCTTGATTTTTCTTAAGCGTACATGCCAGCATGTTTCTCTGGTGAACATCCTTATGTTGTCATCTATTTACCCACAAATTCCTCTATTTTCTTGAATATATTAATGGGAATTATTTTATAGTTTTTATTGTTATCTCTTTACATCATCTGTGAGTTTGCATTAATTGTTTAATGTTTCTTACTCTCGTATTATCAATCATATAGTCTTGACACTTTTCACATCTAGAAATTTTTATTACATGGCAGACATCGTGAGTGAAAAATCGCTTGATGCGTCATATGTTATCTTCTGTGAGAGAAATTTCTCCCCTTTCTTCCTATGAGCCAGACAGAGTGAGGGGCTATATCTTACTCCACTTGAGGTGAGTCAGGACTGAATTGTTTTTTCTTAAAACAGCTTTGGGGTATATTTGGCAAAATAATTTTCACATATTTAAAACATACAATTTAATTCATTTGACACAAGTATATCCCCAAGAAGCCATTACCACATTCAAGACAATGAACACACCCACCATCTCCCCAAATGCTTTTTTCACTGCATTTTCCTTTTTGGTTAGGCAGTATCTTCTCTCTGACCTTCATTCAGCATAATTATTTTGAGATCTCCCTTGCTGAGTAGTTTATTGTGAGTAGTGTTTGGATAGACCATAATTTGTTTATTCATTCGCTTGTTGATGGATTTTTGCAAGGTCAGTCTTTTTAATTTTATTCATTCTAGTATGTGTGTGTAGTGGTATCTCACTGTGGTTTTTTAGTTGCATTTCACTAATGACTAATAAGCCCCCCTGGTGGCTCAGATGGTAAAGAATCTGACCTGCAATGCTGGAGATCCTGGTTCAATCCCTGGGTTGAGAAGATTCCCTGGAGGAGGAAATGGCAGTCCACTCCAGCTTCTTGCCTGAAAAATCCCATACAGCATCTTTTCATGTGCTTATTATCCATCTGGATATCTTTGTGAGGGGTGTTTTTAAGTCTGCTCATTGTCGTACTGGGGTGTTTGCTTTATTATTGAGTTTTGATAGTTCTTTATTTGCGATATAAATTCTTTCCCAGAGTGACTTCATTTCTCCTTTAAATGGATCATACTTCTGGTGTTATAGCAAAGAAATATTTGCCAAACCCAAGTCATAAAAGTTTAATCCTATTTTTTTCTAGAAATTTTATAGTTTTAGATTTCCTATTTAGATCTGTAATCCATTTTGAGTTAATTTTTGTGTACATATAAAAGTATGAATTGAAATTCATCTCTTTTTTTTTTGGCATATGGACACCTAATTGTTGCAGCACTATTTGTTGAAAAAAATCCTTTCTCCACAATTGCCTTTGCACTGATACTGAAAATCAGCTGTCCATATATGTATTGGTTTAGTTCTAGACCATACTTTTTGATTACTGTAACTTTAAAAAGTCTTAAAATCAGATTGTTTAAGTCCGCTAACTTTGTTTTTCTTATTCAAAGTTGTTCTGGGTACTTGGGATCCTTTGCATTTTTATTTGAATTTAGGATCAGTTTTTAAATTCCCTTCCTTACATACGATTCTACCAAAATTTCACCCATTTCTTTGGCCATCTCCAAAGCCACATTTTCCAAAAAAGGCTTTCCAGATCCCAGGTGAAAGGAGTTTCTCTTTCTTCTGTGCTCCATTCACACTTCATCATACTTTTATTGCATTTATTCATATTTGGCTACATGTATTTATCTCATCTCCCCTGCCATATAAACCTGCCAGTAAACCTCTCAAGATCCGGGAATCTTGACTTTGTTCTGTCTGCTGAAAAACTAGTTTTATACTTTGCAGGAGTGAGTCTGACACTAAGATGTCTGTGGAAGACATCTAGCTCATTTCATGCCTGTTGTCAAGTAATCTGACAGATTTAGAATTGTTTTTTCTATTGTTATCTCCAAGATGGCTCATTCTTTATTATTTCTATTGATACTAATGCACTTTTAAAGAAAAATAAGATAATTATTTTCCAAGTATCAAAATGTACTATATTTGACTTGTGGCGCTAGTTACATGCAGCTTAACAATTGTCTTAACCATCTACTTATTGTTCACATTCTCCCTGTTCATTGAACTTTTGGGAAAATGTTCATCCTTAAAGACATCAGTGATATCTTTGGCTGCCAAGGGCAGCAGTACCTCACCTCAGACCTACTGTGTTTCTAGTGGTTCCCTCCAGTCCTACTCTAGCCCTCCACTGGGGGAACCGCAGGTAAAGGCCTGTTAGTTCTCAGGAAGGGTTTCTGGAGGAGGTATAATCATGTCCTTTTTATGGGGACGTTCAGTCTAGAGATGTGGCAGCAGGGGAATGTGTTTAACTTTCTTTGTAGAGCCTAAACTCTTCCGTACTTATTAGGAACATATACCATGAGGAAATTGTTTTAGCACCCCAAAATTAGCAACATAACCATATGCTTGGGAAAATTAGCTTTCCTATTACATGTGGGCATTATGTTGGTGTGACAGTCATCTTGGGTAATGTTTTCTCTGTAAGCAATATAAGGTTTAAGACACTTAAGAAAGGCTTTTGTTTTCTTTCTTAGTCTTTCCACATTCATTGCATCTGGTGAGATCATATGAACCCTGTTTATCTGCAGCCCAGCACTAATCTTTTTTAAAGGATTACATGTTTGAAAGGCTAGTAGCCAATTCATTGGAAGAAAGAAATCCTCTCAGAGTTTTGTCCTAGAGTAAAAACTTGGTTAGTGGTTAAATAAAATTCATATTAAAATCTTAAATACAATGATATAACATTTTAAAAGATGATGAACTTAGTTGATTCCATTAAACACTACAGCAGTTAAGCCTGTTTCTGCAGCAGCCTTGCAATGATTCCCTCTTGATCAGAGTCCTTGAGACTCCTGCAATCATTGTCAATATCATCATTATCATTATGGATTTGATTCCTCTAGAAGATTCTAGGAAAATAAAGAAATGGGTAGGGGTGTGTATGTGTGTGTACACAGTGAGAACAATGATCAGACATTTGATGTAGGCACGGCAAACGAAGGATGTGGTGGGAACGAGATGATCAGGGAGGAAGGGAGCAAACCTGTTTGAAGATCAGCGGGTTGGTATGAATAAGGGGAGTGTGCTGGGCAGAATAATGTCCCTCCCTTCCCCACAAGGTAGCCAGCTGTGAAAATGTTACTGTACATGACAAAGGGGACTACAGATATTTTAGGAAAATAATCCAAGAGGATTTCTATCTTCTAATAAATTGCCTTTTAAATGCATGATAAAGATTAGTGCTGGGCTGCAAATAAACACGGTTCATAGACTCATCAGATGTAATGAATGTGGCAAGACTAAGGAAGAAAAAACAAAAATGCCATTCATAAGTGTCTTGAGTCTTACATTGCTCACAAGAGGAATCACTACCCAAGGTGAGTGTCACAGCCACATAAAGCCTGAGTGTGATGGGAAAAGGGAATCCTGAGAGAAGACTGCGGGAAGAGTAGCCTGGATTATCCTGCAGGGGGGCCTAATCTAATCACCTGGGTCCTTAAAAGAGAACACATCCCAGCTGAGCTTAGAGTCAGAGGGGGATGTAATCTTGGAAGAATGTCCCGAGAGAATGCAAGCTTGCTGGCAGTGAAGGTGGAGGAAGTGAGGGCACAAGCCAAGGGATGTGGGTGGCCTCTGAGAACCAGAAAAAGCAAGGAAATATTCTCTCCTGGAGCCTCCAGGAGGGGCACACCCTGCCGATACCTGGATTTTAGCCAGATGAGAACTGTGTTGGACCCCTGATCTCCAGAACGGTAAGGTGAGAAATCTGTGCTGGCTGAAGCCATTATGTTTGTGTAATTTGCTACAGTAGTAATAGAAGACTAATGTAGGGTGGATTTGTGTAAGAGGTGGAGATGGTCTGATGGGGAGGGAGGCTGGGGTGAGGATTCTGACATTTACACCTAAAAAGCAACAGGGTGAAGGGGAACGCGGAGCGCTGAAGTGGAGCTGGCAGTGCTGTCTCGCAGGCTCTTTGGAGTGAGGAGAACGTTGGAGTAGAGGAATCGATTCAACCTCTACCAGAAAAATAAGTAAAATGGTGATAGAGCTTCTGTGGTGGTGGATATGGAAGCGGAAAAGGACAGATTGATATAAGCCTTATTTTGAAGAAATTGGCTACAGGTTTAATGACTCCACGCTGGGGAGAGTTAGTCGATGTATAAACTGAGTATGTGTGTCCTCTCAAAATTCTCATGCTGAAACCCTGTTTCCCAGTGTTAGGAGGCAGGGCCTTTGGGAGGTAAATAGGATTAAATGAGGTCCCGAGCGTGGTCCCCTCAGGAATAGAATCAGTGCTCTTATAAGGGTCTCCAGAGAGCTTGTGTCTCTCTGCCCTTGGTCATGTGAGGATACAATGAGAAGTCTGCTGTCTTCAAGCGAGGAAGTACCAACACCCTGATGTCAGACTTCTCAGCCTCCAGAATTTGAGGAATATGCTCATTGTTTAAGCTACCCAATCTATGGTAATCTGGTACAGCACCCCAGGTTGACAAAGACGGTCAAGGATGCCTTAGAGTTTGGAACTGACTGGAGAAGGCTGAAACCCATGGGAGTGGGCAGCTGGTTTCAGGGAGAAAAGTAAAGGAGTTGGTTTCAAACACATTTGACTTTTATGAGCACACTGGGTAATTCTGGCAGGAACTGGGAATGGGGGCTGGCACTCAGGAGAAAAGAACAGTAGAGATGCAGACCCAATGTTATCCTGCTGGTAGTAGTTGTGCTGTGAGTATGAGAGTAGATACGGTCTCTGGGGATTGATGGGAGCAAAGGGTTGCATGTAGATGAAGGTCCAAGCTAAAGGAAATCAGTCCAGAATATTCACTGGTAGGACTGATGCTGATGCTGAAACTGCAACACTTTGGCCACCTGATGCGAAGAGCTGACTCACAGATCCTGATGCTGGGAAAGATTGAGGGCAGGAGAAGGGGACGACAGAGGATGAGATGGTTGGATGGCATCACTGACTCAATGGACATGGGTTTGGGTGGACTCCAGAAGTTGGTGATGGACAGGGATGCCTGGCGTGCTTCAGTTCATGGGGTCGCAAAGAGTCGGACATGACTGAGCAACTGAACTGAACTGAACTGAAGGTCCAAGGACAACAGAAGGTGATAAGTTTACTAAGCCCCTGTTATGTGTGAGGAACTAGGCTCCTATGAAGGTTCTGACTCAAGTCAGGGGAGTAAGCACCTGCTTGATCTCATGAGTGCTCCTTGCACATGGCCAGGATGATGAGCAAAACAGGTAAGACGTGGGCATGCAAATATTTTTGCTCATTTACACTTCCTGACACTGGTGGGAAAAAACCAACCAGGATCTTCAGTCCACTCGGGCTTCTCCAATGAGCAGGCTCAATTTAACCCTTTAGTAAACAGTTCTTCTCTATTGACTTCACTTTTCCCTGCCTCACAAATCCAAGTTCCTTCAGACCTTTCTCCAAGGAATTACACAGGCCCTCTGCATCAGGTCTTTCTCACTGTACTATCAATACCCTATGGCGGGGGAGACTGGAAGGCCACAGAAAGGGTTTACATTCAGGGCAGGCTTCCTAAGACTAGCTCAATGGGTCAGACTCCTGCCGTGTTCTTGCCTCTTCACTTCTGTGCTCCAAGGAGGCATACTTGGTACAATTACCGCCACCCTCCCTTTTTTGTCCACTTTTCCACCAAGTCTAGCCTCTTGCTACTGAATTTACTAACAACCTATTTTATTCCACTGATGGAACGTGGTGCCTCTTTCCTCTGTAGATCCCCTGATAACGCTGCTCTTCAAACTTATTTCTTATGACAGTCCTATAAAGTAGGCATTGGTGGGAAAGATTCCTCCTATCTGCACTATTTAGGTGATTGTGATTGAAGCTTTCGACAAACCCAGACTTACTTTCAGTTCAGTTCAGTCGCTCAGTCGTGTCGGACGTTTCAGCTTCAGCATCGGTCCTTCCAATACTTTGCTTTAGAGAGAAGGAACTAGGTTAGTTTGGGCTAGGAACTAATCCTTTAGCTAGCTGGACAGGTGCTGAGAAGGATTACATGTGCTTTTCATTAAGGGACTCTTCGATAGAAACTGAAAAAGGCTGTAATTAATGGGTTTAAATACTAGAGCAGAATGATCAGTAACTGGGATTTGGCTCTAGTGGTAAAGAACCCGCCTACCAATGAAGAAGACATCAGACTCTGGTTTGATCCCTGGGTCGGGAAGATCCCCTGGAGGAGGGTATAGCAACCCACTCCAGTATTCTTGCCTGGAGAATCCCCATGGACATAGGAGCCTGGAGGGCTACAGTCCAAAGGGTCACAGAGTCAGACACGACTCAAGTGACTTAGCATACAGCACAGGGATTAGAAAACTTTCAAACTTCACTCCTCTAACCATTCATTGCTAGAGTGAGTGAGAGTCACTCAGTCATGTCTGACTCTTTGCAACCCCATGGACTTTATAGTCCATGGAATTCTCCAGGTCAGAATACTGGAGTGGGTAGCCTTTCCCTTCTCCAGGGGTTTTCCCAACCCAGGGATTGAACCCAGGTGTCCTGCATTGCAGGTGGATTCTTGACCAGCTGAGACATAAGGGAAGCCCAAGAATACTGGAGTGGGTAGCCTATTCCTTTTCCAGTGGATCTTCCTGACCAAGGAATCGAACTGGGGTCTCCTGAACTGCAGGCAGATTCTTTACCACCTGAGCTATTAGGGAAGCCCATTCATTGCTAAGGGGTTCTTCAAAGTAGGATAGCCATTGAATTACTACTAAGTGTTTAATCTTGGGTAAAATTAAAATGACTTGTTAAATAAGGTGCCTGTAGATATTGGACCTCCCCAATCAGAAACCTTAGGTTTGGCTACCATCTTCTTGGTATTTAGTCACTGATTGAGAACTTTTCCAGTATGGAATGGAACCCTCATATTAAAGCCTGGATTTCTGCGGGTCGATGGGTAGAGCTAGTTATGGAATGCTGTGGGCTCACAAGTAATAGATCTGATCGTAAACCTCTCTGCTCACACAGAAGCAGCAGTGTGAGCAGCAACCTTGAATCTTGAGCAGAATCTTGAATTTTGTCCTTCCCAGGGCTGGCAGGCCTGTGGAGGCAGGTGTCTTATGACATCGTGAGGGGATAGAACTGGTGGAAGAAGATTTATAATCTCTGGAGTTTGAATTTTCGTAAAAGCCTTTCTTTTTTTCAAGATGGTCTAAATGTGTCCACCTGTGTTCTCATCGTAGACCCTCAGTGCAAAAACTTTAAGGGCTGAGATATGGTCTCTGAGGTTTCTTGCTGTAACTAACAGTTTTGATAGCACATAGGGACCTTTACTCTGTAAATGAAATTGAAGCTGTGTCACATGTGCAGCTTATTCCAAAATATGGAGTCCTCATCAAAACAGGATGTATCTTCTCTGGAACTGATAATCTGTTTGATGTCTGCACTACTTGTGTTTCAGAATCAGCCATGTGCTTAGAATGAATGGCCCATGGAGAGTCAGTCAAAAAGACAAAGGGAAGGTACAGCTATAAATGAATAGATTTGCAGATAAAAAGCATACAAAACACACTCAACTAATAACCAAAATACTTTATAACTTACAATTCACATAAAAAAATAGCAAACTATGATTAATGCTTTCTACCCTTAGAAAAAGGACATTAAAAATGCTGGACATTAATGCATACATTAATTGTGTTCCGTATATTTGATTTCCACATTTCACATTTACTACCTATAAGTTCTACTTCACATGTCCTTTATAAAGTACTTCATTTTGTTAATGATTATTCTAGAATTGCACTTGCTGGCATGTGGTTATTGAGCACTTAGAATGTGGCTGATTCAAACTGAGAAGTGTTGTAAGTGGAAAATTTACCTGATTTTGGAAACATAGGATGAAAAAAAGAATGCAAAATCCCAATTTTTATATTATTTTAGATGTATTACATCAATTACCAAAATTAATTTCATTTCATCTTTTTAAATGTGGCTATAAAAATTTTATAATGATACGTGGCTCACAGGATCATCCTATTGGACAGCAGAGAGCCAGAACATTTGAAAACAAAGCAGCCACCAGGGACAGCCCCAGCTACAGCTCTCACTTACCAGTATCTCATGTGCCTACTATCTGCTTTTGGAAATGGAACTGTGAAGTAAGAGAATAATCTGGCTACTTTTATGCACGCTTTTAATTTCTTTAGTGAACATACATTTACTTCTTAAATGAAGTAAAAATGTTGCATTCTGTTTATCACCTTAGAGTTACAAAAGAGGGACTGGCATTTGAGACACATAGCATAAACAAAACAGTGAATAAATCAAATTCCCCTATTACTTGTGATATATACCTTGCACCTTGTATCAGGTGCAAAATGAGGCACCTAGAAGTAGGAGTGGAAATCTGGGAGAACACGAGAGTTCACTACCTGTGCACAAGTTACAACTCTCATCAGAATGAACATGAAGCACCATTATACCGGTGGCTGTCTGAGCCACTGTGCTCACATTGCCCCCGTTTCTGTGAGAAAGAGGAGCTGTTCTTCTGGGCAAGAATTAAAAATACACACCTAGTCAACAACGGCCAAGTATCTGCAATTTTGTTTTCCCATATCTAGTGTGTAAGTGAGGCCTTTTGCAATAAATATTACCAGTTCTAATCATCTGCTATAAAGGGACTTGTCCGTAAATTATTTAAAATTGTTGATGACTTATTTTTTCCAGTAAAATACACCATTAATGCTGCTCTTATTTTCCCCTAACTGATAAAATACAATTTATTTTGAAATGCTGTTCTTGTGTTCCAGCAACATACTGGAACACTTTTTTCAAAAGCCTCCTTCTAATGGGGACCCCAATCATCTTCAGGCCTCTCTGTGAGGTCACGTGATATGTGAGTCTCTACTAATACTCCGGTGCACTCACTTCTGCCAAAGCAACTGGCACGACCAACCCCTGCCGGTGCAGCTCTCGGAGAACGTCCAAGATCGAGTCTAACTCTGTTCGGAACTTGTCCAGCTCCCGATTCTTCAGCTGTGCAAGCCTTTTCCATTTCTCAATTTCTTTGTTTTGCTCGGTTTCTACTACTTGGTGTGTCTGCTGTATTATCTGCAAATTAAAAATACCACATTACCGTTAGCGTTTATCGGGGGGGTAATGCGCCTCTAACAGCTTCTAGAAGCTCAATTGGGCCAATGCTGACAAGTGTAATCTGGCGACCTATGTATCAGAGGGGATGGGGCAGAGGGAGAGGAGCCTTACCTAACAGGCCCCATTGGATCAATAAAGGCTTATAAGCAAAGAGTAAGTGGGAATTTTAGTATCTAATTCTGATAGGGAGTTAAGAAGTTTAAAGTTTTTTATTTTAAGCCTGGGTTGGGGGCAGGGCAGGATACCAAAGCATTTAATATCTTGGAATGAATTCAAACATCCCTAAAATGCTGTTCTTAAGAACTGCACCTGAGATGCAATCAAGACAGTTTTAACGCAACATGTCACCACTAATGAACCATATGTTGACACCTATCACGTGCCAGGCTTGGCTTTAAGTCTTACATATGTTAACATTTAATTTTGTAACACACTAGGAGATAGTCTACGCATCCATCTCCATTTAACAGGTAGGAAAAGAGAGTCACAAATAAATAAAAAAATTAATTCGCCCTAGATTCACACAGAGGCCACTGGAGACAAGTTAGAATTCACACCCAGGCAGGCTGGTCCCAGGGCCCCTGCTCTTAACTGCCCATACTAGACTGCCTTGTTTATGTGGATCAGTTTTTTTCAGCTGTGAAATAGGTACCTTGTCCAATAACTTACAATACTGTTCTTATAATTTTATTAATACCTTACCAGAAGGGAAATGTTAATCACAGACATTACAAACCACACAAAGCTAGACATAAAAAAATAACTGGTTAAGGCAACAAAACCAATAATGTTTCCAGACATTATACATGCTGAACGTCTGCAAGAAAATTTTTATTTATAATTCTGCCTGGCTATAGAATCATTACTTCATAATTTATTAATGAAATAAAAGAATTTCAGACACTGTATAAACAGGTGCTTGAGTTATGGGGAATACAAAATGCTGTATGAATTTTCAATTCATTATTTTGATGTCTCATATATTAAAACTTGGCATTTAATGATTTGTCAATCATATTCAGACATAACTGACATAACATTGTACAAGTTTAAGGTATACAATTAAAAGACGCTAATTCTTTGGAAGGAAAGTGACCAACCTAGACAGCATATTAAAAAGCAGAGACATTATTTTGCCAACAAAGGTCTGCCTAGCCAAGGCTATGGTTTTTCCAGTAGTCATGTATGGATGTGAGAGTTGGACTATAAAGAAAGCTGAGTGCTGAAGAATTGATGCTTTTCAACTGTGGTGTTGGAGAAGACTCTTGAGATCCCTTGGACTGCAAGGAGATCCAACCAGTCCATCCTAAAGGAGATCAGTCCTGGGTGTTCATTGGAAGGACTGATGTTGAAGCTGAAACTCCAAATACTTTGGCCACCTGATGCAAAGAGCTGACTCATTTGAAAAGAGACTCTGACGTTGGGAAAGATTGAAGGCAGGAGGAGAAGGGGACAACAGAGGATGAGATGGTGAGATGGCATCAACGACTCAATGGACACAGGTCTGGGTAAACTCCGGGAGTTGGTGATGGACAGGGAGGTCTGATGTGCTGCAGTCCATGGGGTCGCAAAGAGTCGGACACAACTGAGCAGACGAATACTCTTTTTGATATGGCTCCATGTGGGTTTGACTTGCATTTTCCTCATAATTAGTGATGTTGAGAATCTTTTCATATAGCTGTGGGGGATTTAAATATCTTCTTTGGAACAACGTCTATTCATGTCCTTTGCCCATTTTCTAAATTAGTTTTTTTCTTTCTTTTTTTTTTTTTGCTATTGAGTTGTATGAGTCACAGCTTGCCTTTACATCATGTTGATAAATTTCCTTGGTTGTGCAGATGCTTTTTTAGTTTGATGTGGTCCCATTTGTTTATTGTTTATTTTGTTGCTTGTGCTTTAGGTATCACATCCAAAAAGGATCTATGACAAGTTACATATCAGTGAACTTTTACCCTGTGTTTTATTCTGAGAATTTCATGGTTTCTGGTCTTTAATCCATTTAGAGTAATTAGAACAGGGATCTAGTTTGTCTTTTGCATGTAAATATTACATTTCCCCAGAACCATTTATAATGAAAAGTGTCTTTTCTCCACTGGGTATTCTTGGCTCCCTTATCAAACATGTGTACATGGATTTATTTCTGGGTTCTAGATTCTATTCCTTTGGGCTATGTGTTTGTTTTTAATGCCAGGACCATACTGTTTTGATTACTACAGCTTTGTAATATAGTTTGAAATCAGGAAATGAAGATACCTCCTGCTTTGTTCTTCTTCTTTAGGATTGCTTTGACTCTGCATGGTCTTTGTGGTTCCATACAAATTTCAGAATGCTTTTTCTATTAGTATAAAAAATGCCATTGGAATCTTGAAAGAGATCACAGTGAATCTATACATGGCTTTGGACATTTTACAGTATCAATTCTTATAAATCATGAACACTGAATACGTTTGTCTTTAATTTCTTTCATCAATGCCTTATAGTTATCAACATACAGATCTTTTACCTCCTTGGATAGATTTATTTCCAAGTATTTCCTTCTTTGTGATATTATTATAAGTGGAATTTTTATTCTTCAGATAATTTGTTGTTAGTATATAGAAACATTACTGACTTTTGTATACCGATTTTGGTATCAGAGAACTTTAATGAATTCGCTAACCAGCAGTTTTTAGGTAGAGTCTTTAGGATTTTCTCTATATAAAATAATGTCATTCACAAATAGAGACAGTTTCATCCTTTGCCTGAGTGCTCTGCTAAGGCTCCTAATACTATGTTGAATAAGAGTGGTGAGAAAGAGCATTTTTCTCCTGTTTCTGATCTTAGCAGAAAAGCTTCCGACCTGTCACTACTGATTTTGATGTTAACTGAAAGGCAACCCACTCCAGTGCTCTTGCCTGGAGAATTCCATGGACAGACGAGCCTGGAGGGCTACAGTCCATGGGGTCACAAAGAGTCGGACATGACTGAGAGACTAACACACACACATGTGGTCCTGTTATATATGGCCTTTATCATGTTATTTTTATACCTAATTTGTTGAGAGTTTTTATCAAGAACGGGTGTTTGTGTTAAATGTTTTTTCTATGTTGATTGAGATGCGTGCATGTGTGTGCTTAGTCGTGTCCAACTCTTTGCAGTCCCATGGACTATAGCCTGCCAGGCTCCTCTGCCCATGAAATTTTTCAGGCAAGAATACTGGAGTGGGGTGTTATATCCTACTCCAGGAGATCTTCTCACCCAGGGATTGACACTGTGTCTCTTGTGTCTCCTGCATTGGCAGGAAGATTCTTCACCATTAGTGCTACCTTGGAAGCCCTGCTTAAGATGATGATATGATTTTTATCTTCAGTCAGAATCTGAAAGAGTATGTGTATATGTATAAATTAATCACTTTGCTGTACACCAGAAACTAACACAACATTGTACATCAACTACTCCAATAGAAAAAAAAAAAAAGAGAACAATGAAGTCAAAAGATTGCTCTAGCATCACATATAGTGAAACCTTTGCATTTTCTAGTGGAGACCTGTTTCCTAGATTAACAGTAGAGATGTTTGTAAGAAGCTAAATGGTAGTATCTTTTTTTGGTCTTGTGGGGTTTTTTTTCCCCCAGAATTGAAATTATGGAAGAAATTTAGTATTTTTAGTCAGGTGTGAAAAGGACCTTTTAAACCTGTGGTTTTCCTTGTTATTTGGAAGCTGCTCTCAGTTCTGAGTTTGTAACTTTATTGGAGTAGTTGATTTACAATGTTGTGTTAGTTTCAGGTGTACAGCAAAGTGACTCACTTATACATATACAAATATTCCTTTTTTTTCAGATTTTTTTCCTATATAGGTTACTATAGAATACTAAGTAGAATTCTCTGTGCTATGCAGTAAGTCCCTATTGGTTATATATTTTATATGCAGTGGTGCGTATACGGTAATCCCAAACTCCTAATTTATCCCTCCCTTACATCACATTTCCCCTTTGATAACCATAAGTTTGTTTTTGAAAGTCTGTTTTGTATATACGTTCATTTGTGTCATTTTTTTTAGATTCCACATACAAGCAATATCATAAGATACCTTTCTTTGACTTGCTTCACTTAGTATGATAATCTCTAGGTCCATCCATGTTGCTGCAAATGGTATTGCTTTGTTCTTTCTTATGGCTGAGTAATATTCCATTGTATATATGTACCATGTCTTCTTTATCCATTCCTCTGTTGATGGACATTTAGGTTGCTTCCATATCTTGGCTATTGTAAATAGTGCTGTAATGAACACAGGGGTGCATGTAGCTCTTCCAATTATGATTTTCTTCAGATATATGCTCACGAGTGGGATTGCTGGGTCTTAAGGTATTTCAATGTTTAGTTTTTTAAGGAACCTCCATACTGTTCTCCAGAGTGATTGTACCAATTTACATTTCCACTAACAGTATATGAGAGTCCCCTTTTCTCCACACCCTTTCCAGCACTTACTGTTTGTATACTTTTTCATGATGGCTGTTCTGGTATGAGGTGCTATCTCACTGGAGATTTGATTTGCATTTCTTTGGTAATTAGTGATGTTGAGCATCTTTTCTTTCCTTTTTGGCCATCTGTGTATGTTCTTTGAAGAAGTATCTATTTAGATCTTCTGCCAATGATGTTTGCTTGTTTTGCTTTTTTGACAATAGAGCTGTATGAGCTGTTTATTTTGGAGATTAATCCTGTGTTGGTCACTTCCTTTGCAAATATTTTCTCACATTCTGTGGATTGCCCTTTTCTTTGTTTATGGCCTCCTTTGCTGTACAAGAGCTTTTAAGTTTAGTTAGGTCCTGTTTTTATTTCCATTATTCTAGGAGATGAATTAAAAAAAGATATTGCTGCAATTTATGTCAGTGTTCTGCCTATGTCTTCTTCTAAGAGACTTATTGTATCTAATCTTACATTTAGGTCTTTATCCATTTTATTTTTGTATATGATGTTAGAGAATGTTCTAATTTCATTTTTTTTTTTAAACTGGAGGATAACTGCTTTACAATGTTGTATTGGTTCTGCTGTACAACTACTTGAATCAGTCATAACTATGTATGTGTGTGTATACATATATATATACACACATATATACATATACGCACGCACACGCACACACACACACACACACACACATATATATAAAACCCCTCCCTCATGAGCCTCCCTCCCATTCCCCACCAATCCCACCTAGGTTGTTGTAGAGCAGCAGGTTGAGTTTCCTGTGTTATACAGCAGCTTCCCACTAGCTATCTATTTTACACATGGTAGTGAGTATATATATCAATGCTACTTTCTTAATTCGTCCCACCCTCTCCTTCCCCTGCTGTGTCCACAAGTTTGTTCTTTGTGTCTATGTCTCCATTCCTTCCCTGCAGATAGGTTCATCAGTACCATTTTTCTAAGTTCCATATATATGCATTAATACACAATATTTGCTTTTCTCTTTTTGACTTACTTCTTTCTGTATGTCTTCCCTGATAGTTCAGTTGGTAAAAAATCCGCCTGTAATGCAGGAGACCCCGGTCTGATTCCTGGGTTGGGAAGATCCGCTGGAGAAGGGATAGGTTACCCACTCCAGTATTCTTGGGCTTCCCTTGTGGCTCAGCTGGTAAAGAATCTGCCTGCAATGCCAAATACCTGGGTTCGATCCCTGGGTTGGGAAGATCCCCTGGAAAAGGGAAAGGCTACCCAGCCTAGTATTCTGGCCTGGAGAATTCCATGGACTGTACAGTCCATGGGATTGCAAAGAGTCAGACACAACTGAGCAACTTTCACACTGTATAAGAGGCTCTAGATTCACCATTTCAGATCAACTGACTCACACTTGTACTTTTTATGACCGAGTAATATTCAATTGTATGTATGTACTACAACTTCTTTATCCATTCATTTGTCAAAGGCCATCTAGGTTGCTTCCATGTCCTGGCTATTGTAAATAGTGCTGCAATGAACACTGGGGTGAATGTATTCTTTCAAACCATGGTTTTTCCCCAGATATATACCCAGGAGTGGGATTGCTGGATCATATAGTTTTATTCCTAGTTTTTTACAGAATCTCCATACTGTTCTCCATAGTGGCTGTATCAATTTGCATTCCTACCAGCTGTGCAAGAGGGTTCACTTTTCTTCACATCCTCTCCAGGATTTATTGTTTGCAGATTTTTTGATAATGGCCATTTTGACTGGTGTGAGGTGATATCTCATTGCAGTTTTGATTTGCATTTCTCTGATAATGAGCAATGTTGAACATCTTTTCATGTGTTGATTGGCTATCTGCATGTCTTCTTTGGAGAAATGTCTGTTTAGGCCTTTTCAGTCATCTGTCCCTGCACTGGGCCCTTGGGTGGGAGGGTCTTTGTGTGCAAGCCCATTAAAACTATTTCTCAAGTTGCTGTGGACTGTGCGTCTTGTGGACACAAGCCCCATTAGCTTTCAAAGTTGGATTTTTGCCAGGGCTCATCTCTCAGGTTCAGGTATTAAAAGTTGGAGTGTTCAATGGGGTTCAAACCCTTTTTCCTTCAGAGAGAAGCTTGGGTTTTCAGTTCCCTATTGAATGTGAATCACTGTGCTAGGGGAGAGGTTTATGGTGAGACTGTGTCTCATCCTTTCCTACCTACTTTGATGTGCTTTTCTTTTTTCTCATTTATCCAATGTATAGGAGGTGCTCAGCTATTTTGGGGGTTCTGTCCTGAAAAAATTATTCCGTATGCTGTAGATTCAGTGTGCCCAGGGGAGGAGGTGAGTTCAGGGTCTTTCTACATTGCCTACTTGAACTGGACCCTGTCTTTGACCTTTGAAAATTTAATTACAATGTGTTTTAGTGTAGCCCTTCGTGGGTTAAACCTAATTAGGGTGGTCCCTTGTGCTTCATGAGGGTCTTCCCTGATAGCTCAGCAGATCCACCTGCAAAGGAGGAATCTAGGTTCATATCTCTCCCAAGGAGTTTTAGCCATTATTGCCTTTAATAAACTTTCTGTCCCTTTTTTCTTGACTTATCCTTCTGGGATTTCCATAATGGGGATAATTTTTTTTCTGATGGTGTCCCATAAATTCCACAGGATTTCTTCACTTTCTCATTCTTTTTTCTTTTTGCTTCTCTGCCTGGATAATTTCAAATGACCTGTTTTCTAGCTTACTGATTCTTCTGTATGGTCAAATCTGCTGCTGCAGTTGTCTACTGAATTTTTCAGTTCTATGATTCTTCTTTTTTCTTTTAATAGTTTATATTTCTTTGCTGAACTTGTTTTGGTCATGTTTGTTTTCCAACTTCTATACAGTGGTCTTTCTGTGTCTTTTTGTAGTTAACTTAAAAAGGACTTTTATGAACTCTGTTAGGACAGTTCACACATCTCCCTTTTGTTATAAGCAGTACTGGAGTTTTATTAGTTTCCTTTGGTAGTATTATATTTAACTGGTTTTCATGATCTTTGATTTTTGTGTTGGTATCTGTGCGTTTGAGTAAGTGGACTCCTTTTCTAGACTTCATATGTTTGCCTTGGCGAGACTATCTATTGTCCATTAGCTCAGCTTGGGGTTTTGGACAGATCAGCTGGTAGTGTCCTTGGGCAGGTGGAACTTGCTATCAGGGTCTCTTTTTTGGGTAAGGACACTGCTTGAGCTCTGAGGTCAAGAGGCTGCTGCTGGCTGGGACAACTGGATAGAACTGGAAGCCAAGTATGGCTATAGGATGAGTTCTGCAGTTGCCTAGATTTTCTGGTCGTGCTTTTTTTTCAGACTCAACTGAGTACTATAGTTAGCAGTAGATGGTGCCATGAATTATTGGGGTGGCAGAAAAAATCCAAGATGGGATTGGCTTTTTGGGGACCTAAATCAGGCAGAATTGTGACTGAGATTCCACATCAGACAAGACTACTAAGCCAGTGGCTTAGCTTTGCAGATAGGCAATATTACTGTCTAGGCTCTCCAAGCTCAAGTGCCATTGTAAATGAGGCTGTAGGATGGGCTACACTATTTCTAGGCACCTGGTTAGGTTTCCTTGTTGGGGGAGCTGGAAGCTGTATTCAGCATTAGGTGGGGATATGAATTACCTTCCCTGCACAGGCAGGTGGTGGAAAAGGTTCCAAGGCTGGCCAACCTCATTGTCTGGAGTATTGCATCAGGCAGAGGTGTACACAGGTATCCCTGGCCATACAGAGTCAGCAAATGTGCACAGCCACTGGTTGGTATCTACTTGGGCATCACTCTGAGGAACTTGGTCTACCAAGAGTCAAGTGCTGGTTACTGTAAATCCTGTCCCCTTTTTCTGTTTCATCCCCAATGGTCAAGCCCTACAGATTACCCCTGAAATACCCATGAAGGAAAACTCGAGTGGGTCTCCTAGGAAGCAACCCACAATGGTGGGAGAGGTGGATGTTCACCTTGGATTCTCTTCTGAGGGAGGAAAAATGATGTCAGTTTGGTTGTTCATCTTACACTTCTAATGTGGTCCTTCTTGGTCTCTGTGGTGTAAAAGTGTGCTTCAGCTTCACCTGTGTTCCCCGACTTTCAAACTGTGTCTTATTTATAGATAGTTGCTATGTGGTCTTCTTCTAAGGGATACTGAAGTCAGGAATGACCTATTTCGCCATTCTGATAACACTGTAATTTTTTACCATGCTATATATGAAACATATCTATCACCTTTATATAAATCAAGGATGTCCTAAAAACCCCACTATATTTTTGCTTAAGCAAGTGAAACAAATTTTATAAACCATATTGAAATAATATATAGAGAACTTATATATATATGTTTATATATCACATATAAGACTACAAAATATGTCCTAAGGCTATAATATAGTATGTGCTTAGTAAGAAAGCTAGTGTTAAACATATTTATCAACAACTTACAACCATTTTCTACAGCAGGAATTATATAATATTGGTAGGCTCTGGTGAAACGGTGACACACTATGATGCCTGATTTCTACTATGACTGGCAGTTTCTTAGAATATAACATGTTTTTAAGAGAAGTGCACAAACAAAAGCCTAAGAAATCAAGTGAGAAATCAAGTACATTAATCTCTTTCTGTTCCATTTCACATTTATTAGTTTCTGTATGATAAAGAGCTAGAATCTTGGTATGATTACGTAGAGCTAGGGTTTCTCTGGGGAACTTGGGCTATCCAAAAAGCTTTGCATGTATATGATCCTTTATATACTGTTTGTATGTGCCCCACCCTCTTGTTCATATGTTAAAACCCCAATACAGTTTTGCTGTATTTGAAGTAAGGGACTAATTCAAGTTAAATGAAGTTACAAGGGTGGAGCCCTAGTTAGACTGGATTAGTGTCCTCATAAAAAGAGGCATCTATTTGCCCTTCACCCCACAGAGCACATCCAGAGAAAAGGTCATCTACAAGCCAGAAAGAGCTCCCACAGAAACTGAATCAGCTGGAAGCTTGATCGTAAACTTTTAGCCTCCAGATATGTGAGAAAACTGTTTTCTGTTTTTAAAGCTACTCAGTTTATGCTATTTTGCTGTGGAAGCCAAAGCAGACTAAACTACACTGTTCAAGCAAAACTAAGTATCAGGACCAAGGCTAGTGCTTAAACACACATCAAACCCTTCTGCCATCTTTAATTTCTATTAATTTATCTGTTTGTAGTTATTTGTAGTAATCCTAATGTTACTAGTGCTAGGCAAATAATATTTTAAATGATCACATTTTAATGTAAGCCTGTTTCTTACTAACATTTATTGAAATGACTTAAATATGCAACATGGTTCCCAAGAGTCCTATTCCCAGGGTAGAATGCCTATCTTTTAGGCATCCATCAATAATTAAGAACATAATACAAAAGTTGTTTCTCTATTTTTCTAGATATAAGGTAAACCAATCTTCAGGTATTTGAATTAGTCTTATTTTCTCTTAAAAGCTATACATTTATCTATAATAAAATCAATATATAATGAAAACACTCTGAAAGAAGTAACCTGTTAGGGATGACAAAAACATAGTAAACTGGAAGTAGTTAAATGTAAAGAACTGTACAAATATGTAAATGTGATTTACTAATTTACCTGTTGAAGCTCCTGTTCTCTTTGCTCATGTCTCATTTCCATCTGTTTGATTTTCTTTTCTAAGACCATGAAATGTTTCATCTCCGGTGTATGATTTTCTTTGGCTTCTCTCAATTCTTCCAAGAGTTTTGTAATCTAAAGTTGAGATATGAAATAAATGGGAAATTATAACAAGGAAATAATTCATTTTTCCCTGGCAATCATTAGAAGTAAGAACATTCACTGCATATTCTTTGTATAAAATTTCTTTAGACCAGAGCCTTCTTGTTAACATCAAAGGTATCTGGAGTTGTTACAGTAATAGCTTTCATTTCTTTGGTCCAGAAAGTAAAGGCTCATCCTAGCTCTGAACTGACCTCACATTCGAAAAGGTTCCAGATGATTGGACCACTTTCTCCCTCCCAGGTATGCAGGCTGGCTGAAGTGCTCAAAATTAAGTTGGGCACTTTCTTTGATGTATTCAAGCCTCGCTACAAAGTATATGTTAATAGTGTGACTACTTTTTGGATTAAATAATATATTTAAAGCACACAGAGAGTTCAATAAATATGAATCCTTTTTTGTCAATTCCCTATAATTCTATTTATAATTCTCTTCTAGTTCTTATCATCTTATAACAATTCATTCCACATGTGAACATACACATATAAAACAGAGATAAGTAAGTGCTGAACTCTTTCTGTGCTGGCTGTGTCTTAGGTTCTAGAGTGCAAAGTCCCTGTCCTCATAGAGATGACAGTCTAGCGCAGTACCTCCTTTTTCATGTCATGGCCCAGAAAAAAAAAAGTAAAATTCTTATGGCACCAGGGAGTGAAATGGAGGTGATATGAGGGATCTCTATATTGGACTTCATAAAACAATTAATAGCACTCTTTATACCATATAATTATGATAACCTGCCAACTGTTATCAAAACGAAAAATAATTAACAAGCAAATGAAAATGGATAAAGTTAACAATCAGTCATGTTTTACAAGGAACCACCTAGTACCTAAAAACACCAATAATACTTAAAAAAAAAAGAACCAATATACTCTTCTGAAGTTAGTTTAAAAAATGTGAAAATATAAGCAAATTAAATCAGTGGCAAATCTAAATAGTTTAAATGTAGGACATCCTGGATACCACCAGTGACCAAATAAATAAACAGACCTTAATGGGGATGACTTACAGAAAGGTTGGGGAGATGCTGTACATACCATGCTGTGGTGATGAGTGGTGAGCAAAAAAGAATGTTGTCTGAAAACAAAATAGTAAAAAAACAAACCCCTGAAAACAAAAAACTACCCCCAAAACAAAACAAGCAATGATTATTGAACTAAGAAAGTTGTCAGAGGCACTGTCATACATGTATTAGTCAAATATCACTTCATCCTCTACGAACATTTTAATGATTAAAAAATGACTGAGTTTATTTTTAGACCACCTTTCCAGTCACCATTATCTTGTGACCACAGGTAACCCATTCTGGGTACACCAGGAAAGTTCTAGTCTAGAGGAAGGAGCAGCTGAGGGAATGACAATTCTAATATGATATGCCGCGGTGGAAAGATGCATGCACAGTAAGGTGGTGAGTGAGGGACTCGTAACCTGAAGGAGAGGTGGCCGCAGGATTCTCAATCGGAGGCAGCTGTGTCTGAACTGAGTCTTAAAGGATACGCAGTAATGAGTTATGGCAGTATGGTAGGCTAGGCGCTATGCTAAGTACTTTACAAATGTTGACTCAGTTCATCTTTTTTATCAGAACTTACATTTGTTTATGCTCTCATTACCCAAACAAAATATAAGCTCCGTGAAAACTTGGATTTTGTCTTTGTTCTCTTCAGTTTTCCTAGGTCCTACAGCTGTGCACAGCAGAGAGTAGGTGCTTAACAATTACCCATGAATAAATCAATGGAGTTACCTTTCAAAGATTAAACATTCATTTGTAAATTACATAAATTCAGAGATTTGGTTCTAGACAAAGAGTAGAGATAACGTTCCTTCATTTGTACCTCTTAAAAAGCACCTTTAAGAGTATAATTAAAGTTAAGTCTTTAAAAAAATTCTTATATTTTAGTGAATTTTTAGTGAATATGTCCATTGGAGGCAACTGGATACATAAGGAAAGATGCATGATCAAAAGTGTTTCCTGCTTTAACACACACACATACACACACCTCAATATCCCTGGACCAAACAACATCCAAAATGTATACTGTCTAAAGTTCTTATCATATCCATTTGCTAAATAATCCAAACACCTCAAAAAATAGAAAGGTGTGAGGTTAAAAAAAATGCTTCCTGCTACTCTAATAGTATAGAAAAACCTGGCAACAACCTCAATGTCCAATGATAGGAGACTGGTAAAAAAGTAAAGTAACTGAGAGCCTTGAACCTGGAGAGGCCCTGAGTCCTATGCTGGTACTTTGGTTATGGCCTGGTAACCTCAGGTTACTTTAGCCACCTGATGAGAGAACCAACTAATTGGAAAAGACCCTGATGCTGGGAAAGAGTGAGGGCAGAGGAAAAGGGGGCAACAAAGGATGAGATGGTTGGATGGCATCACTGACTCAATGGATGTGAGCTTGAGCAAACTCAGGGAGATAGTGAAGGACAGGGAAGCCTGGCATGCTGCAGGTCATGGGGTCACAAACAGTCGGACGTGACTTAGGGACTGAACAACCACCACCACCTCAGGTAAGTTATTTCATTTTTCTTAGCATCAGTTTCTTCATATATAAAATGGGAATAATATTACCCACTCTTTTGGGTTATTGTGAGAACCACACAGAACACTTAACACAGTGCCTAGTATATAGAAAACCCTTAATATACAGTAACTATCATTATTACAATTTTGACTATTATAAAACATAGGTTCAAGTAAATATTTAGCCATACAGTGATCATAAGCCACCCCTGGTACTGTAGATACAGGCTAGGAAATAGCTTCACTTAGGTATGGAAATCAAACCAGAAATCCTACCCAACTGTACTCAGTCAGTAGCATTCCTCTAGCCCCAACTTCAGAGCTCAGGCAGTGGCCCCGCCCAAAAATAGACCCTGAAAGCAAGCCCCACACAGCCAAGGATACAATCAGCAGACACCCAGAAACCCAAGCTGAGCTGACTGGTGAAGAACCATCTCTGCCAAAGCAAACCTGACTCAAATGCACAGATAATCAATGCGGGAATCAAGGATCACAAAAAAATCAGGGTAAATATGACACCATCAAAGGAACCTAAAAAGGTCCAATAAGTGACTTGAATTATGTTGAAAAAAATTGAAATTATTCAGTTTTTTCTTATGGCTCTATGAAACTGCTTTAAAAAACAAGCAGTCAAAAAACAGAATTCACCACTTTTGATATCATACACAGTGTGCTTTCACTCGAGGCCATGGTGTAGTAAGCGACAGAAACACATTTCTTAAACAACCCAAGAAACCAGTCAATATACAAAACAACTATTTTCAAGCACTGGCTAATAGCACTGCAGGACTGTAATTCATGAGAGAAGGGAAACAAACAAGATGAGCTCTATGGCGACCTAGTGTGTTGGCTGGAGGCAATTTTGGAATCACTAGAAACAGTAACCTGAATAATTCCTGGAGCTTATACAGGCTAGGAACAGTTCATAGTCCCACTGGCCTGAGATGAAATGATTCATAACACACAGGACATCAGAGAGGACCTTTAGAGGGTTATCAGTGGTGGGAATAAATAAGCCCTGTTAAAACATCTATTATAAGTACAGTCCGTATCAAAAGGCTGATTGTCATTAGCTTTATTCAAGGAATGAAGTGATTTCCTTAGTCTTCTAGTTAAACAGGGTTGGAAATCATGTGTTTTAGCTTTCCTATTTTCAAAATATTTAGCTATTCCCAAACTAAAAGAACACAGTAACTTGACCAAAATGGATCTTCCTCTTCATCTGGCAAACATGAACACGTATTTCCTTTTACTGCTTTCCTAAAAATTTTACTTAAGGTCTGTGAGGTTCTGTAAGTTTATTACTTATACAACAAAGCTTATGTATATTTTTGACAGTGAAAAGTATGCACAGTGTTCAACTACTGTCTTTCAACTCCTAGAACAAGATGTTTAAGTGCACAGTTGTGTGACTGCGGAGTATTTTACATTAATCTTTCCATGATGCAATTTGGTTGTATGTTTTACTTTTATCATGTGATTTAATAAGCCCTTGAATTAAAAAAAAAAAATGTATAAGTTTCAAAGAATAGAACGCACAGTTTATTTGATTTTTCATACTTTCTAGAATCAAAAGGATCTCAGAGTAATCAAAATGTTGAGTTTCCAGAAAGATCTATTTCCTGTAATGGTATTGTTTTTGATGATCTGGCAATAATGTCATAATAATTTACTTACCTTTTTCTTAACTAAATTAAATAATCTTACTACTTATTGCAGAAATGGCCTTAACTATACAATTTTACCTCCTGAAAAATCAAAACAACCAAACCAAACCTGCCCCATTTCCCCACTCCCCAGAAAATCTTAACGAATACAAACATAAATAATTTAATTGATATTTGAGCTTCATCTGGGGAAATATTAATATTTTCTTGACATGATAGACATTTCTGAGTTATCTCCATTTGTACATTTAACTTAAAAAATTATGCAGGACTATATGATTGAAATGGCTAAGAAGCTTATGTTAGCCCAACATTTTGGTTATTTCTTACCTCTTTCTGTAGGATTTCTTCTCGAACTTGAGAAACTACCAGAGACTCCTGTTTACTCTGCAGCTCGTTGACTTGATTTTGAAAATGTTTTATAAGTACCTAGGAAATTATGTTAGCAGTACTGAGTTAGCCAAGTTTTTCCATGAACATTTGAAAAATACAGGAAAATGAACTAATGACCTTTGTATGTATTAAAAAAATTAAAAGGATCCTATTTTAAAATTGCCTGAATCTAACAATAATGTTTTTACATATAAGAAAATTTACAATAATTTCATATCTCATATCTTGTCCATGCTCAAACTTCTACAACTGATGGATTTCTTTTTAATTAAGATGCTGTTAAATTATTATGGGTGGGAGAGGTGGTCATGAAAGAATTAATTCTTAAAGTTCCCCCCTTTACCCAGTTTGGTTTTTAAAATTAAAACATACAAAAAAGATGAAGAGCACATAGAACATTCATATATTCTTCAACTTGAATTACTCACTGCTAATGTTTTGCCATATTTTTTTTCTTTTTTCTTAGATACCTTATTTGAAAGTAAGTTGAAAGTTCTTTTTTAATGATTTTTTTTCAACTTGCAAAAGCCACAGAAGACAGGCCACATAGTTGACATTGGTAAATACTACAAGTTGACATTTATACTATTCAAGGATGACACACTTGAGGAAATGCAGATGAACTGTCAACATGCCCTGTCATAATTCTCAGATGACTATGCTTCATACTGACTAGAATTATGTACATGTCTGTTCATCAGTTTATCCCCCGTGCCTGAATGGCTAGGAAACAATATTTAATGAAAAACAGGAAAGAAGAGTGACTTGTCAGTTTGGACTTGGGGTGAAGGGAGATGGTTCAATGCAGGTTCAAGTGCTAAGGTCCTAATCACATTCAATTTATCCCTGAACCACCTATTACAACCTACTTAGGAGAAGGACTATTTGAGAAATATAGGGACAAAATTGCAAAAACACTTATTTAGATGTATAACAGTAAAGTTGAATAGTTAAACACATGTATGGTAAGGGTGTCAACTCCTATTAAAAAAAAAAAAGCAACGATAATTTCTCATTTCTATCACCAACCTCAAGCAGTGAAGTTAAGTACTTCCAGATACTTTCGCAACGATCTTGAAAAAAAAAAAAAATCACATTACAGTCAAAGTTTATTAAAGTCACCTACCTCCTGAGTTGCTATTTTACGACTTAGTTCAGCTACTTTGGAAGAAGAATTTTCAACTGCATTTTGGCAAAGGAGTTTCTCTATTTCCCTCTGATGAGATGCTTTGAGAGATGTGATGTGTGCTACAGTTTCTTCCTTGAACCTTTAGAGCAAATGAAAGAAAACCACACATAAAAGTGGTTCTTCAACCTCTAACTCAGTTAGCCTATCAATAGTATAAGAAGCCTGGAGATTAAAGTAAAGCAAACGGAGAGAAGGCACCAGTATCTACTGTGCTGTGCTCAGTGCTTTAGACATTACTGCCTAGGAATTCTTACAGCCACTCCATGAGCTTGCTCTTACTTACTCAATTTTATAAAGGCAAACTTGAGTGTAGGAAAGAGTGGTACGTCTGGGGTCCTAGGCCAGTAAATTGTAGAGCTGGGGTCTGAGCCCAGCAGAGCTGGACACCACCACCAGCCTAGGACACTCCGAGAGAAACAAAGGCTCTAAACGTTGTCTGGATTTAAGGCAAAGAGCTTGTTATTTTACCTTTTAAGATAAACTCAGATTTATTGCCCCAATTCTTTAGATTCTCAAATGCTTTGTCTCTAGGCAACTCTCACCAGTTTTCGGCCCATGCATAACTTCAGGGCTAGGTCCAGGTTGTGCGAATAAAATGATCTTTATTGTAATTCTTAGGACATAAGGTAGTCTGAACCTAATTGGACATTAATTACTGAACCTAATTAAATGTGAGAGACTGCTCATTTGTCTCTGTGACAAAATTTATGCATTTAGCGGCAGTTCAGTAAATGGTAAAGTTATGACTAAAAAGCGGGACATTTCTTACAGATAAACATTTCCTCTCTTATTGGAAAAATTATTAAAAAATGACACAATTTTATTGAAAGCAGATAATTTAGCAGTCACTGTTGATACTTATTAATACGGCAAGTCCCAAACTATAAACAAACATATCAGTTGCTTATTTGACTATATGAATACTTCTTCACTGAAACAGTGTTATTAGGGTCCTAGGATAAGCATAAAAGTCTAAAGTACCCATGATATAACTGAACTATAGTAAAAAAAAAAAAAACAGCCAAAAGAAGAAAGGTTACTTTTCACGTCTCCGGTTCAGAGCTGTCTGAGAAACAGACTAACAACACTAAAAAATTATAAATTATGTCTAGGAAAATTTATAGGAAAACCTGAATTTTAAATTATTTTTGGAGATGTCACTGCTAACAAAGGTCCAGACAGTCAAAGCTATGGTTTTTCCAGTAGTACTGTATAGATGTGAGAGTTGAACCATAAAGAAGGCTGAGCGCCGAAGAACTGATGCTTTCAAACTGTTGTGTTGGAGAAGACTCTTCAGAATCTCTTGGACAGCAAGGAAATCAAACCAGTCAATCCTAAAAGAAATCAACCCTGAATAGTCATTGGAAGGACTGATGCTGAAGCTCCAATACTTTGGCCACCTGATGTGAAGAGCTGACTCATTAGAAAAGATCCTGATATTGGGAAAGATGGAAGGCAGGAAGAGAAGGAGATGACAGAGGATGAGATGGCTGGATGGCATCACCGACTCAATGGACATGAATCTGAGCAAACTCCAGGAGATAGTGAAGGACAGGGAAGCCTGGTGTGCTGCAGTCCATGGGGTCGCAAAGAGTCAGACGTGACTGAATGACTAAACAACACGATTCTTTTCAACTGGCTTCATTACTACTATCGTGTTCAGGACAAAGAATCAAGGTTTCAATTTGGAAGTGATACAACTGCCATGATGGCTCAATCAGATGTGGCTGCCTATCAATCAATAAGCATTTGTTAGGTGCTTCTTCTGCTTATTCTCCCTGTACTCTGCCAGGTCCTCTCTCTTCCTTCATTCAGGCACTCACTACTCATTCTGATGCTTCCAACTCTGGGTTTCTTAATTTAGTCAAGTGTGTGTGTGTGTGTTCAGTCGTGTCCAACTCTTTGCAACCCCATGGATTATAGCCCGCCAGGCTCCTCTGTCCGTGGGATTTCCCAGGCAAGAACACTGGAGTCGGCTGCCGTTCCCTTCTCCAGGGCCATTTCCCAACCCAGGGATCGAACCTGTGTCTCCTGGAGTGGCAGATGAATTCTTTTACTATTGAGCCATCTGGGAAGCCCTAGTCAAGTGTATTGAAATTCTAATCTCTGAAGGGCATAATGTTATATATTCTCAGTATGTTATATAACTTCATAATTAATCGGTTGCTTCACAAACATTAAACTACACATGTTTAAACACTCTAAACCTTACGTTGAACTTCATATTCAGACCTATTATTGCCTACAAGTTGCAAAATAAGTATAATCTTACATCAGTTCTCATGAAGCTGTAAGGTGGTGTATGACAGTGCTTTCTTGGTACCTAAGTTATACTGGAGTTGGAGGTGGGAGTGGGAAATTTCTAAGAAGCTCTGGGTAATATTTTTCCTAGAAAATGAAACACGAATGAGCAAAAGGCAGGGAAGAAACCTGGCAAGTAACACAACTCTGATAGAGCAGGGTTACAATGGTGATGGGATTTGAGATGCCAGGGATAGAAATTTAGTCTTGATGTTTGAAGAAAGTTGGGAGTCACTGGAGAACAGTGATTCAGACATAGGAGTACTAAAGAATATTAATGATTTTTAAGCAAGATGATCAGGGGAGACAGAAACTGAAATCAGGGAGATCAGGGTGGGCCAACTGCCTAGTAAACCAAGAGGGCCACACTAACAAAAGGAGGAAGAAAGCAAAATAAGTACTTATAAGGAAGCACCCCACAGACTGTCAACCCAAGGAATAAAGGTGGTAAAGCTGGGCCTGGAAATTGAAAAAGTATGGCCACAGACAGTGACAGGGATGCTGGAAGGAGGGATTACTTTACATGTAAAAAAGAGGGGAAAAAAATTGAAATACTACTGATTCCAAGAGGAACAATCCAACAAATTTTCAGATTTAACATCTGAACTCAGGGAAGAAAATAAGACTTGAAAAGTAAAATCTAGGAGTCAGGTTCATAGAAGCCATAAAGAATGGATGAGTTTAGCAAAGAAAAAGGAGCAGAGAACAGACAGTCAAAAGCCAAACACTTTGTAACAAAGTCAGATTTTTGAGGCAGGAGAATGAAAAGGAATCAGGAGTCACTTAAAAGCAGCAGAAAAGGAGCTTTATTGAGAGCTGGCACATCATGGAGATTAAGGGAGGAAACCCTCTCAGGAAAGGCAGTGTAGTCAACACTGTCTCCACAGTGTCAATGGAGAAAACTCCACTGACTGAGAAACGTCGTTCTCCAGAGACCAGCGTCAACAGTGTGAGGATGAGACCACGCTTAGAGGAAGTCAGGGGGAAATACAAGGAGAGGCGACCTGTGGGAAATCTGGTCCTGAAAGGCAGAAAGAGGACCAGAACTTGGTTTGATTGGGTGAAAAAGATGTAAGTCTCAGAGGAGAGAGACAGGAGATGGTTCTTGGAGATTTTGGGAAAGAAAGGGATTAAGTACAGAAGTTCTACAAGGCATGAACAGATGTGATCACAAGATTAATTTGAAGAGTTATTTTGGAAAAGAGCACCGTTTCCTCTTAGGATATCAACTGGTTTTAACAAGAGCTGTTTTCTGACAGCCATCTGCCTACCACAACCATAAATTTGTAGAGATGAGTCAGCTCACTAACACCATTTGGATATGTGCAGAGAAACAAGACTGGGCAGGAAGGACGGGGTTCACATGAAGCTCCCAGTTCATCAGATTCTCGGCTTGCAACAGGTAGGAGATCCAACCCTCAAACAGATCTACGCTTAGCCATGTTATACAGCTTCTTAAAATTTGGTTTGTGAATTTGGTCCAGGGGGCTTCCTTGGTGGCTCAGATGGTAAGGAATCTGCCTGCAATGCAGGAGAACCAGGTTCAATCCATGGGGTCGGGGAAGATCTTCTGGAGAAGGAAATCCCATGTTATACAGGTTCTTAAATTTTGGTTTGTGAATTTAGTTCAGGGTCAAACTAATTACCCAGGGGAAATACATCTTAAGATTTAAAAATTTTTCTTTCTATGTCTCTACATACTGACAAATTCACTTATTTTTACCTTTTCATAGTGTTTTCAAATTGACTCACTGCAGCTTCAGATTGCATCTTCAGCTCATTCCCCTCCACAGTTAATCTCGCCACTTCATTTTTCAATCTGCAGTTTTCTTGTAAAACCTCTGAAACGTGGGAATCAGTAAAAGTATGTGGTTGGTAAAGCTTGCCCTCCAGGGTTCCGGAGGAGTCAGCATTTCCTTTGCCAGGGTGCAGACCCTCTTTCTTCACCCTTTTGGCAGTCATCTCCTCTCGAGCCTTACAGTGCTGGTTAGAGAGCATCTTTCTCCTCTCCTTCTGAAGCCGCTCCACAGTTTTGGAAAGGTCCTGTATCTCTCTCCCCTTAGCAGCCAGCTCCTCATTGAGCCTGACAAGTTTAGCTTTAGAGTGAGCCTGTTCCACCTGGAACTCTATGGACTGGAAATCTTTATCATCCTTCTCAGTCTTCTTGAGTTCCAATTCAGCATTCTGATGTTTAAGAACATCTATTTCAGCTTCAAGGTTTCTTACAGTGATTTGATGGGCTTCCTTAACATCATCCAGTTCCTTCTCCAGTGCTTTAGCCCTTGAGGAGTTGTCCTGTTGGTTTTGGGCTGCCTCCTTCAATTTGCAAGCAAGTAACTGCTCCTGTTCATCCAGTCTCTGCTCATACTGAATCTGCAGAAAAGAATCCATGCAACAACAGACCACTGCTAAATGCTTCATTAGTTACCAAAGCCCTGAACTCTCCCAGGCCCTGCCTTTTCCTTCATTCAGGGACCCACCATATATTCTGATGCCTCCAAGTCCATGCTCCTTGAGTCAGTCAAATGTGTTAAGTCCTGATCTTTGATGGGGATCCCATTACATATTCTCAATATATGTTATATAATTTCATAATGCTGTATGTTGTTTCATAACATTAAATTACACATTTTTGTATATTAAAACTTATTTTAAGTCTCACCATTACTGTGTACCCTTCTCTATGCAAACTGACAAACTATTCTCCTTGAGGATAAATAGGGAAAGCAGTTGGGGATACTGAGGTCTATAAGAAATAGCACATTTTCAACGTCTTAACATCAATTTAGAAATTTCACCGAAGTTAGACTAGAAATTGCATACTGGAGCTAAGATTAACAAAAATAACCTAACAGTCCAGGCCAAGGAGGGAGGCATGATAAGAGTTTTGTTCATTCATTCAATGAATATTTACTGAGCTACAACTGCCGGCACTGCATCAGACCCTACAGATAAATTCAGTTTCTGCTTTCCAACAGTTCACAGCCTGGTGAGGAGAGTGACACAGCGAGTTTCAATGTTCATTCAATGTGGTAATGGGCCTATGAACACACGGCAGAGAGGATGAGGTACCCAAGTGTGTCTGGAGGCCTTGAGGGAAGGGGAGAAGATCGCAGAGAGAGAGCACATTCAAGTTCAGCCTTGAGGGATGTGTGTAAATTTGGGGGTAAGTGGAAACAGGGCTATTTCAGAAGCAGGAAGAGCACATGCGAAGGTAACTGAACACTTGATGTGCACTGGGAATCAGAAATGAAAGGAAGAAGTGGCCAAAAATGAGCAGGGGCAAAAGTGGGATGAGATAGGGACTGGAAAAGGGAAAAAGTTGGGAAAATTTAGACAGATCAAAAGGGAGGGGTTGGAATTCATTCCTCTATTTGGTCTCTGCACCGCTCCCCGCTGCCCCATCCCAAGACATACTCTTCTGTCTCATTCTAAAAAGCTCTCAGCTCCCATGGCACACCTCAGAGCCCCACCTCCATGGCTAACCTGGCACTTACCTTCATTTTCTGAAACTGCTGTTCCATGGTACGAAGGCTTTTCTTTGCTTCTTCATCTCTGCCCTCCAGATCAGCTTCTAGTTTTTTTATCCTTTTTTCCATAAACTCCACTGTATTTCTATCTGTTATATCACCAGCTGCTGATGCAGCCAGTATTAAGGCTGGCAAAGAATTGGGGTATCGTCTCTTTAGAATTCCTTCCATTTCCTTAACCTAGTGAAATATTGTAGTGTGCATTTAAAGTCACATATATATTAAAATTAAGCAGTTTAATGTACACATTTAGATTATATTAGCCATGTTTACATTTCAAAGTGATGTTTATATCACATCTCAAGACAAATCAAATGTACAGTAGCACAAATTTCAAATTCTCTAATCTAGATTATCTGATTAAAAAACACTAGGGTATACTAATTTAGTTTAACTGATTAATTTACAGAAACCCTCTTATATTTATTTGAAATCAATCCTGTGTCTCCCTATTATACTCCTCAATCTAAATCTCTGCCTCACTGGTAAAACAGGAAGAAAACAATACTGATTTCACGGTGTTCATGCAATTAAGTGAGGATCAGATGACATTTATCTCAGTGAAGTGATTAGCAGAGTGGCCAGCGTGTGATGAGGGCCTGAGAATGGTTTTATTATGCTGGTCTCAAAAATCACCTTTCCTAAGGCAAAATGGATGGCTCAAAATCCTGTTTCTAGACTATTAGTCCTAGTAGGTACTTAAAGGTAACACCATTTGCAAAGTTAACAGCAAACATTTCCATACCTGAAGACTGCTTCCACATTCATAAATGTACACAGATATGTACATAAATGTACACAGATGTCAAGTGGAATATACCCAGATATAAATACTGATTAATTTCATCTGCAAAATTTTCAGTTTTCCTTTCTCTGGTATTAAAAATCTAGGTTAGATGTAAGCATATAAAGGTATACATATATACATACATTCTATGTATATTAAAAAGAGACCATATTTGGCAGAAAACAACAAAATTTTCACTCTTATACGTTTGGTTCCACAGTATTCTCTTAAAATTAAGTCATCTAGTGCAAAAGTGGTTCCTTTGGTCTTTTCTCGCAATTCTAGATGGCTTCTTCTACATGAGCTAATCTAAGTCTTAAGCACTGGGAGAAAAAAAAATCAAACAATCCTAGACCACAGTTATTTCAGAATATTTCTAGCTCTTCAAACCACCTCTTTCCTCTTCTTTTTGTAGCCACTGAACCAAACTACCAAATCATACCTTTTAATCTAACAGGTCCTGTAAAACTAACAAAGTTCATTTTTTGCCCAGTTTTCTTTCTTCTTCTAAAATGGGGATAATATTCAGCCCAGCAATGACCTCACAGTTTCAGGTTTGTGATGGAATAATAGCTGTACATCTAAGTGTCACAACTACAGCATCATGTGCCCTTATGAACAGGGCTGGAAATTCTAATTTTGTTTTAGTATTTAATTATGAATACAAACACTACATTACAGAAGGTTTTAAAAACATAAGGAAAAAGTTAATTAGTATTCCTGCTTACAAAATAACTACTTCAATGGAAAAAAAAAAACTTTATCCTAGTAAGCATCACTATACAGTTTTTGAAAAAAGTCTCCCAGCCACACTGACCGTGACATGAGTATTTCTAAGTCTAAACAGTGACAGAGGAGCCTGGCGGACTACAGTCCACAGCGTTGCAAAGAGTTGGACATGATTGAGTGTGCACACACACAAGCAGTGTGAGCAAGAGCTCAAAATTGTGGTCAGCTCTCTGGGAGGCTGGACGTTCGGTTTCCAGAGCGTCCCACAAGACTTCCCAAGCACTACTAACACGCTCCCAACTGGAGGGTCTCCTACCCTGTCCTCCTCTCTCCCCTATCCTTCTTCAGGAGAAAGGATCCTAGCTCTACACCCAGAGTGTCAAAGTTCTGTTTCTTTCTTTTTGGATGTCAAATAGAGTTGGGATGCAATGGCACCTCACTCCAGTACTCTTGCCTGGAAAATCCCATGGACAGAGAAGCCTGGTAGGCTACAGTCCATGGGGTTGCTAAGAGTCGGACACGACTGAGCAACTTCACTTCTACTTTTCCCTTTCATGCACTGGAGAAGGAAATGGCAACCCACTCCAGTATTCTTGTCTGGAGAATCCCAGGGACAGCGGAGCCTGGTGGGCTGCCGTCTATGGGGTCGCACAGAGTCGGACACAACTGAAGCGACTTAGCCGAGAGTTGGGATGCAAACAACCTTTCATCAGTAGGTCTACTACCTAATGAGACACATGACTCTAAAAATTTTGTTCATAGAACCGCAGATTATATAAAATGATTTTGTTTCCTGCTTTTTATTGTTACTTTGAATACTGTATTCAAAGTTGAAAGCAGAGGCAGTTCTATATGAAAATGAATGAATAACACCAAAAGCTTGCAAGTTGACTAAATCGTATAGGAGCTTCTAAAACAAACAAACAAAAATGCACTGTATATTAAAATATCTTAACAAAAATTTACCCTGAACACATACCTGTCGCTCTAGATCCTGAATTTTTTTGGTATCAGCTGCTTTTTCTTTTAAACGTATCTTCTGCTGGATGGATGGATTTCCAGATTCAGCTTTCAGCTTCTCAACCTACCAATAAGTATAGACCATGTTAAGAAACATACACTTGAAACACAGCAGAGAGACCTCGAGAGGGAAGCACGATGGGAGTTCATCTTAGGGCACTGTGCTGGAGACACAGAGCGCAAACAAGATGAGCCAGACCCCTGCTTTCACGGGGCTCATGTCCTAATGGAAGAGAGCTCTGATGCGCTAATGAAGTAAATGAGGAACTTCTGAGCATGACAAGTACTACAAAGAAAATAAAGAGCAAGAATGAGAAAGAAAGAGTCAGAGGAGGGCAGGACTGGTAGCTACATTAGATAAAGAGGTCAGGAAGATCTTTCTGGGGAGTAGAAATCAGAGCTGAAACAAATGAAGAGTGAGACATGGGAAGAATGCAGGCCAGGCCACTTCAGGCCAAAGTGACAAGTGGACTGGGCTCAGCATGCTCAGAACCAGAGGGAGGTCTGCTGTGGCTGGAGAAGAGTGACTGGTGAAGGGCAGTACAGACAGGGCTGGAGAGGCAGGGTGCATTCAGACCACGTGGGGACCTCACAGGCTGTGGTAAGGAGCTTGGATTTACAATCATGCCTTGGTTACGGGAGGGGGTGGGCTGGGCACTAGTTCCCAATCCCCAGAGATACTAAGATCCAAGGATGCTCAAGCCCCTTGTATAAAATGGTGTAGAATTTGCATGTAACTCCTGTATACTTTAAGTCATCTCTACATTGGGCTTCCCTGGTGGCTCAGATAATAAAGAATTTGCTCACAATGCAGGAGACTCGGGCTCAATCCCTGGGTCGGGAAGGTCCTTTGGAGAAGGAAATGGCAAACTCCAGTATTCTTCCCTGGAGAATTCCATGGACAGAGGAGCCTGGCGGGCCACATACAGTCCATGGGGTCGTAAAGAGTCAGACATGACTGAGCAACTTTCACTTTTTTCCTGTATACTTTAAATCATCTCTAGATTATTTACAATACCTAACACAATGTAAACACTATGAAACTAGTTGCCATTGCACAGCAAATTCTGCTTTCTGACATTCTGTTTTTTCTAATATTTTTAGTCCACAGTTGGTTGAATCTGCTGGATAGGGAACTTGTGGATACAGAGGGCTGCCTGTATTCTCAGTTTAATCTAAAATAGACTACACAAATAAACACAAACCGAAGTCAACCCGACCACTGTAATTAACAGAATTTCAAGTATATTGATTCAATAACACAAGCCTACGACAGAGTGTTGAGGATAACAGGGTTCATCTACAGAAATACATTCTGAAATGATCTGTTACCTCAAGTTTCAGCTTCTCAATTTCTTCATTTGCTTCTTTAAGCCGAACTGCATCTTTATCTAGAAGTTCCTGATTTTCAGCATACCACTGTAATCTTTTTTGCAGACGACTGATTTCCTGTTTATGGGTTTCTTCTATAATTTTTATTTCATATAATTTTTCACCTATAAGATCAAGTAATTCAATAACTCGATTATAATTTTTCAAAATGTGGAAATAAACTAAATTAAAAGATTTTAAATGAAAACCAATGCCTCTCTAATGAAAGCATTATTAAGAAAGAGGCAAACAAACTTTTTTTGTAAGGCTGTGTCCACTTTAGTGTATTAGTGAAGGAAGATGAAGACTGTGCTCATAGTCTAACATCATCAAACTTGTAGCAAAGTTGGCATCTAGAAATTCTTGGTTAATAGTTTTTCCAATGACTTCCATTATAAAAGTAAAATCGTTTCTATGAAAATAAATGTTGGATTCAACAGATTGGGCCTTTCCATTCCTTTACCTATGAATCTGTCAGGACCCAGCTCAAATGCCCCTCTTCTCTGAAATCCTCATTAGTATCCTCATGTTCATTTCTAATTTTTTTAATATTAAACTTTTCCGCTTTCTTATTTTACTCCTCTTTGTTTTCCCTGGTGAGGTATACCGTATCCATCTTTGTGTTTTCTACAACATAGTACAATGTTATTTGTTCATTTGGCAAATACTTGAGAGCATATGTTTCAGACTCAGAGATAAAAAGAGGGACTATACCTTGAAAAGTCATAGTCTACCTGAGATGAACTAAGTATGTGATGCCACAAATTCAAATACATGATTTTCTTTGATCTTGTAATCACTGATGCTAAAACCAATCAAATGCACATACCTATTAATAACTAATATTTTAAAAGCTTCTAAAATTATAATACACTTCAAGGAATAGCATTTTGATTATACTATCCAACTGCTATTACTTAACTCAAGATGAGAACAGTTAAGAGTATAAAGGTAAACCGTTTCAGCTCAGACTTTTACCTGTAGCATAAACAATCTGGTCTTTGGCTTGGTCTCTCTCTCTCTTCACTTTTTCCAAGTCTACTTCAAGAGCTTGTTTGTCCTGCTTCAGTCTTTTGATGTCTTCCAACAAACTGTTCTTTTCTTTCTTGATAGTCATAAAAATACAAAAGCAAATTATTTCCAACCACAATCAATTGTAGAATAGTGTCTCTTTTACCCAATTCATCATAAAGACTGCTAATTATTTTTCTTAAATTTCAGCTTGATTTTATCACCATTCCCCTTCCAGTGATATAAGCTCCCCAGAGCCTTCAAGAATCAGTTCTCATCACTTAACACAGCTTCCAGGCCCTTTCCAATCTCTTTTCTTACTGCTCCTGGGTTTCTCCACCCTCCTAATCAGGCTGCCTCTTCCACCCTCAGCACCTACAATCTGTTCTCCCAGGAGCCAGAGGAATTGTCTTCAGGAGTCAGTTAATATCACTCCTTGGTCTGAAACTCTCTGGTGGCTCCCACCTCTTTTAGGGGAAACCTATAGCTCTTACCATGACCTTCAGTGTCACAGAACCCAGCCTTGCCCACTCAGACGCATGGCCTGCACATCTTCCCCTCCCACTGCACGCCCACAGAGACCTCCTAGCTGTTCTGTGAACCCGCCCAGCACGTTCCTGTCCCAAGGTATTGGCACTTAGTGTTCCCTCTGCCCTCAGCCAAGTGGCTCGCTCCTTCACTTTATCAGGATTTCTGCTCAAATGAGGCCCCAGGAAGGCCTTGTCTGGTCACTCTAAACTAGCAACCCCCACCCTGGTCCCCAGGTGTATGGCTTTTCTTTCTTGTCACACACTCATCACCACTTGACATATTACATATTTAATTGAAAGCAGAACTTTACTTTTCTCATCCTTGTATCACAAAGGCAAAAACTATGCTTGACACAACAAGTTAAATTCTCAATGTGCTGTACATGCCATACTCAACAGCCCTTACTCCTAGCCTTGACAGAGTCATATTTACCTTTCAAAGTGTAGTTCAAATGAGGCTCTTCCTGATAAACCCCACCCCTGCATTCCCACAAACTTCCAGTGTACCTGGAAGTACAGCATATATTCAGTTCAGTTCAGTCGCTCAGTCCTGTCCGACTCTTTGCGACCCCATGAACCGCAGCACTCCAGGCCTCCCTGTCCATCACCAACTCCTGGAGTTTACCCAAACTCATGTCCATCGAGTCGGTGATGCCATCTAAATATCTCATCCTCTGTTTTCCCCTTCTCCTCCTGCCTTCAATCTTTCCCAACATCAGGGTCTTTTCCAATGAGTCAGCTGTTTGCATCAGGTGGCCAAAGTATTGCAGTTTCAGCTTCAACATCAGTCCTTCCAATGAACACCTAGGACTGATTTCCTTTAGGATGGGCTGGTTGGATCTCCTTGCAGTCCAAGGGACTCTCAAGAGTCTTCTCCAACACCACAGTTCAAAAGCATCAATTCTTCAGCACTCATCTTTCTTTATAGTCCAACTCTCACATCCATACATGACTACTGGAAAAAACCATAGCCTTGACTAGACAGACCTCTGTTGGCAAAGTAATGTCTCTGCTTTTTAATATGCTGTCTAGGTTGGTCATAACTTTCCTTCCAAGGAGTAAGTGTCTTTTAATTTCATGGCTGCAATCACCATCTGCAGTGATTTTGGAGCCCCCAAAAATAAAGTCTGACACTGTTTCCCCATCTATTTGCCATGAAGTAATGTTTCATATGACACTGATTTGTATCACCTGCCTTTTCTCTTTATTAGGCTGAAAGCTCTTTGGGGATATCAAGACTGATTTTACTATTTGTTTACTTTATGGCACTAAGCACATGGCAGGTACTCAGTAAGTGCACACTCAACTCAACTGATAACTGCTGAAGAAACTCCTATATTCAAGGTGGTACACTTGGTATAGTTCAATATCTCAAGGAAAATTCTTAGAAACTTTGTATTACACTACCTTACAATTTAAAATCCAGTCTTATGAAGAAAAGAAATCCACCCCTAAGGCCTTGTATTAATATAACTGTGGTTTTAGCAGCATCATTTCACTGTTTAATCTTTTGTGTGATCTTCTGTGGATGTCTAGAGAAGGAAATGGCACCCCATTCCATTACTCTTGCCTGGAAAATCCCATGGATGGAGAAGCCAGGTAGCCAACAGTCCATGGAGTCGCACAGAGTCAGACATGACTGAGCGACTTTACTTCCACTTTTCGCTTTCATGCATTGGAGAAGGAAATGACAACCCACTCCAGTGTTCTTGCCTGGAGAATCCCAGGGACGGCGGAGCCTGGTGGGCTGCCGTCTATGGTGTCGCACAGAGTCGGACACGACTGAAGCGACTTAGCAGCAGCAGCAGCAGCTGTGGATGTCTTTTCAGGAGAGCGCTGAGTTTCTTCAAGAATTTACTGTGCAGACACTCGGAGGCCTCTGCCTATCTCTCTGACCCTCTTTTCTATCATTCTTGTCCTTACTCACCCACTCGTGCCTCAGAGGCTTCCGAGGCACCATGTCCCCCTGTCTGGAAGGCTCGGTCTTTGCACAGTGAGTGGCTGCTCCTCCTCAGCTACTGACGCAGACACCACTTTCTCAGGAGCGCCTCCTCGCTTGCTCACCCACACTGCTGAGAGCTGCCTAACCCCTGCCCTGCCTACCACTAGTCTCTGTTCTTGTTTTTCTCAAAGAATTTAACCCCCATGTGCACCTATTTCTTGTTCACTTATTATCTGTCTTCCTTTGGTTGAATACATGCTCCCAGTGAGCAAGGTACAGGCCTGTCTTGTTTACCTGCCATTTTTCCACAGCCAAGAAGAGTTCCTAAGTGACTACTGAGCTGCAGTCAGCCTCATCCTCCTCCTCATCATGGGAAACTAGAAGCAAAGGGCTCAAGATCTTTGCTTTCAGTATGTGCCCATCCATAGTTTACAAAGAACCGGCTCACATTTTACGACTACACTAATGGCTATTAATTTTTAAGTAGGTTTGACATGAACATTATACTACAGATTAATCCCAGATGAATTTTTTCTCTAAAACTATTTAAACCCAGAAAACCAGAGTGAATGAAAATAAACATATAATGGCATTCCACCTTAGGGTATTTGCACAAATAACCACATCCCAAAATAACTTTTATCTTCAACTAACACTTATTTTTTTAAGGTGTTCCTGCTTTTGGTACTTTCACCATGATGGGCTTGGATGTAGATTTTTACTTATGTATCCTGAGCAGGACTCACTATATTTCCTGAATTTAAGAATTCATCTTTTATAATTTCTAGAAAATTCTTGGCCATTGCTTTATAAAAATATTTAATTACATCCTATAGCATCTCCTATTTCTGTTATTTTCTATTTCTCTATTTTGTGTGCTTCACTCTAAGTTTTCTTAGGTCTATCTTCCATTTGACTAATTTCTTCTTAGTTACATCTGATCATCTATTTAACTTTTCTACTTATTCTCTTTATTTTTCTCTGAATTTCCCTGGTCTGTTTTGTTTCTTCCTCACATTGAATTTCTCACTTATTCTGTATATTTAACCATTTTAAATCTATTTAATTTATAGTCTACTCAATAATTCTACTGGGGTTTTAATCCTGTTTATTAAGTCACCCCATGCCTGCTCATGTTGGGCCGTTTCCCTGGATTTTGTAGTTTTGCATTGCAAGTGTACTGTCAACATGATTAAATCTGTAGGAATACTATGTGAACTGGGTTAAGAGTGGACACCCTTAACAGTGTTTTGCACATGTTTCTTCTAGACATACTTAAGATGACTGCTGACTGAGGATCACATTTTATGGTTTTTTTTTCAAGATTGAGCATGACCCACCCTTGAAAGTGAAAGTCGCCTAGTTGTGTCCAATTCTTTGTGACCCCATGGACTGTATAGTCCATGGAATTCTCCAGGCCAGAATACTGGAGTGGGTAGCCTTTCCCTTTTCCTGGCGATATTCCCAACCCAGGGATAGAACCTTGGTCTCCCACATTGCAGGCAGATTCTTTACCAGCTGAGCCACAAGGGAAGCCCAAGAATACTGGAGTGGGTAGCCTATCCCTTCTCCAGCGGATCTTCCCGACCCAGGAATCGAACTGGGATCTCCTCCATTGCAGGCGGATTCTTTACCAACTGAGCTATGAGGGAAGCCCAACCCATCCTTGAAGGTAGTGTCGATTCAAATACTAAAACACAAATGAAAGGAGAAGGGATGACAGCTATACTGGATAATCAATAAAGCACTGAGAAGATGAGATCTTTTCCTCCTCTCTTTCTATAGATACCAAGTTGAGAGAGAGAAGTTTTCTTGACATTTCAGTCCCGTCTGAAAGTGGGTGGATTTTTTCCTAAAACACTGTTTTTTACTGAAGGATGTGGCCCTGTGAAGTCCTGGGGTCCTATCTCCACTTTGTTGTTCAAGCTCAAGGCTCATGGTTACTGAGCTGACAGCCTAGGAGCAATGCTTACTGCTAGCTCTGTATCCCTGTTCTATTCTGATCCCAGAAGTTTACTTTACTTTCTTGAGAGTTGGGTTATGTAATTTACAAGATGTTAATTATATTTCAGCCAGCATGTTCTGGTGATTTCAGTGGCAGTTTTGGTTTCCCATTTGTTCAAAAATGTGTCCAAAATCACACTTTTTAAAGGTCACTAATAACAGCCTTCAAATGAAGTTAATGCTGTGGTTGAAATCTTATCATGTTTTCCCAAGCCTTCATAAGCTACAGCAATTTCTCTCTTAACTTGCTAGTTTTTGAGGCCCACTGATAAGTGAAGGTGTCCAATCATTTATTCTTTCTTTCTATTTTTCTGCTTACCTATCTAATCATTCTGTACCCACATACATCTTAAGGAAGTTCTCTAATGGGTTCATGTTTGAAGTCGCATTTTATATACTACAAAAACCTGCCAAACATCAACTACTGAACTATGGCGTGTTTAAATTTCTGTGTAGCCTAACTTTATATAATAAATTTCTAATTAGAAAGTGATATGCAATTGGAATTTTTCTAATGTGCATAATCGTTGAAATAGATTGGAAGTGCTTAATGGGAGGGAGTGGGGAAAGCTAACTGCCCTTCCACAGGAGCTGTCTGTGGCAGTGGTTTTGAGTGTTACAGTGACTGGTGGGTGCTACAAGCATAGTTCTTGAGGACAGGAGTGATAAAAATCAAGCAATGCATATGATTGTTCTGCATAAGACAGAAATAATCTGCCCTAAATTCCCAAACTTTTCCCATTGGTAAACACTTTAGGAAATTCTAGGCCATATGCTTTATAGTACAATTCAGTAAAAATAAAGAAGAAAATTATGTAGCAAATATTGCATTTCACCACTCTGTCAGGCATATCAGATACAAATACTTGCAGATATAGTCTCAGCCCCTCATAAGTGCACAGTCCACTTAGGAAGACTGAGGAAAAGTCAACTCACTTTTTAAGGTGAATGATCACTTTCAAATTGTTTTCCTATTTCAGCCCTCCATTTTCAAAGAGGAGTTTGTTTGAAGTTAGGTATGTACATGCATGCATGCTCAGCCACTTCAGTCGTGTCCCACTCTTGGCAACCCTATGGACTATAGCCCCTCAACCCTATGGACTGTATCCTCTGTCCACGGGATTCTCCACGCAAGAATACTGGAGTGGGTAGCCATGCCCTCCTCCAAGGTATCTTCCCTAAATAAGGTTATGCCTCCAACATGGCTCCACATGATAAATAAATGCCTGATGAGAGGCTGGATAATAAAAGATGCCATCTATAACTAGTATCATATTGTTTCCTCTATATTGAGGTCACAGGTATTTCAATGCTAATCTTAGGTATTTCCTAGTTTTTAATTGGTATGAAATTTATAAGCAGATTTATTCATAAGTTACAAAAACAAATTTTTCTTTTTTACACATGTAAGTATTTTTATAACACACTTTCCTGTTGCTAATGGTTAAAATCCTTATGTACCTTACCTGTGCCGCCCGTAGTTCTGCTAACAGATCTGTAAAATTTTGATTTCTGGTGGGCTCTGGATCTTCAACTGCTTGAGACAGGAAACGACTTCTGTGCATCTGTTCTCTGATTTATTTTGAAAATAAATACATATATATATATGTTTACAATGCCCTCCTTTAAGTACAAAATATTCAATTCTTAAAAATTAAAAACTCTTTGCACATCAAAACTGAGTCACTGAAGATAAACAGTTCATTTGCACTAAAGAATACAATACTGAAATGTTAGGAGTATACTTTAAGGGAAATGTTTATGTATAATCTAAAATAATTGAAACTCTAAGAGTATTGGTGTATTTGTAATATAAAAATATTTCTTGCCAATTTTCAGAAAAAAGAAAATCAATGTCTGGGAAAGACTTACTGTATTTCCCCTGTGGTGTTCTGTACTCCTTGTCATATCACTCTAGACTCCTTTCTGAGAAACACAAATTGCCAATCATACCCATGGAAACTAACAAATAAAACCAAACACAGTCTACTACTGGTACCTTCAAGTCAGTTTTTCTTTTTTTTTCCAGAGACCATTATACAAGGAGTTTAGGAATCTGTATATGATCATGTAAGTCTAAAGAAACCATTTATTTCATTGTGGAAATTCATTTAGAGCCTCAGGTTTGGAGCCAGGAATAGATCTTCTCTTTTAGAAGCCAGGCAATATAAGATAAAATTTTTAAATATTTTATTGAAGCATCTGGGAAAAAGCAGATGTAGAAGCCCTGAGGCATCAGAACTATGCAGATTATTAGCTTTGGCATGGGGGTCACACACTTAGCAGGAGAAAGGGGTGACCCCCCAATTGATACAAAATTGCCCTCAACTTGCCAACCTATGTACTTACTAGCTTTGTCTGCTACAAGGTGTGCCTTTTTCTACTGCGCATGAAAGATTAGTGTGAGTTAACAGCAGCCTTGTCTCTTATGCCCTAAATTATCTTACAAAAAAATGGAAGTAGTATGTAAATAAACATAATGGACATGACATTCACAGTCCAAGACGTTTCTTCGGATAGTAGTTCTATCTGAGATTTCAGGTGTTCAGGTGAAATGACGAACAGCTGGCAGTCATTTCCTAAAGGAAGACAGAACCCTAGCCTGCCCATGTTTGGTGGTTCAGCTCTTTGACTTAGTATATTAAAGATGGACATAGTAACATCCCCAAAACCTTACAGTCTGAAGTATGATTGGTTCCTAAGTGGGTGCTAGCGCTCTGTCAGCCTGACATGGTGTTTGTTAGAATAACTCCCAGGTTATCCTTCTCTGGAGAAATTTCCTTGCCAAACAGCAGCTCCTGCCCCTTGCCCCAAAGGATACCCGCTACCTGCTTCCCGGGGCCCACTTCATCCAGTGACAGATTGCCTTGAGGGTTCAAAGGGCTGCTTTCCGCTTGCCTCAAGTAGGGACCAACTATGCAATGAAATCTGTTCTCCTGCATGTCCTGGTGAGAGTGGAATGAAGCCAACCTCCAGCCGAGACCCAGTCTCACCGATCTTCCCTCTTACCACCCATCCCCACCCCCACCTCATCTCACTTCTCTTGCCCCTTCTCCTAAGAGTTATGTTCCAGGAAAGCACCTCCACAAAGATCTCCGTATCTCAGGCTCTACTTGTATGCAATCTGACCTAACACAGTAAATAATACTGTAGTTTATTATTGTTATTTATTATTATTATATTACCTAAGTATCTCAGGTTTAAAAGGAATAACTCAGTTTCCTGAAATGGATGTGAAACTCCAATAGCAATATATTGAAAATACTAAAGTATGTACTGATCATTGAACACCAAAGAGAATCCACTGAATATGAAAAATATAAAAGTTACAAAACGGTAAATCAGTGTACAACTTCTAAAATTTCTAAGTATAACTAAATGTTATTATTAATATAATAATAAAATGCTTAGAAATAGTCCAAGTATATTTGATCTTAAGAATTTAAAAAAGACTTACTTTAAGGCAGCTAATTCGCTGAATAAACTCTGGTTTTCCTTGAACATTCGCTCCTCATTTTTCTTGTTTTGTTCTTGGAGATCTTTCACTTGATTATACAATTTTTCATTTTCCTTTTTATAAACAGAAAATTACATTTTAGTTAAAAACCAGTAGTACTTACGTAAGTTTATTTGCTCATAAAAGATGTATCTTTTAAGCAATTTTAAAGGCTTTTCAATTTCTTCAGTTTTTGAGTAAGCAAAATCTTTTTCAAACGTTTTGCCTCAGAAGAAAATTTGTAATCCAAGAACAGTTCTTTCTCAAATGCTCAAAATGATTAGTTGAAAAAAAACTCCCCAAACCAAAGAGCCTGTCAGAGTAATGTACTGCATTTCACGGGAGTAAATGGACCAGTGACTGCAGGAAGAACCACATCGTGACTTGTGTGCTGGGATGGAAAGGCCATTGGGGCTGTTTGCACACTCTTTTTCCTGCTTTTGGCCCATCTTTCTGCAGTGAGGTAACTGGATGTAGCCACAGTGGGTATCCATGTTTGTTTATGGAATTTTATGTGAGCAGGGAGTTGGAGATGGGGTGTTTCCAGAAGATCAGGGCAGTGAGTGTATAGACTAGACCCAGTACAGCATCTGGCTTGAGCGAAAGAGGGACTCAAACAGTGAGGTTAGGGGAGAAAGTACCCATCTGTGCTCAGAAGCTCTGGCTTATTAACCTCTTTAAAATCAACAAACTGATGAAAACCAAGGACCACTGAGGATCTCATGAAAACTATGAACTGTCTCACCATGTCTGGCCCAGTGCCTGACACATAGTTCGTGGCTGATTTTCGCCAGAATTAATGAAACTCAGAAAAACACATGCATACATAGACACATCAATTTCATGTTATCTTTATGGGAGTGGGTGGCTGGCAAAATCATAGGTCTGTGAAATCCTGCTTTAAAACCCATGCTCTGTATATAGCAAGCTCAGAATGGCAGGGAGGGTTTGGAAGGTTCTAACTAACTCCAGGGCGGGGTATCTTGCAAAATCCCTACTATTTCATTTACAGCTGGAATATCTGGGGACTTCTCAGGTGGTCCAGTGGTTAAAACTCGGCCTGTGTTCCCAACACAGGGGCCTTGGGTTCAATTCCTGGTCAGGGAACTAGATCCCACGTACCACAATGAAGAGTTCACATGCTGCCACTAAAGATCACACATGCTGCAAAGAAGGTCAAAGGTCCTGAGTGCCCCAACTAAGACCAGTGAGAAAACAAATAACAGTAAAAAGAAAAGCTGTAACTTCTGATGTGGTAATGCTTTCTTTGGATGTCCCCAGAATGAAAATGCTTGTTATTGTGAGGCTGGATGCTTAGGTTACAGTTGTCAAAAGAGAAAAAAGGAATGAGACAGAGGAAAAGGACAGAGAAGTTAAAAAAAAAAAAAAAAAAAGTCGTAGGGAGGAAACTAAGACAAGTCTCACGCTGGAAGATCGCCAAACCTGCCCTGGCTGACTGTCAGTCAACACCACCAAGACTCCCTTATCACAGAGAACAAATGTATGGCTTCCACAGAACACACACATTTTCTCCCACTTAATTCATTTTTTATTTTTACTCTCAAGACATTGGCAATTGATTTCAGATTTATAGTTCTCAATGTAGTATCAAAACTAGCCAATATTATCTACGGAAAAAAAAAGATCCCCCGGAGAAGGGAATGGCAACCCACTCCTGTATTCTTGCCTGGAGAATCCCAAGGACAGAGGAGCCTGACAGGCTACAGTCCCTGGGGCTGGAAAGAGTTGGACATGACTGAGTGACTAATATTTTCACTTTCAAAGGAAAAAAAGACAGTTCCTAAGGAAATCTGACTATTAGAATTAGTAACAGGCCAACATGCACTAACTGGTTACTGTGTGGAAGGCAGGAAGAGGTTGACCTGCAGTCTTAGTTTAATTTCACAACCATTGTGAGACAGGTATTATTATCCTCATCTCACAGATGAGGAAATTGCCTGAGAGGTAATGTGATTTGCCTAAGGCTACAGAGCAGGTAGTGAAGCAAAAATCCAAAATCAGGTTTTTTTGAATCCAGAACCCATGCTCTTAACCACTTTAATTCTCCCCATAAAAAATGCACAGACTAGTCAAATTATTACTTCCTTACATTGGCATTACCTGTTAAATGGACGCAGAAATATTTTTAAGTGCCTTATTTTTATAATCAAAGAATCTCAAGACAAACTAACTTTGTGCTGAAGAGCCATACCTGCTGATATCCTTGAAGAAGCACCTCTTGTTCTTGTATTTCTTTTTGGATTTGCTTCAATTTTTCTTCAGTGACAGGATCAGTTGTTTCTCCCAAATGCAACCACCTGTGTTTTTTGTTTGATTCTTCAAAGCTACTCAACTTTGAGAAAATGCAGGTATTGTTTCATTTGGGTAAGAAAATGATACAGTGAGAAGTGAGGAAGAACATCAGAAAACTCCAGGTGTATAGACCTAAGACTGTCTTATAAGCACACTAGAATTATCATAACACCAACTACAGTTAAGTCACTATAGTGATGCTTTGTACTGATGGTTCTGATGGTGGATGTAACTGAGAAATGCTACACAGTGTCACTTTCCTGAATCTAGAACTTCTATAGCTTTTTTTCTGACACTGTTGTCTTCCCTAAAGGTCACAGTGAACCAAGTGATTAGTTTTCAAAAAGGACTGCTAACAAGAAAATTATCAAAACGAACCAATTTAATTTTGATTTCCGCCCCCCAAGGATTTCATGTAGGCTCTTTCGTAAGAAGGCACTGTCAGGAACCATGTTCATGTTTTATGCAGCAAATTAATCAAGTCAAGAGGCCCCAGGGACAAGAAAATAACAATGCATTTAGTAGGGAGTACAAGTTCTTTTTAATAAATAAAAGGAGAAATAGGATAATGTGTCTAGTACCTTGGCTTGAAGAATATAATTGTCTTGATTCAGTCTGAAGAGTTCCTTTTCCTGTTGTCTCTTTAGTTCCTCCATCTTGTTTTCCAGCTCCTTCTCCTTTTCTGAGAAAGTGACTTTAATTTGTTCAATTAGGGCTTGGGCACCTTTCCATTTTTCCTCTGCTTCCTGAACTCTTTTAAACATAAGCAATTCTGTCTCCTTGTTCCCACCATGGTATCCTGAAGAATCCTTTTAATGAAAAGCGTTACTTCATCATGTAGAGTTACACAGTAGAGTCAAACATAGGTGGTTAGGGGGAAAACCCCACAAAGAATAAAAACGACATGTTTAACAATGATCTACTATATTCAAGGAGATCAATACATGTTCAATCAAAGTGATGAGTATCTGTCAGCACAAAAAAATTTCAAATATTTCATTTTTTACAACTGCTTCAATATATATAGAACATAAAACAGTATATTATTTTTAAATTTAATACCTACATTCTGAAACTGAACACAGGAGTCAGCTTCTGTGGGGCCCTCAGACGACTTAGGAGTAGCCAGCCAACTTTCAGTCTGGGGAGCTGGTTTACCTAAAGATGCAGGCTTGATCAGCTTTGTTGAAGGTAAGATTTCTAAATATTGTGAACAATGGATAAAAGCACCACAAATACAAACCATGTTGAGTGTGTATTCAGGCAATTATTTAACAATAAGTACTAATACAATGACAACACTAAGACAAATGAGCATCTCAAAGGAGGCTAATGCCTAACAAACACTGCAAGGCATCTGTTTCATTGCACTTGGAACTCCAGCCCATAATCAACATTCTATTCAATTGGCACAGAAGGCTCATTGACCCAAGATTCACATTAAATGACAGATAGACCTGAATAAATGTAAGGAGAATGTGGATTAGGGTAATTTAAGGTTTTATTATTTTTCAGTAAGTTATCGTTTTAAATGTTCATAGCAATAGCAAATAAAAGCATTTAAATGATGACTCAAAGAGCAGCTGATAATGAAATATTTCAGTTCAGATAAAGTATGCTTTCAAAGCACAATTTTTATAAATAATGTATATCAAGATATAGTATCACTGGAATAATATAAATTTCATGCAAACCTCATAAGAAGTAGTTTAAATCTGATTAAAAGTAAAATGATAAAACAGCTATAATACCCTGTTTATTAAATTAGAAAAAATGTGGTTTATACATACATATACATACACACACATATTCCAGTCAAATTTTCAGTTTTTAAGGTACCTTGTAAATCTTACAGAAAGAAGAAATAATTCTAAGACCAATAAGTTACTCAGTTTATAATAAAAAAAGGTTAACAGAAATACCTAGAAGAGATCCTCAGGCCCATATTTTAATATTACAGATTCTGAATTGAATACTGCATAAACATGTACTTGATTGCCTTAGATGTAAATGAAACATTTGAAACTTCTATTTTTTAATATAATTTCGTCAAGATGCTAACTTTTTAAATGCAAGGTTGATTTTTTCATTAAAGTTAAAACACATGGTCATTTAAAGATTTGGAAAATATAGAAAAGTCACAAGAAACAACAAGTCCCCAACAGCACCTCACCCTGAGATTTCCTTCTACTTTCTTCCAGGCATGCCAGTTTTTCCTCATATAGTAGTAATCATATTTAATTGGACTGTGTGATGTGGAAGGTTTTTCTGGAGAAAATTTCTTACACTGTTCATAAAGGAACAGTTTGAGTCACTGTAAAAGCAGTCATTAAACCTTTCAAGTCACTGGAGGTCCATTACCATGGCCAATGAATGGGGTGTGATCTGCTAGCGTTGTGATTCTTCCAATGACATGGCAGCCAAGAGTGACAAGTGGTCCTTGCTCAAGCTGCAGTCAGCTTTTATGCCAGAATTCTTCCTTCCTGAGTTCTTAATTTTGGTCTCCCTAAGTACTTATTTTCAGTAACAGTACATGGACAATATCTTCTCTTTATACATGCAAGAAAATTTGCTTGGATATAAAATTCAAATGTGAAAAGTGCAGTGCTTGGAACTCATGAGCCCTTCTTGAAAAAACAATGGATTAAGAAAATTTAGTCAAATAAGAAACCAATCAAAATAATTCTAGAATGTGATGGCTGAGGGACTGGTGAAAAGCATTCTGGTCCTTTAACATCCAGAACCAAGACCCACATTCAAAAGCTGTGGGGAATTACAGTTGCTGGAGAGAATATAATACATGTATCTTGAACAAGTAAAAATAAAACCAACAAATATGAGCAGCAGGCATGTAAGTGGGGGTTTTACTACCTCATATTTCATAGAAGGGAAACTGATAATGTATAGAATTGAAAAATGTAGGTAAAAACAACATGGTTTTGGCAACCTTTCAGGGGTTTTCATAGTCTATTTTATTAAAACGATCTTTTGGGATATAATATTTCTTAGGAGGAAGTTTCTTTTTCTTCTTACGGATTTAAGTAAAACTAAATCTAATATTTATTTTAAAAGAACTTATGAAGTGTGACCTATTCTTATAAAATGTTTTGTCTGTTCGTTCACATGCTTGCCTTTCTCCTTCCTTCTAGTCGTTTCACAGAAAAGTAACAGAAGACAAGACCACAGGAGTCTTCTTAGAGGAAGGGATTAGAGGTCCACAGGTTGAGAACAGGAGGAAAGGATGCTTGCGTTAAGCCAGCAATTAAAATTCTGTGTCTCCAGAAGACCCACCCCTGACTGCTGTTCCCCTGCTGACACGGGTCAGCCCCAGCCTTGCCAGCTTACACACATGAGTTTCTGCAGCAAACATGCACAAGCATAGACAGAAGAAAAGAATCTTTGATGCCAGAAGAATTTTAAATACAGTCAAAGTGGTCCTGAAATTGACAGTTGCAGGGAAAGGCAAGGGAAAACGCTCTAAGGCAGAAGTAAATTTTCCAACGAGGTTACTTCTCCTCTGACAACTATTGTTACCAGGTAACAATGATGGAACTGGTCACCTATTCGATTTAATCACACAGAAAAGGACAAAATGTTTCTGGCTCTATTGCTCTCCCTTCCCCAATGAAGTCCAAAGGCAACAGAAATGTGGGTCTAAGTCAAACATCTCTATTTCTTTTACTAGCAGCATGGGCTTCTAAGTACCCTTGCCTACTGCCAACATATTAACAAATGACTAGATTAGGAAATAACTAGATTAGGAGGCACTGTGACGAGAGGCGGGAGGAGAAGGGGACGACAGAGGATGAGATGGTTGGATGGATCACCGACTCAACGGACATGAGTCTGAACAACCTCTGGGAGTTGGTGATGGACAGGAAAGCCTGCTGTGCTGCAGTCCATGGGGTCGCAGAGTCGGACACAACTGGGTGACTGAACTGTGACATATAGAAGTAGGCATTCTGTGATCCAGAAAACATCTTGACTCTCCAAGTCTATACTGAACTAATACCTAGGTATTTCTTTCTGGATCAACCTTCATCTGTACATTGCCACTTGATTCTGAATTGATAGCTGTGCTCTGGCAAACATTTTGGATATTATAAAGCCAACCAGATGAGGAGGAGTTGGATTCTCCTATCTTATATTCACTTCCTATACTTTCTGGGTTTCTTTCAGAAAGACCTAGAACTAACGATGAAAAACCTCCTGAACTCAATAGAATTCAATCTTTCAGAAATGGCATGTAATACCTTACAATTCATTTTTTTTTTCTATTAATAAGGAAATTTCATAGAAGGAGAAAGGAAACAAGGAAAGCAGAGAACAAGGAAAATAATATACTATATGTATAGAATGATTACCTTTTTTCCTACTTTGATTTGAGGTAGGAATAGATCTCAAGTTTTTGCTCTTCATGATGTCCTTTGAAGTTTTCTTTTCAAGATTAGAAAATGTCTTGAATGGTGAACTGGGTTTGCCATACCCTGAGCTCCTAGCTGATGCAGATAATCCACTCTGGGGTTTTCTTTTAAATAAAGGAGGTGCACTTCTGGCCTTCTTGTACGGTACCTGTTTACCAGTTACAGTCCCTTCTCCAGAATCGAGTTGAGATCTTAAAGTCTGCATACAAGTACAAACTCTTTAGTACTTAAACTTCAACTACAGCTGCAAGTAAGATTAACAGGTAGCAAAATCATAGTGATAACTAAAGAACATAATTTATAGAAGGCAAACCATTAGAGTTCTCTAAATTAAATTCATCAGAATTTTAATATTTAGAACCAACATTTTCAAAATCAAGAGTAAGACAAAGCAAAATAATAAAACAAAATAAGCTTGCCAGAAAGCAATGAATGAACATGGAGGAAAGCAGAGAAGAACAAGTTTTGAAATGAAAAAAAACCTTTTTTTCTCCAGATCTCTCAATGTAAAAATTTATTAGTATCCTGCCTTATTCTATAAGGTGATAGTTTATGGTAAACACATAACTCAAAACTGTAAAATAAAAATGGAATACTCTGGTCATGGTCTAATTATATATAATCAGAATCAATTGAGAACAGAGAAAAAAGGAACAGTGAAATGTAAGTTTCTCAAGAGCTGTGAACAGCATGTATATGAAATGCCAACTTACCTACTTTTGCAGAACAGAGACTGTCAAGCACTAGAATGATGAATATATTTAATTTTCTTCTGCTACTGAAACTCTAGAATATGTTTACTAAAAAAATGAAAATATAAAGAATGGTTTCTAAAAGAGAGCTAATGCTACAGTGGTATTTTTAAATTTGGGGACCACAGAGTGTTATAATAGATACTGCTCACAAGATGTCCAGGATTTATGTGGAGGTCAGTATGTAATCGATCCCACTAGCTTAGGAAATACATACTTCTCAACAGTATTTACATAACTTCATTTATCAGTATGTCAAATCACTTCAAATTATAAAAACGTACCTTATTTGTTTTGTCATCCTGAGGTAATAATGAAGGACCAACAGATATTTTTTTCTTCAAAACATCAAGGTACATTTTATCTATTTGCTCTTCCACAGTATTTACTCTTGGATAGTTATTTTCTGTACCTTCATTTGCTGCCTTTTCTAAAACTACATTCTCTTCATTTTTGTCCAAAAATTGGCTCACAGTTCGTGGTTCTTGAGACACAACATTTGGGTTAATCTTAAGGGGTAAAGGGCTAACAAATTCAGTTTCTTTATTCTCAGCCAGTTTCTTATAGCTATAAAACAAAACAGGACACAGAGAATGAACCCTACATTAAATCCTCAAAATATCAGTTTTATTAATATGCGTATACACATTATATATAAACATTTACATTAATATATAATACTAAATATATTTAATATTTGTAAATGTTTAAATTAGGTTATTAATGTTAAACATATTATTTACAATTCTGGTTAAGAGAGTAAACTTACACAGCATCACATAATTGTTTTAAAATAATGCAATGCAGCATAAGGGACTTCATGGTTGACTCTGAGACCTACTTCAAAGGAAAGACAAACCAAACAAGACTGAGATTGCTTTTATCCAATAAAAATTTTAAAATGCATTTCTAAATGGCCTTTTCGTATTATAGCTCATAAAGTCAACATGCATTTGAGGCAGGAAAAATATTTTATACATTTCTAGCTTCCCTGGTAGCTCAGCTGGTAAAGAATCTTCCTGCAATGCAGAAGACCCTGGTTCAATTCTTAGTTGGGGAAGATCCCCTGGAGAAGGGACAGGCTTCCCATTCCAGTATTCTTGGGCTTCCCTGGTGGCTCAGCTGGTAAAGAATCCTCCTGCAATGCCAGAGACCTGGGTTTGATCCCCTGGGTTGGGAAGATCCCCTGGAGGAGGGCATGGCAACCCGGTACTCCAGTATTCTTGCCTGGAAAATCCCCATGAACAGAGGAGCCTGGCGGGCTACAGTCCATGGAGTCATAAAGAGTCAGACATGACTGAGCTACTAAGTACACACAACAGAAGAAATTTAAGAAGTAACCATAATTTAAATCAAAGCATAAAACATAAATATTAAAATGAATAATTTCATCCACAGTACAGGAAATTTTTTAAGTGAAACAAGAAAAATCACTAGGACTTTAAAAGCATTCCTTTAGTTTAAAACACTTAAATGCAATGTTACATTTCAGATCAGTAGATTTTTAAAATATGGAAACTATTCCTTAAAGAAATATTATAAATGTGATTAAATATCAGCATATTATGAGAGTTCCAGAAATATGTATATTGTCATTTTTGAATTACTAGTTCATGGTCCATTAGGTTACTTGATTTTTAAATTTGTAAAATAAGATTAAAGGAAAGTTTAGGGGCTACCATTTTCACATAAGATAGATTGGCTTCTTAATAATTGTTAGAAATACAACTGTTAGCTGGAATAATCAGCTAATAAAAATAATTGTTAGCTGGAATAATCAGAAAACATATCGATACTAGTTCTTTCCTTCTTAATGGTAGCAGAACCTGATTATCATCATAATTGTTCCCCTTTCTTACTGTGAACCAACTGAACTACATTTCATCACTACCTTCAGTCTAGATGGGGCCATACACTAGTTCTTGTCTTTAGAACGTGAATGCTATGATGACAAGAATCTAAAATATGAGGCTTAGTAGTTGGGTTTTAGGTGGCAAGGAAATTGATACAGAGGCTGGAGAGGTAACAACCCATGTTTTACAGTAACAGAACATTTGCTAAACTGTCACCTACAACAGTTTATAAGGCAGACCACACGGCTACCCAGTCTAGGGTACTAAGAAAATGGTAGGAGAGAACAGGCAGTTTTTAAGTGCCAGCTACCACTGACTACTTTTGACAAGATATTATGAGAAAAAAATAATTTCAAGATAGAATGGGTTGGTTTGTTACGAAGAAATCAGAGGGAACAAAGTCTGGACATTTAAAGTGTCTTAGGTTCACTCTTGGTGTTTAAACTCAAACAGTAAGATTCAGCATTACAAAATGCTATGAAAAAGCAAAATACCAATGAGACTTCTTGGTTGAAAAGAGTGACTCAGTCCCTTGGCAAATATTATATTATTCTAAGTGTCATCTTCAAACTTAAGGTTATTGTTCCTAATAATATATTCAGACAGCTGCAACTGAGAGAGAAAAAAATAGAGGGAATAAGGAAGCAGACATAAAACAGATATAAAACCTTTGTCTAGCAAAGAATGTTAAGTGTAGTTACTGGCACATGGGAATAATTGGAACCAAATACATCAGAAGCCTAATAAACTTTCTGAAGGAACTGTAATGACAAAGAAACCACAATTCTACTTAAAAAAAGAAAAAAAGCTAGAGACTTGTTTGGGAGCCTTAAAACCACCTGCAGGCAGAAAGCAGATGGAGAAATGAGTGCCTCCTCCAAGACAGGCATACCCTTCCCCTGAAAACCACTTCAGCTGAAGCCAACGGTAATGAAATACAAGACAAATTCTTCAAGGATTGGAACCAAGAGCTATATGAAACAATAGAGTTGGTAGTTTCTCCTTAAGAGCAGAATGATGGCCTGATCAAGGAAAATTCTTACAAGGTCTTTCAGTAGATATCAAAGTTGCATTACTGATGGCTATATTTTCTTCTCATACTTTTCCATTCTGAATGGGAAGGGTGTGGGTAAGGAAGTAGTAACTTGTCTTTTTAATTCATTGATTAGCAGACAATGAGGAGCTACACTCAAACCTGATAAAGAGAATTGAGCTTCACCTAGAAATACTGGCCTTTCAGATGGATACAGTCCTAAATGGGACTTTGGGCTGTTTGCTTTGGGGAGGAGCTGAGTAGGTCTTTGTGTGAAGTAGGTCTTTGTAATGAAGAAGAGTGGAATGGATATTTGACAGAGTGGAGATTCTGGTGGAGGTAGGCTAGATGCCTACCAAACGCATTTACTTTCTTTCTTGGTACACAAGCAAACCACATTTTCCATTCCTTTTGGACCTTGTTAGCTAGAGGTGCTGGTTCTTAGCAACAGAATATGGACTAAAGTGATGTAACATTTCTGTTGAGGGAGTTTAAAAGGAAGTACGCTAAACCATCTTTTTTCTCTCCTTATATTTTTCCTTATCTGAAAAATCCGGTTGACAGAGGAGCCTGGCAGGCTACAGTTCACTGAGTCACAAGAGTCGGACATGACTTAGCAACAAAACCAGATGAGTTTTAGTATAAGCTACGATGAATTATTTTGTCTCAACTAGCACAAATGTAGGAAAAAGACCAAGAAATCACTGCAAGTGGATTTACATGATGAAGATGGAGTTCAAGGAGGGGCTCAAAAACTTGTCTGTTAAAACACAAATGAACAAGTGAATACATGAACAGATGACAGGCTTTTCACAGAAATATTTTATGGAGATAAAAACCTGACAATCTGAGTGTGTTCCTGGGTCATGGCCATATGATCTTGAGAAATTAATTTAACCTCTTTAAGCCCCCGTTTCTTATCTATGAAATGAGGGTGATAATGGAATAGACTTCATGGAATTGCTATAAGATTAAATCAAGTCTGATAGGTAAAGAGCTTCGTACAGCACCTGGTCCACAGTAAGCATGTGATTAAAATGTTAGCTGTTATTGTCATCATCATCATCTGGTTCCTGTGAGAGCTCTACCAGTTAAGTCTGCTTACCCTGGGTGCATCACTTGAATGGTGGGGATAAAGATGCTGACCTATCTGTTATGAAGATCTCACGAGATAACGGATGACACTCTGGGTGCTGCATGGATGCCAAGCTGTCCTACGACAAGGTGACTGTGATAGGATTCTCTGTGATGGTGAATGATAGCCAGGTCCTGTAAGCTGTCATTAAAATGGACTGGAGCTGGAGATTTTTGTGAAGCCCATTTCTCTTGTGACCCAAGATCTCACCCTGGGAGATGACGGCTAGTCTGTGACTAAGCACAGAATTTACTGGTTTATAAAGAAGCGAGTAGATGACTCACACACAGAGTAAAATTCATGTTCACTCTCGGTGTTCGAATCAGCTGTCCCTGAGCTATTTAGAGCTGAAAGGATTTTATTTTTCAGTGAAAAGCTTTAAGACTACCCATCTAATGGCAGCAACTTTTTGGTAGCAATTGTTTATTTTTTTTATTTTAGAACTAGATGAATTTTGATAAACTAATTGAGTAAAGATTAATATGAAAAGAAAATAGGAGTGACTCACAGGTAGACTCATACCAGCTACCTGTTAATCATTCACTAGGAATGGTTCAGTTCAATACAGTTGCCCAGTCATGTCCGACTCTTTGCGACCCCATGAACTGCAGCACGCCAGGCCTCCCTGTCCATCACCAACTCCTGGAGTTTACCCAACTCATGTCCATTGAGTCAGTGATGCCATCTAACCATTGCATCCTCTGTCGTCCCCTTCTCCTCCTGCCCTCACTGGGAAAGACTGGTAGAACAAATGATTCTAGAAGTTTGCAGTGACAAAACAAAAAACAAACAAACAAACCTGCACAATCCATTCCAAGAAATTCATACCTGACAGCTTGTAAATCAAAACCACTGACCCCAAAGGAATCTATTCTGATAGGCTTCATCAGCTCCTCTACTGTGGGCAGATCTGAGGGAAGAAAAGTTAAAACAGCAACCAAAAATGTTATGTAAATTGCTTAATTTAACGTCTAATACCACCAAACTCACATTTTCCCTGACATAGTTAACAAAATGATACATATAATAATCCCAGGTTCCCACTGTAAACTTATTTGTATAAAAAAAATCTTTGGTATTTGTATTTGAAACATATTTCTACTTTCTTTCCCTCTCTCTAAGTATATGCATATGGGTATATCCACAAACATTATGTACTTAGTTGATCCCCCAAAACTGTTCTCCATTAAAAAAAATAACATTAGTATTGTTCATGGAAAAATATTAAAAAATATGAAAATACTCAAGAGATTTCTTAATTTGGTCAAAGCATATTAGAGGAGGAATTAAAATTTTAACCTATTTTCGATGCTAACCTTATAGTTAAAAGGGTAATTCCCAGATTTATTTAAACAAACTTTTAAATTCAGATACTGAGAAATCATTACTACAGCCAATTGTATTTAAATTATACCATACTGAAAACAGCTCAGAGAGAGGCTCAAACAAAGACGTTTTTACCAGACTCTGTAGTAGAAATGTTTTTAGAGGACCCTTCATTTTCTTGAGGATGATCTTTTGTTGAGCTCTTGGTATTTTCCGCTGCATTGCTCTCAGTTCTCTGTTCATCCACTTCTCCCAAAGAATGGGCTATGTGACAATAAGCCTGATGTAGAGCTTCAGTGTCACTACTGCTTTGTCCATAAGAAATACCTGTTGAGATAAATGTCATCTCTAGTATAACCACACAAATACATGAGAAATATAAAACACTAAGTTCATCCCTTAATCTGTTAAGCATGGTGAACAAGGCTGTAGGACATGACACAGAGTGAAATACAAACCTTAGTAATGGGTGGCCACAGCCTGCCAGCATGAATCTCAGCAAGCTCAGGGACTCTTTCAGCAGGCTGAAATGTGTTCTGACAGGCTAACTGTAAAATCATCTCTGCCTACTATCCCTATACAACCTCTCTGCATTGGAGAAAACTATTCCTAAATTTCTCAAACTGACACAAAAAGTTTTCAAGGATTCTCTCTCCTCTGCTCCACCCCCAACCCCCACCCCACACCCCACCACCTCTCTCTCCCTCTGCTTTTCTGAGCCACCAAACATCTAGTATTCATTCTTCAACTGAAACTCAACCCTCTAACTTTGCAGTCCAGTGTGTTCCAAAACCCTGCTAAAGCTGCTATAATAAAAAAAAAAAAACCTCCTAGCAGACAAACCCAGCCTTTAACTTTCTTCAGCCTGAAAAATTTTCTTTGCCCTGTGAGACATGTGACCCTGCTCTTTTCCCTGGGGACTGTTTCCTCTGTATAACACCTTCTTGTTCTCACTGCTCTGATGGCTGCTTTTCCACCTTCTGTGGTAAATAGCTCATCTCAGGGCTCCATCTTCAGCTCTCTTTTTTCATACTTCTCTTTTCTTTGGGTGTGTGTGTGTTGGGGGGTGATGGATAATTTCGTTAACACCCTTTGCTTAGTAACTGCCCATAAACATCTGACTCCCAAACCTGTGTCTTCTGTTTAATCTATCTTCTCTTTTCTGAACACTGAAATTCTTAACAGACATGTAGACATCTAATATATCCTCAAGTGAATTAATTACATTCCCCAGCAAAATCTGTTCTGCTCCCAGTATCTGCTACTTTGGCTATGGCGTGATCAGTCATCCAGTTATCCAAAACAGAGAACCTCATGTTAGAGTTCACTTTTCCTTCCCTATTAACCTCCTTCTCTTCCCACCAACTGATAACTTTGGAGAAAAGAATTCAAAGAATATAATGACAATGATGACCTAAGATTTTTATGAGTATTTTCTTACTCATTTTGTACTTTTCATTATTAACAAGTAGAATTTTCAAAATTAGAATAAAAGCATTATAGAAGAGTAGAAAAAACAAGAGAAATAGGGTGATCAGACTCCTGTTCTCTTGATAACTGTGACTAATAATTAATGCCTAAAAAGAGCATATATACAGCCTCCTCTTTCTTTATACAATCTGTAAATTGCATAGTATAAAATTCTGAGGAACCAGTTTCAACTCTAAATGTAAGAGGGCGCCAAGTACCACATGTGATTACGTAAGAATGCCTTACAATGGAATAGCTTTCCATCTGCTGCTTCAGGTCATCAGGTCACCACTGCTATTTGGAGCCTGCCCAATATGTAATAAATTTGCTTAAATAAACTAAAAACAAAAAAGTGAAGGAGACTTCCCTGGATGTCCAGTGGTTAAGAATCCACCTTGCAATGCAAGGGATGCAGGTTTGATCCCTGGCTGGAGAACTAAGATCCCACATACTGCAGGGCAACCAAGTCCATGTGCCACAACTAGAGAATCCGAGTGCTCTAATTACTGAAGCCTGCATACTCCACAGCTTGTGTGCCACAGCCAGAGAATCTGTACGCCACCATGGAAGATCCCACAGGCTGCAACTAAGACCCAATGCAGCCAAATAAACAAATAGATAAATACATTTAAAAAGTGGGGAATACCACCAGTTTGGAATCACTAACAGCTAAGTGGCAGGGATGTTCAGCAGGACTTGAGGAAAACAATCTTGCCTGCTAAAGTAAGCCTAATTTTCCCCCCAAACCATCTATCATCTATCATCTATCATCTAGCATGCTTTGTTTTTTGATCTGATTGCCGCTTACATGAATGTGTTCAGTACTTGAAAATTCATCAAACTGCACTATGATGATACACGAATTCTACTACAAGTATATTATATTGCCATAAAAAAGTATAAAGAAATAAAAAGTAAAATTAAAATGCAGGCAGATGTTCAGAGTTGGCTAATGATTTACCATTTCTATTGCTCTTTTTTTGACTAGTGTCTGAGTTGATTTAGTTGACCATACTGGTCACCTAAGACTTGCAAAAGCAAGCTGAAAAGATCCCATTTGCACTTGTTTATGTGGTAAACCAAAAATATTCTCATATTATACAATAAAAATAAATACAAACATACTGGAAATTTGATGATATAAGAATGTAACAAGTATCTGTAACATTTAATTCAGAAGACCATTACTGTTCTCTTCTCACTAACTTTTCAAGTAAATGTCAAAATGTAAACATTTATATTTATATTGATAAAATACATTTTGTATCTATATAGAGAGTACTACCTAAGATTCCATTTGGGAGGTAGGTAACAGTTCTACTGCTTTAAGAAGTTTGAAAAGGCACTATCTTAAAGGTCTCTACAACTTTTAGTTAAGTCTAGATGGCCCTACACATTTCAGAATTTCAGGATGTGATCTAGCTTTTTCCTACCCAGAAGGAACTATGGAAAAGCACAAAAACAAAGTCTCAAATCTCCTACATATAGCAAATTTAACAGAATTGGGGGGGGGGCGGCGGCGGCGGCATAGGAAATTATTTAATATTCATCTCAGTACCATACTTTGTATCAACAGCATTTATTAACAAGTATTTCTTTTAAAACATACTTTATTCAGCCTATTGGCATAAAGTCTCACCATTAGCAAGTTCAGACTATTTAACTTGTTTAAAAAGGTAGAAAATGTGAGATTGAAAATTTTACTGTTGATACAGCCTACCAAAACTGAAATCAAGAATAAACAGATAATGTGAACAGACCAATTACTAGAAGTGAAATAGAATCTGTAATAAAAAAAAAAAAAACCTCCCTACAAACAAAAGTCCAGATTGGATGCCTTCACTAGGGAATTCTAACAAAGATATAAGAAAGAACTTATACTGATTCTTCTCAAGATCTTCTAAAAGACTGAAGAGGAGGGAAATCTCCCACAGTCATTCTGTGAAGCCACCATCACCTTGATCCAAAACCACACAAAGACACTACCAAAAAAGAAAATTACAGGCCAGTATCTCTGATGAATACAGATGCAAAAATCCTCAACAAAGCATTAGCAAACAGAACCCAACAGTACATAAAAAGGGTCAGACACTGTGATCAAGTTGGATTCTCCCCAAGGTCACAAGGATGGTTCAACATATACAAATCAATGTGATACATATACCACATCAACAGAAGAAAAGACAAACCATATAACCATCTCAATAGATGCAGAAAAAGCATCTGATAAAATTGAACATTAATTCATGATCAAAACTCTCACCATAGTGCATACAGAGAGAACATAAATCAACATAATAAAAGCTATTTATGACAAACCCACAGGCAACATAGTACTCAACAGTGAAAAGCTGGAAGCCTTCCCACTGAAATACGGAACAAGACAAGGATGCTCTCTCACCTCTTCTATTTGACATATTTTGGAAGTCTGAGCCACAGCAATGAGACAAGAAAAAGAAACAAAAGGGATCCAAACTGGAAGAAGAGGTAAAACTGTCATTACATGCGGATGACATGATACTCTATATAGAAAACCCTAAAGACTCCACACAAAAACTGTTAGAACTAATAAATGAATTCAGCAAGGTAGCAGAATACAAGGCTACAGAACTCGGCTGCATTTCTTTACACTAACATGAAATATCAGAAAAAGAAAAGAAAAATCCCTTTCAATAATGCAATTAATAAATACCTAGGAATAAACCTGACCAAGGAGCTAAAAGATTTACATGCTGAGAACTATAAAATACTGATGAAGGAAATTAAAAATGATTTAAAGAAATGGAAAGCTACTCCATGCTCTTGGATTAGAAGAAACAATATTGTTAAAATAGCCCTACTACTCAAAGCAACTTACAGATTTAATGTGATCCCTATTAAATTACCCATGACATTTTTCACAGAAGTAGAACGAATAATGCTAAAATTTATGCTGCTAAGTCACTTCAGTCGTGTCCGACTGTGCGACCCCACAGACGGCAGCCCACCAGGCCCCCCCGTCCCTGGGATTTTCCAGGCAAGAATACTGGAGTGGGTTGCCATTTCCTTCTCCAATGCATGAAAGTGAAAAGTCAAAGTGAAGTCACTCAGTCGTGTCCGACCCTTAGCGAACCCATGGACTGCAGCCTACCAGGCTCCTCTGTCCATAGCATTTTCCAGGCAAGAGTACTGGAGTGGGGTGCCATTTCCTTCTCCGATTTATATGGAACCACAATAGACCCAGAATTGCTAAAACAAATATGCAAGGGAAAAAAAAAGGTTGAAGGCATACCTTCCAGGCTTCAGACAATACTACTAACCTACAGTAATCAAAACAGCATGGTACTGGCATAAAAACAGACCCGTGGATAAGCATAACAGAAAAGAGCCCAGAAATAAACCCCCACACTTATGGTCAATTAATTTTCAACAAAGGCAAGACTATACAATGGAGGAAAAAAATAGTCTCTTCAACAAGCAGTGTTAGGAAAGCTGGTTGGTCTCATACAAATCAATGAGATTAGAACACACCCTCACACCACACATAAAAATAAACTCGACATGGCTTAAGACTTAAATATAACACATGACACCATAAAACTCGTGGAAAAGAACATAGGCAAAACATCCTCTAATATAAATTGTATCAATGTTTTCTTATGTCTCATTAAGGCAAAAGAAATAAAAGCAAAAATAAGCAAGTGAAACCAAATTAAAACTCATTAGCTTTTTGCACAAAAGGAAACCATATACCTACAGAATAGGAGAAAATATTTGCAAAAGATGCAACTGACAAGGGCTTAATTTCCAAAATATACAAACAGATCAATAGAAAAAAAAAAACACAATCAAAAATGAACAGAAGACGTAAACAGACATTTCTCCAAAGAAGCCATACAGATAGCCAAAAGGCACATGAAGAGATGCTCAATATTGCTATTAGAGAAATACCCAAGTCAAAACTATAATGTGATATCACCTCACACCATCATGAAAAAGAATGACCATCATGAAAAAGTTAACAAATAATAAATGCTGGAGAAGGTGTAGAGAAAAGGAATCCTCCTACACGGCTGGTGGGAATGTAAGCCGCTGCAGCCACTATGGAGATCAGCATAAAGGTTGCCTAAAATACTAAAAATAGAGTTACCATATAATCCAGCAATCCCAACTCCTGGGTGTATATCCAGAAAAGATCAACACTCTAACTCAAAAAGATACACGCACTCCAATATTCATAGTAGCACTACTTACAAGACTCAAAACAGGAAAGCAACCAAGGTGTCTATCAATAGATGAGTGGATAAAGAAGATGTGATGTACACATACACACACACGCGCACGGAAATACTATTCAGCCACGAAAAATAATGAAATAATGTCATTTGAAGCAGCATAAATGAATTTACAGATTATCATACTAAGTGAAGTAAGTCAGAAAGAGAAAGATAAATACTGTATGACAGCACTTATATGCAGAATCTAAAAAAATGATACAAATGAACTTATTTACAAAACAGAAACAGACCCACAGACACAAAAAACAAACTTCTGGTTACTAAAGGAGGAATAAACTAGGAGTTTGGGATTAGCAGATCCACATTACTATATATAAAACAGATAAATAACAAGGACCTACTGTACAGCACAGGAAAACTATATTCAACATTTTGTAATAACAAATAATGGAAAAGAATCTAAAAATATATATATGTAGACATGTAAGTATATATGTCTACACACACACACATATAACTGAATCACTACTGAAACTAACACTTTATAAATCAACTATACTTCAATAAAAAATGTAAAATTTTATTGCTATAGCTATTACATGTATTGTTATATATCATATATATTTTCCCCAGAAATGAAGTCAATTAGTCACAAAATAACCTCAGATATGCAGATGATACCACACTTAGAGCAGAAAGTGAAGAGGAACTAAAAAGCCTCTTGATGAAAGTGAAAGAGGAGAGTGAAAAAGTTTAGGCTTAAAGCTCAACATTCAGAAAACTAAGATCATGACATCTGGTCCCATCACTTCATGGGAAATAGATGGGAAAACAGTGGCAAACTTTTATTTTGGGGGCTCCAAAATCACTGTAGATGGTGATTGCAGCCATGAAATTAAAAGACACTTACTTCTTGGAAGGAAAGTTATGACCAACCTAGATAACATATTAAAAAGCAGAGACGTTACTTTGCCAACAAAGGTCCCTCTGGTCAAGGCTATGGTTTTTCCAGTGGTCATGTATGGATGTGAGAGTTGGACTGTGAAGAAAGCTGAGCGCTGAAGAATTGATGCTTTTGAACTGTGGTGTTGAAGAAGACTCTTGAGAGTCCCTTGGACTGCAAGGAGATCCAACCAGTCCACCCTAAAGGAGCTCAGTCCTGGGTGTTTATTAGGACTGATGCTGAAGCTGAAATTCTAATACTTTGGCCATCTCCTGCAAAGAGGTGACTCATTGGAAAAGACCCTGATGGTGGGAACGATTGGGGGCAGGAGGAAAAGGAGACGACAGAGGATGAGATGGCTGGATGGCATCACCGACTCGATGGACATGAGTTTGGGTAAACTCCAGGAGTTGGTGATGGACAAGGAGGCCTGGTGTGCTGTGATTCATGGGGTCGCAAAGAGTTGGAGACACGACTGAACGACTGAACTGAACTGAGAGACTAGCTATAGTTTCTCATTCTTACCTGTTCCTATCATTTCATCATCAGTCATATCTGGCAGAGCCTTTGGCTTAGTTTTTGTTGTATCCTGTTCATCAAGGTTGACTTCTGCAACAGAGTCTAATGAATCAAGCAGCACTACTGGAATAACATAAAAGAAAAATATTAGGAATATAAATAAGCTTGTACGGTTCTATTCATAAAATACTTAAATCATGTGCAATCTGTATAAAAACAAAGATAAATGTTTACATATAAAGAATATATAACTATATACCTGAAAAAGAATGATTTTCTTCTTATATACAACAGAGCAGGCTTACATAAAAACTTATCTATGCTTAAATACAGGTCTAATGTATATCTATATGTAAAAGGCAAAGGGCTGAGGAAAATAACAAAAAAAAAAAACCCCTTTTCTCTTAATTTTATTGACACATAGTGCTGATTAAAAATTGTATATATTTGAGATCTATGACTTGTTGACTTGATAAACATATACATTATAAAATCCAACCAGTCCATCCTAAAGGAGATCAGTCCTGGGTGTTCATTGGAAGGACTGATGTTCAAGCTGAAACTCCAATACTTTGGCCACCCTGATAAGAACTGACTCATTCAAAAAGACCCTGATGCTGGGAAAGATTGAGGGCAGGAGGAGAAAGGGACGACAGAGGATGAGATGGTTGGATGGCATCACCGACTCAATGGACATGGGTTTGGGTGGACTCCGGCAGTTGGTGATGGACAGGGAGGCCTGGTGTGCTGCGGTTCATGGGGTCGCAAAGAGTCGGACACGACTGAGCGACTGAACTGAAGTGATACACTATAAAATAATCAACCAAATCAAGCTAATTAACATATCCATGTACCCTTTTTTGTGTATGTGATGAGAACACTTAGGATCTCCCTGCTGAGCGAGTTTCAAGTATATAACATTAACTGCAGTCACACTGTTTGCACATCAGATATCCTTACTTGTACCCCTTAACCAACCTCCATATGCCCCAAACCTAGCCCCTAGTAACCATCATTCTACTCTGTTTCTAGGATATTGACATTTTTAGATTCCACATATAAGTGAGAATAAACAGTATGCATCTTTCTTCATCTGGTTATTTCATTTACTGCAATACCTCCACATTTATCCATTTTGCTGCGAATGGCAGGATTTCGGGGTTTTTTAAAGCTATATATACAACATTTTCTTTGCCCATTCATCTTTTGATGGACATTTAAGTTCTATCCATATCTTGGCTATTGTGAATAATCCTGCAATAGACAGGGGAGTGGGGCTTCCTAGGAGGCTCAGGGTAAAGAATCTGCCTGCCAATACAGTAGACCCAGGAGACGTAGGGTTCGATCCTTGGGTCGGGAAGATCCCTTGGAGGAAGAAATGGCAACCCACTGTAGTATTCTTACTTGGGAAAATCCCATGGACAGAGGGGCATGGTGGGCTAGGATTCAAGGGGTCACAAAGAGTTGTACACGACTTGGCAACTGAGCACACACACAAATATGGGAGTACAGATATCTCTTCCAGTTATATATCCAGAAGTGGGATTCTGAATAATGTAGTTTCACTTTTAATTTCTTTTCAGGAACCTCTGTCCTGCTTTCCATAATGGCTGCACCAATTTATATCCCTACCAACAGTGTACTGAAGTTCTCTTTTCTCTATATCCTCACCAAAACTTATTTTTCCTCTTTTTGATAACAATCATCTAACAAGTATGAGGTGATATCTCATTATGGTTTTGATCTGCATTTCCCTGATGATTAGTAAAGTTTAGTAATTTTTCATACACTTGTTTGTTGCATATCTTGAGAAATGTCTATTTGGGTCCTCTGCTCACTTTTAATTTTTGTTGTTACTGAGTTGCATGAGTTTTCTGTACATTGTGGATATTAATCCTTTATCAAACATATAGTTCATAAATATTTTGCCCTACTTTATAAGCTGCCTTTTTACTCTGATGTTTTCTTTTGCTATGTATGTAGAAGCTTTTTCAGTTTAATTCAATACCATTTAGCTATTCTGCTTTTCTTGCTTGTGATTTGGGGGTCATATCCAAAAAATTATTGCCCAGTATAGCATCAAGCAGCTGTATTTCTATGTTTTTCTTTTCATATTTGCAGTTTCTGGTCTTATGCTTAAATTTTTGATCCATTTTGAGTCAACTTTTGTATGTGGTATGAGATAAGGATCCAATTTCATTCTTCTGCATGTGGACACCTAGTTTTCTAAACATGAAGTATTGAAGAGACTATCTGTCCTCATTGTACATTCTTGGCACCCCTGTTAAAGATCAGGTGACCCCAGGTGCAGGGACTTACTGTTTCCTTGGTTTTATGTCTGTTTTTACAGCAGTGCCATACTGTTTTGGTTACTATAGCTCTGTAATACATTTTGAAGTCAGGGAGTGTGATGCCTCCATGCTTTGCTCTTTCTCAAGCTTGCTTTGGTTATGTGAAGTCCTTTGTGGTTTCATAAAAACTTTAAGACTTTTTTTTTTTCTATTTCTGTGAAAAATGTCACTGGAATTTGATAGGAATTTCACTGAATCTGTAGATCGCTTTGGATAGTATGGACATTTTAACAGTAGTAATTCTTTTAATCTATGAGCACAGAATATTTTTCTATTTGTTTTAGTGTTCAATTTCTTTCTGATGTTTTATAGTTCTAGGCATAATTTACCTCCTTGATAAAATTTATTCCTAAATTTGTATTCTTTTTGATGTCACTGCAAATAGAATTGCTTGTTTGTAGTCTTCTTGAGGGATATTTGTCTAGCTTTCATATCAAGGTGATGCTGATCTTACAGAATGTTTGAAAAAATTCCCTCTTCTTCTGTTTTTTAGGAAGAGTTTAAGGAGGATTAACGTTAATCATCTTTGAATGTTTGGTAAAATTTATCCATCAAGGAATTTGGTCCAGGGTTTTTAAAAAAACATATATCCTTAAATACAACAGGAAGAATTTAAGGTAGGCATAAAGAACATATTGAGAAAATCTATAAATTTTAATTCATCAGAAATTATTTAAAGACAGTAATTTATTCAGAATTAGATACAATTCTGAACAGACCAACTGTTTGTCTACAAAAATTCATGAATACACATAATATTTACCATTAGCCAGCATGCCAGTTTTTTCTTCTTCCTAAATTAAAAAAAGAAAATTATGATTTGAAATTGAACTTATATGAAATGACTACACTGCAAAGAGTAACACAACTTGAAGCCAGCACATTACCCCATTATGAAAAGATCAAGAAATGCGCTTTCTGGATTTCTTTCATCATGCTCATTCACTGACAATTCTATAAGACTAGACAATATAGCAGTGAGAGAACTTCTACAAGTCTCTTCAGAACCTTGGTGATTACCAGCAATTAATTTAGGCCTTTATGAGCCTTGTTTAAAGTATCTGATGTCACCTGTTCATCTACCTTGCTCAGAAATTATCCTCTTTATTGAACTCCAAGATAACATCACTAGTTTATAACAAACAGCAATTGTCTACTATTAGGTAGCTTCAAGGATAAGTTCTGTCTGGCATGTCTTGGTAAAAACTGAGAAATGAGAGAATTAAAGAGTACAACATTCCTGAATGTGAACTGAATAATTTAATTGACAATTAACAATATTAATTTAATTTACAGTCTTAGCCCAGTAAGTTTCAGATAGTAACATCACTATTGGCATAAATACTAGGGAGGAAATGTCTCACAAGGACAAGACCAACCAAAGAAAAGTACAGTTTAATATACCTGTTTAAAAATTAAGATTTGAGATTTTAATGAAATTTTCAATCTTTAAAGCTTAAAGACATATCCCAAAAGAAATCTTTCAGAAAACCATCAACTGCCATGTATTTCATTAAGATTAAAATTGACATCCTGAGTTAAGAAAGTGTCTGAGTATTAAGAGACTTACAACTTTACAACAATGAGCAATACTATAAAGAACTCAGTATTTTGAGCTGTTTTTAGAACAACAGTCAGTAGTCAGCTAAGGTAATGAAAGAAGTTTCCAAACTGTCAAACATATAATTGATACATACCTGTATGGGTTCATTTGTTTTTTCTGATTTGGAATTTTCTTTGGAATTAGTCTCTCCTTTAGGAGTCAAAGGTGCATCAATATCCTCCTCATCTTCAAAATCATCACTATAATTATCTGAAGAAAATAGTTTTAAAAAAACCACAAGAATCATATAGTCAAAAAAGTCAAATTCCCAGGCAAATACTGTTGATTTCCAAAAGAAGTCTGCATAAGAGTAATTTACTTCAATGTTAACATAAAGATATCTTTGCTACTGCTGCTAAGTCACCGCAGTCGTGTCCGACTCTGTGCGACCCCACAGACATCAGCCTACCAGGCTCCCTCGTCCCTGGGATTCTCCAGGCAGGAACATTGGAGTGGGTTGCCATTTCCTTCTCCAATGCATGAAAGTGAAAAGTGAAAGTGAAGTCACTCAGTCGTGTCCGACTCTGAGCGACCCCATGGGCTGCAGCCTACCAGGCTCCTCCGTCCATGGGATTTTCCAGGCAAGAGTACTGGAGTGGGGTGCCATCGCCTTCTCCGAAGATATCTTTAAGAACACACTATTTTGAGGAAAAGATTGATGAGAATTCGATTCTTAACACTTGGGTGGCTTTTCTTTGTACTTTCAAGTAGTTATCAGTTTTATATCTTTAATACTTTGAATTATTTTCCAACTAAAATTTTCTAGAGGTGTTCAAAATATTATATACTTTTAAAACAAACTGAAGTTACTTGATTTTTAAAGATAAAAATCTCAAATTGCTTACTTCTAAAAGGCAGCACTTTTGAAAAATCTAGAAATGCTTAAACAAAGGCTGGATTTTACTTAAGTTGACTTTTTTAGTCTTTACAGTTACTTCTACTGTTACCCTTAAGCAGTACTTATGAAAGCTCTATCTCTGACACCCCTCAGGAAATACTAGCCTTAATGACCTTCACTGTTTCCCAATTCTAGGCATCTCTCGGCTAAAAGTGAAAGTGAAAGTGAAGTCGCTCAGTTGTGTCGGACTCTTTGCCACCCCATGGACTGTAGCCCACCAGGCTCCTCCATCCATGGAATTTTCTAGGCAAGAGTACTGGAGTGAGTTGCCATTTCCTTCTCCAGGGGATCTTCCCAACCCAGGGATCGAACCTGGGTCCCCCGCATTTCGGGCAGACGCTTTACCACCTGAGCCACCAAGGAATCCTCTCAGCTAAAGTCCCAAATTATTATCTCAATGACTCTGCAGCAGAAGGCAAAGGTCTGTCCAGTTAACATGATGCTATCAGGCTTCTTATGGTGAAGATGGGCAGAAACTGTCTCACCAGGATCTCATCATCAATTTTTAATTGGTTGTCTATAGCCTTCCAGTTGAAGGACTGAGTGAGATTTGTGGGCTGCAGAACAAGAATGGCCTTTTCAGAATAGAACTGATCATTCATTATCTTATTTGTATCTCAAAAATTAGATCACATTCAGAGACAGGATGGCCTAATGGGCGAAAAGACTGCATGAGGTTTGAGAGTCTGCTTCTGGAATGACAGTCTTTCAGTCATCTCTTTGAATAGAGATTAACAATGGAAGTCTGAAAATGAGTAAGTTAAACAGAGATGTTCCCAGTCAGATCTACCTGCAGAAATATTTCCATTTCAGTTCACAGGTATACAAGGGTGGAAGAACATGGGTATTGTGACTTAGGCAGATAAACTAGGTCGGTTGGTTAATTACAACAGTATCTACAGGCTGCAGTCCATGGGGTCGCTAAGAGTCGGACACGACTGAGCGACTTCACTTTCACCTGTCACTTTTATGCACTGGAGAAGGAAATGGCAACCCACTCCAGTGTTCTTGCCTGGAGAATCCCAGGGACAGGGGAGCGTGGTGGGCTGCCGTCTATGGGGTGGCAAAGAGTCGGACACAACTGAAGCGACTTAGCAGCAGCTATATTCTGAGGCTGAGAAGCTCACCTCTATTTTTCTTCTATCTGAAAAAGAACTCTGCCTGGAATTTTATAGTATCAGTAGACATAATTTAATTCACATAACAGTTACAGAGAAATTACCTTGTATTAAATTCTAGATGCTAGGACCAATATCAGATGATTAACATTTTCATATTCTAGAGGGAATCACTGAATTTTAAGTACCTCAGGAATTAGTCTTGCTTAAGTAAAGATGATGAACAAGGACAGAAGACATATGGGAGAGTATAAGTGTAAGTAAGTAAGTAAGTAAGTAAGTAAGTGTTAGTCGCTCAGTTGTGTCTGACTCTTTGCCACCCCATGAACTGTAGCCCTCCAGGCTTCTCTGTCTATGGGATTCTCCACGCAAGAATACTGGAGTGGATTGCCATTCCCTTCTCCAGAGAATCTTCCTGACGCAGGGATTGAACCCACGTTTCCTGCATTGCAGGCAGCTTCTTTACCATTTGAGCTACAGGGAAGTCCTACAGGAGAGTATGACATGAACTTAAACAACTACTTGGGATTCAGGAACTTTCTAAAACCAATGGAAGAGGATGTAGTGCTTGTGTCACCTCAAAGAAGCAGTACAAGAAACAGTTCAGATACTGTGGCATAGTGCTTGTAGCATGACCAGAACCAGGAGACTTGTATTCAACTTCTGATTCTACTATTTTTCAGTTGTAGAACCAAAAGCAAGTCACAAACTCTTTGCCTCATGCTTCCCAGCTATAAAGTAGGAACAATAACAGTAATTATTTCAGAGAATTGCTGAGAAGATTAAGAGTTAGTTTTATATAGTATGCACTGTATGTTAGTCTTAGCCAATATGTTGAGCAGTAATAATTTATCTTTGTTAGTATTATAGCTTGTGTTATACTTAATCTGAACTAAAAGTTAATAAAGCCAAATATTATTTAAGAAATGTACTAATCTAATGTGCACTTTTCAGAACGACATTTTGTTGGCACTTAGTAATGGAATAGTCTATAGGCAAATATTACCAACATATAAAAGACCAATTTCAGGAATTTTGTCACAAATAAACTAGGTTTGAAGCAAGAAGGAAATGCCATTGGTAGACACAGAGAGAAATAAGACAGACAAAAAATAAAAGGAAGGAAAACAACGATCAGCAATTTCTGAAAGAAACACCAAGGGAAATTAAGTTTATATAAAAATGGAAGAATAAAACCCAGTTGAAAAAGTGGTTCTCATATGAGAAATACCAGAGATAATAATATCCACCAGCTCTTTCACACTGTTTGGAAAACAATGAGAATATTAATTTTTATTTTATTTTCTTGGGCTCCAAAATCACTGCAGATGGTGTCTGCAGCCATGAAATTAAAAGACACTTGCTCCTTGGAAGAAAAGCTATGACAAACCTAGACAGCATATTAAAAAGTACAGAAATTACTGTACAACAAAGGTCTGTACAGTCAAAGCTGTGTTTTTTCCAGTAGTCATGTATGGATGTGAGAGTTGGACCATACCCAAGGCTGAGCGCCAAAGAACTGATGCTTTTGAACTGTGGTGTTGGAGAAGACACTTGAGAGTCCCTTGGACTGCAGGGAGATCCAACCAGTCCATCCTTAATGAAATCAGTCCTGAATATTCATTGGAAGTACTGATGCTGAAGCTGAAACTCCAATGCTTTGGCCACCTGATGTGAAGAGCTGATTCATTAGAAAAGACCCTGAAGCTGGGAAAGATTGAAGGCAGGAGATGGGGACGACAGAAGACAAGATGATTGCATGGCATCACCAACACAATGGACATGAGTTTGAGCAAGTTGTGGGAGATGTTGAAACACAGGGAAGCCTGGCATGCTACAGTCCATGGGGCCTCAAAGAGTAGGACATGACTGAGTGACTGAACAACAACAACAATCTTTATACTTCTGATCTGTTTGACTGGAAGACATTGCACATTCAACATTGGGGATTTCTACTATTATACTTCATATCTGTAACTTTGAAAATATAATTTGCATAAATAGAAAATAAGCAAACAATTCTTGATGTAAAAGATCTAAAAGATACATTTTGGAGATAGTTCTTCCTTCTCTCAGAATATTTGGCTGATAAATTTTAAGTATGATGGAATCTAGAGGATTTTCACCTGTACCATGTTGGATTTCAAGGACTTTGTAAATAATGAGAACATGCACACTCAGTTGTGTCCAACTCTTTGCAACCCCATGGACTGTAACCCACCTGGCTCTTCTATCTGAGTAATTTTCTTGGCAAGAATACTGGAGAGGGTTGTTATTTCCTACTCCAAAATAATGCATAAAGTACATAAAGTATATGAAACAAATGTTTTCAGACATTTGACAATCAGCAGTGCAAAAAATATGATTCTTAAGAAAGATAAACAGGTGAGCTGAGTCTACATTTACTGGAAGGTACATACATCCTGCAGTGCTAAGCAGGATCAGGAAGATCAGGACAGTCTTACTGTGTTAATGAAACAGAGATAAGGCTACTGAAAAGGCAAGGTAAGCTGCAGGCAAGTGATAAAGGGAAGACGGTGAGCTGGTAAAGAATCTGCCAGAAATGCAGGAGACCTGGGTTTGATCCCTGGGTTGCAAAGATCCCCTGGAGGAGGGAATGGCTACCTACTCCAGTATTCTGGCCTGGAGAATTCCATGGACTCTATAGTCCATGGGGTCACAAAGAGTTGGTACTCCACTGAGTGACTTTCAGAAACAAAGCGCTAGAAATCTGCAGGGGCCCCCTTGAGTCTCTCCTGCATACTGAATCATTTAAGTGTAATTTGACCAAAGAACAAGTGGGATGTTGGAAGTTGGACAATTTCCGTATTTTGCACAGGGAAAAGTGATTTTGAAGCTCTAACCAGCTTGAGTGGAAAAACTCCTCATTGTTCAATAGGAGCATCCAGTGAAAATATCAAGAGGGCTATGTCTCAGTAGCTGTGTCAAACTCTGCTAAAGTAAGGCTACTCTGGACTTCCCCTAACAAAGCAGAAGAAAAGCCTTGAAAAGATCAACCTTTTAGCCAGAACAAAGCTCAACACTGTTGAAAAGAAGAAAACAAAATTCAGAAACTTAACAATGTAAAACTCTACAACATATTCAACACTCAATTAAAAATTTACTAGAATTACAAGGAGGAGAAAGTCACCACAACTAGAAGAGACCCATAAATAAACAAATAGTGGGATCACAGAATATACTCAGTGTTGAGGACTTGAAAACAAAGAACATGAGGAAATATACTAAAAGAAATGAAAAAAGAGATCTGCTTTTTAATATGCTATCTAGGTTTGTCATAACTTTCCTTCCTAGGAGTAAGTGTCTTTTAATTTCATGGCTGCAATCACCATCTGCAGTGATTTTGGAGCCCCCAAAAATAAAGTCTGCCACTGTTTCCACTGTTTCCCCATCTATTTGCCATGAAGTGATGGGACCGGATGCCATGATCTTAGTTTTCTGAATGTTGAGCTTTAAGCCAACTTTTTCACTCTCCTCTTTCACTTTCATCAAGAGGCTCTTTAATTTTTCTTCACTACCGATCTAGACAGCATATTAAAAAGCAGAGACATTACTATGCCAACAAAGGTCCGTCTAGTCAAAGCTTTTGTTTTCCAGTAGTCATGTATGGATGTGAGAGTTGGACTATAAAGAAAGCTGAGTGCAGAAGAATTGATGCTTTTGAACTGTGGTGTTGGAGAAGACTCTTAACAGTCCTTTGGACTGCAAGGAGATCCAACCAGTACATCCTAAAGGAAATCAGTCCTGAATATTCATTGGAAGGACTGATGTTGAAGCTGAAACTCCAATACTTTGGCCACCTGACGCGAAGAACTGACTCACTGGAAAAGACCCTGATGCTGGGAAAGATTGATGGTGGGAGAAGGGGACGACAGAGGATGAGATGGTTGGATGGCATCACCGACTCAATGCACAAGAGTTTGAGTAAGCTACAGGAGCTGGTGATGGACAGGGAAGCCTGGTGTACTGTAGTCCACGGGGTCACAAAGAGTCAGACATGACTGAGCGACTGAATTGAAGGTGACAGACGCTAACTAGGCTTATTATGGTGGACATTTCACAGTGTACACAGATACTGAATCATTATGATGTACACCTGAAGCTAATAAATTATATATATTACTTAATTTAAAAATAAATTTTAAAGATTCATTTGAAAATTCACTGGGAATGGCAACTATGTGAATAAGTATAAATATAGACTTTTACATTATGTGTAAAATTTATAATAGTCTGTTAAAAGCAATAATAATGTTGAGGCCTTCCCCAAGGCCACAGGTGCTAAGCCTTGCACCACAGAAGGACATGGCCGAAGCTGACTGAGCCCCTTTGTAACCTTGCCAAAAGCACTCTGATAATCACTATCAAGTTTGCTGACTCCCAATTAGGCAAAGATGCCCATTCCAGTAAGCAGCCTACACAGCCCCAATCCATCACCTAACACCAACCATCCAGCAAGAATTTTGTCTTAAGGCTATAAAAATTGGCTATTAACCCACAAAAACTGTCGACTCACCCCGTCTGTCAGCCCACTGTGCTTGCTGTATCCCCTTTATTTCTGCTCTTTCTTCTGAATAAATTCACTCCCTTCTGAAATGCTCTATGTCTGGAAATTCTTTTCCAACCCGTGCTCAGACTCCCTCAACAACTAATACTGCTGTACTGTGGGGTTTTAAGAGATGTAGAAGAAAAATGTATGGCAAAAATGGCAAAAAGGTTGGGGTAAGTTTATTACTGTTGAAATTCATATAAAGTGGCATAATGTTATTTTAAAGTAGGCTCTAATGAAGTAAAGATGCACAGGCACAGTGTGAATCATAAGGCAACTATAAAAAAATACAGCTAATAAGTACAACAAGCAATAAGAAGTGTTAAGATGGAATGCTATAAATACTCAACCCAATAAAATGTAGCACAAAAGCAGTAACAACAAAAAGATGGAAACAAACAAATGGCAAAACAGTAAACAAACATACCAATGAATAGCTGTCTGCAAAGGGTAGAAACATTTCACCCAAAAGTGTGAGATTGTCTGACTGGATATAAAACCAAAACTCAAGCTATACACTACCAAAAGAAAACCATTTAAAATATTAAAACAAAGACACATTTAAAGTCAAAAGACAGAAAAGGATGTTATCTCCCTAACCATGCTTTGGAGGTTTTTGTCCTGGCTGCACACATTCCCCAGGTCCTAGGACAAAAGTTCCTTTTTCTGTTTTCCCAACAGGTCCACTATCCATTCCCAACAAACAAAACAGTCCTGCTCTTATAACAATTTCTTAGTAGCTCCGTTTGTGACACAGGCAACTCACTCTACCTGTTCAAGCTCTTTCCAAGATAAGAGAAAAGTAATTAAAAATAAAATTGTATTATCAAGTGAAAAAGAAAGTCGCTCAATTGTCTCCGACTCTTTGTGACCCCATGGATTGTAGCCCACAAGGCTCCTCTGTCCACGGAATTCTCCAGGCAAGAATATTGGAGTAGGTTGCCATTTCCCTCAGGGGTTCTTCCTGACAACCCAGGGATTGAACCCAGATCTCGAAGCCCTCTCTTAGCAATGTCTTTATTAAAAGCTATATTATCTTTTCAAATAGTGTAAATTTTAAAACCAATAAAATTACCTGCTAGTTCTTCATGTTTTGATTCATTCTCATGTTTATTTTCCGTTGGCTCCATATTAGCTTGATTACTAGAAAATATTTAATATCACACATTAATAATACATTTCCATGCAATCTTTTGTGTGTATTTTTTAAAAAGTCTCTTATCATTACATATTTCTTCTTAAGTACCCTTGTTCTAGCAAAAGCTAAAAATCTGGAAACTATGCAGGCAGTGTTTTAAAAATGAAGGCTCTTCAAAGCCTGAAACTAACTGTAGCCACTGAAGAAACATAAGGCAGGGGCTGGGGGCAGAAAATGCCGTATTTTTTAACTTTATACACAAATATATGCAATTTTACACATAAATGTGTGCCTTATATTTCTCAGGCCCCAGACAGCCTTTCTACAATACAGGTTAGGAATGGCCCACAAGCTGCAAGAACCAGTCAAGTATATGTGGAAGCCAGAAAAAAAAATTCTCAGAGTCAGTATTTGCATGCTAATAAGCAATTTCATCCTAAAATGGAAGCTGAATGAGAGCCTTAAACCAGTAAACACTCAGCAAGGTGTTTTAACTATATTGGATATATCAGTTCATATACTGTGCTTTCTTCAAACCAAAGAATCAGTTCCACCTTTTTCAGTCCCCTAACCAAGTCTTTAGTGAAATCATTAGCAGGCCCAAGAAACTATAAACTCTAACAGTAGCAGCAAACACTATATATTCAACACTACAATGTACTCTGACTAGGCTGTTCTTGAGTAGAAGTATCATAATTAGGAACATCGTTCAGTTCAGTTCAGTTGCTCAGTCGTGTCTCTTTGCGACCCCATGGACTACAGCACGCCAGGCCTCCTTGTCCATCACCAACTCCTGGAGTTTACTCAAATTCATGTCCATCAAGTCGGTGATGCCATCAACCATTTTATCCTATGTCGTCTCCTTCTCCTCCCGCCTTCAATCTTTCCAAGCATCAGGGTCTTTTCAAATGAGTCAGCTCTTATCATCAGGTGGCCAAAGTATTGAAGTTTCAGCTTCAACATCAGTCCTTCCAATGAATATTCAGGAAATTTCCTTTAAGATGGACTGGTTGGATCTCCTTGCAGTCCAAGGGACTCTCAGGAGTCTTCTCCAACACCACAGTTCAAAAGCATCAATTCTTCAGTGCTCAGCTTTCTTTATAGTCCAACACTCACATCCATACATGACTACTGGAAAAATCATAGCCTTGACTAGACAGACCTTTGTTGGCAAAGTAATGTCTCTGGCTTTTTACTATGCAGTCTAGGTTTGTCATAACTTTTCTTCCTAGGAGTAAGTGTCTTTTAATTTCATGGCTGCAATCACTATCTGCAGTGATTTTGGAGCCCCCCAAAAATAAAGTCTGCCACTGTTTCCCCATCTATTTGCCATGAAGTGATGGGACCAGATGCCATGATCTTAGTTTTCTGAATGTTGAGCTTTAAGCCAATTTTTTCACTCTCCTCTTTCACTTTCATCAAGAGGCTCTTTAGTTCTTCTTCACTTCTGCCATAAGGGTGGTGTCATCTGCATATCTGAGGTTATTGATATTTCTCCCGGCAATCTTGATTCCAGCTTGTGCTTCTTCCAGCCCAGTGTTTCTCATGATGTACTCTGCATATAAGTTAAATAAGTAGGGTGAAAATATACAACCTTGACATACTCCTTTTCCTATTTGGAACCAGTCTGTTGTTCCATGTCCAGTTCTAACTGTTGCTTCTTGACCTGCATACAGATTTCTCAAGAGGCAGGTCAGGTGGTCTGGTATTCCCATCTCTTTCAGAATTTTCCAGTTTATTGTGATCCACACAGTCAAAGGCTTTGGCACAGTCAAAGTCTACAGCCAGTAGGAGATGCTTTTCTGGAACTCTGTTGCTCTTTCCATGATCCAGCAGATGTTGGTAATTTGATTTCTGGTTCCTCTGTCTTTTCTAAATCTAGCTTGAACATCTGGAAGTTCATGGTTCACATATTGCTGAAGCCTGGCTTGGAGAATTTTGAGCATTACTTTGCTAGCCTGTGAGATGAGTACAATTGTGCGGTCGTTTGAGCATTCTTTGGCATTGCCTTTTTTTGGTATTGGAATGAAAACTGACCTTTTCTAGTCCTGTGGCCACTGCTGCATTTTCCAAATTTGCTTGCATGTTGAGTGCAGCACTTTAACAGCATCATCTTTTGGGATTTGAAATAGCTCAACTGGAATTCCATTACTTTCACTAGCTTTCTTCGTAGTGATGCTTCCTAAGGCCCACTTGACTTTGCATTCCAGGATGTCTGGCTCTAGGTGAGAGATCACACCAGCGTGATTATCTGGGTCATGAAGATTTTTTTGGTATAGTTCTTCTGTGTATTCTTGCCACATCTTCTTAATATCTTCTGCTTCTGTTAGGTCCATGCCATTTATGTCCTTTATTGAGCCCATCTTTGTATGAAATGTTCCCTTGGTATTTGTAATTTTCTTGAAGAGATCTCTAGGAACATTGTCAAGAATAAGGCAACATTAAGAAATTCTCCAAAGGGACAAAAACTTGTTGCCAGCAAACCTGTGTATGCTTATTCTGTGTTGTCACTGTTAAGACAGGCAAACACCATGTGCCATTAGGATCTCTGCACGTTCTTGCTGGGTAAGCCAAGAACATAAGGCACGGACCCTCCTTCCTGGGTCATTTCTCAACAGTTGCAGTGATCAACTCTGAAAGACAGGCAATGTTTATGCCCTCAAAGCAGGCTTGTTTCTACTTATTAAAAAAGCCATCGAGTCCCCGAGCTCAGTAACCCTCTCCTGTAAAGCAGCTCACTACATGGCTGGACAGCCATCATGGACCCCATGAAACTTGTGGGACAAGGGAAACTGAGGCAAATCAACGTGGCACTTGGGTCCTGCTTTTGTCAAGAGAAAGTCATTTTGTTTCTGACCCAAGAACTCTTGTCAATTGTCAGCATCCATAAAACCACAGTTTAGTTTGCAAGTAGGGTAAAAATCTCAGACCCTACGTAGTACATGACAGTCACTGCTTTGTCCACTGTCTGTAAGAAACTAAGCATCCTGAGGAGACCAGGCACTCTAATGACCAGAGGCTATGAGTTTCCTGACCCTTAATTTGAATGTAGTTAGGTGTTCTTAAAATCTTAAACTTGTAATCTGACTTCCATTTATATTTTTCAAAATTAAATGGAAAACTTAAAACTGAGGATATTAAAGGTGTCAGGTTTCACAAATCTCGAGAATGCCAAAGGTCTATGGCATGCACAAGGCACCAGCGCAGTAAAATTTCAGCTAGTAGAATTTCCAGGATAAATGAAGTTTCCTGATAATCTTTAGGGTGAACCATACACAAAGGGAGGACACAAACCAGATCTGTCTTTGCTCCCTGGTTCCTCTTTCCCTTTTTGTTCCTATCTTATTTTTAAAATTTTTGGCTGTACCACACAGCATGCAGGATCTTAACTTCCCAACCAGGGATCAAATCTGCGTCCCCTGCAGTTGGAAGCATGGAGTCTTAACTACTGGACCACCAGGGAAGTCCCTCCCCTGAGTTTCTAACAGCTACCTGGACTCACTTTATCTGTAGAAGATGACTTAATAAATTACCTTCCTGGTTAGGTCTATTTAGCAATATGCTGTTCACCTCAAAAGTATATCATGCATGAAATTTTGAGGCTCAAATACAAATGTATTCCAGTCAATATATATACCAATCATACTCTACACACTCATAAAACACATATACCCTGATCAAAATAATGAACAGGAAATAGAATTAAAAATAAGATTTAAAATTTGCCTGTTATAATGTTTACCCCTTTAATCCCATGCATATACTAGCTTTATAAAAATATAGAAAGACACAAAAATTATTTAATGATTTGTTTATATTGTATTTACATTACCTATGTAAAGCTTTAAAATGTATGGAGTCATTAGAATCCAATTCCTTATTTAACCTTGAATAATCAATGGACGATGTTAAGCCTTTCTCAAGCCTGGCAAAAAATTGTTCTTTTTCCTCTTGCTCTTCTAACGTGTCCACTCCCAATCCGAGAATGCTACGATTGAGCTCAGAAACTATCTCTAAATAGAAAGCACAAATATATTTCATTAACATATACAATTTTGAAGAAATGAATCTTAATGCTGCATTTATTGAAATTATATAGCAAAACTTAAAAAAAATCTAAAACATATTTTACCTACTCTCTTACCACCAAACATAGATTTGTGTTCATAATATATAAGGTTATGTGGATTCTCCAGAGGTCTAACTCTAAACCTTCTGGGACAATATTAAATCTGTTTACACACTTCAGTGAAGGAGGCTCTAAGAGAGCTAAGAGTTAATTTTTCTAAAAACTCGGATTATAAGCATCATAATTAACCTGTCAACTTATATCCCCCACAATTCTTACCATTGGCTTCTAAGCTGTCAATACTCAAGATAGAGGTTCCACTGCTCTTAAGAAACTGAATCCTTTCAGCAGACTCTTCTTCTGTTTCCATAACAGGCTGAGAAGTCTTCTTTGTTTTCAAATAGCTTACATTTGTCCCAAATGGTCCTGAGATGAGATTTAATATAGTTGGGATATTTACATTAAGAGAATTGTTTTGACCACTATGCCAACATAGTAATACTGTTATACTAGTTTAGACTTGTTATGCTATTATATGAGTTATACTAGGAGACAGTAGCTAAATCTGCTATATGAAATAAAAATTCATCAGACAAAAAATTCAGGAAATTACAATTCTATTTGATTGGGTGAATCTTACCCGATGGAATATTTTAAGAATTTGTATCAAGACTTTAAAAATTAATTATTCTGAAGCACAAGTACTTAATACATTAACCATGCCACTTGAAAGATATCTCCTGCCTTACGTGAAGGAAGGAAGGGAGACAATTCTAGGCTGGGGAACAAGGGGGTCCAAGGGTCAAAAACAGAAGGGCAGGCCACATGCAAGGATGCAAAAGGGTCAGTGAGGGTAGGCTGGGGGAAGTAACCCCAAGGCAGGAGTCAATGGTCAGACCATGCTCGTCTTCATAGGCTGGGGAAGGGGTTTTGCTCTTCATTCTAAAAGCACTAAAAAACACTAGAAAAGTTATACAATAACAAATTTTCTTTATCCTAGCAATACATAATTATTGTAAAAAACTGATACATGGAAAAAATAACTATAATGTATGATATAAAGATTGAGATTAGAAAAACACCACTTTTGCTTAGAAGAAAGCCTTATCAAAATAAGTTACAAATTCTGACTTCAATTTCCTACTTACTGTCCTACTGGAAAGGGTTCAGAATCAAATTATTTTATGGCTCTGTGTGAATAATGGTTTTAATGGGTCCAACAATAACATCAACACAGAGAAAATCAGGAAATTTCAGATGAAAATATGCATGCCAAGGTTGGAGTGCTATTGAGGCATCTGTCCAGGGGTCTCAGCCGGGCTCTGAAGCTGGACTCAGGGATATGACCCACACTAACACACCTCACAAGAGACTAATACAACCAAAACCAAGATCTGATTCAGTTATTTATAATGAAGAGTATAACCAGTAGGAGAATTAGATAGTTTCACCTTCTCTGCAGAACATCTTGTCTTAATGGCAATTGAAAGGAAAAGCAAAATTGGCTCAATGTTGATGTTTAATGGTGTCTCTTTAAGACTGGAAATGCATTACTCTCAAGAGGGGTGGTTCAGTTCTCCCTTAGAAGCTTCTACATTCTTGCTGGCAGGAATCATATTTTGTCTTTGTATACTAGTGCCAAATACTCAGAAGGTAATATGAGCTCAGTAAATGCTTGTGAATGAACGAGGGACCAGGTTATGCCCTTGGGTAGAGAAACCTTCTCCACTGTGTTTAAATGGACATTGTCAAAGTTTCCTTCCTAAGTATCCTTTGCATCCCTTACTAATCAAATCCACTGATTGATACATTCTTTTAAAAAAATTTAGTCTCTTTAATCAGGTTACATTAAGTGTTGGTCTAGGACTCATTCTTTCCCTTTAGGGTGAGTTTGCATAAGTTTGCATACCCCAAGTCTAATTCACTACTTTCTAGGAGACAGATTTTAAAGCTAATTAAGTCTCAAATTTTTGTCAACTAGCACCAATATGGGGAAAGATTCTAAAACAAAAAATTCTTCATATACAAGCTTTAGCATTGTGCATGATTTATAGATTTATGAAAAAATACACTGAATTTTTCAATAAGGCAATTCCTTACTGTAAAGTGTTAAAAACAACAGAGAAATGACTATTAAATTGTAACATTTACTTATTAAATACATTTATTATTTACTGTTGAGGGTCAAGGAGTACAAGGAAGGAAAAAGAAGAACTACAGAAATCCTATCAGTTCATAAAATAGTGCTTAAAGATCCACAGATTCTGTAAACATAGGTACGTAACAGAGGTAGCCTGGGGATCCTTATGAATTTGGCAGTATCACATATACTAGCTATAACGAAGGAAACAGGCAAGAGAGTAATTTTCCCATTGTAAAAATGTGACTAGGAAAAGTTCTGGGAGAGGTATACGCATGTGCTAGACAGGATCAACAATGAGTTCTTTACCATTAAGACAATGGTATTTTTTTTTTTTTTTTTTACTGTTATTAACAGACAGTGATACCAAAATCAACAGGTCTACTAAAATCTTCCAAATGCAATGACATTAATACATTGTCAAGAGTATCTTATTAAATCACCTTAAATCAATTTACCATTAAACATAACATATAAATATACCTATATTATTCACCATCTAAAACTAATTATAAATTATTTGAATGCAAAATAATCTGATAATGCAGAAATACAGATTCTCAATTATGTAACAAATGTAAAATTAAATAATATGAAAATCAATGCAAACTTAAAATTCACTATTAGTATTATTTTCTTTATATATTTATATTGAGTTGGCCAAAAGGTTCATTTGATTTTTTCCAAAAGATGGCTCTAATAGAGCTGAGTTGTCTTTAACTTCATTAGAAAAAGTTTCGTTAGATTATATTGTGACAGCTGGCACGTTAGGGTGCATTTAAAAAAAAACCTTACCAAAACTGGTGAATTGTTGCGTATCCATTTTAATATTGAAGATGGAAGAAAAAGCAACATATTCGGCATATCATACTTTATTATTTCAAGAAAGGTAAAAATGCTACTGAAACATTAAAAAAGATTTGTGCAGCGAGTGGGGAAGGTGTCGTGACTGACTGAACGTGTCAAAAGTGGTTTATGAAGTTTTGTGCTAGAGTTTTCTCGCTGGATGATGCTACGTGGTCAGGGAGCCCAGCTGAAGTAGATAGTGATCAAATCGAGAAATTAACTGAGAACAATAAATGTTATATACCATGCGGGAGACAGCTGACATACTTAACATATCCAAATCAAGCTCTGAAAATCCTTTGCACCAGTTTGGTTACATTAATCACTTTGGGTGCCACATAACTTAAGCAAAAAAACTTTCTTGACTGTATTTCCACATGCAGTTCTTTACTGAAACATAATAAAAATGGTGCTTTTTAAAATAAATTGTGATGGGTGATGAAAAGCAGATACTGTAGAATAATGTGGAACCAAAGAGATTGTGGGGCAAGTGAAATGAACCACCACCAACCACACAAGACTGGTCTTCATCCAAAGAAGGTGATGTTGTATATACGGTAGGGATAGAAGGAAACCCTCTATTATGAGCTCCTTCTGGAAAAACAAACAATTCCAACAAGTACTGCTCCTAGTTAGACCAACTAATGGTAGCACTTGATGAAAAGCGTCCAGAATTAGTCAATATAAACAACATGATCTTCCATCAAGATAACACAAGTTTCTTCAATGACCAGGCAAAAATTGTTACAGCTTAGCTGGGAAGTTTTGATTCATCCGCTGTATTTACCAGTCACTGTAACTTTGGATGTCCATTTACTTTGGTCTTTACAAAATTCTCTTAAAGAAAAAAATTTCAATTCCCTGGAAGACTGTAAAAGGCACCTGGAACAATTCTTTGCTCAAAAAGATAGTTTGGGGAAGATGGAATTACAAAGTTTTCTGAAAAATGGCAGAAGGTAGTGGAACAAAATGGCGAGTATGTTGTTCAACAAAGCTCTTGTTGAAAATGAAAAATGTGTCTTTTCGTTTTACTTAAAAAACCAAAGGAATTTTTTGCCCAACCTAGACAGCGCAGTAAGAAAATCCAGAATCAAAAGTCTTGTCTGCCCCCTTGTGGTCAAATAATTTAAAATTAGCAGTATTTACCACCATTTTCAAATTCATCTTCAGTTATCCACCATGGCACTGTATCTTTCTTCTTCACTTCTTTAGGTTGTCTAGGTGTTCTATTTGAATTTTCAAAAGAATCATCTGAAAGCTAAATCAGATATAAAATACTGAATTTTATATTCAAGAATCCCAGATTTATCACTGAAAATGTTTCTCTTAGATCTTGACAATTAGTGTTTGTCACAATGATTAATAAACTTTAATGAAAAAATTTTATTTCTCCTTTTCTACTATTTAGGTCCAAATCTTACTACAATCATAAACTTCTACTCTAAACCCAATCTACCTCCCTTACTCTCAGCTGTGGATTCGATCTCCAGCAGAGATTTACTGATGGGGAAGTAAACTCAGAGAAGTTAAGCAACTTGCCCAGGTTGCTACTGTCAGTAAGTGATAACAGAGATGGTGTTCAAAATTGGGTTTCCCTGATTGAAACCTGCCCACTTTCAAAGACACTGTATGGTCTCCCAACTAGGGCAATGGAATGACTTTTTAAACTTTTGAGATGATTACACACACATTTCCACCTGCCAAGCAAACAACTCTTACTTCAATGACTTGTAAGAATGCCATTTAAAAATGTTCAAAAAGAACTCACTGTCTTTCCTGACCACCAGGCAGGAAGAGGAGGAGAAGGAAAGAAAGAATATTCTTTACTCCATCTGAATTTTCATTGGATCACTTTCCACTCAGTCTTAAACTTCACTGCCACCCTGAAATGTTCCATTTCTCTCTCCTTTCTGTCTCTCCCTGTTTACCCAACTCTGATAACCTGCCTCAGATTCAGTCTTTTCCTCCTAAACTCATGGCTATGTAAGAGCATGAAAGGACTGCAAGTTTTTGGAGCCAGAGAAATCTGAGTTCAAACTTTAACTTCAAAATAAGTTAGTTCTGTTTATACATCTAGAAAACAGGCAAGGTAACACCGACCTTGCAGAGTTGTGGCAAAGATCATTAAAGAAATGGAGAATGCCCGGGCAGGCACTGTCTAATGCATAGAAGGATTCTCACTTTTGACAATCTTCCGCATTGCTTTCTGGCTACAATCATAAAAATCAAAACAAAAAAGCTGGTTAACAACAGTGCTGCTGAGGATACGGAGAAACTGGAAGCCTAAAACTACTAATATACTGCTGATGAGAGAGTAAAATGGTGCAGCCACCTAGAAAACAGTCTGGCAGTTCCTCAAAAGGTTAAATGTTGAGGTTAAAACACATGACCCAGCATTTCCCACCTTCTGGCATATACATAAGAGAAATGAAAACATGTACCCACAAAAATTATATACAATTGTCATAACAGCATTATTGATAATTGCCAAAAAGTGTAAAGAACTCAAATGTCCATCAATTGATAACTAGGTAAACAAAATGCGGTAAATTCATACAATGCAGTATTATTCAGCTATAAAAGAGGAATGAGGTACTAACAGGTATGTCAACATGGATGAACCTTGAAAATGTTAAGTGGCACAAGCTATAAGAAAGATTCATATGAACTTGCGTAGGAAGAGAAGAAAAAAGATCAGGTCAGGACCTGTTCTCCAGGGAGGGGGTCCAGAAAAGGAAGGGGATTAAAAGGCTCAGAGACCCACTCTGGGGAGTAAGTGCCTAGAACTACATATATGGGGCACCAGCCCTGGGGTCTGACACTGGGAACATGAGTCCCCTTAGCTGGTTAGAAAGCCAGTGACAGCAGGGCCATAAGAAACCCAAACTCTGCTTGTGAGGAGTGTGCACACACTTGCTTACTCCCAAAACAAGGTGAAGGAAGCAGACGGAAACTGCACGGAACGCTGGCTGCCGTCCTGTAACCACCCTGGAACAAGCCAAACCCCTACTCCAGCCCCGCCTGCTCCAGCTCTGCTCCTCTCTAGGGAAAGATGACAGTGCTAGGAGGGAGCTGTACACACAGGGAACAGGACCAGCTGGGACCCGACCCTCAGGGTTTCTGCTCTAGCAACTTAGGACCTGCTCCCACCCTCACGGGGTGGTGTTTGTCACCGAGCAGAGAAGCTCACTGGCTGACACCTGGCTCTGGCTTGAGCACCTTCATCTCTAGTCCCATTGCCTACCAAGATGATAGCTGTCAGCACACCTTGGAGAAAGACATGACTCCTGTCTATGGCAGATCTAGCTCTCCCATCAAAGCCACCGGGCACACAGACTGTATAGGGACGCTCCCTCAAAGGGACACCCCTTCAAGATGGGGACAGGTAACTGTTTCACCTAATTTCATAGAGATGGAGAAAGTTAAACAAAATGAGAAGACAGAGGAATTTGTTTCAAACAAAAGAACGAAAACTAATGAAACAGATAAACAATTTACCAGTAAGAGTTCAAAGCATTAGTAATAAGAATGTTAATTAAATTAAAAAAAAAGAATAGATGAACACAGTGAGAATTTTGACAAGAAACTAGAAAATATAAAAGAACCAATCAGATCTGAAGAATACAACTATAATGAAAAACACACTAGAATGAATTAACAGCAGAATTTAGAGGACGGAATAATCAAATAGGAAAAAGAAAAACAAATTTAAAAAACGAAAACAATTTAAGGGACCTGAGACATCACCAAGTATACCAATATTCTCATCATAGAGATTATTCTAAAAGGCAACAACAGAAAAACAAAGGGGTCCCCCCCCAGGTGGAGAAAGTCAGAGAGAAAGATATGAGTTGAAGGATATACCCAGCAGGATTATCATTTGGAACTGAAGGACAGATGAAGAACTTCTCAGACAAGCAAAGACTAGAAGAGTTCATCAATACTAAACTGACCCTAAAAGAAATGTTGAAGAGTCTTCTCTCAGTGGAAAAGAAAATGCTATAAGAAGCAAGTGCGTATAGGAAAGGAAAAATCTCACTAATTAAGACAAATATATAGTAAAGGCTGTGAACCAACCACTTAAATAAATTACCACAAAGATTCAAAAGAAAAATTGCATCATCAACTGTAATTACAATAAACAGGTAAGGGATAAAAATGAAGACGTAAAATATGACACAAAACACAAAATACTGGAGAGGGGAGGAAAAAACATAGATCTTTTAGAATGTGTTTGAACTTACAATGGATACACAAACACTACCGAGAAAGGAACACAAGCATATCACTAAAGAAAATCATCAAACCACAGGGAAGAAACAAAAAGGAGAAAAGAACAGAGAAGTAGTACAAAACCCAAAAATTAGCAATCAAATGGCAGTAAGAACAAACCTATTGCTTGAAACGTCAATGGACTGAATGCTCCAAAAAGACACAGAGTGGCTGATTGAACAGCATCAACAAAAAAAAAGCCATCTATAGGTTGCTTACAAGAGACTCACTTCAGAGATAAGGACACACAAAAACAGAGTGAGAGGCTGCAAGAAGTTATTTCACACAAATGGAAACAACCAGAAAGCAGGGGTAGCAATGCTTGTATCAGACAAAACAGATTTTATAACAAAGTCTATAACAAAGACCCAGGGCATTATATAATGATAAAGGGATCAACACAAGAAAAGGATACACCGTTCACTAAAACATATGCACCTAATATAGTGGCTCAGCAGTAAAGAACCCACCTGCAATGCAAGAGACTCGGGTTTGATCCCTGGGTCAGGAAGATCCCCTGGAGAAGGAAATGGTAACCCACTCCAGTATTCTTGCCTGGGAAATCTCATGGACAGAGGAGCCTGCGCATTACAGTCCATGGGGTAGCAAAAGAGTCAGACATGACATAGCAACTAAACTACAACAAATACATAAAGCAAATGTTAATAGATATAAATGGACAAAAATAGTCTCTATGTGTGTTAAAAATCACGTCAAAAAAAATACGTAGAAATAAACTTAACCAAGAAGGTGAAAGACGTTGTTGTTGTTTAGTCGCTAAGTCGTGTCTGACTCCTTTGTTACCCCATGGACTATGGCCCGCCAGGTTCCTGTCCATGGGATTTCCCAGGCAAGAATACTGGAGTGGATTGCCATTTTCTCCTCCAGGGCATCGAACCCCTGTCTCTTGCATTAGCGGTGGGTTTTTTAGTACTGAGCCACCTGGGAAGCCCACGAAAGACATACAGTCTGAAAACTATAAAATACTGATAAAGGAAACTGACTGTGATACAACGAAATGGCAAGACATCTCATGTTCACGGACCAGAAGATTATTAAAATGTACATACTACCCAAAGCCAGCTACAGACTTAATGTGTACCTATCAAAACGTGCATGACATTTTTCACAGAACTAGAATAATCCTAAAATTTATATGGAACAATTAAAGGCCCTGAATAGCCAAAGCAATCTTGAGAAAAAAGAATGAAGCTGGAGGTATTAAGCTCTCTGACCTCAGACTATACTAGAAAGCTCCAGTAATCACAACACTGTGGTACTGGCACAAAAATGATACATCCATTAATACAGCAGAATAGAGAGCTCAGAAATAAACCTATGCATTTATGGTCAATAAATCTACAACAAAGGAAACAAGAATATACAATGGAAAAAAGTCTCTTACTGAAGTAAGTGGTGCTGGAAAAACTGAATAACTCCATGTAAAACAATGAAATTGGAAAATTTTCTCACACCATATACAAAAATACTCAAAATGGATGAAAGACCTAGCGTAAAGCCTGAAACCATAAAGCTCCTAGAAGAAAACATAGACAGAACACTTTGTTATAAATCATAGCAGTTATTTTTTTGGGTCTATCTCCTAAGGCAAAGGAAACAGAAGCAAAAATAAACAAATGGGACCTAATCAAACTTGAAAGCTTTTGCACAGTAAAGGAAACCATCGACAAAATGAAAAGAACCTACAGAATGGGAAAAAACAATCACATATCATATGTTCAATAAGGGGTAAATATTCAAAATACATCAATAGCTCATGTAACTCACTATCAAAAATAGAGCAACGCCGCCCCCCCAAACCCCAATCTGATTAAAAAATGGGCACAAGATATACACATGGCTAACACGCACATGAAAAGATGCTCAACGTTACTAATCAGGGAAATGCAAATCACAACTCCAAAGAGATATCGCCTCACACCTGTCAATGGCTCTGTGCATGCTCGGTTGTGTCTGACTCTTTGCAACCCTGTAGACTGTCGAGCTCCTCTGTCCAAGGGATTCTCCAGGCAAGAATACTGGAATGGGTTGCCGTTTCCTCCTCCAGGGGATCTTCCTGATTCACGAATCAAACCCAGGTCTCCTGCATTGGCAGGTGGATTCTTTACCACTGAGCCACCTGTGAAGTCTATCAGAATAGCTACAAATAGCAAATGCTGGTGAGGATGTAGAGCAAGGAGAATCCATGTACACTGTTAGTGGGAATGTACATTGGTGCAGTCACCATGGAAACAGTATGGAGGTTCCTCAAAAGACTAAAAACAGAAGTATCAAATGATATAGTGATTCCACTCCTGGATATATCTCCTACAACAAAAACACGCATTCGAAAGATAAACATATCCCAATTTTTCATAGCAGCATTATTTACACTACCAAAGATATGGAAGCAACCTAAGTATTCATCAACAGACGAATGGATAAAGAAGGTGTGGTATATATGTACATATGGTGGAATATTACTCAACCATAAAAAGAATAAAATTTGTCATAGACTGAACCCACATCTCCTGCATGGCAGGCAAATTCTTTATCGTCTGAGTCACCAGAGAAGCTCCTAGTATTGGCAGAGGGAACAGCTAGTAGTACAAAGCTCCTAACATGAATTGAGTTGGCATATCTGGAGGAGAAAAAAGGCATGACTGGAAAATGGGAAGGAATGGTATAAAGTCAGTGAGGTGGACATACCCAAAAGCACTAGGGCTTTATCAGCCCCAGGAAGCAGTCTGGATTTTATTGTCTACGTGATGGGAAGGAATAGAGTGTTTTACATTGGAGGAACAGAGTCTGATTTATGTCACAGACCATGCTGGCTGCAGTGTGGTGAAGGAACACTGGGACAGGAAATAGGAGCTGTTGCAGTAGCCTAATGAGATAATGGTGCCCTGGATTAGGATGGCTGCAGTGAAAAGGGAGAGAACTGGAGGGATGATAGATAACACTCTGGAGGCAGGTGACAGAGCCTGATGACTGACTGACTGTATCTTACAGGTGAAACGGAGAATTGAAGAAATGAGTTTCTGGTGAGACAATTTACAATATAGCTTCTAAAATTATAAACTTACTTCTTTCATGAACTGTTCAAATTCTTCATCCAGCTCTTCTTTGGAATAGTGGGCCATTATCAATACTTTTCACTTTCCAAAGTAAACATTCTGAAGTGTTTACAGCATTGGAAACACTAAATGGCAAGAGATAATAAACATCCTTTAAGGAACTCCGTATCACGTCAAAAAAACAGGCAGACTTGAACTTCAGACATTTCTTTAAAAAAAAAATTATTATGAAATATGGTTGATTTACAATGTTATGTTAGTTTCAGGTGTACAGAAAACACTGTTAGTTTCAGGTGTTCACTTACAGTTCAACATAAAAAGGAAGGAAAAAAAAAAAGATGGGCAGAAGACCTAAATAGGCATTTCTCCAAAGACATACAGATGGCCAAGAAGCCCATGAAAAGACGCTCAACGTTACTAATTATTAGAGAAATGCAAATCAAAACTATAACAAGATATCACCTCACACTAGTCAGAAAGGCCATCATCAAAAAGTCTACCAACACTAAATGCTAGAGAGGGTGTGAAGAAAAGAGAACCCAACTACACTATTGGTGGTAATGTAAATTGGTGTGGCCACTACGGAGAACAGTATGGAGGGTCTTGATAAGAAACCAAAAATATAACTACTGTCTTGCTATATCTCACTGTTCCGTTCGCTGAACCCAGGGTAGGCAAGTCGCCAGCCATAAGCTGGAAGAAAACTCAAGGAACCCTAGGAACTGCAGACATATTTAGTCTCTCCTGACTGGCACAGCAGACGCAGTGTATTCTGCCGCGGTTGACCCAGCAGACACAGCAATAACCCGGCCATAATGCAGAGGCAAGGGCTTTTCAGGTGGGGCTTATATAGGTTACGTGCATGCCCACTGCTATAAGTGACCTCAGCTCTTACATAACCATGTATTTACAAAATGTGGGGTGAGAGCGAGAGGCCCTGGGGTGAGAGAGCCTGACCACAGCCATTATGGCTAGTTGGCTCTTTCCCTACAACTACCATATGATCCAGTGATCCCACTCCTGCGCAGGCACTTCTCTTATGATTTAGCATATATGTACAATCATTGACCAGTAAACTGAATGAGAGATTCCTAATTCATTAATAAAAAATTGATTTAACAAGCAGCTTTTAAAGTGTGCATTATACTTAAGAGTTCAGAATTGCATTTTCATTCTTAATATCCAATTATTAGAAAGTGGTCTCCACAATATTTCCTAAATCTATGCATATCTCTCTGTGTGTGTATGTATTAACATCTCTTAAAACAGGGCTTCTCAAGAAAACTTTTTAAAACTAGCATATTCAAAAGACTGTTTCCCTTCTGCAAAAGAAAAGGCAGAGTTTGTGCCGTTTTATCATTCAGCTAATCATCAATACATATTTAAAAGTTTTGCAAAATACACTGTTCCTGATACTGGGGACGCTTCCAGATACAAATTTCTGGATTGAGTTATTAAGACTCAGAATCTACCTAAAACAAAGTGGAGTATACAAGTTAGAACAAATTAAGCATCTTTCAGAGGGAGGGAAGATCAACAAAAACTATGCAATGGTGATGGGCAACGCTAAACTCTCCCCAGTCTCCCCTCATGAATCCAACGGCGGGTCTGCGCCAACTTCTGGACTGTAACTCCCTGAAGCAGCTCCGACCCAAGCTTCCTTTTGTAGAGGCGGGAGGTGGGGAGACTTGGACAACACTTTGGCCAACCTGCGCAATCACACCTCCTCCCCCGCTTCAGCATTTCGGTTCAGTTCAGGGTGACGGCGGTTAAGGTCTTGGCCCCAAATTCTAGCTCAAAGGCGGATCCCGCCCGACGAGTACCCGGCCCCAGAAGGCGCGAGTTTGGCGTCTGCGAGAAGACAAAGACGCTCGCCGTGGAGTCGGGGCGGAGGTGGGGAGTGACCCGAAACTCAAGGCCCCAAGAAGCAGGTCTGAGCACAGTCTGGAGGCTGCTGAACAGAGCGGGAAACAGGTATCCATGCATGACCTACCTTTGCTTCCGAATTCCGCGCTTTCCCGGAAGGTCCAAGGGGGTGGGGGGGGGGGGCAGCCAGTTGCCAGGGTAACGGACGTCAGCCGCCAGCCTCCGGAGTCACATGATGCAAGCTGGTCACCGGGCTTGCGGGCGCGGAGGGACTGCAGTTTGCGTCTTCTCGCCCCCGCGAGCGCAGGTTAGAGTGGTCTTGACTCCGCAGGACTGTCTGGTGGGTGGGAGCCGCTGCTGCTGCACCACTGGAGACTCTGCGGCCCTCCCTGTGCTCCTTGGAGTGGAGGATGTACGACAGGGTCGTGAGCGCGGGACCAGGAGTGAGAGGTGTGGCGGGCCCGCCCGTGGCTTCCTGGGAAATGTAGTTTGGCGCCCCTGGTCCTAGTATTTCAACGTTTCTCACCGCTTCTCATCTCTTCCAAACCTTCTCTTCCCGCGTTAATTCAGCCTTCTGCTTTCCAAGAGGAAACCTTGAGAAATATTGAGTGATTTCCTTCATGTGCAACGCCCTGCGTGCGCGTCGTGAAAGAAACTCTGTTTTCAGGAAAGAGCTCTGTTTTCAGGACAGGGACTCTGTTCCACCATCTAGTGGACAAGAAATTGAAAATACACAGACACCCCAAGCCCTACCTATTAGTATATCAGAGCATCTCTGTGGTTTCCCACTATTCCTTTGCGCCTGTTCTATTGCGGCATCTTACAATTACTTTCTTGAATTTTGCTTTATTTTTTCTATTTCTTCCTCTAAAAAACTAAAAACAAAGCACGTTGGCGTTTCAGAGGACAGCGTTTAGGATATAAAAAGAAAAATCAGCATCAATTGAAAGCATTGCTGCTGGCAGACAGAAAGACCTCATCGTGTCCTGCCTGAACTTTTCTTTGAGCAGTTGTTTATTGTAATACAAATGTGTGCGTGCCAGGAACTGTGCCCTATGATAAAGATTTGAATAACATTATGATAGCGATTTTAAGAAGCTATTGTTTTATTTAGCACTGAAGTTGCTAGGAGCTGCACATGGGTTACTTCACCTCTTTACAGTCTGAAAGGCAATTCAGTTAAGTCTATATTTTTGTTTCTAACAAGTGCTGACTGGTTGAAGACAGTCATAATCCCTGCCCTGGTGGAGTCTTTGGTCTAGTGGAGCAGGTAGACAAGTGACTGGACAATTGCAGTTCTGTACAAGCACAGCTATTGTAGGAGAAGTAGGGTGTGGTTAGAAGACATTAGAAGCTCCCTCAACCCTTGGGGGATGCAGAAAGCTACTTTCTCTGTGAAAATGATCTGTTTCCTCTTTATCAATTCTTGCTGCCCTCTACTCATTCTTTAGGGGTTTAGGTTTCAATTTAGCTGTCATTTCTTCTAGGAACCTTTCTCACCCATCCTTATTAGGAAGCGTTTTGCAAATTAGGCCTCCTTCACAGTCATTCACAGATCTATTAGCCTCAGATCTTCTTGGCCTCATTTTTTACTCTAGCTGCAGCTGCTGGGACCACTTCCAGTCAGGCTGTCACTAGCTACACACAGGTGTAACTCATCTGTGTGCCTGCCTGGAGCCTACAGTGTGGACCTCTGGCTTTCTGATCCATGGGGCTCCTCTGACTCTTGAGGGAACCCACTCAGCACTCAATACTTGAAGCTTGGAAGTGTGCGGAAATTAATCTGTATAGGTCCAAGCTCGATCAATGGGGGTTGGAGCTGATAAGCAAATTATTTTCCTTTATTGACCCTGGACAGAACTGATACTCATTTCATAAGACTAACCAGAGTGTCCTCTGTGATCCAGAGCCAGTTGTTCACCACAGAGACCAGCTTGTTAGCACATTCATCCTTCTCTGTGTCACTCTTTGTTCATGGCTACTGTTACTTGGCAACCCATTCCTGAATATTAATAGATGACTCTTGTGCAAAGCTGTGTCTCATGTTCTGCTTTCAGGCAAACATTAGGAAAGATGGGTAGATCACGATTAACCCTGGAAAGCGGATCGTTAGGATGGTATTTAGGAGCTGGGTAACTCAGCAGTCAGATGGCAATGAAGATTCCACTGCTAATGGGAAATGGGTTGGTGATAACCATTGAAACACAGCTCGGCATTTCTCATATGAGGTTGGTTGGGCAGACGTATAAGTGGAAAATGAGGGTTGACTCATATACTTGCTGTTATACTTGAATGGTATGGTGGCAGTGGGAATTATAAGGATGGCTGGATTTTTATTGATTTCTTTGAAATAAAGAAAATAACTGGTTCAGGTCAGCCAAAATCAATTCAAAGCACATCATAAATGGCAAGGACCTCTATGGGCATTTGAGGAGATCATCATTTTCTTCAGCATAAGTGCAACGGAGAATGAAGGCATAGTTTCATTGGCTCTCCTGCGTGAGGGCCCTCATGTGAGAAAGGCAACTCACAACATGACACTTGTCCTCTTCAGGATCCAGCCCTGCCGCCATTCACCCTCTCTGTGCCAGTGACTCAGGTCAAGCCTCAGAATCTGAGCCTGGAAATATAATCCTTGCTCTGGGAGAAAATGGTTTTCAGAAAGTGCAGGTCCCACATTATGCATACTAGAAAGGAGCCAGGGGAACACATGAAGGAGAGGATCTTTGGAGTGTTGAACTGATAAGGAGGATAAAATAAGGCTGTATAAGGATTTATGGACATGGGAACACTCACTCATGCCTTGGAGTTCAACGTGCAAGCGAGAACACGTGGTGCTGGTCATTTGCTGCTGGGATGTTTCCCTGAAGCCTGAATGTGATAATGGCCAATAGGCAGATGAAGTAGAGATGCTGAAATTGCTTTGGCAGAGTATTATTGAAGATGTCAGGAGGCTCACAGAGATGAGAATGTTAAAGTAGTTTTGTTATGTGATAGCTAGAGCCTAGCACCTGACTTTGCTCCTTAGAGGACTCATAGGACATTCCCTTCAGTAAGGCAAGAAGAAATTCATTAGTGTAAAAGGACTTGGTGATTTCTGTCCTCCACAGGTCAGAGTTTTTATTAACAGGAGATGCTGCTATGGAACTAGTCTCTCCAGTGTCAGTGGGGTTATGAGATTTCTCAGTGGCAGTATCAATACAAAACTATCAAAGGCAAGATGGCTGTAATTACTGAAATGGGCAGAAGTCTGTCATACCAATGAGGTTGCCTTGACCTGCAGAAATCTGTGCTGATAGCTAATAAATCATGGTGTTGTGAGGGATGAGATTAAGTGGAAAGCTGATTGAGTGATTACTTGATATGTGTGCGTATGTTTGTGTTTGTGTGTGTGAGTGTGTAACAGAGATCTTGTGAACAGAATGCTAACGTCAGCTATCACAATGGAAAATCCAGATCCTTCACCCTATTTCTGAATTTATTTAATTTCAATAGACCTAATTACCAAGGGTTCAAAGGGAGGTGAGTGCTCTTAAGGAAGTATGTGTAATAAGATTGGTTATAAGCATTCTCACTACACTTCCACAAAGGGCCTTATGGCCATTTATCAGGGCCACCAGACGTCAAAGTAAGAGTTCCACAGAAATTATCACCTGATCACTTTGGGCTCCTTATTTGAGTAATTTGGCTCCTCGCTCCTGGATCATCAAGCAAAAGAGAATTAATATGTTAGTACATTTGTAAGACTACATGCTCACTCAGTTGTGTCCAACTCTTTGTGACCTCATGGACTGTAGCCTGCCAGGCTCCTCTGTCCATGGGATTCTCCAGGCAAGATTACTCTAATGGATTGCCATTTCCTTCTCCAGGGGATCTTCCCAACCCAGGGATCAAACCCGCATCTCTTGCATCTCCTACATTAACAGGCAGATTCTTTACCACTAGTGCCACCTGGGAAGCCTATTTGCAAGGGTAACCTATCCTTATTAACACAAAGAGTTTGAATCACTGCCATATGATGGAGGCAGGGAAAAATATCCAACAGCTTGACTAGTGCATCTCCTCATGTTTTGTGACAGGTGATAATGATGAATTGCACTTACAACAACTACGCCCTGAGGAAAAGTGAAAGTGAAAGGAAAGTGTTAGTGGCTCAGTTGTGTCTGATTCTTTGTGACCCTATGGACTGTAGCCTGCCAGGCTTCTCTGTACATGGAATTCTCCAGGCAAGAATACTGGAGTGGATTGCCATTCCCTTCTCCAGAGAAACTTCCCCACCCAGGGACTGAAACCTGCTCTCCTGCATTTCAGGCAGATTCTTTACCATCTGAGCCCCCAGGGAAGCCCTGATGAAGGCAAAGCAAATCAAACCTAGAGGAAGAAGGTCTGGATCACTCCAGGCAAACAACCTTAGGTCAGCTGAGATACTGGTCATGGCGAGAGACATTTAGAATCAGTGGCAGAGAAGAGAGATAATGACTATCAAGCTTTGGGGACCAACTGTGGCAGCAGGGACTGTAGCTAGTTCCACAAACCCTCTTGCAGAAATCGTGGCTGGCTAGCCTCTGGCAGGAGACTTGGTGACAGATTTGGAGTCAATAGAGAGAAAAAGTGAATCTGTGTGTTGCAAAGGTTCTAGTGCATCAGCGACCACTTTGTACATCACCTAAATTTCACTTAGCCCTGTATTCTACTGAAGTCACTGTTTCTCCAATCAGTTCTCATTGACTTTGACCAGCTTCATGCAGGTGCCACTGGAAAGTGCCTCACCTCTGGCCAAGGTGTGAGCCTCTTGCTTCCTTTCCTGAATGTTTTCTGGTGAGAAGTACGGGTGTGGAATGCCCACTGAACTACCACATATGTGCAACGTATAAGTGGTATGTGGTAATCAAAGTCTAAGGGCCACTAAACCTATGAGGGATGAAAAGTGTGAAAGTGTTAGTTGCTCAGTCATGTCCGACTCTTTGCAACCCCATGTGCTGTAACCTGACAGGCTCTTCTCTGTCCATGGAATTCTCCAGGCAAGACTACTGCAGTGTGTTGCCATTCCCATCTCCAGGGGTTCTTCCCGATCCAGGGATCAAACCCAGGTCTCCTGCATTGCAGTCAGATTCTTTACCATCTGAGCCACCAGGGAAGCCCTATGAGAGATGAAAGCCCATGGAAAAATCATTCTCTATTTTTTTTTCCAGCTGAGCCATGAGGCATGCAGGATTAGTTCCCTTAATAGGTCAAACCCAACCCCTGGCAGTATAAGTGCAGAGTCCTAACCACTAGGCATCCAGGAAATCCCCCCTTCTATTTATTTCATGGGTTTCATTGCAGTCTCTTAGAAGGCCTATGGAATCCAGCATAGGTTGGCCATAGTCATTTTGATAATGCATCCTTTTTTCAGTTCTTCCTTCCTGCCTGTTTTTATTCCCTAATTCATTATTCCTGGGCTCTGGGATCATGTGCCTGTATGTAAGTTGCTTCAGTTGTGTCCGACTCTTTGTGACCCTATGGACTGCAGCCTGCCAGGGTCCTCTGTACATGGGATTCTCCAGGCAAGAATACTGGAGTGGGTTGCCATGCCTCCCTTCAGGGAATCTGCCCAACCCAGGGATCAAACCCATGTCTTTTAGTCTCCTGCATTGGCAGGCTGATACTTTATCACTAGCCCCACCGGGGAAGCCCTCTGGGGTCATATTCCCAGATAAAGTACCTTTTCGGGAGTAACTCAGGTTGAGACAGTAATCTGATTAACTAAGTTGAAGTAATAAATAAGTAAATCCAAATAATTCAGGTCTTAATATGCAATCATGCTGCCTTATTCATGTATAGACAGATTTAGGAAGAGTGATGGCTTTGAAAATTAAAATAATTGTTTCAGCTTATCCAAACTTCATTCCATTTCCATTTGAGAGCTAATTGTCACAGTAGTAAGTTGTTGCATCATTAAAATGTTCACTCTGCTTTATAAAATACACACATACATTTAGAGATTTATAGACTGAATAAGAGGAGTTTCTTATGCTTTGAAGTAGTATGAACTTGTGCAACAGTTTCTAGATTATTGAATAATTGATACCATTACATTTTCAAGGTAAATAAATATGAAAAGAAGGGAAAGGAGCTTCACTAACAAGATAAATGGAATTTGTGGCATTATTTCTGTTGGTATTTGTAATGTCAGTTTACGTTTTCACCATCAGAGGTCATGAAAGAACAATGTTGAACAGCAAATTTGAGCTTTGCTGAAAAAAAAACTTGTTTGAAATCTGGACTGTAACATTCTTAGAAGGCTTTTTACAAAAGAAAAACCAAAATCTACTTAATGTCATTGTACAGAAAGAAAAATAATTCTTAACAATAAAATTATCTGATAGGTTACAAGAGCATGAGGCTCTTACTTGCCTCTAGTGCTCTCAAGTTTTAGTTTAAGAATAAAATTTTAAATGTAAATGTTGATGACTCCTTGTCTTGGGAATATGCAATGTTTAATTTCACTAGGTTTCTGGGGTCTATAATTGACAAAAGAAGTATCTCACTTACAAAAAAGGAAGAAAATAAACAAAAATAAAGCTTAGACATGTTTGCTGCTGCTGCTAAGCCACGTCAGTCATGTCCGACTCTGTGCAACCCCATAGACGGCAGCCCACCGGGCTCCCCTGTCCCTGGGATTCTCCAGGCAAGAACACTGGAGTGGGGTGCCATTTCCTTCTCCAATACATGAAAGTGGAAAGTGAAAAGTTAAAGTGAAGTCACTCAGTTTCGTCTGACTCTTTGCGACCCCATGGATGCAGCCTCCCAGGCTCCTCTCTCCATGGGATTTTCCAGGCAAGAGTACTGGAGTGGGTCGCCAGTGCCTTCTCCGTTAGGCATGTTTAGAAGTACATTTGTTAGTGCACATAGCATTGACTTCATAAAACAAAGTAAAGTCTGTCTCATGAACTTTGCATTTGAGAAACTAAGTTTGCAACAAAAAGAGCAGGCAGTCTGAACATCAAAGACCAGGTATCAAGTTAAGGAATTTAGCATTCTGTGTATGCGAAGATGCAAATCTCTGGGCTCACTGAATTCATTCCTTTCTTACACACCTTAGCTCTCTGGGACCAATCCTGTTTCCTTGCTCATCTTGCTTCTTCCATTCCCCCAGCTCTTCAGCAGTCACCATGGAGGGTGGCAGCATCCTCTGGATTGCAGTTGTGGGAGCCCTCATTCACGTTTGGAGGCCAGAAATAGCTGATGGCTGTGACATTTCTTGTTTATTGATATGGAGGAGATATTTTCATTTCACACTAACAATGCACAATGTATCAAATATCTTATTGATAATAAATTTTAAGTATCTACTATTGATATGTATTGTCTGTCATAGGTAGCATTTGTTGATTTAAAACTTTTATTGCCCTGGACAAATTATTAGAAATGCAAAAACTCAGTAAGTTAAAATAATTTTCATTGGTGTCATAAAAACACAAGTTATCAGTTGTCATTGCTCTTTTGGTGAGTAGTCATAAAAAAAAGCCTCCTTATAAAATGATCGTTAACATTTTTGCATGAGCATAGTTTTGTATGTTTCCAAAAATTCTATGACATATGAAATGAATCACAAAAAGACAAAAACCGTGTGAATCCACTTCTGTGAGGTGTCTAGCATAGATGGATGCATGCAGACAGAATGAAAATGGTGGGCCTGTGGATTATTGAATGGGTAATGGGATTTCAATTTTTCAGGATTTGAAAAAAGCTCTAATGGTTGCGCAACAATGTGCATGTACTTACTACTGAACTGTACCCTTAAAATGGTTAGGATAATAAATGTCATGTTATGTGTATTTTACCACTATTTTAAAAGGGAGGTTAAAAAATACTGTGGCAAAAAAAAAAATACTGTGGCACATGAATTGACATTGGACAATCAAATTTGTGGTTGAGAGAAATTGTGTTTGACTTGTACAAGAAATCTGGATTAAAATGTGACACTATGCATCCCAAACTCCTCACTGATCCAACAAATACAACCATAGTCTACACCATAGTGTTGTGAGAAATACATGAGTTAAAGCATGTAAAAATTTTCATCAGTGATTGTATGTCATAATGCTCAATGTATGTTAGCGGTCCTGTTGTTTTTCATGAAGCACCTCCTATGGTGTATGTGGTAAACAGTGATTTATTATCTATTATTATCACCATTATTATTGGTTTGGGCTTCCCTGGTGGCTCAGATGGTAAAGAATCAGCCTGCAATGCAGAAGAGCTGGGTTTGATCCCTGAGTTGGGAAGATCCCCTGGAAGAGGCCATGGCAACCCACTCCAGTATTCTTGCCTGGAAAGTCCCCATGGACAGAGGAGCCTAGCAGGCTACAGTCCATGGGGTCACAAAGAGTTGGACATGACTGAGTGACTAAGCACACAGTGTTGGTTCTGGCTTTCCAATATAGTGTATAAAAAACACTTTTTTCTTTTGTCTTTTGGAGTCCCAGAGGCCTAGCAACTGTTAAAAAGCCTAATAAGTAATAAAAACAGAAGTCTGTGACTCACAGAGAAATAACTTTTTATGGATTAGTAGTTTTAACAGCCAGAACTTAGACTTCAGTGATGTCCATGCAATTGTTCCTCCCCTCACTTCTGTTCTCTTTTTTGAGTCAGTTCTATCTTACTGGGTTTCATCACTCGTCTTCAGTGGCTCAATTCTGGAAACCTCCGTACTGCTTCTATCTGAAATCATTCTTTTTGCATTGAGTGATCATGGGTGTGTGGTATTTGAGGGAAGCAGATTAGAATCTGGAACATCAGAAGTTTTCACAGAGTTTATTATTTTAATTCATGCTCCTTTCTTGATAAAAGAAATTGTTTCAAAGTCATTCCTTCTATTTAAAAAAGTTTTTTTTTTAATTTTTTTGTTGCTCATATTTGCTTGATTCTTTATTAAATTTAGAGTCCTTCAATTTTAACATTTAACATGCAGAGTTCCAAAGAATATCAAGGAGAGATAAGAAAGCCTTCCTCAGTGATCAGTGCAAAGAAATAGAGGGAAACAAAGGAATGGGAAAGACTAGAGATCTCTTCAAGAAAATTATATACCAAGGGAACATTTCATGTAAAGATGGGCTCAATAAAGGACAGAAATGGTATGGACCTAACAGAAGCAGAAGATATTAAGAAGAGCTGGTAAGAATACATAGAAGAACTGTACAAAAAAGATCTTCACGACCCAGATAATCACGATGGTGTGATCACTCACCTAGAGCCAGACATTGTGGGATGTGAAGTCAAGTGGGCCTTAGGAAGCATCACTATGAACAAAGCAAGTAGAGGTGATGGAACACCAGTTGAGCTATTTCAAATCCTGAAAGATGATGCTGTGAAAGTGCTGCACTCAACATGCCAGCAAATTTGGAAAACTCAGCAGTGGCCACAGGACTGGAAAAGGTCAGTTTTCATTCCAATCCCAAAGGCAATGCCAAAGAATGCTCAAATGACCACATAATTGCACTCATCTCACACGCTAGCAAAGTTATGCTCAAAACTCTCCAAGCCAGGCTTCAACAATACGTGAAATTCCAGATGTTCAAACTGGTTTTTGAAAAGGCAGAGGAACCAGAGATCAAATTGCCAACATCTGCTGGATCATCGAAAAAGCAAGAGAGTTCCAGAAAAACATCTATTTCTGCCTTATTGACTATGCCAAAGCCTTTGACTGTGTGGATCACAACAAACTGTGGAAAATTCTTACAGACATGGGAATACCAGACCACCTGACCTGCCTCCTCAGAAATCTGTATGCAGGTCAGAAACCAACAGTTAAAATTGGACATGGAACAATAGACTGGTTCCAAATAGGAAAAGGAGTATGTCAAGGCTGTATATTGTCACCTTGCTTATTTAACTTATATGCAGAGTACATCATGAGAAACGCTGGATGAAGCACAAGCTGGAGTCAAGATTGCCAGGAGAAATATCACTAACCTCAGATATGCAGATGACACCTCCCTTATGGCAGAAAGCGAAGAAGAAGAGCCTCTTGATGAAAGTGAAAGAGGAGAGTGAAAAAGTTGGCTTAAAGCTCAGCATTCAGAAAACTAAGATCACGGCATCTGGTCCCATCACGTCATGACAAATAGATGGAGAAACAGTGGAAACAGTGACCGACTTTATTTTTTGGGTCCAAAATCACTGCAGATGGTGATTGCAGCCATGAAATTAAAAGACGCTTACTCCTTGAAAGAAAAGTTATGACCAACCTAGATAGCGTATTAAAAAGCAGAGACATTACTTTGTCAACAAAGGTCCATCTAGTCAAGGCTATGGTTTCTCCAGTAGTCATGTATGGATGTGAGAGTTGGACTATAAAGAAAGCTGAGCACAGAAGAATTGATGCTTTTGAACTGTGGTGTTGGAGAAGACTCTTGAGAGTCCCTTGGACTGCCAGGAGATCCAACCAGTCCATCCTAAAGGAAATCAGTCCTGAATATTCATCGAAAGAACTGATGCTGAAGCTGAAATGCCAATACTTTGGCCACCTGATTTGAGTAGCTGACCCACTGGAAAAGGTCCTGATACTGGGAAAGATTGAAGGCGGAAGGAGAAGGGGATGACAGAGGATGAAATTGTTGGATGGCATCACTGACTCAATGGGCATAAGTTTGAGTAAACTCTGGGAGTTGGTGAGGGACAGGGAGGCCTGGCATGCCTCAGTCCATGGGGTCGCAGAGAGTCAGACATGACTGAGTGACTGAACTGAACTGAAGTTTAACATGAAAATAGATTCTGCTACTTGTGTGGATACTGATGTGTTCTGTTAGTTTAAAAATGTTTAATCTAGGTTTTTTTGGTTTTGATTATGTAATAAATCTTAAGAGGAAAACTATAACTTAATATTCAATATGAAACGAGAAAAAAAATTTTTAAGTGGGGGAAAATTTTGATTTTTTTCTTGAAGTTCCTCTTTGAAGAACTCCTTTATCCTGAAAGTCAAAATACCTGAACCACTTTCTAGTCACCAAATAAATCTCATTGATGGAAAACAAGGTTTCTGTGAAAGAAAAAACATACAAAGAGACTGTTTCTACAATTCCATCAGGCCTTTCACCAGTGCCTCTAACAAGTTCCAAAATGAATGTCAACTCCATCCTTGCTCTCTGCAGGAGCTTTTATGAGCAATGAATTGGTTCTCATGGAGAAAGGCAAAGGTAGACAAATCCTGAATAATCTACCATCTGCATTATTCCATATTGAATAATCAAGGATATTGAGAGTAGCATTAGTTCTATAACACCACTGCCTTATTAAAGGAATCCATTTAACTTTGGGAAAATTGCATAATAAGGAAGTGAAAGTGAAAGTAAAGTTGCTCAGTTGTGTCCGACTCTTTGTGACCCCGTGAACTATAGCCTACCAGGCTCCTCCGTCCATGGGATTCTCTAGGCAAGAGTACTTGAGTGGGTTGCCATTTCCATCTTCAGGGGATCTTCCCGATCCAGGGATTGAACCCGGGTCTCCCGTGTTGCAGGCAGACACTTTACCCTCTGAGCCACCAGGGAAACCCAAATAATAAGGAAAAGAACATCTAATTCAACTTTATTTCATGCTCACATCCAAGCCTTCAGTGACCTTCTGATACTTCAAGTTGGAAACAATGGTTTTTCTTTGCCTATATTTCTAGTAGAAATGTTATGTTTTAAAATATTTACTTACTTATTGCATACTTGCTCTTTCTCTTTCTCCTTGTTGTTCAGTCACTAAGTCATCTCTAACTTTTTGTCACTCCGTGGGTGGTAGCATGCCACGCTCCTCTGTCCTCCACTACCTCTTCAAGTTGGCTCAAATACGTGTCCACCTAGTTGGTAATACTATCTAACCATCTTATCCTCTGCGGCCCCCTTCATCTTTTGCCTTGAATCTTTCCCATCATCAGGGTCTTTTCCAATGAGTTGGCTCTTCACCTCAGGTGGCCAAAGTATTGGAGCTTCAACTTCAGCATCAGTCCTTCTAATGAAGATTGATTTCCTTTAAGATTGACTGGTTTGATCTCTTTGCTGTCCAAGGGACTCTCAAGAGTCTTCTCCATCACCGCAGTTCAAAAGCTTCAATTCTTTAGCATTCAGCCTTCTTTATGGACCAACTCTCACATCTGTACGTGACTACCAGGAAAAACATAGCTTTGACTATACAGACCATTGTCAGCAAAGTGATGTCTCTCCTTTTCAATACACTGTCTAGGTTTGTCATAGCTTTCCTTCCAAGAAGCAAGCATCTTTTTTTTTCCTTCCAGATAGTAAATTCATTAAGAATAGGTATTCTGTTAATAAATTTTGTATCATACCAATGTTTTGCACAAATAGATGTTCAGTAGCTTGTGGTTAAAACTATTGGATTGATTGTGTCTTGGTTCTATTCTATTATCTGATGATTTAAGTTATAGCTTAAAACTTTTCTAAAATGAGTGTCATTTCTATGGAGGTAAAGCTGCCCCTCCCCGACCCCCCAGCCCATTCTTGTGTACTAGATAGATAGATTATCCTTTGGCCTGAGCATGGGAAAGCACATTATCTCTAGCAGGAATAATTACAATTACACTATAAATGTGATGATCCATTACTACTTTCTCTAATTTCAGGGATAGCAATGAAAACCAAATGTCCAGAACAATGAGAGCTGTGGGAAATGTAGAATCTCTTCTATCAGCTCAACAGTTGCTCAGAGTCATCCCACATGTTCTGTATCCTCCCAGGGTCTGGGCAAATGGGTGAATAAATTGCTTCTTTTAATCTAGATAAATAGCACATCAATGGGAAAATTCTTTCATTTTGTGTCTTAATTCTGAAGTTCAGTTCAATCGCTTAAGTCGTGTCTGACTCTTTGGGACCCCATGGACCACAGCACGCCAGGCTTCCCTGTCCATCACCAACTCCCAAAGCTTACCCAAACTCATATCCATCGCATCAGTGATGCCATCAAACCATCTCATCCTCTGTCATCTTCTCCTCCCACCTTCAATCTTTCCCAGCATCAGGATCTTTTCTAGTGAGTCATTTCTTGACATCAGGTGGCCAAAATGTTGGAATTTCAGCTTCAGCATCAGTCCTTCCAATGAATAGTCAGGATTGATTCCTTTAGGATGGACTGTTTGGATCTCCTTGCAGTCCAAGAGACTCTCATGAGTCTTCTCCAACACCACAGTTCAAAAGCATCAGTTCTTCAGCACTCAGTTTTCTTTATAGTCCAACTTTCACATCCATATACGACTACTGGAAAAACCATAGCTTTGACTACATGGACCTTTGTTGGAAAAGTAATGTCTCTCCTTTTTACTTTGCTGTCTAGGTTGATCATAACTTTGCTTTCACAGAGCAAGCAACTTTTAATTTCATGGCTGCAATCACCATCTGCAGTGATTTTGGAGCCCCCCAAAATAAAGTCGGTCACTGTTTCCATTGTTTCCCCATCTATTTGTCATGAAGTGATGGGACCGGATGCCATGATCTTAGTTTTCTGAATGTTGAGCTTAAGCCAACTTTTTCGCTCTCTTCTTTCACTTTCATCAAGAGGCTCTTTAGTTCTTCTTCACTTTCTGCTGTAAGGGTGGTGTCATCTGCATATCTGAGGTTGTTGATATTTCTCCCAGCAATCTTGATTCCATCTTGTGCTTCATCCAGCCCAGCATTTCTCATGATGTACTCTGCGTATAAGTTAAATAAGCAGGATGACAGTATGCAGCCTTGACGTACTCCTTAATGATTTGGAAACAGTCTGTTGTTCCATGTCCAGTTCTAATTGTTGCTTCTTGACCCGCATACAGATTTCTGAGGAGGCAGGTCAGGTGGTCTGGTATTCCCATGTCTGTAAGAATTTTCCACAGTTTGTTGTGATCCACACAGTCAAAGGCTTTGGCATAGTCAATAAAGCAGAAGTAGATGTTTTTCTGGAACTCGCTTGCTTTTCTGATGAGCAGTGGATGTTGGCATTTGATCTCTGGTTCCTCTGCCTTTTCTAAAACCAGCTTGAACATCTGAAAGTTCATGATTCACATACTGTTGAAGCCCGACTTGGAGAATTTTGAGCATTACTTTGCTAGCATGTGAGATGAGTGCAATTGTTGGTAGTTTGAGCATTCTTTGGCATTGCCTTTCTTTGGGATTGGAATGAAAACTGATCTTTTCCAGTCCCATGGCCACTGCTGAGTTTTCCAAATTTGCTGGCATATTGAGTGCAGCACTTTCACAGCATCGTCTTTCAGGATTTGAAATAGCTCAACTGGAACTCCATCATCTCCACTAGCTTTTTTTTTGTTCCACTAGCATTGTTCGTAATGATGCTTCCTAACGCCCACTTGACTTCGCATTCCAGGATCTCTGACTCTAGGTGAGTGATGACACCCTCATGGTTATCTGGGTCATGAATATCATTTTTGTATAGTTCTTCTGTATATTCTTGCCACCTGTTCATAATATCTTCTGCTTCTGTTAGTCCATACCATTTCTGTCCTTTATTGTGCCCATCTTTGCATGAAATGTTCCCTTGGTATCTCTAATTTTCTTGAAGAGATATCTAGTCTTTCCCATTCTACTGTTTTCCTCTCTTTCTTTGCATTAATCACTGAGGAAGGCTTTCTTATCTCTCCTTGCTATTCTTGGAAGTCTGCATTCTAATGGGCATGTATTTGCTTTTCTCCTTTGCCTTGGTCTTCTCTTCTTTTCTCAGCTACTTTTAAGGCCTCCTCAGACAACCATTTTGCATTTTTGCTTTCTTTTTCTTGGGGATGGTCTTGTTTACTGCCTATTGTACAATGTCAGAAACCTCCATTCGTAGTTCTTCAGGCACTCTGTCTATCAGATCTAATCCCTTGAATCTATTTGTCACTTCCACTGTATAATTGTTAAGGATTTGATTTAGGTCATACATGAATGTTGTAGTGGTTTTCCCTACTTTCTTCAATTTAAGTCTGAATTTGGCAATAAGGAGTTCATGATGTGAGCTACAGTCAGCTCCCAGTCTTGTTTTTGCTGACTGTATAGAGATTCTCCATCTTTGGCTGCAAAGAATATAATCAACCTGATTTTGGTATTGACCGTCTGGTGATGTCCATGTGTAAAGTCTTCTCTTGTGTTGTTGAAAGAGGGTGTTTGCTATGACCAGTGTGTTCTCTGTGCAAAACTCTGTTAGCCTTTAACCTGCTTCATTTTGTACTCCAAGGCGAAATTTACCTGTTACTCCAGATATCTCTTGACTTCCTACTTTTGCATTCCAGACCCCTATAATGAAAAGGACATCTTTTGGGGGTGTTAGTTCTAGAAGGTCTTGTAGGTCTTCATGGAACTGTTCAACTTCAGCTTCTTCAGCATTACTGGTCGAGCCATAGACTTGGATTACTGTGATATTGAATGGTTGCCTTGGAAATGAACAGAGATCATTCTGTCATTTTTGAGATTGCATCCAAGTACTGCATTTCAGACTCTTTTGTTTACTATGATGGCTACTCCATTTCTTCTAAAGGATTCTTGCCCGCAGTAGTAGGTATAATGGTCATCTGATTTAAATTCACCCATTCCAGTCCATTTTAGTTCATTGATTCCTAAAATGTCAATGTTCACTCTTGCCATCTCCTGTTTGACCACTTCCAATTTGCCTTGGTTCATGAACCTAAAATTCCAGATTCCTACACAATATTGCTCTTTACTGCATCAGACTTTACCTCCATCAGCAGTTACATCCTCACCTGGATGTTGTTTTCGCTTTGGGCCCGTCTCTTCATTCTTTCTGGAGTTATTTCTCCACTGATCTCCAATAGCATATTTGGCACGTACTGACCTGGGGAGTTCATCTTTCAGTGTCCTATCTTTTTGCCTTTTCATGCTATTTATGGGGTTCTCAAGGCAAGAATACTGAAGTGGTTTACCAATCCCTTCTCCAGTGGACCACATCTTGTCAGAACTCTCCACCATGACCTGTCCATCTTGGCTGGCCCTACATTGCATGGCTCATAGTTTCATTGAGTTAGACAAGGCTGTAGTCCATGTGAACAATTTGGTTAGTTTTCTGGGATTGTGGTTTTCATTCTGTCTGCCCTCTGATGGATAAGAGCCTTATGGAAGCTTCCTGATGGGAGAGACTGACTGAGGGGGAAACTGGGTCTTGTTCTGATGGGCAGGGCCATGCTCAGTAAATCTTTAATCCAATTTTCTGTTGATTGGCAGAGCTGTGTTCTCTCTGTTGTTTGACCCGAGGCCAAACTGTGGTGGAGGTAATGAAGATAATGGCAATCTCCTTCAAAAGGCCCCATGTACACACTGCTGCACTCAATGCCCCTGAACCTGCAGCATGCCACCGCCAACCCACGCCTCCACTGGAGACTCCTGGACACTCATGGGCACATCTTGGTCAATCTCTTGTGGGGTCACTGCTCCTTTCTCCTGGGTCCTGGTGTTCACAAGCTTTTGTTTGTGCCCTCCAAGAGTCTGTTTCTCCAGTCCTGTGTAAGTTCTGGCGGCTCTATGGTGGGGTTAATGGTGACCTCCTCCAACTTGTCTCCAAGAGGGTGCACTCTTCACACAAATTATACATAAAAATAAACACGCAAAATAAAGAAAACATTTTTAATCTTACAGTAGAGACCTTGGAAAGTACAGTAGTACAGTGCAACAAGTGGCATACAAGGACATGTTCGCATCTTTGGAAAGTTTGCAACTTGAAGGTTCATATGTAGGGGGCTGGCTGTGAACACATTTAGGCTGTTTATCTACTCTGAGAAACAAAAGTCTAATATATAGATAAAGATGCAGCATTTATGTTCTCCTCCCTTTTTTCCCACAGGGAAGAGAGGTGTTAATGTTTTATTTTTCTTAAAAAACAAAAAAAGTAAAGCGGATGAGATTCTGACCATCTTGAAGTTGTTTCTGATTTCTTGATACTGTTTTGAAAGGAAATACATTTGAGTTCATTTTAGTTGAAATTGTTTTTTTATTTAAAGATATGTAATATGAACACTACAAGAAATGAAGATATTAAGTCACATATTAACAAAAACAAACCTTTTGTGTAAATCTAAGAAGAGGTCATCAGTTTACTAGGGGGAAGACCTCTCTCAGCCGTGTTTTTAACCCTATAACCTTGGAAAATGTTACCATCACAAATATAGTTTGTTTGAACCCAAGCATCTGGGAACATGGCAGACAAATGTCCAAGATGTCTGCCCTCATGGAGGATGAAGCTGGTCGGTCTGAGGACTCCCTGCCCAACACAGCAGAGTCAGAGCTTGGGACATCACAGGGGTGGGAGGCAGGTCTGGCAGGGCGGGCTTGGAAATGAAGTGAAAACCCAATATGGGCAGCCTACCAAGAAGGTAGCATCTGACATTAGAAGGGGATTATATATTTTTGTCTGAGATCAGCAGTATTTTAAAGTTTGGACAATACAACCAGAATATACTGCTAAGCTGAATTTGTTTTACATTTTCAGTTCTGGCAACTCTTCAGGAACAAAACATAATTTTCTTTTTCACTTCTTTTTGAATTTTGAAAAGTTCTGTACTGTTTAAAGATTGAAATCTCAGAATATAACATTATTTCAAATATCAAATTTTAATTTGAATTTCATTAACTATATACATTTAGCCTCATAGAAAAAATGCATAGGCCAAACATGAAAATTATCTGGGCTGGATGGCAAATTTGATTAATTTTCTTGGCACTTTATTCTTCTAATTATCTGTATTAGAAGTGTAGTCTTTTTAAGTTTGGGAAAAGAGGGAAAGTACCAAGAAAATATGAAATGTGCAAGTATGCTTTACTGTTTTTACATTTTTTAAATGCTTTGATTGAGATTTAAGGTAAAGAAATAAATTATTACAGATAAAATAAATGTTCTCTAATTTCTATTTAAAGTATATTTTTTAATCAAAAAAGCCATCAAGGTGTTAATTTTCTAAGTTATTGTCAATATGGTTGCATTTTCCATGTTTATGCCTCTTCCTTGGGCAGGGCCTAATGTGAGAGTTTTATATTTCAAAAAGTCCACAGAAGCTGAACAATCAGTAAACTTTTAAGGATATTTATAGTTTAAATGAAAATAAAGTTATTGTATGTTTGTAATAAAGATTTCATGTTGTGAAAGGGGTCCAAAGTAATAATTCTCTAATACCAAAATAAATATTAACCTAGGAATGGTGAATGTGCTCTGGTTGAGACTTATAACAAAACTTCTTTCTTCCACTGTTGTTTCTTTATCTAGGTCATGGTGAATCTAAATATTTCTTCTTAAGGCTGAAGACTCACATATTGTTTGATTTCTTGATGTACTGAACCAAAGTCATCAACAGGATAAGGAAGAGAATGAATTTCGAGACGAAGTAGGGAAGGACAAACGGTACATGTTAATAGTTTCATAAGAATACATCTCATACCCACACTGGCCCAATATATTATAATAGAACCCAAGCAAGACTATTTCAGGGAGGCATCCAGCTGATGGATGATGGTGGTGTTTATTGAAGAATCATGTTACTTTTAGGCCAGCATCTAAGTGGATAACAAGTAGCATATCTCATTCCTGGAACAAATGAACATTATTCACAAATCTTTCTGTTACTTTCAGACAATATTAATAGTATAAAGAATATATTATCTTCTATTTATGTTATTCATCAAAAAAGTTAATACTTACTATGAAGTTTACTGCCCTTAGAAATTTAATAGCAATACTATATGCTGAAATTTATCAAATTTTATATGGTTATGCTGATATATTGTGCATTATTAAAGAGTTTAAAGAATTTTATCTCATTTGCGATCTGAAATCTAGGTAGAGAAAATCAGTTCTTTACTGTCTTCATAACACAGGGAAGACAATATAAATTTTAGTATGTGTGAGTTCAGGGCTTCCCAGGTGGCATGGTGGTAAAGAATCTGCCTGTCAATGCAGGAGATGCAAGTTTGATCCCTGGGTGGGGAAGACCCTCTGGAAAAGGAAATGGCAACCCACTCCAGTATGCTTGTCTGGGAAATCCCATGGACAGAGGAGCTTGGTGGGCTTTAGTTCACAGGGCTGCAAAGAGTCAGACACGACTGAGTGACTAAACAATAACACGTATGAGTTCTACCCAAAAGGATTTGATTACTTTTGAAATTGCTTTAACCTTCATCTATGAAATAATGGAAAACTTTTCACAGTTTCTGTATTACTCAGATTATAACTAGTTTAGGCAATAAAACAACTGCACATAAGCTTTGGTACAGCTGTGACCTTAGTATTATGCCAAAGAGCACACTGTAATGAATGTTAGAACTGAGAACCCAGTTGAGAGGCTGTGGTTATAAGGCTGGTGGGCAATGTTCAGGCCAAGAGTGCCTTCCAGCTTGCAGTTGTCTTGTAAAGTTCCAGAAACCGTCAGTTTCTGGACAAGAAGATGGTTCCCCTACTATTGGCAGTTGAGGCCAGCATCTTGTAGGGATCACCCAGAGACTCCTACGCATTCTCCCTAGGGGAACCACAAAAATTACTCAACAGACTTTACGGAGAACATTATTTTGTCTCAGGCACAATGCCTGGCTCTGAGGGCACAGACATAAAGACATAGTCCCGGCCAAGAGGAACTCTGGTGAGATGGGACATTGAATGGTAAAATGACATCAGAATGACAACACCCTGTAAGAAGTACTCCAATTAAGTGTGATGACCACAAACAAAAGACGCACCAGCTCTGCCTGAAGGCACCAGCCAGCACTTCACAGAGGAGGTAACATCAGACCAGGGGCAGATAGATGCGCCCTTATTAGAACAGGGAACCATCTTTTCAAATACTGACAACAGAAGTTTTAAGGAGTCAAAAGGGAACATGTCTCCTTGAAGAAGGTTTCATAGCCCAGGTAGCCGAAGCATACATTGTACTTGATACAATGTATGTATCAAGCATACCTTGATTTTTTGTTGTCAGCATCTGATTCCACTTTTTATAGCCAGCCTCTCCATATGATGCCGAAAAGTACGCCTCTCGTTTTTGCTTCCTTTCCTATCTCCCCCTTTTCTTGGCAGGGAATGGATATCTGACTTTGGCTCTGCCAGTCAAATGGAGCAAGAGAAGCAGAAAAACACATTGTGTGGAGACTCTTTCTGATGTCAACAGCATCACTGGGGTTATGGTTTCCAGAAGCAGTGGCTGTGGGGCCAGTGCCACACCCAGTGTCCAGAGAGAGCTGCAGTGGTGGCTCAAAGCACAGGACCATTGTTCTATGGTGGCAAGAATGGCAGTCTCGACTCCCTTGGCTGTGTAGTCTGCTTTGGGCTGTGGTTTTTCTGCTTTGCCTCCCTTTCTTTCTGCCTTTTCTGAGTCTGGCTCCTCCACCCAAAATTTTTGTAAACTCCTCAATATATCCTGTTATAAATACCTTTCCTGTTTTATCAGCCATAATTCTTGCAACTAAAGGACTGCATTTACATCAATAGTGCTCATGTTTGTGTTGGAAGGTTAGGGTAGAGTGTGAAGGGTTTCATATGTCATGCCACATGTTTTTTCACAATGAAGACTTTAAAATATGAGAATGTTATGATCATATTTGTATTTTAAAAATAGTTCTCTTGTCTGTTTGAGCTTGGCAGGAAGGATAGAAATGAGCATTCCAGGTAGAAGACTATTGTGTGGTCAAGTGAGAGATAATAAGGGCTTTAAAAGAAAGGGGCAGTGAGGAAGAGAGAGGAAAAGGAGATTTGAGAGGTTTTCTGGAAGCTAAATGTATTGGTTTGCTGGCTCACGGAGTGGGCTAGAGGAAGAAGTTGGTGATGTCTTTGAGGCTACTCAGTTGGATGAACAGATGGATATATAGGTGCTGGGGCCATTGACTAAGTAAGCTAAAGAGGTTTGGGTGTATGCTGAATTATTGAACTTAAGGTGCAGTTGGAGATAGTAATTTACATTTCTAAATCAACAGAATATTTTTTTCAAACGACCTATTGCAGGGAATTCCAGTTTATAAAACATTTGAAAATAGGCTCTGGCTGAAGTAGGCAGGGAGCCTAGAAATCCTACCTGTTGGGACTGCCCCCTTGATTCTGAAGAAGGGCCTCAAGGACCATCCTCAGAATGCCAAGTCTCCAGGTGTAATAGACACCTGCATGTAGATATCTGTGGATCTGTAAGTGCAGATCCACAGCCTCTCTCCAAAGCCCCCACTTCCTTACCTGTGCTTACCCATGGGTTTTCCTTGTTTCTCTTTTGCCTCCCATTGCTGCTGGCAGTGCCATGTCTGCACCTGCCACTGCTACCGGGAAACCCTCAATGTCCACACCAAGAACATCATTTCAGGGCCCTAGCCAGGCTCCCTAACCTGGGCACCAGAACAGTGCTGGGTGCCAAACACAGCATGGCATAAGGGTCTTCTCTGCCAGTCCCTGACGTATCTTTCTCCCCACCAAAGCACAGTTATACAGTTCCGTCTGCCTATGGCTATTGCCTTTTAAATGTTTCCAGCCTTCTGGTCTCGATGGGATCAGATACCATACCACCCCTTCCATCTATAACTTCTTTTTCTGTCTCTCACCCTGATAAAAAGTAAAGGCGAATAAATGAAGTCAAGCAGATATATTTGTCAGGGTGTGCTTGTGTGTACATGTGTATGTATGAATGTGTGTGGGGAGAGCGGGGTGATATCTAAGCCATCAATATCCACTCAAAAATGCCCAGCTACCCATGGAACACAGTTAACCAACCACTGTCCTATTTTGGAAAGAACAATGGAGTTCCAGTAGAACAAGGCCAACTTATTTATGCTATTTAGCGCTGTGTGGCTTGCACTTTAAGTTACTTCACCTCCTTGAGAATTCATTTTTGTTTGTTTGTTTTCTTTTGATGTGGACCATTTTTAAATCTTTATTTAATTCATTTCAATATTGTTTCTGTTTTATGTTTCAGATTTTTGCATGTGGATCTTAGCTCCCCAACCATGGATTAAACCTGCACCCTCTGCATTGGAAAGGTAAGTCCTAACCACTGGACTGCCAGGTAAGTCCTGCAAACCCTTGATTTAGCAGTAAGATGGGAATAATACTACTACTTATTTCTCAGGACTATTAAGATATAGGATTGTGTTGGTAATATGCTTGGCTCTGGTAGCACTTGGAAAATAATTCAGAAAAGTAGGTCTGATCTATTTTCCTAGATTATTTAACGTGAGTGTCCTTATCATATGCCCTTTCAGGTGGGATTCCACTTTGTTCTCTGACTTTTTCACTCAAAACTGATTTCTCCTATGTGGGTGCACATATGAATGACAGAAGAAATACGTGTTTATACACAGATAAGAGAGACATTGAGTATGTAAACCCATTTCATGTATAAGGGGAACCATGTCTTTTCCTTGTTATGGAGAAAAGTATTTTTTAAAAAACTGTGTGTGTGTAAGATCTTGTTTCAAAAATGACTTGAACTGCATAGATATTGTCAAGATATCCCCCATCTAATCATCTGTGAGCAAGGTGGACCTATAGAAATGTTTGTGCAAAAATGTTTGTGCCTTTTGCCCCTCCAAGCACCTAGCAGGGTTGGAACAAACTGGTTATGATTTAAAAGCTTTTTCTAGCAAAACAAGCTTTGGGAATGAAAATAAGCACTAGGGGTATTGGACAAGGCAAAATAATGCAGACGGTGACCATTTTCATTTTTGTAAAATAGTGTTTTGTCAGTTGCTTGTAGCCTTTTGGTACCATGTTCTCTTCTCTTTGTCCCTTTTTATCAGACACCAAGTTCCTCAAAGAGATTTCCTTCTCCTTGTGAATCCATTCATCTTTTCTTCCTCTTCAACAAACCTTTGCATGGACTAACTAGTAACAGAAGACTTCCGTTTTGCAGACTTCTGGCTTAAATTTTCTGCTTCTTAGTTTGCAAAGTTTTAGATTGGAATATTAATTTAGAGTGAGAGGGAAAGGAAAATGTTATCACCAACACTCACAAAAAGTGTCGTGTTTCTCCTATTTCCCATTTTAAATCTATTATCCCAAATGAGATCAACTCTACCCAGGCTGTTCACATATTTATTCCTTCATTTGTTTAGTCAACAAATATTTTGTGAGCACCAGTGACTGATAAGCTCTGGAGAAGAACTGGGAATAGGGTAGAGATGTTCTCGACCTGAACAGAGATTAAAAATAGTCAAAAGCAGAAAAAGTTTTGCAAAAACCACGTAGAAAACAGAATCCCTGCTGACCATTTTTGTGATCCAGTATGGAAAATTCAAAGGTTATTGGTAATAATCCTGTTCCCATATGCCGACGGTCCTTCTCATCACTCCCCCACCACTCATTTAAGTCAGTTTTATTATTCTGACTTATCAGTGGAGACTTAGCTCAGCTATTAAAATATAAAACAATTCTGCAAATCTGATGTTGAACTCATTTACATTTACATGTTATGTATGTGTTACGCTTAAGATGAATTATTTACGAAAATGTCCATGTCATATGTAAATGCTTTCAAATAACAGTGTCGCTCTTCAGCCTTATCTCGGAGAGTCTAACTTTTTTTATTGCTAAGTTTTGTCGGGCGAGATTATCACCGTGAACACAACCAAGAAAGCAGTTTGAACAAAGTTCTTAATTCATCACTGTTTGTTTGCTTTTAGTTCAGTATGAAACTGTTAACCTTTACGAAAAGACAACTAGGAATCAGGCTAAATATTTATTTTCATAATCTCTAGTTTCACATATTTGTAAGTTCAAAACTGAAACCCTATATCTCCTCTGATACCCTAGCAGAGTTAATGGTACAAACTCCTTTTTTGAACTTTTTCCCCTGACTTAGTCTCTTAATTTTTTATGGCTCTGAAAAATAACACATGCAAAGGCAAAGCCAGATATACTTTATCTTTCATGTTTGACAGATGTTCCCTCACCCATGTTTCACGGGCATAATCCATCGTTTGAAAACACAGAGGTGGATGTTTCTGCCAGCAAAGCCTCCTGAAAAGAGGACTGCTTGTCTTGATTAGCTAATCCTTTATAATGAGTCTTAGGGCCACACACCATTCAGATTTCTGGATGAGACTGGACAACACGTGGTTAAAAAAAATATTAGCTTACAACTACAGTGTAGAAGGTGACTAGAAGTAGAAAATAGTGACAGTGCAATTCGGAACACTTTCCATTGGTGCTATTTCAATAGTTTATTATTATTATATTATTATTTACTTTAGATACAGAAAGTGAAGACCAAGCATAATTTAAGGGCAGTTCTATTTTTACACAGAAGCATAAGTGTTCACAGGAATAATGTTAATGGATGAAGAAGAAAAATGTAAGTCTGTTAACTATGAGCATCTGACAATCCAGGGGGTCTAGCTCCCAAACTGATATAAGATGCTAGTTTGCTTTAATCATCCAGAAGGGCAGAGATATACTCTCTTCTGGTTGAGCTGGAACCTGTCTCCTTAGAATGCTGGCAGATAGAGCAGCTTTGCCTTTCAGATTTTTCAGCCAGTTATTTTTAGTTCTTCTGAAGCCTGGGAAATAAGAAATAGAGCCTCCTTGAAAAATCCAAGCGAGCCAACCATAGCAGGGCCTCTGAATCTGATTAGATAAAACAACAAAGAGGTTCTGTCGGGGCAGAGGCAGGAAGAGCCAAGGTGGGTGGCAATCTCTGCTCAACTCCGGGGAAATGTAGCCTCAAAGTGTTCAAAAGTGGGTGAAAAAAATAACATAAGCAATAGACAACTTTCCCACATCTCAGGTCACTCTCTAAATACAGCTAGAAAAATTTGCCCCGCGCTAAACTTTTTTTTTTAATTTTTGAAGTATAATAAACAGTATGTGAATGTATGTTTATCCTAAGCACCATACTGAGAGAGAGAGATTCACTCTCTAGCCATGAGAGATTCAGTCTCAATATTATAACCAGTTTTCGTTCCTCTTAGTAGCTTACAAGGTAAATCAGGACCAAGTTTGAGCTGTAAATGTGGATATTTGTTGTAAATTTCCTAATATGATATTGGAGGAATTGAATGCAGGCTTTTCCTTCAGTCATGGAAATGGAAGAGACGAAGGAGGCCTGGTAAGTGGAAATTCTCCCAGGCGGAGTTGAGAAACAAAGTCTCTTCCAGTTCTGCCATTGGATTCCTGGCTTTGCCAGATTCTGGCCTGGTGATTAGGAGGCATTCTCTAACCAGGGAGTTGGGGGTGGTCAATGTGCTGACAGGTGTCATCAAGAACTTTGACAGAGCTACTGAAATAAGCAACAATTACACATCCCTGTCCCCAGCTTCACCACTTTGTGAAAGAAAACAAATAAAAGGGGTCCTGGTACTGAAATACAAGAGGGTGGACATCTGGCACTTTTCAGGCTTGGGATATCACTGAAGGGCCCTGGGTTTCAATCTCACTGTTCAAGGTTGTCTCATACATCACCTTTCATTAATAACTTCAAAATCTCTCCAGCTTCTTACCTATTTCCTCCCATATCGCTGATTTTCATGGTTAAGAAGAAGCTAAAATGAATCAAATTATAAAAAGGCACTTAATGGCTTGTTGTTGTGTAGTCGCTAAGTCTTGTCCAGCTCTTTTGCAAGTAGCCCTGTGGGCTACAGCCCGCCAGGATCCTCTGTCCATGGAATTTTCCAGGCAAGAATACTGGAGTGGGTTGCCATTTCCTTCTCCAGGGGAACTTCCCCACCCAGGGATCGAACCTTCATCTCCTGCATTGCAGGTGGATTCTTTACCACTGAGCCACTGGGGAAGCCCATTTAATGGCTTAGCTTTGAGTAGAGTCAGCTCTGCTGCACTTCTTTCCTTTTTTCTCTCGGAATTTCTCAACTTCTTGCTTCATAGATCAGTATCCTGATTCTTTTAACACATTATGAGCAGCTGAGAGGTACCATGGCTGAGGTGGGAGAAGGTTTTAATGGAGGAACAGGAACATGCTTGGGCCAGGAATCCTGAGGTCTGTGGAGAGGGCCAGGAGGCATTCAGGTCATATAAGAGGATGAAGAAGTTGGGATCCCAGCAGGGACATGACTTCACCAGATTCCACCTGTTAACCAGGCCTCCTCCAGCTGCTTCCTGTAGACATACAGGTTCTGTGGCAGCTGTGGATGCTGGGAGATGTCCAGAAGTCAATGAACAATTATTTCACCCCCACTCCTTCAAATCTGTGAGCATCACTGACGGCCCCAACTTGTAATAGGTAAAGATGCACTTGGCTTCCTGGCCACCTTAGCATCCAGGCTGGGCTGAGATCAACCAGGTGTGAGCCTGTCTGGCAGTTCTGTCTCTTTCCTGTGCCTCCCTGTGTGATGCTGCATGGAAATAGGACCCAGAACTGGCCTCTCTGTACCCCTGTGGCTCTGTTAGTTTTGGGATTCTTGGAGTCAGACTCAGAAATCTGATGGTCCCACTTTGGACAGCTACCTACATCTTTCTGCTTTTTTGGATTGCAGATACCCTTAGACAAGGTATGAGGAGACTTCTGGTATTAAGATATTACACAGCAGTTTATACCATACATTTATTTTTAACCAAAGAACATGCCTTGGCAAAGTGTTTCTCTCTGTCCTGGGAAATGGACACGTACTTCCTTCCATTCAGTTAGCATATGTGGTCACCTTTACAGAAGGGTTCTGACCGAAAATGACAGCTTCTTTGAAGTTTCACACATTGCTTGTAAGGTAGACTATTTGCATGAAAAAAAGCCCTGAATTTCTCATCCAAAATATACATTCAAAGGAAAAGTCATGGAACCCATGGTCTAATTTTAAACTTAAAATGGGAACTTGGTTGTTAAAACTTTGTATGAAAATGCTAAAATTAATTAAACGGTTATTGATCAACCTAAGGTAGAGTAAATAAGTCATCATTTTCTTGTCATTGGTTTCCCCCATCTTCAAAATCAAATACATTCTTCTTAGGGAACATTTTTCAGTTTACAAAGTGTTTTCCCACATGTTAACTTTTTTAATTCTTGAAGCTGTTTGGACTAGATGGTTTATAAGTTCCTCCCAGCTTGAAACTTCTATTCATTTGTGGCTGTATTTCTATTAAAGGATGCAGACTGGAAGGTGGTTTCAACCAACAAAAACAATGGAAGGAACCGACCCCAGGCATGGAAGCAGCATGCAAATGTTCTTCATAAAGACCTTGTATCTTGAGATAGCACTTTTTAGAGTCACCATATGGTGCTCAGGCTTTTTGTTTTAAGGGTCAGAGACTCATCATCTGCGAGTTCCCAAGTGGAGGAGGCAGTCTGTCAGTGACCAGGGAGCCTGAGCAGCTGAGCATTTGAAGTCAGGCAGCCACCCACATAGTACCAAATCTGCCACCAAGGAATCAGCCGTGCGGGCTCTGAACCAGAGCGCAGAAAAGATGACACCTGTCCACTTGTTTATTCCCTTTCTTTCAGCATCTTTTTCACTAATCACCTCTGAACTGCATCAGTATGAGAAATAAACACTGGCAGAGACATGCCTCCAACAGAACATTCAGAGACTCTCTCCAACGTGTGTCTTGAAAATAATACCCAGATTAACGCCCCCCCCCCCCCCCCCAAAAAAAAACCCCAAACCCACGCCGTTCTCTTTGTTGTTGCCTGGTTTTGGAAAGTGGCTGTTTTTTTAGTGTGAAAAGAAACTGAAACATTTTCAAAGAGATAAGAATTGGGTGATGTGTTTGTCAAGATCCATAGCATCTTGGCTAGCACTTGAGAGGGTATTTCCATGGCAAGAAATTCTCTTAAGCTTCTTGTTCTTATTGAAAAAAATCATTGGACCAGTATTGTGGAATGTCCTCATTTTTGAGGTGGAATAAGGCATGAACTTGGGGTTTTATTCACCAAGGAAAGACCCTTGTAATCTAAAAGCATTGACTGTAAGTCTAGTAAAATGCACCCAGCGTTTAAAACCAAATTTCTTCCTTGAAAATTCATAGAGGAAGATTTAGATCTTTTCAAGTTCAGGATTATTCCTTAACTATCAAGTGTATTAATAATCCTATATTCTGTGGAACTATGTGAGGCGTTCTCTTAAGAACTGGAGCAAAGGCACCATGGCTGACTCATCCTCGGGTTTGGATTACATGTGTGGAGTTGTGTTTTGGATGGAGCTTTCTGGAATAGCAACACTCCATCAAAAACACAGTGGCACACCTGTACTCCAAATGGTTGAATAAGGCAAAACATATGACATCAAAACACTGGGAATCATATTAAAAAGAAAAAAAAAAAAGAAAGAACGCAGGCTGTAGCAAAGATAAAGACAGCACCAAGGCACTGATAGCCATGAAGAATAGAAAAAGTTTTAAGTATATTGCTTATGAAATGATTTATCTATCATTTAACCTCTGCTCATAAGCCATGTTTGTTCTGCGTGATGTTGACATGAACACCACACTCAGAGGGTGTGAAAAGTTGCTCATTTGGATGTTTCATCCTAAAAAGTAAATTCTTATCACAAGTTGCACAACTGGAAATGACTGCTTCATATATTAACAATGGCTCTGAAATGCCATGAAAGAAGTAAGAAAACGGCTTCTTCTGGAATTTTCATTGGTCACTTATGGTATAGAATAGATTTTGCTATTTTCTCTTAAGAATAATGTAATACTTTAATGTGTAGTGTTAACAAGGGGATTTATGTCATTTTTCATATAGAATGTTCACAAATTACCTTTCCATTCTAATGAATTCATGCTCAGACCTCTTAGAAGAAAGCGTTAATAGTGTCACTCTGGTGGGACTTTTTAACTTTACGTAGTGTATTTTTTATGGATATGATTTTAAAACAAGTGTAATAAAAATTTTCTCTTTGTGTAATGACCTCTGCTTAATTAATTAACTGCAAGAGATTGTTCTTGTTGGTAAAGTTTAAGCAGGCAGGTGTAAAAGTGAACTTCTTGTAGATAAAAGCTTATTTCTGTCTGTCAAAAGATGGATTTTGAATAACTGAGTCTGAACTTCAGTTCACTAAAACTTGTATTACAGACCTTCTTGTAGTGGTGTGGTTGTTGTTTAGTTGCTCAGTTGTGTCTCTTTTGCAGCCCCATGGACTGTAACCCACCAGGCTTTTCTGTCCATGGGCTTCTCCTGGCATGAATACGAGAGTGGGTTTCCATTTCCTTCTCAAGGGGATCTTCCTGACCCAGGGCTCGAACCCACGTCTTCTGCATTGGCAGGAGGTTCTTTACTGCTGAGCCACCAGGGAAGCCTCTTGTTACCTACACAGCTTTGTATTGTTTTCCCTTGTTAGATAATAAGAGCACATTGCCCATTGGTTAATATTCCTGTATTACAGTTTTTTATGGCTTTATTTTTAGTTTTTTTAATACAATGCTTCTATATTGAGACTGCAGTAGACTTCAATTGTAATGAGCTGCCTTCTCCCCATGCATTACATGCTCTGTGCACTATACCTTAAGATAGTTGCTTATCAATTCCAGGGCTGCTCCATGCTGACACTGCCATCAGAGTTTGCAAATTTAGCTTTCTGGTAACACTATACCCATTGACAGTTTCTATGAAGACCAAGGTTTGGCATAAAACCATTCCTTTGTCCTCTGGAAATATCATAACAGAAATAATAATTAAAAGCAGTAACTACTTTTCGTATTGGCCACTCAGGAAATACACTCACAGCATCTAACTTGAAATTTTGGTGCTACTATGGTCTTTATTGAGGAACATGTGGCTGACAATTGAGAACCCGGGAAATAGCGTGTGGATTAAAGGAAATAAATTAAGAGCTGAGTTATATAAATCTTGAGGGCTTGTTGCACCTGGAATCATTTTCATGGCCATGCACACAATTGGGCTTTCTCTTCTTTAAAGTATCCTGACTGCAGAATGAAAATTTCTGTTTTGAGTAAAATACTATACAAATCTTTCATTTGGCTGCTAGGAAAAGATACTTTTTTTGGAAACATTTTATTTTTCTTCTTGAGATTTTCAAGATGGACCGGAGTATTTGGGGGTAGAGATTACTAAATTCTTTGGCCACACACTTTTATCTTGCACCAGCATTTCTCTCCTTGTGCACTTTTATTTAGCTTTCACTGAATCCGTTTAATTCCAGCCTGTGCTTTATATTCTGAGAAAATTTGGGGAATTGACACAGGCTGAGTTTGGTACAGACAAGCTGAATATGGAATATGAAGTTTTAAGACATTTTAAAAGAGACACTTTTGAGAACACTAAACATATTAAATTTGTACAACCATAGAAATAAACATTACAATTTCCTTTCATACCATGTTTAGGGAGAAATAAAAAAGATAGCAGTATTGCTACTTTTGAGCTTCTACTTTCCCACAGCATTCTGCTAAATATTATAGGGGCATCATTCAATAATACGAGCATTTATGAAGCATTTAATATATAGCAAACTCTGGCTGAAGCCCTTTAAGTATATTAATCACTAAATCCTTCCTAGGAACCCTATTAGATAAGTGTTTTGTTATTCCCACTTTGCAGATGAGGAAACTGGAGCTGACAATGTAGAGCTTTAAAGTTCTTAACCATTTTGCTAGCTAGCTTCTCCAGAATACTCTATTTTCTGACTCAATCTTTGTAATATTCTGCAAGTTAGGTGTAACTATCCGTTTTGTACACAAGGATACAAAGCCCAGCGATTCAGTCACTTGTACCAAACGATATAGCTAGAAAGCGAGAGAGCCAGAATTCAACTCAGGTCTGAATGATGCCAAAGCTTATGTTTCTCCAATGACAAGTGGTACACTTTTTCTAGAAGGCTAAGTCAATGGCTGTAGAGAGCTTGTTCTGCAAGCGTGGAACTGGCAAGGCTCTGGGATCATGACCACAAGGCAGTGTGGCCAGGGCACTGTGATCTGCCCAGAGCTGCAGCCCATACACATGGTTCCAATTGGCCTCCATGCCCAGGCTGCAGGATTAGTGCTCAGAGAGAATTGGGAATTTCAGAGTGGTTTACTTCCCAGAGTGGCCATGTGCCTTCAGACAGGCTCTCTGTGGAAATCCCGCTGGGACTTCCACATAGCACACATATTTGTAATGCCTTCCTCTGCCTCAGGCTACAAGGGTGCTTTGTAGTCAGAACCTAGTTCATTTTAGTATCCCATCTGGTCTTTGGTGGAGTACATTGGAGAAAGTGAACCATAGATTAACCTCCGAGCCAGAAAATATTTTCATGGTTCCCATTTCCATAGGGTCACAAGGGTGTATGAGAATAGAATGCCTGGCAGGAAGTAAAAATCCATACTCTCAGAAAAATTCTACTTAGTTCTAACTGTGTCTCTCCAGACTTAAATACTTACAAGATAAGAGGCCGCAAGTAGAGGCCAGTGCAGAAAATATCACCCTGTTCCTATGGCAATGGGTTAAAGAGAAAAGACAGGGTATTACAGTGCTTCATGTTCAACTCATATAGAAATAAAATTTCAATAATTGCTATCTATGTAAATGTGTGTTTTTGTATTATGGGGCTTCCTATTAGTTTGGGAGATTACAATGATCAAATATAATAAAATACATACTAGAACTACTATTCTTCGTATTGCTTTGTGAATACAAATGCACACATTGTCAATATGGTCCTTGCTTGTTTACATTATTTTCCACATTCATGGGCATCATAAGGTGTGTGCCTGCAACTGTATTTCTTAGGAGGAATCAGCTCAGATACTGAGTGTCTAGCCTTTCCTCTTTTACAAAGTAGAGATGAACGTAATTTCACCTGCAAATTGAATACTGCAAAGGAAAATAAATTATGTGAATCTGGCTCACTGTACCATGAGACCATGAGCCTACTGTGGCCGGATTCTGAAATCTCTTAGAACAGAAGGTCTTAACCCTGGGCCTTTAGGATACAAATAGACTTCAGTAGATCCATAAGGCCCTGAAATGGAATGTAAAACTTTGTGTCTGTTAACTGTGGGAGAAAGTGCCATGACATTCATCTGAGTCTGTAAAGTTTTGTAACAGTCCACAGAGAAGACTGTTACCGAATCAAACTGGGGTCCACTTGCCCTCAGGAAGTAAAGCCAATGTACTGACGCCAGGGTTGTGATGAAGGAAAGTGCAGTATTTATCCCAAGCAAGGAGTTCAGGTCTTTTAAGCACTAGCTGTCCTGGACTCCTTGCTTGGCACCTGCAATAAACTCTGCACTTTCCTTCACTGCAATGGTGTTGGTAGGTTGGCTTTACTATGTGAGGGCAAATGGATCCAAGTTTGGTTTGGTAACAGGATAAGTGGGATATACATGGAAATTCCACTAGTATCGCTTTCTTTCTCTTGGTTAGAAACAGAGATGATGAAAGCAACACAACAATAAAAATTACACATATGCACACTTCCATTTTACTGCTTCCTCATGGATATGGTTACTCTTTTTGTGTGCAGAGCAGGTCGTGGATGAGTATGAGGAGGGCCACTGCTATTTGATGTGCAGAGGTTGACATAAAATTCTGCAAATAATACATAAAAGAAGTATGCTGTATGCATAATATCTTTCAGTTGTTTCTTAACTGGCAATGAAACAAATTCAATGACATTTGTAGAAAAAATATTTCAAATTATTCACGTGTCATTCATAAATAGCTACTGGAAGTCACAAAATGAAATCAAATTCTGAGAGTGATTTTTCATATGGGAATAAGAAAATGCTGTTTGTTCTCTTTAGGATAGAGATAAAAAATATACCAAAAACAGAATTTAAAGATTAGTTTGTAAGAAATTCCCTCTCTTCCCTGAATTATATTAATAGAAAAAAACAGTAAAACATCATAATGCAGATAGTCTGCACCTTACATGCATTAAAGAAGAACATCCACTCAGAAGCAGAAACCCAGGAGCCTGAATTCTCTTCTCTGTCTGTGACAAGCAGCTGGCATCTCCTTGTACTCTCCCTCTCCTGCTTCCCTGCTGCTTGAGACCACTTATACCTAGGATACTCTACTTAGCAAGACTGTCATTTAGAATTGAAGGAGAGAGAAAAATGTCTCAGGCAAGCAAAACTAAAAAGAGCTCATCAGTACTAAACCTTCCCTAAAAGAAATGTTGGGTTCAGTGGTAAAGAATCTGTCTACCAATGTAGGAGATGCAGGAGACACCAGTTCGGTTGCTGGGTCAGGAAGGAGGAGAAAATGGCAACCCACTCCAGTATGCTTGCCTGGAAAATTCCATGGACAGAGGATCTTGGTGGACCATAGTCCATGGGGTCACAAAGAGTCGGACACGACTGGGCAACTGAGCACAGCAACTAACGAACTGTTAAATGGTCTTCTCTAAGTAGAAAAGAAGTTATCTTCATTTTATAAGTGAGAAACCCAAGTATCTACTTTAAAAAATAGGAAAAATGCTTTTATAGATAACTGATTGTATAGCACATGGAACTCTACTCAACATTCTGTGATAACCTATATGAGAAGAGAATCTACAAAAGAATGAATATATGTATATGTATAACAGAATCAGTTTGCTGTACACCTGAAACTAATACAACATTGTAAATCAGCTATGCTCCAATAAAATTAAAATATAAAATATTTAAAATGTTTTTAAAAAGAAAAAAAATTTATTTTCTTTCTTTAAACCTGTACTTTGAAGTTTGGAGCAGTAGGCAACTAGAAGAAGGGTCCCTGTCTGGGTAAGGTCCATTGGCATCCAAGGAAGTCTCTGGTTGGGTTTTTACAGCCCAGGGGCTAGTTCTCAACATCAGCTAGGCTAAATTTAAAATGTTTGATATTAAAATTAAGTGTGTGTGCTTTGGTTGCTCAGTCATATCCGATTCTTTGTGACTCCATGGACTGTAGCCCACCAGGCTCCTCTGTCCATGGGATTCTGCAGGCAAGAATACTGGAGTGAGTCGCTGTGCCCTCCTCCAGGGGATCTTCCCAACCCGGGGATCGAATCCAGGTCTTTACCATCTGAGCCACTAGGTAAGCAAAATTAAGTATAGGTAACTTTATTCCAAAGAACTCAGTAACCACAGTCACAAAAGACTGATGTATAAAAAAAAATTCCAATGTATTAATTTCTAATGAGACATTGAGCTATTCAGTAGATCAGCCTCTTCTGATCACTGATCATTACATTCTTTCCCAATAGATAAATATTTATGGCAAAACAAGGTTACAATAAGACAGTTGTTTCCTAAGTGTGAAAACATAGGCATGCTAAGTTATTTCAGTTGTATCTCTTTGTGACCCTATGGACTGTGGCCCACCAGGCTCCTCTGTCCAAGGAATTCTCCTGGCAAAAATACTGGAGTGGGTTGGGATTTCCTTCTCCAAGGAGTTTTAACTGAGTGATTTGCATAACTGGGTCATCAAGCTACAATAGCTAATAATAACACTAATAGCTACCAGTATTGTTTTACTGCATAGGAGACATTGCGCTGATTCACATGGATTTACATTTCAATATGATAAAACTACTTTATAGATGAGGATACAAGATCAGAGAGATCAGGCAATTTATATAAGATCACACAGCTGATAAGGGATTAAAGCCAGGATTTAGCCAGAAGGTCATTTTGAATCTAAGACCTTTGTGTCTCACCCAAAGATGGGGTTGCCTCCTCCACTGGAGGTTATACTTGGAGGTCAAACTTTTTCTTCCTAGAACAATGCTGTCCTCATTCTGTCAATATTGATCCTTCTGATTTTTTCTTCATATTTCCATGGATAATTAGCACCTTCTTCTGACTGAAATATCCTTTATTTGTACCTATCAACACCGTAATCATAAATTCTGCACCCGAGAGCCATTTTCTCCCTCTAAGTTAAGTATCTGTACTTTGCAATTTTGGATTCTGATTCTGGAGTTTAACTTGTAGATGTTTATTACTTATTCCCAGGTTCTTGGTTTATATTTTCCTCTTGTGTTTCTCAATTCTGAGTGTATTTCAGAAATTCTCCACCTTGGCTGTGCAGTAGAAGCATCTTGGAAGCTTAAAAAATACTCTCATGAAGTCTAACAGACCATTTAAATGAGATTGCAAGAGTAGGCTTGTACATTCTACTAATCAACAAACAAAACCTTCCCAGGTGATAAAAAAAATAATCAGCTTACTTACATTCTCTGGACTTTTTAGTTAATTTATTTGGTGCTAATGGTATGCTCAGAGTATACAGTTAAATTACCTTTACTTGTGAGGTCGAATTTCCTCCTTAATCTTTCTGTGTTAATACAACTTTTAATGTAGATTATTCCTGTGCTTTGTGTGGCCAAGATATTGGGTCTTTGAGTGCATGCACCCATCTTTCTGAAATACCAATTTTACCCAAATATTTAGGAGGAAATATCATCTTCCTTAAGATAAATTCAGTTATGTCATGAATTTCCATTCAAATTTTCCATGAATTTTACAAAGTAATTCCGAAGACTTCAGTGAAATTTCTCACATGTGGTGGCTTCAGTTATGGTACTAATTCTCTATTCTTGGCCATAGGGAAAATTCCACAGAAAAATAAAGAAGAAGAGGAAGGTTTAGGAGGCAAAACAAAAATTAACATTATTCTGTATAGATGATACAGTGATGAGACAAAGACAAGAGCTTAAGGCTTTAATGGAAAAATGGAAAATGAGAAAGCTGAAATAAAAATTGGAAGCCTCTACGTAAAGATTCATTTGGCAAGTAAATTATTCAACAGACACCTACCTAGATTGCCCTGGGCACTGGAGCTATAAAGATGAATTGAAGGATCTTGCAGACTAGTAGGGACTTCCCAGGGGGCACAGTGGTAAAGAATTGCCTGCCAATGCATAAGATACAGGAGACGCAGGATCCATCCCTGGGGTCAGGAAGATCTCCTGGAGTAAGAAAAGGCAACCCACTCCAGTATTTTTGCCTGGAAAATTCCATGGACAGAGGTGCCTGGTGGGCTATAGTCCATAAGGTTGCAAAGAGTTGGACATGACTGAGCACACACATGCATGCACACAGGCTAGCAGGAAGAATAATTACATAGATGTGGTTACAGGACAGGGTGATCACTGCTAGGAGAAAAGAATGTACAAGTGTAAATGGGGTTGAGTGCCAACTCTGATAATTTTTTAAATATTTTATTTGTATTTATTTATTTGGCTGAGCTGGGTCTTAGCTTCGGTATGCAGGACTCAGTTCCCCAACTAGGAATTGAACACGGGTCCCCTGCATTGGAGTCATAGCCACCGGATCTCCAGGGAAGTCTCCTAATGCTGCTAAGTTTAAAAATTAAGAGTGGGAACTAAAAATTGGCAGAAGTGATGTCATATATTTGTTTAGTGCTTTATAGTTTCAAAGCACTTTTGCGTGAATTACTTGTTTAATCTTCCTCAAGCACTTTGAGATAAAAGAGATTATCTCTAATAAATGAGGAAAAGTAAGAGACTTGCCCAGTATCATGTTCCGAGGTCCATGTCCCAATCTTCTGTTTCCCATGACACCATCTTCCATTTACGCTGATTAAATATGATGCTACTGGTGCTAATCAGAAAATGGGAGAATCGTTGTATTCTTTTATCTTCCAATTTAAAAAGATAAAATGTTAAATTCTTTTGGATATGAACACAAGCTCTCACTTAACACTCTCCATAATACCAGCACGATGCTTATGACAGAATTGCTGCTTGATTTATAAATGATTCTGCTCATACCGAATGCTTATGGAAAAACAAAAACAGCAACCTCTGCCAGTCAGTGCCTAATCCAAGTCAGGAACAGAATCTGTCTTTCCTTTGAAATACTTAAGGAATCCTTTCCATGGTTAAAGGTTAAAGCTTGTCTCATGGATTTCCCTTAAAAATATGTTTTTCAACTTGCGCTGTGTGTTATTATAGCAAATAAAAACATTAGAAAAAGTTCTGGGTATTCTTTTTCCCTTAGATAAGTGCAGTGCTACTAGATTATATGACATCACCTTTGGCTCCCGTGTTTGGAAATGAGACCGTATAAAAGATGACAGGTTCTAGTAGCCACGTCATAACAGGGGATGAAATTTAAAACAAGACTGACAAAATAAAGTTTGAGGAAACTGACTATTTTTTAAATTACACATTTATCGTGACAGTTTGGGGGTTAATCTTTGGAACCAGCACAAGGATGAATGAGGTAATCATTGCACATGTGTGGATAAGATAACCAAATGGGGGAAAAGCCCATTTCCAGGCTAATGTGCAGCTCAGATTATGTGCCTGATGGCTGGAAACTGTTGTGTGGTTAGGATCATACAGGGGTCAAATGAGAAAAAACAAAACAAAATCACGCCCAGGGAGTGGTGAGTGGTCACTTCAGAGCTGAAACTTTCTGAATGAGGGCATGAAAAGAGCAGGCAGGACTAGGAGCAGGCTGGAGTCCGCCAAGAGACAGATTTGGAAAGCAAGAAAATGAGAGACAAAGTACAAGACTCCCTCGCAGAAATGACATTATAAGGGTGGGTAATTAAAGCTTCACTGAAGAGTGCAGTCTGATGATAACGCTAGCTTAATGCTGTTCATGTGTACATTAGGGTATGAGAGGAGATTGTAACGCTGATTCCCATTCCCGGATGCCCACATGTTATTACCATCCCAGAAATGTTCAGAGGTCTTGCTTGGATCCATCTTGTTTCATTCTGTGGCTTTGAGGAAGGGGAAAGAAAGCGCTGTGAGGGATGTGTTGACTGAAATGCACCATTAATTTCATGTCTCTTTTGTAAAAACCACTTTTAAAGTGTGCCAAGATATTTTAAGTGTTTCAACAACATGCTTTTGTGACAATAGAGAAACGAGGGTACATTTTCATGGTATCAATAAAAATATCATAGTAATTTACAGGGTTGAACTGAACTCCAAATTGAGTCACGGTGAAGCTCTTTCAGTATGGACAGAGATAGCAGTGACCTCTATTTTGTTCCTGAGCCCCTGAGATCAAAATAAACATCATCTCTGACTGCCTCCATGATCCAAAGTCTTGGTTGCCAGGGGGCTTGAGTTTTATGGAGGGCCCCCATTTTTGGAACTCTCTTCTTTTCCTTACCCCACAGATTCCAGATTTATAAGCTTTGAGGTCTTAGAAGAAAAGGGGAAAAAAAGGTCTATTTGTTTCTTTCTTGACTGGTGTAGGTTTCCAGATGGTATTAGAAGCTGTTATTGGCTGAGAAGAAGCACTCGTTTGTTTCTCAGTCTGGTAGTGGGTCTGTAAATTTGGCAAATGGCTCACTTTGAACATCTAAGCAAGCAAACAAAGCATTTTCAGTATTTGCTGACACTCACTATCCTTTCCTTCTCAAATTTTGTCAGATGCAAACATTGGGGGGCTAATTTCTCTAGTTTCTGTTCTATTTAGAACCTCTTTAGAGAATTACATTGATAAGAATCCCATATCTGGTTCTTTGTATTAATGTGTCTATGGACATATGATTCCATGGCCAATGATGTGATGTCATAATGTAACTTAATGAGTTAAGTTGGATATGGCAACAAGATAGGGCTTGTGGATTTCATCCCCCACCCCCACCCCACCACGATGTCATGCTACTTTCACCAATGCTGCATTAAAGTTTCTACTATCCCACGCAGAGTGGTTGGCACTCTGGTATGCAAAGATGTTTAAACCAAGTTTCCGAATTGAGAGCATCCACAAAATTATTGAGACAATGGTGAGTACAAACACCACTTTTCAAATCTGTTGCTCTAAGAGAAGGAGGCAATGAGGCTTGATGAAAAGAGACAAACATAGGCTTTGAAGATGGATGTTTACCTGTTCCAATTCTGGTTCTGCCACTTACTTACCTTGAGCACCCCACTTTACCTGTTAGAGCCTTGCTTTCCTTTTCTGAGTAGTGGGGAAACTGACAGTGTGATTTCATAGGGATGTTGTGAACGTTGACTAGGATAGTTCATGAAAACTGCCTAATACTGAGCTGGATACATAAAAGATACTCAACAAACATTGGTTCCTTCCTCCAAACAAGGAATAAAGGATCCAGTACTCTTGCCTGGAAAATCCCATGGCTGGAGGAGCCTGGTAGGCCCTAGTCCACGGGGTCGTGAAGAGTCGGACACGACTGAGCGACTTCATTTTCACTTTTCACTTTCATGCATTGGGTAAGGAAATGGCAACCCACTCCAGTGTTCTTGCCTGGAGAATCCCAGGGACGGGGGAACCTGGTGGGCTGCCGTCTATGGGGTCGCACAGAGTTGGACACGAGTGAAGCGACTTAGCAGCAGCAGCTGAGGGGATTAGGGGATTCTCTTTAAGCAACTGGGCTTTGAGCAGGGTATTGACAGATAAATAGAACTTCATGCCAGTTATTTGTAGAACTCTGTTTAGGAAGACAGAATAGCATAAGGAAGGAAGCATGTCTGGGGAGTAACATGCAGTTCAATTTGATTAAATAATAGGGGAGCTCTGTGTAGGCATGGGCTACAGATATAGCCATGGAGAGCCTTGAAATGCAATGTGAGGAGTTATTATAAAATTCTGAGAGCAAGAAGTATCAGTGAGATAAGTAGGGGAAATTATATAATGGGAGTTGTCCCAAAGAAACACATTTCTGGTAGCAATACATGCATTAGATTACAGTGGGGAGAGGCAGAGGTCAGGAGATGGCTTAGAACCACTGTAGAGTAGTTCAGAAGAGAAGTAATGAAGATTTAAACTGGTGTGGCAGGGGAGAGGGCATGCATGTGTGAGATGAGCAAGAAGGGACTGGAATTTTCCTTAAATCCTACCTAGACAACACCCTCTCTTCTCCCTGCTTGTCTCTGTGTTGTTCACACTAGACAGAATTCTGTTTATAGAATCACCTCCTCTGCTGGTCAGGGAATTTGCTGAGAACTGTATTTTACTTATGATGGTATTTCTAGACTTTATCATGGCTTCCCTGATAGCTCAGACAGTAAAGAATCTGCCTGCAATGCAGGAGACCCCAGTTCAATTCCTGGGTCAGGAAGATACCCTGGAAAAGGAATAGGCTACGCACCCCAGTATTCTTAAGCTTCCCTGGTGGCTTAGATGGTAAAGAATCCACCTGCAATGCGAGAGACCTGGGTTCAATCCCTGGGTGGGAAGATCCCCTGGAGGAGGGCATGGCAACCCACTCCATGGACAGAGGACCCTGGCATGCTACAGTTCATGAGGTCATAAGAATTGGACAGGACTGAGTGACTAAGCACAGCACAGCACAGACTTTATCACAAAGTCTGAGATGCCAGCTTTAGAAAAAAGTTTGTGTTGTGCAAGAATAAATGGGGAAGGTGGACAAAACATGGAATGGCAGGAGGAAAAGAAAAAGAGAGGAAAGTCAAAGATAAGTCCAAAATAAGGGGAAGGCGGTAAAGAGAGAGATGAGAGGGATGTTTGGGAACAGCTTGAGTTCATTCACGACTGGGGATGTGGAATTTTAGCCACTAAAAAATTAGATTAACACTTCACTTCTTTTTTGCTTTAACCCAAAGCCTTCACCCTGTACACTGCTCTTAATAAATAATACTTGATGAAGATGGTGATGATGTGTCCTCTTCATGTTAATCCAGGCAGCTCTCAGTTTATGCATGGGTTTGGTTCCAAATGTCTGTTGTAAGTCAGCTGTTTGGCTATCAGATGTATTTTTCCTTTGAGACAACGTAATAGTCAGTGGTTCAATTCTCCAACTACTTCACAAAAGGCTCTTTAATCCACAAAGTGTCGGAATTATAGTGCTAATGTACTGGAGAGGAGTAATTCCTTACAGACAAATCACATACTTCTTGATGGTTTGTAAAGTGCTTTCACATACATTTAAAAAATGGAATATCTCTGCATAGTATTTTTTTCCATTGAAAAATGTGTTTCAAGTTTTAAATGAGAAGGCTAGCAACACATTCTCCACCCACTCTGGCCTCTGAAACGGCTTGGCTTCCATGGAGAGGCTCCCACACTGCCCTTCCCAGAGGCGTATGCTCCAAGTGAGACCTGGAGACAGGGAAGCAGGGTGAGTGTGTGTCTGTGTGGGGCTCACAGGGAATGGAATCATCACCAACCCTCTAGGCAGAAGAGCCAATTGTTATCTAGATTCTGTCACTAACAGCTGGTAACCTTGTGTGGGTGTTTAGTTTTCAGATGGGGAGTGGGGAAATAGTGATGCCTCCCTCATAGGGTTTTGTGACATTGAAGATGAGATCCTGTGTGAAGGAGTGCATCACACGGTCCGTGAGTGCATGCTAAGCTACTTCAGTCATGTCTGATTCTTTGCAACCATATGGACTGTAGCCATAGACTAGGCTGCAGTCCATAGGAGCCAGGCTCCTCTGCCCATGGGATTCTGCAGGCAACAGTATGGAAGTGGGCTGCCATGCCCTCCTCCAGGGGATCTTCTCGGCCCAGGGATCGAACCTGAGTCTCTTATGTCCTCCTGCACTGGCAGGTGGGTTCTTTACGACTAGCGCCACCTGGGAAGCCCCATCACAAGGTACTTCATACATAATAGATGCTCTCTATTCTCTCCCACCTGCCCACCATCACTAAACTCTGAAGCCGAGAGGGCGAGGAGAGGCTCCTGTGGTGATCCCATCCTCTGATGAGCTAGATGATAGGAACCAGGGAGAAGCTCTGGGTTGGGGGAATGGGTGGGTATAGCCTAGGTAGGTTCAGTTTCCGGAGGGGGATCAGTGAGGGCTCTGGAGTGCCAAGTCTCCCAGACACTAGTGGCAGCTGCAGTGCCGATTTCTGCATCAATATTGTGCGGAGTTCCATCAGGAAGGGAATCAGGGCTGGGTTGTGTGTCATCACTGTAACTGACATACTCCCAAATCTCAGTTGCTTATCATAGTGGAAGTTTAGTGCTTAGTCATACTCATGTGAAGTCCCGCAGGCAATTTTCCTCCTCTAGGTTTCAGTGATTTATGTTCTTTCTAATCTGGTGGTTCTACCGGTCTTCACCACTTGCCATCATGCTGCTAAAAGAGGAAAGAAACAAGCATCATCAGATGATGTGCACTGGAGATTTTTATGGCCAAGCCTGAGAGGGACACACATCACTCCCACTTATATATCATTTGCTGTGTCAGGTGACCACATAGGATCACAAAACATTGGAAAATGCATCCTTGTTGATTTGTCCAGAAAGACAAAGAAATAGCCTGGTAGTCAGCTAGTCTGGTAGTCAGCTAGTAGTGTCTGCCGCAGTTGAGGACAGGGTGCTGAGTATCTCCTAGGTACAAACTGTTTGCAAGTGAGTAGCTACAAGCAAAAAAAAAAAAAAAAAAAATCACCTGAAGAAAGGTCAAGCTGAGTAAATACCAGAGCATTCTCCGAAGATAATGGCCTGAGTACTTTGGGGGTAAACCTTGGCATGTACACTAGTTTTCGTTCTCTGGCAGAAATGAAGGAAATGAAACAGATCAATACTAACCAGTTTTCAAAATAGATGAAAACATAGAAATGATAATTCTTTGACGTTCCTCCACCAAAAAAAAGTACTGAAAACAATATCAAACTTGATAATATAAATGAGCTTTTTGCTGTTTCAATATATTGGCACTGTCTGAAAATACACAGCCACTTTTCATGTTGTTCTTTCCTTTCTGTGAATTAACACGCTGACTCAAGGTCTGCATATTCAAGTCATCCCCAGAGCTGTGGTTAATTAGTGCAAGATATCTACCGCCTAATCTTCTCTGTTGATCACTTAACAGGTCAAAGATGTTCCCTGTCCTCTGCTTTGTTCTGGATGTCAGAGATAAGACACAGGATGGCCCCACAAGAAGCTTACAGTCTAGCGGTGGAGACAAAGAATGTAAAAGAGTAGTGCATTGCTGGCGGCATGTTCAAGGGATGATGGCTCCACAGAGGAAGGAAGTGCTGAGAGTGTAAGGTGAGGAGAGAAGATGAAAGTGAGGAGTTGCTTAGAAACAGAGATGAGAATAGGCAGGAGCCAGAATGGGAGCCAGAATAGGACAGTCATTCTATCCTATCGTTGACTGAGAGTCAATTTCACTCTGGTGCGCAAGCCGAGGGAGCTCAGAGGAATCTTGTCTATTGATTTCAGAATCTTGCCAATTTATTTGTAAAAATGGTTTCCCCAAACATCTCTTTGTGGTCTTACTCTATAAAATTATATTAACACAATGCATGTGTGTGTCTTCTGGAGCATATGAACATTTTTCAGATTACTGGCATGGACGATATCTACATATCAGAGGCAGCGAGAGTTGCAAATTATGTTCCTTGTGTCCCCTGGGCCTAGGCTTGTAAAATGATTGTTTTTTCCTAGAAGAAAAGTTGCTCAAAACCAATTTAAAATACAGTCAAAATGCATTCCACTGGAAGTTTAGGGTTATTTCATATTGCATTGATTTAAATACTGGTTTAGCAGCCAAAGACTGGTTTGTGCTACATGCTAAGTAGCTTCAGTCATGTTAGACTCTTCAATCCTCTGAACTGTAGCCTGCCTCTGTCCATGGGATTCTCCAGGCAAGAATACTGGAGTGGGTTGTCATCCCCTCCTCCAGAGGATCTTCCCGACTCAAGGACTGAACCTGGGTCTCCTATGTCTCCTGCATTGGCAAGTGGGTTCTTTACCAACAGTGCCACCTGGGAAGCCCCAAATACTGGTTTAGCCATAACGAAAAAGCAGTCACTTTGCTTATTCCAAAGCCCCAGGGAATGGGATCATAAAGGAAGGGGAAATAACTGTCTATTATAACCTAAGACATTGCAGTTATGCAATAAACATGGGATCATTTGGAGTGTTCGTCAGTTTGGGAAGCATCTAATCATTAGAGCAATTCTCACTCTTGGCTTCTAGTTAGGACCGCGTGGAGAGTTTCAAACCATTCTGATGCTCAGATCACACCCTGGACAAATTAAATCAGAATCTCAGGAAGTGGGGTGCATGTACCAGCATTTTTAAAGCTCCCCAAGTGATTTCAATTCACACCCCAGTTTGAGAAGCACTGGTCTGTTAGACAGGTTTACCAAGTATATGGGAAGAGCAAGTTCCAATTAATCAACTATCACTTCAGTCACGTGCCAGACACTGTGCTTGGTCCTGGGGGCTGAGACAGGCCCTGCCTTCAAGTGTGCCATGCTATGGGAGAAGGCTGGAGGAGGCGACTGGTAAGGAGCTGGAGACTGGGTGTGGAAGCTGGTTCAATGTGCACCAGTGAAAGGAACTGGGCAACATCCTGGTAAACACTTGATAATAGTCTTGTTTTGTAGCTGGAGAAACTGGAACATAAATCTAGGACTCATTAGAGGAAAAATTTTTTCTTAAATGGAAATGAGAAGCCAAGAAACTGGTTTTGTCCTTGTGTGTAGCACACTGTTACTTTTGCCTATCTACTCCAGTCTCTACTAAGGATTTTTAAGCAAAACAAAATCCAAAAACATACCAAGGAGGCTTATTTTTTATTTTTGGCCGCACCATGCAGCACCTGGGATCTTAGTTTCCCGACCAGGTATTGAGCCTAGGTCCCTGCATTGGAAGTGCTGGGTCTTAACTGCTGGACTGCCAGGGAAGTCTCCAAATCAAGGAAGCTTTCTTAAAGAATTGCTTAAAAACAACAGTCTGTTTCTGGATAATATAATATGTTCAAAATATACTATAAAAAGAACACACTTAAAAAAAAACCACCAGTGTTTTTCCTTTAACTGTTTAGAACTAAAGAGCTTTGCCAGGTAGCAGGACAAGATTTTATTTTATAAACCAGTGACAGCATTCTCATATGTGGTTATAATCTTTAATATTTCAAAGATATTAAGACATTTTTTGACTGATATCTGATAAATGAGTGAGAACCACATTGATTCTTACTTCTTCTTTTACTTTTTTTTCCCCCAATGGAGTGGGCCATTCTACGTTTTTCCCAAAGTAAGATCAGTAATTGCACTTTCTTTTCTCTTTTTCAGATGAGTAGATGTGTGGAATGAGACTGGGTTTTGAGTCTCACGTATGCTGCTCTGTGTGAGTCCCACAGAGTCTGGGACTGTGTTTCCTTGTCTGTAAAATGGTGATTGTAAACATTTGGCTGAAAAGCTAAAGTATTTAGCAAATGTGAAAGAACCATATGCAGGGTTTTATATTTATTAAACAAGAGCTGATAAATGTATGAGCACTGAGGACATGCAGCACTCTTTGTTCTCAAAAGTACATTTCGAATATCTACTTGATATTATTATGTTTTCCTTAATTAGCTGTGCTCAGCTACCTTTCCCCATCAAGCAGAAGAAGCCATGGTTGTTGTTGTTGTAGTTTAGTTGCTCAGTCATGTCCAACTCTTTGCAACTGCATGGACTGTAGCCCGCCATGCTCCTCTGTCCATGGAGTTCTCCAGAAAAGAATACCGGGGTGGGTTGCCATTTCCTTCTCCAGGGAATCTTCCTGACCCACGGATCGAACCCGCATCTTCTGCATTGCAGGTGGATTCTTTACCAGTGAGCCACCAGGGAAGCCCCAGGCAAGCCCCTGTGTGTGTTTCACCACTCAGTTGTGTCTAACTCTTTGTGACCTCACGGACTATAGCACACCAAGTTCCTCTGTCCACAGGGATTCTCCAGCAAGAATACTGGAGTGGGTTGCCATGCCCTCCTTCAGGGGATCTTCCCAACCCAGGGCTCCCGCATTGCCAGCAGATTCTTGACTATCTGAGCAACCAGGGAAGCCCAGGCAAGCCCCTACAGCCTTTAAGTAAGTTTGTCAATTTTGCCTGAGATACTTTATGTGAATCTCTTTACTTGCATCCAAATGACCCCAGACTAAACTGTGAAGTATCGCGGTCTTAAGTAGCTCCATGTCCAACAAAACTGGAACCACAGATTCCTACAGAGTTCCTGCAGTGTTGATTGGGGTGGGGGTAGGGGAAAGATTTCTAGGTATTGGTGAACAATTGCTAAAACAGAAAGGAATGTAATCACAGCTTAGCAAAATTTTTGCATGTCAAATAACAATTTAAAACACAATATGACTTACAGTATATGTTATACAACACAACTGGATTCTCAAATATTGTCATGACTAGCATAAAATCAAATGTTCACTTTTATAATCCAATGTCTTAACTAACAAAGTCCTCTTATCTTGATGATGTATAGGGTAATAATCATTTCATTTATTTTTTACAAATGTATTATTTACTCCTGGAAAAACAGAGAGAATAGATGCTAATCTCATTATTATCATCACTTTTTCAAATTTTTGAAAAATGTTTACAATGTTGTGTTGGTTTCTGCCATACAACAACACGAATCACAAGTTTGACAATTCAGCATTTGTTACTATTATTTTTTTCATTCATTCAGCTTTTATTATTAAAAAATTAAAAAAAATTTTAGTTGGAATATAATTGCTTTACATTGTTGTGCTTGTTTCTGCTGTACAACAACATGAATCAGCTTTAAGCATATATATATATATCTCTTTCTTCTTGAGCCTCCCTCCCACTGCACCCCCAATAATCATTTTAAAAGGCAACTGTTTCTAGGTTCCAAGAACAAGAGGTCAGCCTCATTTGTGTATGAATTCTCTGTGACTTGACTCATATCATAACAGACCTTTTCAACTGGATGCTGATGTTTTAAATTAAAACATCAAGTCAGTTTATACATCTGGCCTTACTTGGTGGTTTTCTAACTTGCCAATGGTATATCTTAAATGTACTTATATTCATCATAGTTCAAAATAGCCACATCCTTAAATAATAATTTTTTGAAAATATAGGTTCTTAGAAATATACCCACTTCAGTTTTTGTTGTCAGATCCTGGGCTAAGGAGGGGCTGGGGAGGAGAAGAATGCCAAAGCTGCGTTTTGGGCCATCGGCCACCTCCCAGAGCTGTTTCAGGGTCTCGATTGCCCTGCCAAAGGAAAGATGGGGACTCAGGCGTCTACACTGTCGTCCTCCTCTGCCAGCTGCAAACCTCATCACAGTTCCTGTGAAGTCCATTTCCACAGATCAGGTTACTGCCAGGGAAGACTTTAACAATCTCCTACTCCGCTTTCCACCAACAACAATTAGTATTAGCAAATGGTTCAGGCCACTGCTGGGCTTACATATGATTTCTATTCAACAAAAGACAAATGCTTTACTCAAACCAGACCCACATGCTGAACGCTGGAGCTCTCCTCTTGGATATAATGAAGTTGAGACAGTTTCTATCTTTCATTTAAATAAAAAAGATCACTCTCACATTTGAAATCAAGTTGGCTGTCTTCCCTAGCTGGGTTAGCCATCTGGTAAGGGGGACTTTGGTAGGACTTATGTTCAGGCCAGGAGTTTAGGGGGGAAAAAATCATTATCCTCCTTGTGTCCTTGTGTGCCTTACTCATTTAATGTGGTCAAACTTTTTTTTTTAATGTTTTCACAGCAGGTTCCCCACCCCCTTTCAGATAACACGTATGGCAAATAAGTTACATTTTTAATATATTTTACAGCTGAAATTCGCTTTTTTTCAGAGTTGTGGATCAGAAAAGCACATACTCGATTAAGGTCACTAAAACTCATTGTAAAACAATAGAGATTCAAAAGGTTCACTGTTTTGATCAACTACATACTTGTGGTTCTTTTAATGCTGCTGTGCTATTTTTCAGGGTAAGGTAAGGTCAGTTTCCTTTCCATGCGTTTCAAAGGTTGATAATTGCCCCCACAGAGAGGGAATACAACTTTAGCATATTCAGTGATCTTACTGTTCTATTTAGTTAGGTTTTTTTACAAACATATCTTGATAGCTACTATCTGCAGTAAGTCCCCTACATACGAATGAGCTCTGTTTGGAGAGTGCATTGGTAAAGTCCTATTTGTTTGTAAGTCCAACAAAGTTAGCCTAGGTACCCAACTAACACAATTGACTATACTATACCATACTATAATAGGTGCATAATACCTTTTCACACAAATAATACATAAAAAAGCTAACAAACACATAAAATAAAGAAAACATTTTTAACCTTTCAGTACATTATCTTGGGTCTTCCCTGGTGGTTCAGATGATAAAGATTCTGACTACGATGCAGGAGATCCGGGTTCACTCCCTGGGTTCGGAAGATCCCCTGGAGAAGGGAATGGCTACCCACTCCAGTATTCTTACCCAGAGAATCCCATGGACAGGGGAGCCTGGCGGGCTACAGTCCATGGGATAGCAAAGAGTTAGACATGACTTGAGCGACTAACACACACACACACACACACACACACACACACACAGTACCTTGAAAAGTACAGCAATACACTACAACAGCTGGCAAGTTTGCATCTTTGAAAGTTCGAAACTGAAGATTCGTATGTAGGGGACTTAATGTACCTAGTTACTCTTCGCCTGTTTTCTTCACAGACAGAGGCTGATTATATCAAGAAGTTAAGAAACCCGTTTAGAACAGCCACCTCATAGTAACCATTCTTTCCATTACATACCCTTTGACTTCAGAAAATCGCAGATAATCAAAGTTATCAGTTTCCTATAATTGAAGGAAGCTGAAGAGTTCATTCTTGTTCTGCAGATGAGGCAATTAAATTTCAGAGAAGTAGGTAATTTTTTTTTATAAGCCTGCCCAGCTCAGACAGACTGAAGATGGGGCTGGAATCTATACATTCTTTTTGCCTTTTATAATTTTATTCATTTTCCCATGTTCTATGCATTGCATCTTGGAATACAATTTTTTACTGTAGTGACAGTTTGCAGGGAAACCATACATCTTCATAAAATACTCATTTTGAAACTGCCTAGATCTCAGTTAGGAGCTTGTTGTTAGTCTAGAAGAAGCTCACCTTGTGTGAGTCATTAAATAAGTAAATTAGTATGTAAAATATACATTAATACATATGCATAGTACTCTAGACTCATGCGAGTACTTTCTTTTTCTGTTTATAGACTGAATGCATTTAAACATTTCAAGATAAAAATTTTTGGAAATCAATCAGCTTGATATTAATTTCCTCAAAGGAAGGGAAGGAAAAAGGAAGAAAAATCAGAGGAGAAGTCTATGACATGGACTTTGTGATGTGTCACTTTGGCTAGGTTGAACTAAATTTCCCAGAATCCTCTTTCTTGTATGGCATGATTTGAAAGTGAAAGGAATTTCATAGCATGCACACACACATACATACACACAGTACAGCTGAGGTGCTGACTCACCCTGAAATGAAGCAGCACCCGGGCTCTCTGGGTCTTCCTTAGTTCCTATGACTCTTGAGCCTGGTGTGTCTCTTTAGCTCTGTGACTAAGGGCCTCAATTTCTGCAGGTATTAGTATTTGTTTTCTATTGTTGATGTAACAAATGATCACAAACACAGAACCTTAAAACAGTGTCTTATCTTACTTTTCTGTAGATTAGACATCTGACATGTATCTCGGTGGCATAAAATCAAGGCCTTTTATTCAATCCCATGTTTATTCTGATGGGGAAAAGAACTTTGCATTAGTGAAGCCCATGACAACAGCATGATTTCTGTCAAAGCTGGATAAAGGTAAATTGTAGGGAAATTCTTATTCTAACCACTTTTTCAAGATTTTCTTCTTTAAACTCCAGGCAGCAAAATGAAAAATATAAGAAAACAATCTGTTAAACACTATGACTATAAAAGTATATTAGTTGTAAGCAAATAATATATCCCCTTAAGTATTAGGTAAATATATCATCATGGGAATTGAATTTGTACAGCTTGAGGCCTGAGTAAAATTACCAACCTCTTTTTTTTTTTTTTTTATTAAGCAATGAAATTCTTCAGGAAGGAGGTGGGATTTAAGGTTCTTTGGTAATGAATTAAGAAAAATAATTGGTTTCGGCAGGAGGTTGTGTTTTTTTTCCATCATGTATTGCAAATCCACTTAGAAACATCTAGATTAATTCCTGTCCCTTTTTTCTGTCCTCCCATCTGAATATAAATGGAATATAGTCATAGAAGTACAAGTGCAATCAAATCATGCAGGCAGTGTCAAAAATACAGTAATGTAGGCATAGTCACAGAATTTCCATATGTAACTGGCACAGACAAGTCTTCCTCCCATGAATCTCACAGAGAAACACCCATCATTATGCAGAATTACCTGGAAATTTGACAGTCTGGAAAATTTTTGAAAAGTAGTGGATGCCCACCCTTTATGCATGGGAAAAATCGCGTCCAATTTATCTTCTTGTCTAACTTCATTCAAGACTTCTGCATTTGTTGCTCAGCTAGTGTGCTGATTCTGTTCCCAGAAGAACACTGCTCCCTCCAAGAGCACTTATTCCACCACCCACATCCTGGCTGGTGGCCCCATGGCACACTGGCTTCCCTTTGTGAATCAGGAGTGGAGTGTGAACTCAATCTGCTACACACACAATGGCACATTCTTGGAGAGTGGCTGTCTAGACTGTTTCCTTCGCACAGTGGCTCAAACATCTTTTTATGAAGCGATTACTGGAATGTTACTTTTCGGGTAGTGGCTTCTTCAATTGGTCCTTTACCCAGTCCTGACAGTTGTGTTATAAGTAAATTTCTCCCACAGATTAGTGTGTTGTTAATGTGTCCATACATAGTAGCTTTAAAGTGAGTTTTCTGGCAGCTGAAGGCTTTTACCTCTTACCTGTTCTCTCTCTAGAAATGAAAAGGATTTATTTATTTATCCTTGCTTGTGGGGAGTGACGGGGTAATTGGTTTTCTTGACTGAGATAAAAGTTTCGGGGGAAAAACAGACTATTCAAACAAGTCCCAAACACCTAGATACTCCAGTTAGCACCAGTGAGTTTTGAACTAGTTTGAGGAAGTCCAAGTATTTAAAGGGCTTCCCTGGTGACTCAGTTGGTAAAGAGTCTGCCTGCAATGTGGGAGACTCGAGTTTAATCCCTGGGTCGGGAAGATCCCCTGGAGAAGGAAATGGCAACCCACTCCAGTATTCTTGCCTGGAGAATTCCATGGACAGAGGAGCATGGTGGGCTACAGTCCATGGAGTCACAAAGAGTCATATACGACTGAGTGACTAACAGTTTCACTTTTCAAGTATTTAAAAGGACAACTTATGTCTTTGAATTCCTGAAACTCTATGCATGGTTCCATACTTATAAGGCAAATTCATGTCCTTGTGCTTTATTTTATCTCAAATTTTAAAAAAAGGTGGCCAATCAGTAACAATAGCAAAATATGTGTTAAGAGTAAGGAACAGAAGAGAGCAGGAGGGAAAATAAACTATGTGTATGATAAATACTGTGGCACATTGTAAGATAACACATATTTCTTGGAGCTAGAAACTATGGCTTACTTAGGTTTGGTTTAGGAAAGCCTACTTCCTTCTAGGATTATAGAGATGTCATTCCATATTTTCTTCTGTTGCTTTTATGATTTTTTTGGCATTGATTGTTAACCTAGCTGTAATATAATCTGGTGCATGTCTTAAGATAGGCATTATGACTGATTATCTCAACAGTTATTGAATCCTGTTCCAATTAATTTAAAAGATATTTATATCAAGTACTAAATTCCCTCAAATACCTGGATCTGTTTCTGATGTATTAACTTTGCCAGAACCATGATGTTTTAGTACTGTATTTTTCTATTGTGTTCTGATACTCGGTTTATCAAATAAAAGCTCTCTTGCCCATTCTTTTAGAGATGAGTGTTAGAGCCAACTTGCCATATTTATTAAAGAATCCTATTTAGGCCCTGGCTAAGAATATGTTGAGTTTATTTGTACCTGGGGCTATTGACAGTTTCATACTGTTGAATGTCCATCTGCAAGAACATGGTCCATTTAAGGCAGAAGAACATGCCTTCTTGTGTCTTTCTATTCCTGTTCAGTTAGTACCTGACCTGATTGCATTTAGAAAAGAAACAAAGGAGAAACAAAGCACATCCATGATGCTTGAATTCAGCCCAACTGCATGTTTCGTTGGTGATTATTGTTCTAGAAGAGGTCAAATTATTAAATATATTGGTTTTTAAAATTAAAAGATATGCATAATTGCTTTGGCCACTGGCACATACAATCTCAGTCCTCTTGTATTGCAAAAATATCACTCAATAAATACTTGTTATTAGACAGGAAGTATGGGATATTAACAAGTATTAACAAGAATTTACTGAGTGATATTTCTAGACTGGTCAGTGGGCTTCCCAGGTGGTTTAAGTGGTACAGAACTTGTCTGCCAATGCAGGAGACTAAGATGCAGGTTCGATCCCTGGGTCAGGAAGATCCCCTGGAGAAGGGCATGGCAACCCATTCCAGTATTCTTGCCTGGAGTATCCCATGGACAGAAGAGCTTTGGGGGCTATACAGTCCATAAGATGGAAAAGAATCCGACTGGGCTGAAGCGATTTAGCACGCAGGCACAGACTGGTTAGCTTCCGCTTCTAGGTTTACAACACTTCTGCTTGTGGTCAGTAGGGGGCGCTCCCGCAGCAACAGGCCCTCTTTCAGTGCCACGGCATCCTAACGAATTTCAACCCTTAGGAAGTATTGGTTTATAAATTATCAAACTTCAGTTCTCACACATTCTAACAGACTCACATCTGTGGGCATTTTATGTAGAAGACAAGTAATGGGAGAAGGTGAGATCTTCAAAGTGTCTTGTAATCGAAGAAGGCCTGTAGTATACAAGCACAGAAGGCCGAAAGGCATTATAACAACTTGTGTTTGGGCTAACGAGTGCAGCCTCTGCTTTTAGGGGCTGTTCTTTTGAGCTCTGGTGCCAGCAGACCGCTTTGTGAGCTGTCAGTTTCCTGATCTTAGTCCTTTAAGGGCAACATTTTTTTAAGTGGTGTTTTAAATAGGGTATGTAAGCTCCAGAGAGCAGTGAGTTGGGGGCTATGGAGGGAAACGGGGTCTAGTTGCAGACAATCCCGTGGGGAAGATACCACTTCTATCTGCTGGCTTTGAAACTGTTGCCCTTGTGGTTGAGGGTGGTGATGTTCAAAGAAGTGCATCATTCTCTACCTCTCCTTCCAGGCTGAGCTCAGTGCTTCTTCCTTATATTCCCAAACCACTCAGAGTTTATTTCTACTTTGCAAATATCACATTTTGTGATATTCATCTGTGTATTTGTTATATCCTCTTGTACATTAAGGTAAGTGAAGGCAGAATCACGTTGCATCCGTCTAGCATAGGGTTTGGTATTCTTCTCTAGTGGCTCAGTCAGTGAAGAATTCGCCTGCAATGCAGGAGACCCAGGTTGGATCCCTGGGTTGAGAAGATCCCCTGAAGAAGGAAATGGCAACTCACTCCAGTATTCTTGCCTGGGAAATCCATGAACAGAGGAGCCTGGTGGGCTACAGTCCATGAGATTGCAAAGCAGTTAGACCTGATATAGAGACTAAACAACAGCAGTAGGCAATTAATAATTATTTGCTCATTGGATGACAGAAGGAAAGGAAGGCAGGTGGAAGGAAAAGTGTCACAGAATGATAGCTTGACATTATAGTGCAAGTGAACTTCTAAACTGTTCCAGAATCTGGAAATAACAACAGTAACAAAACTCACAGGGAACTTGACTGGGTACAACCCAGTGCAAATGATAACAATAGAAAGCAAGTTGTTTCTAATGAGGTTAGTGATAGCAATATGTAATAGTGAATATGGAATGTGACCATAACCACTTCAATGTGAAACAGACTATTTAATATTTATATGGATTTCAAAGTTTAATTGCATAATGTAAAAGTATCCTTAAAAGTGAGGTTTTTGTACATGTACAATTTTATTAAAATCATTCATCCTCCTGAAATTCAGATATGGCACCGTCAACTCATAATCCCCACTGTGGCTCTTAGTTGAGTGGAATTTTTTGTACCACTCCCTCTTCCTTTCTTACTAAAGCACCAGAAACTTGATAGTTGAAGAGGTTAGTTCAGATGTTCAAATTCAAAATTCCTGGGGTTACCTTTCAGGTCATACTATAAACTTTCCTTATCATCAAATAACTACCAAGAAGGGTATTTTGAGAATTTCATTCTTCTGGCTAGTTCGTTACCCAATAATCTAGTCCATTTGAATTGTTCTTAAAACGTGAAAGGTTAAATGGGATGATATAAATGCTGTTTTGAGTGGAACAACTTTTTAAGATGTCCCCACTCGAAAGTTTCATGTTTGGTCATTTGATAAAAATAAATATATTTTTTCTATCCAGTACTGACTTTCTGTATTTATCTAAATAGGAAGTTTAAACTACAAAAATTGCCTGAGTCAAAGATTCATCTTGACTGTAAAACAGTGTATACAAGGCAACGAAAATGGAACGCTATTTTATTTTTAATATTTTAATAATGTTTTAATTAAAAAAATTGAAAACCTGATCAACATGATCATTGATTCTTTGAAGCACTTTTGGGTCCATTTTACTCTATTTAGTGTTGATTAACAAAATCCCTTGAAAATTTAAGGAAGCTATAAGGAAATAGTCTTTGGGAGAAACAGTGATTTTCCAGTGGATTTAAATCTGAGGATGGATTTCCTTTTTTTTGCTTTTTTTAAAAAAAATTCAGGCCCAAACACTCACTGTACATAGGATTATATGCTTTGTACAAATTACCAAATGTGGTTTGATATATTGTGTTTTATTAATTTGATGCATTATTTGCATTAATTTGGTGTAACATTTTCAACTAAAACACAAATATAATTGCCTGATTTTTATGTCTAGAGTGATGCAATGAACAGAAAGTGAGAAAGTGTAAAGTAAGTGGACAAAATATTTTTCATTAAAAAATTCATCTGGTTACCCATTTTGAATCTAGCAGTGTGTACATGTCAATCCCCACCAACAAGGACCTACTGTACAGCACATGGAACTCTGCTCGATGTTATGTGGCAGCCTGGATGGGAGGGGAGTTTGGGGGAGAATGGGTATATATATGGCTGAGTTCTTTCACTGTTCACCTGAAACTATCACAATATTGTTAATAGGCTATACCCCAACAAAATAAAAAGCTTAAAAAATTTAATTGGACAAGGACTTGTTGAACATCTACTTTGAAAGCAGAACTTGCTGTAGAGTGGAATTGCTGGGGTTTCCAATTCCAGCTGCCACTTAAAGTTGGAGGACCTCAGGTATGGGACTTTTAACCTCTCTACACCTCAGTCTCCTTATTGAGAATATTGTTGAAAATAATTACAATCATTATTTTTAAAGTTGTAGGAGGATTCAATGAAATAATTCATGTATTAAGTTGGTGTAAATGTAATTGTGGTTTTTGCATTGTTGAAATTTTCCACTTGATATTGGAATACATTCTTAAATAATCCTTTTAATGTGAATTTCTCACTTTTTGGTTTTTGCTAATGACATTACTTTCTGTCTATTTTATATTTATTTTAGACTATGTGAATGATGTTAGACAAAAAGCAAATTATAGCGATTTTCTTTTTCAAGTTCAAAATGGGTCATAAAGCAGCAGAGACAACTTGTAGCATCAACAACGTATTTGGCCCAGGAACTTCTACAAGCTACAGTGCTGTGGTGGTTCAAGAAGTTTTGCAAAGGAGATGAGAGCCTTGAGTATGAGGAGCATAGTGGCCAGCCATAGGAAGTTGAACCAGTTGAGAGCAATCATCAAAGCTGATCCACTTTACGACTACACGCAAAGTTGCTGAAGAACTCAATGTTGACCATCCTAAGGTCATTCACCATGGCATTTGAAGCAAATTGGAAAGGTTAAAAAGCCCAATAAGTGGGTGCCTCATGAGCTAACCAAACATCAAAAAAATTGTCTGTTTGAAGTGTTTTCTTCCCTTATTCTATGCAACAGCAACGAACAATTTCTTGATCAGATTGTGACGTGTGACAAGTGGATTTTATATGACAACCTGCAATGACCAGCTCCGTGGTTGGACTGAGAAGCAGCTCCAAAGCACTTCCAAAAGCCAAACTTGCACCAAAAAAAGTCATGGTCACTGTTGGTGGTCTGCTGCTGGGCTGATCCTCTACAGCTTTCTGAATCCCAGTGAAACCATTACATCTGAGAAGTATGCTCAGCAAATTGATGAGATGCACCAAAAACTGCAACACCTGCAGCAGGCATTGGTCAACAGAAAGGGCCCGATTCTTCTGCCCAACAACTCCCAACCACACACTGTGTAACCAGCACTTCAAAAGTTGAATGAATTGGGCTATGAAGTTTTGCCTCATCAGCCATATTCAGTTGATCTCTTGCCAACTAACTACCACTTCTTCAAGCATCTCAACAACTTTTTGCAGGGAAAAGACTTCCACAACCAACAGGAGGCAAAAAATGCTTTCCAAGAATTCCTTTGATCCTAAAGCACAGATTTTCATACTGTAGGTATAAACAAACTTATTTCTTGTTGGCAAAAACATGTTGATTATAGTGGCTTCTATTTTGATTAACAAAGATGTGTTTGAGCCTAGTTATAATGATTTAAAATTTGTGGTCCAAAACCACAATTACTTTTGCACCAACCAATGGAGTAATTGACAAAATGCTTACCACTTGGTGAACTCTCAGTAAATAATATCTGTTATATTCTCACCACTGTTGCTAGGCCCATGGAATAACAAAAGATATTTGAGACACTGCCTGTGTTTAAAGAGGCTACACTATTAATAATACTTTCTCTGTTATATTAAGAATTCTGGGCTCTGTGTAGCACATTGGAATGTTACACATAATTCAATTTAAAATAATCCTGCCTACAGACTATACTATTCATGTAAGTGTATAAATTATATTTGATATAGGATATGCTGGTATTTTGGAGAAGGAAATGGCAATCCACTCCAGTACTCTTGCCTGGAAAATCCCATGGATGGAGGAGCCTGGCAGGCTACAGTCCATGGGGTCTCAAAGAGTTGGACACAGCTGAGCGACTTCACTTCACTTCATGCTGGTATTTATTGTATTACATTTAATTGTAAAATAAGACACAGGTACAGAAAAACACACACACACAATGTATAGTTTAGGAATTATTATAAGGCAAACAACCTCATTCTAAGAAATAGAATATTGCCAGTCGTGACAGGCCAGAGAATGCCCAGATTAAACACTGTTTTCTGGGCACGTCTGTGAGGTTGTGAGGGTTTCCAGATGAGATTGCATTTGAATCTGTGGACTCAGTCAGGTAAATTGCTCTCTTCAGTGTGAGTGACTAGCATCTAATCCACTGAGGGTCTGAATAGAACAAAAAGTGGAGAAAGGAGGTACTTGCCCCTTTGCCCCTGCCTCACTGCTGAGCTGAGGTATCTCATCGTATGTTCTCCCGATCCTTGGACTGGGGTTTACACAGTCCCAGTAAAATGGGCTCTCCTGGGTCTCCATTTTAAGACCACAGATCAGATTGTGTGACTTAGCCTCCATAATTGCAATGAACATATACACCTATATCTCCATCTCCATCTCCGTGTACATCTCCATCTCTGTTGCTCTTAATATCCTACTGATTCTGTTCCTCTGGAGAACCCTGACCCATACAGCACCCTTTCCACACATACCTTCAGGAACATGTTCCAATCACAGCACCTTCCTCCTTCCCAAAGTGACCACAATCTCATTGTATATAGTAAGCACTTCCTTGCATTTCTTTATAGTTTATCCCCCAAATGAGCACCTTTAGTTCAGCCTTGTTCATTTTATAACATTGAAACATCTTTTATACCTCTTTTATTTATTTAAATTTTATCAGCCCATAGTTGATTTACAATGTTGTGTTAATTTATTTTCCTTTGCTTTTCACTTCTCTTCTTTTCACAGCTATTTGTAAGGCCTCCTCAGACAGCCATTTTGCTTTTTGCATTTCTTTTCTTGGGGATGGTCTTGATCACTGTCTCCTTTACAATGTCACGAACCTCTGTCCATAGTTCATCAGACACTCTGTCTATCAGATCTAGTCCCTTAAATCTGTTTCTCACTTCCACTGTATAGTCGTAAGGAATTTGATTTAGGTCATACCTGAATGGTCTAGTGGTTTTCCCTACTTTCTTCAGTTTAAGTCTGAATTTGGCAATAAGGTGTTTATGATCTGAGCCACTCAGCTCAGCTCAGTCAAGTCAGCTCCCGGTCTTGTTTTTGCTGACTGTATATAGCTTCTCCAGCACATCAAAGTGTCTGTTACACACACATATTCTTTTTCATATTTTTTTCTATTATGATTTGTCACAGGATATTGAACACAGTTCCCTGCGCTATACAGTGCTTGTACTCAGTCGCACAATTGTGTCTGACTCTTTGTGACCCTGTGGACTGCAGCCTGTTTGTTGATCCATCCTATACACAATAATTTGCTTCTGCTAATCCCAAGCTCCCAATCTTTCCCATCCCTAACCTCCTCCTTTTATGCCTCTTTTAATCCACAGCTTCCTGGAGCATTTTTTTCTTCTTCTTACAATATATCTGTGAAGAACCCAGAGCATCTGACCTGTCTGGATTTGGCTAACTGCATACTCATGGTATGATTCATCATGTTCCTCTGACCTTTGTATTCCCTGCAGATTGGCCGCTGGATCCAGATAATTAGACTCAGATTTCCCTGATAGCTCAGTTGTTAAAGAATCTGCCTGCAACACAGGAGACCCCGGTTCGATTCCTGGGTCGGGAAGATCCACTGGAGAAGGGATAGGTTACCTACTCCAGTATTCTTGGGCTTCCCTTATGGCTCAACTGGTAAAGTATCCATCTACAATGCGAGTAGACTTGGGTTCGATCCCTGGATTGGGAAGATCCCATGGATAAAGGAAAGCCTACCCACTACAGTATTCTGGCCTAGAGAATTCCATAGACTGTATAGTCCATGGGGTCACCAAGAGTTGGACACAACTGAGCGACTTTCACTTCACTTCAATCTCTATGGTAGCACTATGGTTTTCATCAAGAGGTTCGTAATGTCTGGTTTTTACTCTTTTGTAGTGTTTATAGCAGTTGATATTCAACATTTAGATATATTAACTCATTGAGGTTGTGAAAAATGTAATATTTAACTCTGTGACTTCTTTTTCATTTATTAGATGGCATAATTTTCTAAGGAGATGCTTCTTTTCATCTACTAATTGGTTACCTGATACTACAAGTCAGATAGGAGTGGCAGTATAAGCATTTGGCTCTTTTAAAAATTTACCCAATTTTCAAGCTAATGAAGCAGTTCATTGTTATTCTGAGATGACCAATTAGTTTGTCTCAAATTTGATTACAAAATATAAATATATTTGATGCATTTCTGTTAATTGTTACTTTTATCCATCTTGAAATTCATTGTCCTATCTTTGACCAATGGGAGATTCTTTCAAGTTGGTTTCAAAGTTTTCTGATGTTATAGAATGGTCTTTCCTTGCTCTCTGGTATGTCAAGATATTTCAGGTCATTTTGTGTTTTTCTTGCCCTTGACCTGGAATCAGCCATTTCTCCAAGATGTCTTTTTATAGGAAATAGCAAGACCACAATCTAGGTTTTAGGATCACTCTGGGCTTATCATTGAAACTGGGCTTTTATCATTGTTTCTAGGCTTTATCAGAAAATGTACTCTAATATTTCCAATTCAATTACAGGACTACAGGGCTTGTCCTTAACCCTGTCTATATTCCATCTGTATTTTCTTCTGTGTATAATGAGAATCCTAGTTCTCAAGGACTTCGGGGATAATCAAATTAGAATGTCCCAGAATTGCTCACTTCCTTTATCCCATGTTACACATGGACAGTCTCAGAAAGGCAAAGTTTCTATTGACATCGCTGTTATGATTACTGGAAGCAGTTATGTTTGTTTCTATCTGCTAACCCTCTTCTTCCCCTACCTTTTTCATGATTGTTGTGTCTATATTATCAGCTTGTATACTCTTCATTGTCTAGAACAACATTTCCCATAAAATTTTAATTCAGTAAATAAAAACATATTTAGAACTCAACCCCAGTCCTTATGTCCATGTCCTTCTAGTCATTTTAGTTATCTGAAGCTTGTTCTCTCATAAATCTCAAAGAGAAGACCTAAGGGAATAAAATTTCTGGAGTTCCTACATGTTGACAGCAATTTGTCAATGGTCTTTATACATTTTACATTCTCTTCCCTTGAGTGTCTTCAATGTGTTACTTCATTTTTTCCCCCTGGTATTATATGCTGCTGTCAGAACATCTCTGATAACCTCCTTTTACCCCCTTACAAACCATGTAGTATGTTAGCATAGATGCAAAAAGGACTTTTTCTTCTGTTTTCAAAAGCCTGTTGGCTTTACTAAATCGTGTGTAGATATTGGCTGTTCTGAGTCAGTATTCTCAGGTACATATGCTCTTCTAACATGTTGTTCCATTTTGTTTTTTTCAATTTTAGGCAGGTTTTCTTGAATGATAGCATTATGTTTGTTTATTTTCTTGTTTTTTACCTTTTCCAGGAGCTTTTTGACTATCAATAATACTTGTCACTTTTCCTCTCTTACTTTTCAGTCCCTTTCTTCATTTGTTTTTATAAATGGAGGTAAAATATACATAAAGTAAGGTATATCATTTCATAATTTTAAGTGAACCCGATGGCATTAAAACACATTCACAATGCTGTGCAACCGTCACCGCTGTCTCCAGAACTTTTTCATCTTCCCACACTGAAATTCTCTGCCCGTTCAACCCTGACTCTCCATTGCCTCCTCCCTCTCCATTTAGTTTTGATTTTCAAACATTTCATTCTTTTCATCTATTCCTTGGGGCATTTTTTCATTGTGTTTATTTACTTTGGTGATACTTCTATTTTGTGAGCCTTTATTTCTAAAGTGATTTTTTCTTTTATTTTCAATTTTTCTTTCAATATATTACCTCATTTCTGAATTTTCTGAATTCTGATTTAAGACAGTTATTCATGTCTTGTGCCATCATTTTCTTAATGTTAACTCATTTTGAAATGCTACATTATAATTTTGATCTTTTATTTATTTTTTTATTTTAAATTAGTTTATTTATCTATTTTTAAACTTTACAATGTTGTGTTTGTTTTGCCATACATTGACATGAATCCACCATGGGTGTACATGTGTTCCCCTTCCAGAACCCCCCCTCCCACCTCCCTCCCCATCCCATCCCTCCGGGTCACCCCGGTGCACCAGCCCCGAGCACCCTTCATCATGCATCGAACCTGGACTGGCAATTCGTTTCACATATGATAATTTACGTGCTTCAATGCCATTCTCCCATATCATCCCACCCTCGCCCTCTCCCATAGAGTCCATAATACTGTTCTTTATATCTGTGTCTCTTTTGATGTCTCACATACAGGGTTATCTTTACCGATTAACTAAATACCACATATATGTGTTAGCATACTATATTGGTGTTTTTCTTTCTGGCTTACTTCACTCTGTATAATAAGCTCCAGTTTCATCCACCTCATTAGAACTGATTCGAATGTATTCTTTTTAATGGCTGAATAATATTCCATTGTGTATATGTACCATAGCTTCCTTACCCATTCGTCTGCTGATGGGCATCTAGGCTGCTTCCATGTCCTGGCTATTATAAACAGTGCTGCGATGAACATTGGGGTACACTTGTCTCTTTCAATTCTGGTTTCCTCAGTGTGTATGCCCAGCAGTGGGATTGCTGGGTCATATGGCAGTTCTATTTCCAGTTTTTTGAGGAATCTCCACACTGTTCTCCATAGTGGCTGTACTAGTTTGCATTCCCACCAACAGTGTAAGAGGGTTCCCTTTTCTCCACACCTGGGATTCTCCAGGCAAGAATACTGGAGTATTTATTGCTTGTAGACTTTTGGATAGCAGCCATTCTGACTGGTGTGAAATGGTACCTCATTGTGGTTTTGATTTGCATTTCTCTGATAATGAGTGATGTTGAGCATCTTTTCATGTGTTTGTTAGCCATCTGTATGTCTTCCTTGGAGAAATGTCTGTTTAGTTCTTTGGCCCACTTTTTGATTGGGTCGTTTATTTTTCTGGAATTGAGCTGCAGGAGTTGCTTGTATATTTTTGAGATTAATTGTTTGTCTGTTTGCTATTATTGATCTTTTAAAATCTGTAATAATTGATAATTATTTAAAAGACTGTGATTCTGCTTCTTCTTTTTCCTTATAGTAACGTACCATGGAATTTGACCTTCATAGTTTTGCTTATTATTTGCTTATTCCAAATTTCAGAAGGAGGCTTGGTTCAGATAGTTTTCTAACTTTACAGAGTGCCTTCTTCTATTGTTTTCATGTGGTATTAAAAATACGGTGCCTTGGTTTTTGCGATTTCTTGGTTCTCTTCCTCTCCTGCACTTTATCTGCATGTTTTCTTTCCATTGCCTCCATTTTCCTATTCTGCTTGATTTTTGTTCCACTCCCAGCAGTTTCTGCTCACCATGAAGCCTTGTCCTAGAAAAGATCTGCCTGGTCACCTTTGAGAGTTCATAAGGATAGAGGTAGATTATAGTCAATACCAATGGATGTTGTGGCAATGGATAAGTGATATACTGGCATCCTTGATCATTAAGTGTGATGCCTACAGGATATAGGCATCCTAATCAGTGGTCTTTTTACCAATGAAGAATTCAATTGAATTACAGGACTATAAGGCTTGTCCTTTACCCTGTCCGATGAAGAAACCAAAGCCCAAAGTATACCCATACTAAAATATCTACAGTGCTTGTATATATAGATGTAGACTAGATAACTTTACTCTTTCTTCTGTGCCACAGCTTTTCTCTGGTCCTTGAATAAGAAGTAAGATTTAGAGAAGTATCTTCACGTAGTATTTCTCACTTGTGCAAAGTCCAGTGCAACCATTTCTGGCCAAACCTCAAACTAGAGAGTTAGATAATGCCACCGTCTTCAGATATGACATCCAAGGTTGCAGCAGAATGAAGAAGAGATGGTGGGGAAGGCAGGCTGCATATGTGAGTATCTTCAGATCACATTCCATTGGCTAGAACTAATCACACAATTCTATATATGAAAGGGAGATTGGAAATAGGGTACCTGGATGGGCAGCTGTTTCCTAGAAACCTGCCATGAAAAGGGAAAATTAAACATTGGGAGTCAGCTAGCCATCTAGCTACAGAAAGCCTTCCCAAAAAGATGCCTGTAAAATTCAGCTTACACAGCAATGGCCACACTAATCATTGGAAAGGAGAATGAGAAAATCATAATTGGCTTAAACTAATGCAGATTTCTCCTTCAGCTGCTTATAGAATTACTCTGCTGAGTAGTGAATATCTGAATGAAATTGAGGTTCTCTGGAAGAAGATTAACGAGATTTTCTAGTCACCATGGCTAATGTCTTTTTCAAAATAGTTACACTCAGCTGAATGTGAGCAGAGAATTTAGCTGCTGCTTCAGGGCAAGCTGATATGGAGATGATTAGAGAGAGAAAAGTGAAATCCTTGAATGATGATGGAACAGTTTTGCCTAGCTGTCAAGAAGGTCCATGTTCCACCAACAGATTCATTTTCAATAGGATATTTAGGCTGAGTATGTTTCTAGAAAGACTAATGGATTTTGTTTGATTAATTGTGATGTCTTGCCTACATTACCTCAAGTGTATTTATGAGATGCTTAATCAGATTTAAGACCACGACGTATAACCAAATTAACTGGCCCAAAGAAGAATCAGCATATAGCCTTGATTTAATTAGCACTCTTTCCAAGTGTATGTCCAGTCAGAGATGTTACTTCAAGGGAACAGCAAACAAACCTGGTTTGAGTCAAAGAATGGCATAGACCATTATGAGGCAATAAAATGATAAAATGGTTGCTACATCAATTAATGCACTAGATTTTACATACATGTCAAAAGAGCATAAATTAAGCATCATTCTTTTCTAACTTTTAAAACACACCAAGTGGACAAATCTTTTGACTGCTCTGAAGATTAAACTAAGAGGTTAGAATGAGATGATCTCTAATGCGTCCTTCAAATCTATAATTTTTCAGGCTTTAAGTCTTAATTTTAACTAAATTTTAACCTATGGTTAAACTTTGACGTCTCATTTCTCTTCGATTCCTCAGTGCCTAGTATCTACTGATACATATTTGATGAATAAATGAATCTAGAGTCCTTTTCATTAGCTTCCATGAGAGAAAGGAGGTTAATTAGAGTATTTTCAACAGACATGGCCCTCCTACAGATTTTATTTTGATGAGGGCTATTATGCTTTTTAAATATCTCTATGTGATCAAATAACCATTATAATTGCATATTTCAATGACTATAAGTAGTTAGAGGTCACAGTTCTTACAGCTATTGATTTTAAAAGTCTGTCCAGTTCATGAGGTATGAAATATGTCAAGTAGTAAGCTCCTGGGGTCATTCCCTTTTGTATAATATATGTTAGTTGTACTAAAGCTTCATTAATTTGATATTTTTGATGGTTTGATGTTTATAGTTGGGCTGAATGTTTTTTTCACTTCTTTCTTAAGTGATTTCATAATTGAGATTTCTGGGAAATGTTTATACTATTAAGATTAGCCTGCATTATCAGTTATTCATTTTGTATTATATATTATTAGTTATTCCAGAAATTCTCATTTATATATCAATAATAATAAATACAGAAAAACCAATCACTGAAGTATTGGTAACTCTATCAGACTTTGACTCTATTTGAGTCACTTTAAATTAATTCAATTTAAATTAATTTAAATGCATATTCTTGAAAATAATCCATAATATAGTCTTTTCACTAATTTTGACTGGTCCTCCTGTCTAAAGATGAAATTTTTGAACATTTTGACATTTTACTAATGGCAAAAATTGTAGATATCTGAGTTAGGTTATCCTTTTTGGTCAAAAGATATAAAATGTAAATATAGTACAATGGTCATCATAACATTTTATTTTCAGAGTGGTTATTCATATTTTATAGCAGAAACACTTTCCATAACTGATCAAGGGCTTCCCCATCTCTGTTTCTAGTGAGCCGCAATAGACTGTCTGTAGAAAATCTGATTATAAAGTCATCAGAAGGAAGATTCTTAGGCAAACTGGAGCAGTGGGTATTGGTGGAGATTAAATAGGTCCTGTACAGAGATCTTCTGTGATATTTCTTTAAAACAAATGAAATGCAAGCTAGTCATCAATTTGTAAATTAGTTCTAAAAAGAAGACACTACATGTGCATATCAGATCAACATTTTGTGCTGAAGATACTGGCTTCTTTTAGTGGCAGACTTCCTACTCAAAGAGAATCTGATGTCCCTAAAGAAAGGGGCCACCCACATTGCTTTTAAACAGGAAAAGATACTTTTGAGACCACTATCTTTTTAGTTAAGTCATTAAGAAACAAATAGAAAAAATTAAAGTAATACATTTCAGAATAAATGTTTTTTAAATTCATTTTGCCACCCTCCAATCTCAACTTAAGATATATATTCCGAAATATTAACTTCTATTTTATCCTAATATTTTATTTTCTAAGAGACTTAGTAACTGATGCATTAAGTCTTTGGGTCCAGTTTACTACAGAACAGACTTAGTGTAGCAGGGCTTAGCAGGAAAAAATTACAGATAATCATATCTGCCTATGTTATTAAAAAATTGCTTCTTTACATATGTTCAGTTCAGTTCAGTTCAGTCGCTCAGTCGTGTCCGACTCTTTGCGACCCCATGAACTGCAGCACGCCAGGCCTCTCTGTCCATCACCAACTCTCGGAGTCTACCCAAACCCATGTCCATCGAGTCGGTGATGCCATCCAACCATCTCATCCTCTGTCGTCCCCTTCTCCTCCCGCCCCCAATCCTACCCAGCATTAGGGTCTTTTCCAGTGAGTCAACTCTTCGCATGAGGTGGCCAAAGTATTGGAGTTTCAGCTTCAACATCATATGACCAGGTCATTAATTCATGAATATTACATGTTTCGTTTTGTTTTGTATTCTTGTCAACTTTTCTAGGGTATCAGTTAGTTTTGCAGGCTGTTTTTCTTTACTACTCTATGAAAACATGTAAATGGGTTCAGTGTAGGAAAGTATTTCAGAAAAATCTAAAACCTGAAATTTTTTTATTTTCTTAAACTAGAACTACAGCACATCTCCTGGACTTAATACATGAGGAAAAGACTGTCCATGTCAGATAATCAAACGTTTTCCAGTCCTGATAACATGCAGAGTGGAATCAAGACTCTCCAAATGGGACTTCTCGGGTGGTCCAGTGGTTAAGACTCTGTGCTCCCAATGCAAGGGGTCTGGATTTGATCTCTGGTCAGGGAACTAGATCCTACAAGCCACAGCTATGACCTGGTACAGCCAAATAAATAAATAAGTGAGTACAAATTTAAAAAGACTCTCAAAGTGAAAATCAACTAGAAAAAACTTACTTTTATGCAGAAAACAAGTTTTAGAATATTATTTGATCCTGAATAATACTTCCGAATGTCCAAGTTATGTCTTACTCGTGGTTATGATGCAAAAATTATAGAAAAAGAAATAGAAAAATTATGTTCAGCTGCATCTTAGTTTTAGTATATGCAACACATATTATTGCATTCACATGCGGTAGAGATCTTCAATAAAATATGAAAATGAAAATCATATGCCACTGATAACCTATTTGTGCCTTCTAATATATAAATTGTTTACATACTGCTTCTGAGGTGTAGCATACTTCCTCATAAATTGGGGGAAGGTTATCCTTTGAGAAGATGGATCAAGATGTGACAAGCTGTGGACCAGTTTGGAGCTCAGGGGTCCAGATGAGGGGATTTTTAACTGTGGATGGTGGGGGATCTCATTCTGTTGTGGGTCTGCAGAATGTCTTGAAGTGTTTTTCAATGTTTTGGGTTTGGCAAACCCAAAGTGTGTTTTGCTAAGCACTTTTCTCTTCATTTTAAGCCCATGTGTATTATAAAGGAAATTTAATCCGTATGTTTTTGATTCCTTTACACTTAACTCATCAAAATGTTGTTTTGTAAGAACTATTTGATGTCCAAGAGGCTTTGAGTCTTTTTATAACTTCTAAAAGCCTTTCTCCCTCCTTAGAAACAGGAAGTTGTGTTTTTCTGAGAGTAAATGAACTAAAAAACCTAGAGGCTAGAGGTGGTTAGAAGACTTCAAACCTAGGCTAAATGTTAAAATTAATAATAAAACAGAAGACATATCATACTCACTGTGCGCTTGGTTTGTTCTAAGCATTTTTGGTGTTTCCATTTATTTAATTCCTGCAACTACTATGTAAGGTGCTATTATTATCTCTATTTTAGAAGTCATGTCACCTGCCCCCAAATTATACAGAACAGAAGGGTGAAGCTGGATTTGAAACAAGGCAGACTGGATTGCTGTGGCTAAACATTTAACCACTATATGGTACTTCCTGTTTCCATAGTGTTATCCTGTAACTTAAGAACTTTGGACACTGTAAATAGGTTCATAAGAAATTGGAACCGTGTGCGTTAATAGTACCTTTGTACGAGGGATATAGATTTAGAGATGAGGTGTCTGTGTAAATGATTATTCACTGTTCTTGTTTTAAAACTGGTAGTATATCTAAAACTTCTGTGGTTTGTCTGTATGATGTTTAACTTTCACTTTAAACTACACAGAATAAATTAAAATGAAAACAAAACAGAAAAATTAGTTATGTACTGATACTGTACTAGAAACTGAGAAGGTCATGTTCTTGCCCCTAAGAAGGTTTACTTTGCAAGGGGCACAGATAGACAAAAAGCAAACAAACAAAACAGAAACCAAAAACCATGAATGAAATCCTGCATTTTTCTTCCATGTCATGTATTCATTCAACACACATTTATAAAGTACTGATGTCAGTACTTTAGGGTCATTAGTGAGAGCAGTCCTGGAGCTTGTATCCTCATGGATAATGGATATTGTATCTCCCGCCTCCTGTTAGAGCAGACCACTGGGGGAAATGGGAAAAATGCCTGTGCTGCTTCTGATACTTCCAACAGTGATAGAAGGCTAGGAGAGTGCCAAGATATCTTGCAGTCCCAGCCTCACCGCACCCCCCCCCCCACCTCTCATCCAGCCTGTGTTCTTGGGAGAACGCATTTCCTGTGGAAACTGGGAGCATTTCCGGTGTCCAGCTGTACTCTACAGATGCCACTAGGATATTTTCTTCCAAGCACTGCTCATACTTTCCTTGATGATGTCGAGAAGCTAGTATTCCTGATTATATAAAGTTTTTATTTTAAAAAATCTTAGTTAAATTGAAGAATACCCACAAAACCTTTCAAAGAAGGGCATTTTCACATTTGTTAGTATAAATTGGTATGTTTTACTGCATCTGAATTATGAATAAAAGGTTATAGCAAAAACTTAAGGAAGTTTAACAGTTAACTTGTTCGGTTAGTGTTTATTTGAATCCTTATGGGTGTTTTTCATCATAAGTGTAGGGCTAGCAGATTAAAAACAATTTGGAAAGCAGCATCAAATTAAAAATGAAATTCTACCCACAAACACAAGTACAGCTGACATTCTGTTGGTTATAAATGTGTAGTTTGTTATTTTTAAGTGACTAAAATTATCTTGCTTTTAGTCATATGCTTACTTTTTCAATAGCTTTTTTTTCTCATTTAAAAGCAGAGACATACCATGTTTTATCTTTTGAAATGAAATATCATAATAGAATTTGGAATCTTGAATTTGGCTTTCCTTGAAAATTGAAGAAATTTACATTTTCTTAAAGAGAAGCCCATTTAAGATGCTGTTTGATAATCAGAACAACCAAGGCATGGCCTCCCATAGAGGGAAGTCACCAGGGAAATGCAGGCTGAAACAGGATAGGATGTGTGGTGTGGTGAGGTGAAGTCACTTGAAATGACATCCTTTCTTTAGGAAACGTGCTTTGGATTCCAAATCAAAATTCTTTTAAAGTGAAATGGAAGAGTTTAGAAAGAATGAATGCTACCAGGTGAATAAGACCTGAAAAGTGGCTAGAAATAATAAAAATTTGTCAAGCCTATTACAAAGTTATGCTTGTTTCTCAAGTGCTCAAAAGAATTCTGAGATTAATGATATTTTGTGAAAATTATTTTTGTCATCAATATTATTTGTAAGAATGGACACCTTTAAAACGTTAATCCTTTAAAAACCTCAACAAATTTATATAAATTGAGCTTGAATATAAAATGTGCCTAAACATACATTGAAAGTGTTAAAAGACTGTCAATTAACTCCAAGAAAAGAGAAAGTACCTTTGTTTGTGTTGAAAAGTAATATAGAAACATACTAAATGAAAATCGGTATGTTGAAAAAAGGCTACGTTTTTAATTTTTTCATGAAATCCCTCCAAGCAACCAGAGTGTTTCATATCATTTTCCAGGTTTTCCCCCTAAGGCCATCTCAGCTTTAAGAATTTTATTCAACTGTCAAGGGAATTAAGAAAAACTAAAATTACTTAGAAGAGAAAAAGTAAATCCCTGTGCCATGCATGTTTCAACCTTTGAATTACCTTTTTCAAATAATTACTCTTTCACAGGTTTATTGCAGTTTTTCATTTGTCTTCTCACAGTTTTAAAATATTTCATTGTCCTTTATCATATTTGCCAGCTGTAGTTGTCTCTCTCAACTTGTCCTCCAATTGTTGGAAGCTAAGAGAAAGTTGCTCTGGGTGTATAAAATGGGAAAATGCAGTCTACGCAGAGATTATTTTAGACATCACTTTATTTATTTTTTACAATTATACAGTGTTTCTCACTGTTGGTGTTTTTCCTTCGAATAACAAACTAGAACAATGAATTCTTGTGATTCCCAGGGCGCACCTTCACTGCTCTCTATTCTTTCCTTGCACTTTCCCTAGGGAAAAAAGCAAAAAGTGACTGAAAGCACTTGGCATCTAGAACGGCAATCAAACATAAAGGATGCACTTACATACCGGATTTCTCACTTCTAATCCAATCTTTCTGCCAGTGTTGTACCCTCACCTTGATAAAGTCATGAGTATTAATTCTTAACAGTTTAAAAATTTCAGGACTTCTCTGGCAGTCCAGTGGATAAGAATCACCTGCCAATGCAGGAGACACGGTTTTCGATCCCTTGTCCAGGAAGATTTCACCTGCTGTAGAGCAACAAAGCCCATGCGCCACAACTACCGAGCCTGAGCTCTAGAGCCCACAAGCTAGAACTACTGAGCCCGCTCGCAGCTGCTGCTGAAGCCCCAGGGCCTAGAGCCTATGCTCTGCCACAAGGGAAGCCGCCCTAATGAGAAGCCCGTATGCTGCAACAGAAGAGTAGTCCCACAACTAGAAAAACTAGAGAAAACCCACAGGCAGTAACGAAGACCCTGCGCGACCAAAAATAAATTTTAAAAAGAAAGCTTTAAAAAGATTTCAGTCTCTGCCTATCTAAAACAAACAAGCAAAAAAAAAAAAAAACAAACAAAAAAACCATACAGATACCAGCTCTAACAGGCTAAACTTGATAACAACATCAGTATTGTCATGACTTGCTGGCTCTCTGAAATCAGTAGTGGGAATTCAAGGATTCAGTTTACCAAAACAATAATCTGCTTTTACAGCTAACTGATGCAGTCCGGCTTCCAAACTCTAAGATGCTATGTCTGCAGTAGGCAGAGACAATTATCACAGGTCCCTGTTTGGTGTCCTTTTTGTTTTCATACTGTGATCCTGCTTCCTCTCTGCTCAGGGAAGGAAGGACAGAGCTGGGTGGATGCAGGTGAACTGAAAGAAAGAGCATTATTCCTGTAACTTCCTTTCTATTTAAGCCCAGGAGCATTGTCCCCTATCACCACTGTACTCTATATCACTGATATATGAAACTGAAGATCCGCTGCAGACTTCTCTAGATCTGAGTGGATTCCTAGCTCATCTAACTCCCATGCTGGAGGCAACTTAGTCTGTCCTGAAATGCTGCTCACCAAACAGTCTTATTTGAAAAGAAAGAAAAACATGGGAAAAGTGAAAAAAACTTTGTTTCCTAATCTGAGAACTGATTGCCAAACATATTACACAGCTCATCTGGCAGGACAAGTCAAGTTAAATTAAGTAAAATCATTTTATTCTCCACAAGTTAAAAAATATGCAGCACAGGCTTTACAGGTTTGCTTTATAATGTATTCGTTTATTTTTCTGACTTTGATTTAAACTGATACAGGCAGGGACGTATTTAAAGAGATGATTATGCTAATTTTTGTACTTCAGGTTTTGCTCAGAAACTAGATAGCTTGGAAAACCTGTCGTTTTCCACATGGAAAAATGTGTGCGTGAGTGTGTATTCAAAAAGTATTCTGATACACAATCTGAACTGGGTTGATCATGTCTAGAGTACTTGGAACATTTTACTTTGAATCTAGAGGCTCAGGTAAATGGTTCATCCAATGAATGAAAATAGCAGTAAGGAAATAGCTTTCTATTTCTAGTATGTGGGCAGTTACTGTCTTTGAGGGCTTAAGTGTCCAAAGGTATCCTGAAAATTTAAAAGAATGCCCAAAGAACTTGATAATATGCTTCTCTGATTTCCCTCCACATACATTTTTTATTTCCCTTATCCCCTCCTCCTCCTCCACTTTGTCCTACTTCTTCTCCTTCGGTTTATTTCTCTCTCACTTAATGAGAGTCACACATCCTAAGTCTGGTTACTTTTGACTATTTTGTGAAATATAAACAGCAAATATACAAGAGTATAATGACAAAAATGCAGGACTTCAACGTAAAATCAATTCAAATGAGCTCTTTCCCCTCACCAAAGGAGGAAAACAATTTTTAAAATGAGAAGTGATTATGTAGAGAAGCAGAGTAGAACAAGATAATGAGAAGAAAAAGGACGTATAAAGGGTGACAAATCCAATTAGGGAAACTGGGGAAGCCTTGTTGAATTTTGGTTCATTGACTCACAATGTGGCTCTTACCCTCTCTTAGCCATTTCTCCTCTCTGGATAGGATTACAACATCTACAAATCTTTCACTTCAGTAGAAACAGGGCAGGAAGTTTTTAGGCATGGAAATTGGATGGGTACAGCCAGAACACCTGAAGGTTTAGAGAATCTATGAGAAAACCATCTCAGAGTGATGCAGAAAGAACTTACAGCAGGGTCCTTAACTATCATTTATTTTCCTACAGTTGTTCCTCTGGGCTGAGCCTATAACAGACCTTTGATTCCTGCCTTACACAAGTTGTAATTGGTTCAGCAATAGATGGAGAGGAGGGTGGGAATGAAGCCAGCAAATAGGGTGGGCCTGTGCACTTTCTTAGCGCTCTTAGGAAATAAGTGTCTGGACCACAAAAGCAGCATCCTGCCTGGCTGGAGGCTGTGAAGGGTGGGGTGACCCATGGGAGCATCCCAGAGGGGAGGAGGCAGCTAACTGGAGACAGAAGATGATGCAGATGGAATGCAGCCTGGGAGTGCTAAAACGACAGAGAGGGAAAGCCACTCAGCAGAAATGTTGCAAAGCCAGGGGGAAGAGAAAGAAGAAACAGTGAACATTTCATGTTTAGTTATTATTTGCTAGGGCTTCCCAGGTGGCACTAGTGGGGCTCCTGCCAATGCGGGAGACATAAGAGACACCGGTTACATCCCTGGGTTGAGAAGTTCCCCTGGAGGAGGGCATGGCAACCCACTCCAGTATTCTTGCCTGGAGAATCCCATGGACAGAGGAGTTGGGAGGCTACGGTCCATAGTGTCACAAAGAGTTGGACACGACTGAAGCGACTTAGCACACACCCATGCACACCACACTGTTTTCCATGGCAGCTGCACCTTTGTATATAACATTCCTTTTCCTGTGAATGCTTTTAAGATGTTCTCTTTATTACTATTTAAGCAATTAGATTATTATTTTCATTGGTACAGTTTTTATCAACATTCTTATGCTTGTGGTTCATTGAGCTTTTGGATGTGTGCATTTGTAGATTTTGTCAAATTTGGAAATACTTCACTCATTATTATTCCAAATATCTTTGTCTCTTCCTGTCTCTCCTCTTCTTTGGGGGCTTCAATTACATGTATATTAGGCTACTTTGAGTCACTGTCCCCATAGTCCCTGTTTCTCTTTTTTTTTAAAAGATTCAATTAGAATAGTTTCTATTGCTTTGTCTTCAAGTTTACTAACTTTTTCTTTTACACTGTCTGATCTGCTTTTAATCCCATCCTGGCATTTAAACTCAGAATTTCAATTTTGGTAATTTTAAAAATCTTCCATGTCTGTCCTTTTCATGCTTATATTTTCCTCAATTTTCTTTAACAGATGGAATATATTTTTAATATCTTTGCCTACTAGTTGTCCCATTTGTGTAATTTCTGAGTCTTTTTCTATTGACAGGTTTTTTTCTTTTTTAGTTATGAGTTACATTCTTTTGCTTCTTTGCATGTTTGGCAAATTTTTGTTCCATGTCAGGTATTGTGAATGTGACTTTGTTGGGTCCTCAATATTTTTCTATCTCTTTGAATAAAGTTGAGCTGTGTTCTAGGATACAGTTAAGTTGCTTGGAAACTGATCCTTTCTAGGCATGCTTTTAGGCTTTGTTAGGTGGGAAAAGAAAAGCATTTAGTCTAGAACTAATTTTTACCCACTATAGAAGCAATTCCTTTTGAGTACTCTACCTGATTCCTTGTATATTATGAAGCTTTTTCCCTATGAGTGATGGGAACACAAACTCTTCTTAACCTTGGATGAGCTCTAAGTATTTATCTGCCTGTTTCTTTACTAAAGTTCTTTCCCTGTTATCAGGCAACTTTCTCACATGTATGCTGCCCAGAGTTCAGCTGAAAGTGCAGAGGAACTCTGTGTCATTCTTTCTCTCATTCTCTCTCTCTCTTTCTCCCTCTTCCTCTCCCTAACTCTCTCCTCTTCATGAAACTCAGTCCTCTCCCTGAAGCTCTGCCCTTGCTAGTACTCTACCCTCAAAACCTGAGCTTCCTTGGTTTCCCCGAATTTTCAAGTCTGTATCTTCAGCTTAAGGGATCTCCCCGGGCTCCCAACACTGTGGCTTAAAACTCTCCTTAAACTCTCTTCCAGTCTCTTGTTAGTCCATCCAGTATAGGGTTTACCACATTTTCTTTCTTTTTTTAAAAAGCAATTAATGAATGAATTGTTGTGCTAGGTCTTCATTGCCACATGTGGGCTTCCCCTAATTGTGGAGAGCAGGGGCTGTTCTCTAGCTACTCTCTGTTGCAGTGTGTGGGCTTCTCACTGCAGGGGCTGTTGCAGATCTTGGGCTCTAGGGTGCAAAGGCTTCAGTAGTTGTGGCCCATGGACTCAGCTGCCCCAGAGCATGTGGAATCTTCCCAAAGCAGGGATCGAACCCATGTCCCCTGCATAGGCAGGCAGATTCTTAAACACTGGACTACCAGAGAAGTGCAACATTTTATTTCTTTTACCCAAGGATCACTCTTCTGTGCTGACTGTTTTCCAGTGTCTGAAAACCATTAATTTATGTTTTGTTCAGCTTTCTAATTGCTTAAAGAGGAAGGTCCCATTCCTTCATCTTGATCAGAAGTGGTAGTTGGTCCATTAATCTTGGGTGGTCACTTGCTCCTTCCATCTGCTTACTTAATCTATGATTAAGATGTCTTAAGAACTACGTGCCTACTTACTAGGTGTAGAAACTCATATTCCAGAGCAGAAAACTTGAAAAAGTTTTTCTTATTATACAAGTACTATATGTTTATTTTGGGAAAAGTAGAAAGTTAGATAAACAGAAAGAATAAAGCAAAAATCACCATTAAGCCTTCTACACTGAGGTTACTATTCTAATATTGACAATTCTTAATATACTGACATATGTAACAGACAATAGTTCTATTTAGAACAATGAAAGACCTCTCTACTCACCTCACTGTTTGGGGGAGGGGCAGTGTCATCTCAGAGCTAGAGGATTAGGTTACTGGAAAACACATCATGGTTCTTAGTGGGATCTTCTGGCTAATAGAGATGAGGTTTTCTGGGCATAATGTAGTCAAGTAGGTGAGAAAAGAGGGGAATTAATTGTTTTTCCTAATGAGCAGGAAATTTTGTAGTTTTCCAGGGGTTGTCCTAAAGTAGAGAAGAGGATAAGAAGGGAAAAACAGAAGGCTTAAAAAAAAAAAAGAAGTCCATGATGAGGGCAATAAACTTGGGCCTAAGGAGAGAAATTTTCTGTGGCCAGGAGTTGCTTAATGAATTTTTAAAACATATGTTTAATATTTAATTAGTCATTGTTATTTGTTTTGTGCTAAAACTTCCAAAAATTTAACAACAGTCTGCTTATGCTTTTCTTTAGGGGAATTCAGTCCTTTACCAGATGTTCCCTGGGCATCTACTCTGTGCCAGGTACCATTCTGGCATGCTGGGTGCTTGGGGTACAACGGAGATCTCAGTCCCTTGGAACTTGAATTTGGATAAGGATCAAACAGTATAAAAGCAAAATAACACATAGGTCATTTTTATAGTCTTTTATAAGGTAATAAGTGCTATAGAGAAAAAAAGAAAAAGTAGAACAGAAGTGTGGGTAGGCAGAGGGTGAAGGGGATAGTTTACAATTTTAAATATGATGATCAGGATAAACAAAGACTTGAAGAAGAGGGAGCTTACCACATGGATAGCTGGGGAAGACTGATCCTGGCAGAGGGAGTAGCCAGTGCAAAGGTCCTGCAGCAGAAACTGCTCTCCATGTTAAGGACAGGAAGGAGGTCAGCTTGCTGTTTCATTACTGATAATCAGGAAAAGAAAATAGACGTATGTATGTTCAACCCAGGTGTGCTTCGGTAAGTCCATACATTTTAGAAAAAAAAAAAAAAAAAAAGGAGTATTGGATGTAGAAACAACAGCAAGAAATCCAAATGGATATTGCTTAGGGTAGGGTGGGGAGGCTGAGCTAGGATGACTATTAACAATGAAATGGTAAAAATGGCTCAATGATCATGATAAGATATATCTCAAATATACTCAGATTTCTTATTGATATCATCTTAGTGGTTAATCTTATAGTTGTTTAATCCAGGCCCCTGTCTGATGACACAGTATAGAGGTCATTTGTTACTTTTTGGCCCTGTCGCTTTCTCTCTCTTCCTTCTAAGAATGGGAGCTTCCTGTCATGGGCACCAGCAGTCAACAGGCCTCCACTACCTTCCACCCTGGAGTAGGGACTATGAGTCAGTTAGGAGAATCAGTGTATTTCATTCAAACCCTTGGCCACAGTAATCGGTTCTGGGATGGGCAAGTTACACAGTCCAGACAGAGTTGGGTTCTTCTGAGAACTGATGTGGACACTGGGAGATTACACTCTTTTTTTTAGAAACACTGGCTATAAAAATGATACAAGTCAGGTAGATATTTTCCTGATGTGGAAAGACTAATTTTGATGAAAAGTGAAACTTCGAGATAGAACCAGAAGGAAAGGGACACAGAGGGAGACGAGCCAGAGCCAGACTGCATAGTGACAAACATGCAGACAGAGACAGACAGGTGACACTGAAACTTGCTGGAAGTCAGCACTGCCCGCTTGGATCACTCGTGTGAGCTGATAAATCTCCTGCTTCAACCAGTTTGAACTGGAACTTGAGTCGCAAGTTCTATCACTTGCTATCCAAAAGATCCCATTGCATGACAACTTTTGCCTTCTCTAAACTTTCCCCGGTGTTTCTCGGAGACCCAGAAAGGGTCTTCAGTGCCTAGAATTGGTCTGAGTTGTTCCTCTCGGTTGCCACATTATCAGCCGCAGCTCAGAAGAGGTTCTGCTGCTCTCAATGTGAGATGAACCTGAAATCTGCTGGACAGAGTGGCATTGTCTCTGCGAGTGGAGCCCCTTTCACAGGCTGAGAATTCCTGCTGACTGCTCTGGGCAATTGCCGAATGTAAAGAGAAGAAAGGCTCTATCGATGTTGTTTTTTTTATTGTATGGGCTTTTATTCTATTTATTTATTCTGTTTTCTTTTTTTAAAAAATTAATTTATTTAATTTAATTGGAGGCTATTGACTTTAGAAATCCTAAAGCAAGGTGAGACCAAGGTGTGAGTAAGAATGGAGACTGCTTTTAGTGGACACGTTCACCCATCTTCAGAGAGCCTAAGCCTGGCCCCACACTTGGGACCCCCTGCCCTGTCCTTCGGCTCCACTGCAGGGCAGCTCATGTGTAAGTCTCCTTCTGCTCTAAGGGGACAACTCTCAGGTACCCCGGCTCTCCCACCTCCGTTGCTCTCTGGATCTCATTCTGCTTTCTAAAATTCAGCTGACATGTTTGTACAGATGCAGTCACTGACACCATTCTAATTCTATTTATTTTGTGCTTATTCCAAGAGGTGCGTGTAGGGCGACCCCATGGACTGTACCCCACGAGCCTCCTCTGTCCATGGGATTTCCAAGTCAAGAATACTGGAGTAGGTTGCCATTTCCTACTCCAAGGGATCTTCCTGACCCAGGAATCAAACCTGACCCTTCCTGACCCTTCCTGACGCAGGGATCAAACCTTCGTCTCCTGTATTGGCAGGTGGATTCTTTACTGCTGAGCCACCAGGGAAGCCGTAGCCAAGAGAAATTCCTAAGCAATTCTGACAATTTGGTTAGGGAGAGGGCCACCAGGGGCTGGTATGGTCACTTATCACTGCCTTGTCGTTTCAAACACTGATTCTGGTTCAGTAGAATCAGTCAATTACATACAATGTAATGTGAATTTCAACTGCTGAGGTTGAATAGCACTGAATAGGTCACCCTGCCATGTAGGCTGATATGTGTTTTTGAGCCAAGACTATAAGAACAACAGACTTTAAAAAAAAAACAAAAAACCCTCCCTATCTCAATGAAGAAACTGATGTACTGGTGACTACACTAGCACTTTCACAAAATAATCAGTCTTATATTATCACAGCCACATTCAGCATGTCTTTACTCTCTCTGATTTGATGGGGAACGGAGCTATGGAACACACTTGCTAAATTTGTAAGCGAAATCTGAAAGTAATGGTTGAATACAGTCTTGGGTAAATCTTTGAAGTTGCCAGAAAGTATTACTTTCAATAAGGTCAAGTTCAGGATTCCATTTCTGGTTTGATGGTCTGGAGAGTAGTTCCTGAACCAGACACCCCAGCACATACATACGTGTTTGGCTGTGGAAAGAGTGGTAGATGTTAGGATCGCTCCCCTATGCATTTTGATGAAGAAGCAGCATTTGACACTATTAGACATTTAATTTAGGAGCCTTAAGAAACCTGAACCCCTAGAGTTCATAAAGATCTGAAGTATTTAAGCTTTTTTTTTTTTTCTGTAGGCTTGGAAAATTATGCTTTCAGATTGCTGGGTAAAGGCGAAACCTTAGAAGTAACCAGCAAAACCCAAACATCCAGAATCACTCAACACATTTGGAACAACCCAGTGAAACAAACACACGGTTAGGGTTGGTGACTGTATCTCCTATCCTTTCTTGGACCTTGTCATGTTTCCACTCATCTCTCTTAAGCCTACTGGGTGGATCTCAGAAGAGCCCTCTTGCTCTGCAGTGGGTCTTGCAGTGATCACTTTCCAAGGCTTCAGGCTCAGTCCTGGCTCTAGGGAACATACTGTGATTGGTGTAACCCACTTTTGGCATCATGTAGCTGACTCAGCAGTAATGGATTCCAGTCTCTAGGGGAAGTTTCTGCCCTAGACAGAATCTCTTGCTTCTATCTCCTGCCACATAGTCCAAAACATGTTGAAATGCTAAAAGGATGCTAAAGAACAAATGAGGACTTAAAATGAAAAGAGGCATTTAATAGACTTTGTTTTCCTTTTGTAAGAGAATGTGTGGAAACGGACATGAATTCTGAGTCACCGGATGTACTGTTTGGCACTGTGTGGTGGAAAAAAGATGCAGTGATTTGTCATTCATCCTGACTGGCCAAGAGAAATGCCTCATGCCACAATGCCCTGTGGTGAGAATATTCAGGCCAAGTGTCTGGTGCGTGCTCAGTGAGGTCTGACTCTTTGCAACCCCATGGACTGTAGTCCACCAACCTCCTCTGTCCATGGGATTCTCTAGGAAAGAATACTGCAGTGGGTTGACATTTCCTTCTCCCAGGGATCTTCCTGACCCAGGGACCAAACCCCAGTCTCCTGCATTGGCAGGCGGATTCTTTACCACTGAGCCACCTGGGAAGTGTCTGGTACTCGGTGTTATTGTTGGAATACAAGTCACACCAGCTGGACCTGTGCAGCCAGTCTGTGTTGAAATCGCAGCGCAGAACTTAAATAGAATCCTTCCTAAACCCGAGGCCCCATTCCTCATTAAAAAACTCACTGCCTTCAGAAATGATATATCTACCTTTGTCAGTCTTAAATTTTTCTCAATATTTTATTCATTCTTTTATTAAGTCATATGAGTTATATGAAAAGGAGCAGCACCAAGAGGAATGGAAATACCACAGAGGTGAAAAACCAACAACTAAACATTTGTACTCTTCTTCTAACAGTGGCAAGGGAGGGAGACATATAGGCCACTAGGGAATTCCGTTTTCCATTGTGGATTTTTCCACATAATTAGCATAAACTGCTGCAGGACTTAAATGCCTTGGCTTGCTGCAAGCTTCCTTAATTTTAGCAATTAAAAAAAAAAAATCACCCTTCCTTAGTTTTCTTTTCTTCCTCTTTTCACCAGGAATCTGTAAACAAGGGTTTTTTTTTTTTCTCCTCTTTTAATCAAATATTCCTCTCAAGTCACAGTGTTTCTTCCCTTAGAAGCACGGCCCTTTTCAGGGTGGGCAGATATCGTCTCAATAGGATGTAGCTCCTTACTATTTTCTGTGTGAACTGTAGATTCTCCTGATTATTTTTACAACCGGAAGAGTCTTAGATGCTCGTTAAGAATTCTTCAGAAGGTAATCTGTGGGGAGCTGTGACTTGTAACTGCTCAGAACCAGTCCACATTCTGCCACTTCCCCTCACTGTCCACGGCAGACATGACTAATCCATTGTAGTACACCTTCCTACAGATTTTGCACGTCCTTCGGAATCTTTCTTAGTGACGCGCTGAGACAGTTGCTATCAATCAGAGCTGGTACGTGAAACGACTCTTTTTTGCCAGGTTTTGGCTCCAGTGTTTCTTGTCAGCCCCAGCAGACTTGCTTTACTCTAGTTCTGCGGGATGGAAGGAGGTGAACCCCGGCTGGAAGGTATTTCAAAAGTATTTATTTCCTGAGCCTCCTGAATCAAAACAGCACCTGGCTTTAGGGATTTTGTAAGAATAACATCTGGGAAGTCATTTCCAGCTATAGGGAATTTCAACTCTAAGTAACCAAGAGGAGATAACTAGCGTGAGAATCCAATAGATGTTGCTATTGAAACAGAGCAGGACCCTTTGGTCCTTGTCCGCACCCCCACGCTGCCCCACGTCCTCTGCCTGCCTTTTGCCTGTGGAAAACTTTAGTCAAAGAATCAAGTTTAATCAGAGAAATGAGAACATGCAAAAACAAAGGAAAACAATAAAAGGAGACCAAATAATAATAATGTAGCCATTAAGCATAGTCAAGGACCTTAGTTCCTTTTCAAGGCCTATAGATAATATTCTGAGTCATATCCTGTGAACTCTCTTATAGATACTGTAACCCCAGGTGGGAGAATTTAACTACATGATGACCATGACGTAAGCTACCACAATTCTGAGAACTGGCCTCGAAGAAATGGGAACAAACGGACCCTAGAACTGAGGGTTAACTGTATCTAAAACCACCAAGATGGTGCTAATCAGACCACCGATGACCAACTGAAGATGACTGTTAAGCTGCTGACTGTGGTTTCTGCTTCTGTCTATAAAAGCTCTTGCCCCATTTGTTGCCAGTGGTGGGGAGTTGGCCTTTGGACAGTTGTCTGCCACCCTCCCCTCTGCAGTTGCCTGCATCTGAAATAAAGCAAACTTTTCTTTCCACCAGCCTGGCCTATATATTGGCTTCAGAGCAGTGAGCAACCGGACCCCTCACACACCATTCAGTAACACTATCACAGGCTCTTGTTTAACTAAGCATCTCTTCTCTCCACTCTTGGAAGGGCTCTACATATAACTCTGCCCTGGGATGCCCTTGCCATAATGACCTGAGTTTATAGAAGAGGATCATTTGCTGAGAGGTAGTAAAACAGACTAGAGCTGCTTTTTGGAATGGAAGCAGGAGCCACACAGCAGGGAAAGCTCATTCATGGCATTTCATTCATGAAATGCCTTTCATCATTTAGACCAGGCAGGGACTATAGCTCATTGCTCTCCTATCTATGAAAAACTGTAGGTAAATTAGGAAGGCAAACAAAATTATGGTGCGTAAGAGACCATATTGTTTTACACAGTGAAACCCATGTTACTGCATATCCTTGAGAACATAAAAATTGCATTTTATTAAAAATGTGCTTTAATTCAGATTTTTCCATAACTAATGCCAGCCTTTGCCCAGGTGATCTGAATTTGTTTTTCCTGGAAGAACTTTAAAGGGCTCATTCCAGGCTTAGCAGAGAATACTTCCCACTTGCTGTATATAATCCTTGAGGCTCTCTGTGTTGGTGGGCCTGATCCCTAGTCCCCTTTCTAAGCCAGCTGGTATCTAGTCCCTTTCTCTCCCCTTCTTCATCTTCTGTCCTGATCAGTGTCTCTGCCTCTCCTCTTCCATGTTGTCTCCTTTACAAATGAAACATTAACTTCCTTCAAGCAGCGGAGCCTCCACTCCATTTCTCAGGATGCCTAGAGTGGCGCTTTGTTAAATGAATCAGAAAGTAACCATGCCCTTAGCAGGAGTAGCCCAAAATATCCCATTCTCATGCCTTTCCCTCAGTGTCGGTCTCCAGCAAGTATTGTTAATGAGCCTGGATACAATTAGTGAGGTTTCAATACAGAAGAACCTACCTGAAGCAAATTTGTATCAATTTAGTGTTTTTATTTGCTTATTTTGAAATTTCCTCTCATTTTCATCATGGTATATTTCTCCCCAGTCTTGATACTTTCACAAAAGAAAACAAAACCTTAAGGATCTCCTTTTTAACTTATGAGCTATTATTGAAATTTTCTTTATGATTATCTCTACCAGCACAAGGTGATGATTGACAGGTACTACTTATTTCTGTATAAATATGTATTTTATCTGGCAACTCTAGTAGGGATTGAGGCACTTTCCTTTGAGACTATTATTGCTGGAAACTGGCAAATTGAAGAATACTGACAATTCAGGGTTTTTCTTCTCTGATTATCTCAGTATTAAGCACCCAGACTTAAATATATAAAGCACGCAGCAAATTGTGTCTATGCTGAGCATCAGTGGATCCCAAAATGTTATTCAAGATTGACTGATTGTACCAGTTGAACCTTTCCCCTTACTGTGTCTTCAGGGAAATCTTATCTGACCTTCCAGTCTAGACTGTGTGCATGCATGCTCAGTCATGTCCAACTCTTTGCAACCCCATGGACTGTAGCCCACCAGGCTCCTCTGGCCATGGAATTTTCCAGGCAAGAATACTGAGTGGGTTGTCATTTTCTTCTCTGGATCAGTATAGATTATGTTCCTATTTATATAGTCAATCACAGTACTTTCCCCTCATGGGATTTATCACTATGATATGCTATGGTTGTTGGTGTGATTATTTACTATATGGCTTTACCACTCCTCTAGGTTCATGAGGGCAAGAATCTTGATTTTTTTGTTCTGTGTTGTACTCTAGTGCCTATCACTGCATCTGGCATAAAATAGTTGATGAAAACTATTTAGAAGTTACTATAGAAAACCCCATTTTCTATAGCAACAGACAGGAACAAAATCCTTAAGAATAAATACAAAAATCAATATGAAAAACCTATGAAGAAAACTAAAATACTTCTGAAAAGTGCAAAAGACATAAATAAGTGCAAAGGCAGGCCATGTTCTTAGACAGAAAAACTTCAATAACCACAAACATATCAGCACATACTGAATTAATGCATGCATTTAATATGTTTCCAAAATTATGCCAGTAGATTTCTTGTAATTTGAAGGGTGATGCCCATGTTTAAATGAAAATAAAACAAACAAAAGAAGAAACTGGAAAATTTTAAAAGGAAACAGAAATAAGGGGGATTATACCTCCCAGATAATATATTATCAAAATTTTAATCATTAAAACATGGTACTGGCACATGAACAGACAGAGGGGCCAGTGGAATAGATTAAAAATTCTAAGTTGCACCTCAAATAAAGACAAAAGAAGAATCTTTCATTAAATGATATTGGGATATCTGAGTAACCATCTGGAAAAAAATTAAGTTGAATCCATATTTCATGTCATATATCAGTATAAACTCCAAAATGGATAGAAAATTTAAATGTAAAACTGAAACTGTAAGTAATAGAAGAAAGCATAGCAGGTTATTTGTGATCTTAGAGTAAGGAAGGTCTTTGTAACTATCTTAAGATCTGGAAGCCATAAAAGAAAGATTGATAAACTAATTAGATCATATAGAAAGAAAGGGTTTCCCAGGCGGCACTAGTGGTAAAGAATCCACCTGCCGATGCAGGAGATGCTGGTTCCATCTCTGGGTAGGGAAGATACTCTGAAGTAGGGAATAGCAGCCCACTCCAGTATTCTTGAAAGGAAAATTTTACAGGCAGAGGAGCCTGGCAGGCTACAGTCCATGGCCCCAAAGAATCAGACATGACTGAGTGACTGAGCACCTAGAAAAGAAAAAAAAAGAATTCTGCAAGGCAAAAGAATTAACAACAACAACAAAAGCAACCCCTTAAGCAGAAAAAAAAATAGGAAAAATATACATACTTCTTATCACCTGATCTCACCAAAATATCAAGAATTTCTAGAAATCACCAATAAAAGATCAACAATGCAATAGGCAATTGACACTACATTATTGCAGAGGCTGGGGGGAGACAGGCATGCTCACACCTGTTGGTGGGGATGTAAATTGATAAACACTTATGGAAAGCATCTCAGCAATAGCTATCTAAAATTACTCAGGGCATAAATTATATTAAATATGTGAAAATATAAAGTTGTGGACACTGACTTGCTGACCTAGTGTCCATTTAAAAGAAACTAGTTCGATAAATAGAATACATTCATATAATGGGAATACTGCTCAGGTTAGAAAAGGATGATGTCACTTTCTTATGTACTGAAGGAAGACCTCTCTAAGATACTTATGTAACAAACAGGCAAGATGTGTGCTCTGATTTATTGTTTAAAAAAAAGGTAAGGCATGAAACTGAGTGCACAGTGTAAAAAAGATTGTATGTATGTGTGCATGAATGTATACATATATATATATGTACACATATATGTATATAATTTACATGTACAGGCATACGTCTTTGTTTTCAATTGACAGGTAATTGCTTTACAATTTTGTGTTGGTTTCTGCCACACAACAATGAGAAGCAGTCACAGTAGCATACATATCCCCTTCGTCTCGAACCTCCCGCCTCCCTCCCATCCCACCCATCCAGATCGTCACAGAGAGCCAGGCTGGGCTCCCTGTGTTATATGGCATACCTCTTTTATTACACTTCACTTTACTGCTCTTTGTAAATACTGCGTATTTGACAAATTGAAGGTTTATGGCAACCTTTCATAGAGCAAGACTACTGGCACCATTTTTCCAGTAGCGGTGGCTCACTTTGTGTTTCTGTGTCATTTTTTGGTAATTCTCACAATATTTTAAACTTTTCCATTACCATTATACTTGCTATTGTGGTCAGTGATCAGTGATCTTTGATGTTGCTATTGCAAAAAGATTCTATGACTCACTGAAGACACAGATGATGGCTACCATTTTTAAGCAATAAAGTATTTTTAATTAAGATATGTATATATTTTTTAACATAAATGCTATGCACACTTAACAGATGAGGTACAGTGTAAACCTGACTTTTATATGCACTGGGAAAACAAATAATTCCTGTGACTCATTTGACTGCATTATTCAGTATTGAGGTTTTATTGCAGTGATCTGAAACCGAACCCACAATATCTCTGAGGTTTGTCTGTACATTGAATATGCTTAAGGAAACTCACAAAGGATACAAAAGAAATTCACAGGATTGGCTCCTGCTAGGGTGGTTTGAGAGTGGGAAGGCGGAAGTAGGTGCATATGGGACAGAGGAAAGAGACAGACTTTTCATTGTATGACCTTTTAGTGTTTATTTTATTTCTGAAAGATGTTAAAGTAATACACATTTAATGAATTAAGTAAATGAATTGAATTTAAGAAGAAAAATAATGACATCATCCAGAAAAAAGGAAACTGTTCATTCTATGAAATCAAGTGCCATGGATTGAATAAAAGTGCACTGGAAGGATACCAAGGGCTTCCCTTGTGACTCCGTTGGTAAAGTCTGCCTGCAGTGTGGGAGAGTCAGGTTCAATCCCTATGTCAGGAAGATCCCTGGAGAAGGAAATGGCAACCCACTCCAGTATTCTTGCCTGGAGAATTCCATGGACAGAGGAGGCTGGTGGGCTACAGTCCATGGTGAAGGATACCAAGGTCAGCATTACAAAGTTTTCTGTTCTTTTTATTTCAAGCTGCCTTAAATCAGTTTTGGGAATAGAGAACAAACACATAAAGAAATGTGTATGTTTATGCTAATTTGTGTTGATCAGTGTTGATTTATCTAGATAAACCAACAATTTCTTAAAGTTGGGAAGTGGGTGTCACTTCAGAATTATGCAGAGACTCATAGAAGGCCTAATTGTGCCCTCTCCTAGGAGATGTTCATGGGGAATCTGGTGAGAGAGGGGTGGGAGGCATTCTGGCATTCCATACACCGAGAAAAGAATCAATAGGATGGATAAACAACAAGGTCCTACTGTAGAGCACAGGTAACTATATTCAGTGTTGTTGTCCTTGTTATTGTTGTTTAATTGCTAAGTTGTGTCTGACTCTTTGTGACCCCAAGGACCATAGCACGCCAAGCTCCTCTGTCTTCCACTATCTCCTGGAGTTTGCTCAAATTCATGTCCATTGAGTCGGTAATGCCATCCAACCATCTCATTCTCTGTTGCCCCCTTCTCCTTCGGCCTTCAGTTTTTTACAGCATCAGTGTCTTTTCCAATGAGTCAGTTCTTCACATCAGGTAGCCAAAGTATTGGAGCTTCAGCTCCAACAACAGTCCTTCCAATGAGTATTCAGGATTGATTTCCTTTGTGATTGATTTGTTTGATATCCTTGCAGTCCCAGGGACTCTCAAGAGTCTTCTCCAGCATCACAATTTGAAAGCATCAGTTCCTTGACACTCAGCCTTCTTTATGACCCAACTCTCCCATCTGTACATGACTACTGGAGAAGCCATAGCTTTGACTACATAGACCTTTGGCTATACAGACCACTATGTTCAATATCTTATGATAAACCGTAAAGGAAAAGAATATGAAATACATATATATATATGTGTGTGTGTATAACTGAGTCACTTTGCTGTACAGAAGAAATTAACACAACATTGTAAATCAACTATACTTCAGTAAAATTTAAAACGAGAAAAGACTCAAAACCAAATATGGTAAATTTCAACCTCTTACTAGAAGCAAAGTTACTTTGAGGGGAAACCACACTCTTATTGCTAGACCCTGCCAGTTGTGGCTTCTGTCTTAATGATGTAAAAGGAGCACCACAATCAGAAATTGTTTTCACTGTAAAGTTTATTGATGCAATTGTACCATTTCACTTTTAACAATGGAAGAATTAGAGTATCATAAATTTCTCTTATACATACCTCTATTGTAAGGTTACTCTATAAAGAAGCATGCTGTGTATATGTTCTAAACCCAAAGACAACTGTTTCCTTGAGATTCTATTTAAATAAAGGTACTGATGAAATCCACATGCCTTACTGTCAACCAAAGTGATACTGATTGACAGGGGAAAGAACTTCAGCTGGCAAGAAACAGGACATCATTGTGGATTGAGGAAGTTTACCCCCAAATATGAGGCTGAGATGGAAATCTTAAGTTCCTTACATTTTTACCAGAGTCATCCCCAGCTCCTGACTTTTGTTAGCATCAATGGTTAAATTATTTTTCCACCCTCACCTTGCCAGGAAAGCCTGCCAGAACCATTTTTGCTCTCAGTATCTCTTGGGTGAACAGCAGTGAAGTGATGAATGGGGTGCAGAGACAGGGAATGGGGTCAGGGAAGGGAAGTAGCCCCAGATGAACAGAACAGACTACACAGGCTTCCCTAAGTCCCTCAGGCTTTGGGTTGGAAGTTTTGAGAGGACATGCTTATATCTTTTTCTTTGGTAACAATGTTAGCAGTTTCTGGGAGATGATTTAAATTAATATTGCTACTTCAAAATACTTTTAGTCTTTCTTTTTTAAAGCAGTAGAACCTCTGTGCTCAGTAGCTCTGCTCCTTTGAACTCTCCAGAAGTGTTAGTTTAATCAAGGATTTGCATTCCTGTTCACTCCCTACATTTTAAAGGAATATGTCTGAGATAGTTATTCATAACTCTCTCAGTTTCTGAAAGCATTATATAAATATATAAAATTATTTACATAATTATTAATAGGTAAATATATATAATAATTGTATATAAATATATATAAATATTTACCTGTTGTTCGTAGTTCAGTTACTAAGTCATGTCTGACTCTGCGACACCATGGACTGCAGCACACAGGACTTCTCTGTCCTCCACTGTCTCTCAGACTTTGCTAAAACTCATATCCATTGAGTTAGTGATGCCATCCAACCATCTCATCCTCTGTCATCCCCTTCTCCTGCCCTCAATCTTTCCCAGCATCAAGGTCTTTTCCAATGAGTCAGCTCTTCAAATAAGGAGGCCAAAGTATTGGAGCTTCAGCTTCAGCATCAGTCCTTTCATTGAATATTCAGGATTGATTTCCTTTAGGATTGACTGGTTTGATCTCCTTGTTGTCCAAGGGACTCTCAGGAGTCTCCTCCAGCACCACAGTTCAAAAGCATCAATTCTTTGGAGCTCAGCCTTCTTTATGGCCCAGCCTACAATGCAGGAGACCCCGGTTTGATTCCTGGGTTGGGAAGATCCGCTGGATAAGGGATAGACTACCCACTCCAGTATTCTTGGGCTTCCCTGGTGGCTCAGACAGTAAAGAATCCACCTGAAATTCAGAAGACCTGGGTTCGAACCCTGGGTTGAGAAGATTCCCTGGAGAAGGGAATGGCTACCCACTCCAGTATTCTAGCCTGGAGAATTCCATGGACAGAGGAGGCTGGTGGGCCTCCACAGGATTACAAACAGTTGAACACTACTGAGTGACTTTCATTCTCACATCCATACATGACTACTGGAAAAACCATAGCTTTGACTCCACGGACCTTTGTCGGCAAAGTGATGTCCCTGCTTTTTAATATGCTAAGTTTGTCATAGCTTTTCTTCCAAGGAGCAAGCATCTTTTAATTTCATGGCTGCAGTCACCATCCACAGTGATTTTGGAGCCGAAGAAAGTCTGTCACAGTTTCCATTGTTTCCCCATCTATTTGCCATGAAGTGATTGGAAACAGATGCCATGATCTTCGTCTTTTTTGAATGTTGAGTTTTAAGCCAACTTTTTCACTCTCCTCTTTCAAAACCCTCATCAAGAGGCTCTTTAGTTCCTCTGAGCTTTCTACCACTAGAGTGGTGTCATCTGCATATCTGAGGTTGTTGATATTTCTCTGGGCAACTTGATTCCAGCTTGTGCTTCATCCAGCCTGGCATTTTGCATGATGTGCTTTGCATATAAGTTAAATTAACAGGGTAACAATATACAGGCTTGATGTACTCCTTTCTCAATTTGGAACCAGTCCTTGTTCCATGTCCGGCTCTAACTATTGCCTGTTACTTAGTATCTGTTTCCCTCTACTAAAACAAAAATGATCTAACAGAAGCCTTGTGTGTCTTATTCTCTGGATCCCCTGTACTTAGCATAAATCTTGGTACACAGTAGATACTAATGAATGTTATTGAAAGATAAATTTGAATTCAAACCTAAGTCCTGTCACTTAGAACTTTCTGATCTTGAGTTAATTAACGATAGCCTGGCTGGATCTCTTCATCTATGACAATATTATCTTTCTCATAGAATTTTTGTTGCAGTTCAATAATGCTTCATAAAAAGTCTGGTACATAAGCATTTGTAAAATGTTAGCTGATTGTGGTTGCTAGCTCTGGGCCCCTTGTGGCCTCTTGCACAGAAATTTGTGACAGGACAATCATTTCAGACCTGATGTGTTATATATGTGATTTACATGGTGAATGATTTTGTTTGTTTTAAAATTATACCTAAATTATCACTGTCTGTTTTAATAACAGTGTTTCCAGCTATTGCTTTTATTTTCAATAATCCAAAATATTGATCTATGACATCTGACAGGTTAGCTGGTCTATAGGTTGTTATAAAGTTAATGAATATGTTGTTTATAAACAGCAGTGGATTAATTGTCCCAGAGAGTACAGTTATTCCAGATTGGTTAGCTAATAACTATTTGTAAACTTAGGTTAATTACAGGTTATATCAATTGAGCAATTAAAACATCTCATCAATTTTACCATCCTGAACATCACTACGAACAAAGCTAGCGGAGGTGATGGAATTCCAGCTGAGCTATTTCAAATCCAAAAGATGGTGCTGTGAATGTGCTGCACTCAATATGCCAGCAAATTTGGAAAACTCAGCAGTGGTCACAGGACTGGAAAAGGTCAATTTTCATTCCAATCCCTAAGAAAGGCAATGCCAAAGAATGCTCAAACTACCACACAATTGCACTCATCTCACATGCTAGTAAAGTAATGCTCAAAATTCTCCAAGCCAGGCTTCGACAATACGTGAACTGTGAACTTTCAGATGTTCAAGCTGGATTTAGAAAAGGCAGAGGAACCAGAGATCAAATTGCCAACATCTGCTGGATCATCAAAAAAGCAAGGGAGTTCCAGAAAAACATCTACTTTTGCTTTATTGACCATGCCAAAGCCTTTGACTGTGTGGATCACAATAAACTGTGGAAAATTCTGAAAGAGATGGGAATGCCAGACCCCCTGACCTGTCTCTTGAGAAATCTGTATGCAGATCAGGAAGCAACAGTTAGAATTGGATATGGAACAACAGACTGTTTCCAAATAGGAAAAGGAGTCCGTCAAGGCTGTATATTGTCACCCTGCTTATTTAACTTGTATGCAGAGTACATCATGAGAAACGCTGGGCTGGATGAAGCACAAGCTGGAATCAAGTTTGCTGGGAGAGATATCAATAACCTCAGATATGCAGATGACACCACCCTTATGGCAGAAAGTGAAGAAGAACTAAAGAGCCTCTTGATGAAAGTGAAAGAAGAGAGTGAAAAAGTTGGCTTAAAGCTCAACATTCAGAAAACTAAGATCTTGGCATCCGGTGCCATCGCTTCATGGCAAATAGATGGGGAAACAGTGGCTGATTTTATTTTGGGGGGCTCCAAAATCACTGCAGATGGTGACTGCAGCCATGAAATTAAAAGACGCTTGCTCCTTGGCAGGAAAGTTAAGACCAGCCTAGACATCATATTGAAAAGCAGAGACATTACCTTTGCCAACAAAGGTCCATCTAGTCAAGGCTATGGTTTTTCCAGTAGTCATGTATGGATGTCCAATTCTCAAATTGGGCTATAAAGAAAGCTGAGCACCGAAGAATTGATGCTTTTGAATTGTGGTGTTGGAGAAGACTCTTGAGAGTCCCTTGGACTGCAAGGAGATCCAAACAGTCCATCCAAAAGGAGATCAGTCCTGGGTGTTCACTGGTAGGACTGATGTTGAAGTTGAAACTCCAAATACTTTGGCCACTTGATGCGAAGAGCTGACTCATTTGAAAAGACCCTGATGCTGGGAAAGATTGAAAGCGGGAGGAGAAGAGGACATCAGAGGATGAGATGGTTGGATGGTATCACCGACTCAATGGACATGAGTTTGAGTAAATTCTGGGAGTTGGTGATGGACAGGGAGGCCTGGCCTGCTGCAGTCCATGGGGTCACAGTGTCGGACACGACCAAGCGACTGAACTGAACTGAACTGAGCTAATGCCTATCCAGATACTAAAAATATTTCAGGGTGGAAAAATTTGAAGGAACTGATTTCTACACAGGCTACATGTTGAAAAACTTCAAGAACTGATTTTTTAACAAAGAGACAGACAACAAGCCAGAAACAACATAGAAAAATATATGACAAATATATTCAAGGAATAGGAGACAAATGAATATTTATAAAATAGGAGCATAATATACTCACTTCTTTGATCTACTTAGCAATTTGAAAATCTTAATAAAGTAAATGTTCATATTCTAGAACTCTAACTAATTATAGAAGTAGAATATTTGGAGAGACCACCAACTATGAAGAAAATTCTAGCTGGTAGGGAATTATCTCAAAAAAAAATATAGCAGGCACAGAATTATTTTCAACTGATAGTGTGCATTATTCTAAACTACTGAAGGAAATAATAATTTTCATATTCTTTAATATGTTACAATAAATATAAAAAGATAGAGCTATTGTTTATATGTTGTAATGCTAGCAAAATCCTAATAACAATATTTGATAAATATAGCTTCAAACATAAAGCTATTTATATTTTAAACTATCATTACCTAAGAAGAGTGGCAAATGTTAGAATTTATAAGTGAAAGAACCAGTCACTCCCATCCATCAAGTTTTTCCTTAGGAATGCCCAAGTGTCTTAGCAGTAAAAAAAATTATTAATATATTCCATTAATGGATAGAATAAGACTTTCCATGAGATAATTTCAGTAGATATTTGAGAAAGCATTTGATATCACTTAATATCCATTCCTGATTTAAATATTTAAAGGAAAGTTAGAGAACTAGGATATTTCCTTGGTGTACAGTATCTACAATAATCCAGCAAGAAACACCACCATATTTAATGGTGAGGTAGTAAAGACATTCCTGTTTGCATGAGGAATTTGATGTTTATGGTAATTATTATATTTAATTTTTCTCTAAATACAGACCTATCGTATTAGATATGAAAATTAGATGAAATATAACCAGAAAGGTGATTCAGAACTTGTGATTTTTACTTCAGACCATACTTGGCAAAGATGGAAAATGAATTAAAAACTCTGAAAAATAATAAGAATATTAATAAAATTATGACATAAAATAAATACAAACATTTCTTCTATTGCAAAAATGAATAGATGATATTAAGAATATTACATTCCATAGGAATTCCCTGGTGGTCCAGCGATTAGGACTCCACTGCTTTCACAGCTGAGAGCACAAGTTCAGTCTCTGGTCAGGGAACTAAGATCCCACAAGCCATGAAGTGCCAAAAAAAAGAAAAACAAACAAAAAAGCAACAACAAAAAAACATCCTAAATACCACCACCAACAACACGAAAACAGAAAATATATTTAAATAACTTCTAAAAGAATTATGGGGTACTTCCCGATGATCCAGTGACTAAGAATATGCCTTCCATTGCGGGGGACACCAGTTCAATCTTTGGGTGCTCTGGAGCCCACATGCCACAATGAAGAGCCAGTGCACCACAAGGAAAGATTCCACATGTTGGATTCAGACCTGATGCAGCCAAATAAATTAATTAAATTGCTAAGAAAAAGAATTATAGGGAAAGAAAGTTAGGAAGCTTTATGGAAAGATATAGCAGAAAATCTTAATACGTGGGGAAATATTTCTTAATTCTTGTTGAAAGCACTAGAAATATGTTGTTTATAAATTATTTTTAAATTTAATAGTATCTTAATGATAATAGTAATGATTATGCTTGTTAAAATTTTGAATATCATCTAGAAGTATTGATAGTATAGATGATAGAATCTAAGGCTGATGATGAAGATATTTCTTCTCTACCAGGTATAAAAATGTACTTTAAAATTACAGTAATGGGAAAACAAAGAGTCCAATGCACATTGCTGAAATAGGCCTTGGTATGAATTTAAAAAAGAGCACCATTTCCAGAGTAAGTCAGAAAATATGATTTTGATAAAATGTTATTGTAAGCAACAGAAAACATAAACAGTAGATGATAAAAGATGGTGGTCTGTAACAACTTTTATCAGTTTTCCCAAATCCTCATAACAATCTGGGCTTCCTAGATGGCACTAGTGGTAAATAACCCACCTGTCAATGCAAGAGGCATAAGAGATGAGGATTTGATCCCTGGGTTGGGAAGATCCCCTGGAGGAAGGCATGGCAATCCTCTCCAGTATTCTTGCCTGGAGAATTTCATGGAGCCCGGCAGGCTACAGTCCATAGGGTTGCAAAGAGTTGGACGTTACTGAAATGACTCTGGTGATGAACTCTGGTCATGCTATACCTCACATGAGTCAGAGGGGGCATATATGTAATAAGGCGATTGATCCTTAGCAGGCCTGGTGTGTATGTGTGCGTGTGCGCAAGACATCGTTTTTATTGTTAATAAGACAACTGAGAAGCAAAAAGAATGCTAATGAAATATATGTAGGGAGTGAAGGGAGATAACGCATTGAGCACTGGTATGCTCCCGTGCAGATTAAGGTACAGAATGTTGCCATTTCCTTCGAGGTCTCTCTTGGACCCTTCTCATCAATCTCCATCCATCCTCTCAGAGGCTAATCACCATCTGAAAAGTTTTGGTTTTTCCCTCTTAGTTTCTTTACATATTTTAACATGTTTTTGTGCCCGTAAACAATATATCACCACATGTCTATAAATTATGCCTTTCTTACAACCTATGTGCTGAGAGTCATCTATGGTGTCACATTAAATTAAAAATTGTTGCTTTTAGATGCTGTAGTCCATACTTATTCTCCCATTTTATGTATACATATATAATTTTATATATATAGTTTTTACATATATATACACACACACATATTCAATTTATTCTATGAACAAGGTATATCTCTCCATTTACAAAGTCTTATTTAATGTATTTTGATAAAATTTCATGAATCTCTATAAAATTTTTATACATATTTTGCTACATTTATTCCTAGGAAATTTTATGTCTGATGCTATTATATATTGAATCTAAAAAAATGAATTAGCTGGAGTATTTCATCTTTTTGTACTTACTGTTATATTAAGCATATATTTGGATTAGTACTATCATCTTATTTTGTACTTTTTTCTCCCATCTTTTCTTTTTTTTTTCTCCCATCTTTTCTATGACTCTCTTGTCATTTTTTTCTTGCTTTCTTTTGAATATTTGCTTTTATTCCATGTCTTCCATTTGTTGGGAAATTAAACATGATATTGGTATTTTGATTGGTTATCCTAATCATTTGTGCTTGCATACCTGATTATCAAAATCTGCATCTGTTAGGGGAAGCGCACTGGCTGAAACTGCCTGCGGTGGCCAGGAACCATAGTAACCATTTGCATGAATTATTTTATGACAACCAAAAGGAGGTCTCAGTAAGGAACATGGAACTAACAAGCCACCACCAACTGGAAGAATTCAGGAAAGGTCAAAAAGAGATGCCACATGTCTTACCACCTCCTAGAATCCTTCTTGCTAACATCCATCTTGGCTGAGCAATGCGTGTGGCACCAGGAAGGACTCTGAGTCAGAATGATTGGTCAGAGAAAACCCAGAAACTAATCCTATCACCATAAAACTCAAGACTACAAGCCACGTGGCAACCCCTGGGCTCCCTTACCCTACTTCTCTCCGCCCAGGCACCCCTTCCCAATAAATTCTCTTGCTTTGTCAGCTCATATATCTTCTCAGAAAATTCATTTCCGAGTGTTGCACAAGAGCCCACTCTCCAGCCCTGGAAGGGGTCCCCCTTCCTGCAACATATCTAATCAATACCTATATCTACATCTGAATCTTCACAGGCCCCTTAGAACACTGGAACTCCAGTCACCTCACTGCAGACTTACATGCTGTTGATGGCATGTATTTTAGGTGTTTTCTTCACCTCACCCTTGAAAGAGATTATTACTCAACAATCAATGATTTATCCATCTAGTTACCATTCTCTTTGCGCATCATTCCTTTTTTTGCATCTCAGGTCTTCCATTTGCAATTGCTTTCTCCCTGCCAACGGTGCATCATTAGAAATTCCCTGGTGAGAGTCCGTTGGTGGCAAACTCTCTCAATTTATATTTGTCTGAAAACTATCTTTTTATATTATGCTTGAAATATATACTTCATTGAGTGTGCAACTCTTGGTGTATACTTTTTTTCCTCTACATTTTGATGATACATTCGATTATCTTTTTCCTTCTGTTGTTTTTGGGAAGGCATTTAATAGGTTGTCATTTCATTCTAGGTGAAATGGCTTTTCTGTCTGGCTACTTTTCACCCCCTCCCCCCTTTTTTTTGCCTTTAGTATTGTGTACTTTCATCATGAATAGATTTCTTTGTACTCATCCTGTTTCAGATTTCTAGGTTGTCTGAATAAGAAGATCAATTGAGGAAAATTTTCAACCATTATCTATTCAGATTTAGTTGTTTCCTGTTCTCACACACTTCCCTTTGGAAACTGTCTTAACTTTGGTCTTTCCTGACTCTCAGCTCTCTTTGACTCTGTCATTGCATGCTGCATTATAGACAATTTTTAGGCTTGTCTGTCTATTCATTCTTCAGCTCTATTTAAGTTCTATTGAACTTTTCCACTTAATTAAAAAATAGAGTTTTAATTCCAATAATTATATTTTTACCTTCTTGAAGTTCTTAAAGCTTTTAAGCACCTGTTTGACCATTTTAAAAGTCTCTTTCTCCTTATTCATGTTTTAAAAACCTCTCATTTTATTTGGTTAAACATATAAGCATTTTTAATTTATAATTTTCCTGATGATACCAATAGCTGATGGATTTGGGGGTTGTTTATGGTGTCAAAAGACAAAATTCAACAGAGTAAGTTTGGATACCTAATTTATTTTATTCAATAAATCATGAATCAGGTAGCATTCCATGTCACAACTAGAAGGGTTCTCAGAGGAGAAATGGAAGACTTTTATAGAGAGGAAGGTTGGGCAAGGAAGTGAAGAAGTGAAGTCGCTTAGTCGTGACAGGAAATTAATAGCAAAAAAAAGAAGTGTTATTTTGGGCTAAGACCTCTTCTTTTGGTGGTGGAAGGGAATGGCAAACATTTTACCAAGCAGATTGCCTCTTTTTCCTCTGTTAGAAGGACAGATAACTTCATTGGTGCTGACCAGAAAATTCCCATCTGTTGGTTAAGATTACATTTCTGGGGAAGGTGGGACTGCAGTTAGGTTAAGTATTAAACCTAGGCTTGGTATCATGGGCTTTAGCACAAGTGATGTCATTTGGGGTTTCCAAATTTTATCTTTAACAATAATACCTTATTTCCTTGTACCTGTTAAGAGTTTTATTTAATCATGAATTCTATGTCCTTGAAATCTCTCCTGAGTAAATTCTTTGAGAACTAGTTTGAAGGTGGATTTCTCAAGGAATGATTTATATTTGTTCTGCTAGTCAACTGGGGATGCTACCAACTTGGAATCATTTTAAACTGAACTCTGGGTTTGAGGCTCTTCATATCTTCAACTTTGAGTGATTTGGGGCTATAACATATGTAGGGCAAGCTGTAGTTACAAATTCTCAAGGCGGTTTATTTTTGCTCCTTCCCCAGCACCAATGTCTAAGATAACTTTCTTGTTGTTTCTTGGGAACAGAAGAAAGATGTGTTTATTTATAGCTCACTGTAACATGGATGGTGCCTTTAGGGAATACACTATTTGTATGGAGGGTAGGCCCTGGCCTTTAAACATGGTTTTTCAAAGCTTGAAAAGCTTGAAATGTCTTGAAAACTGAAGCTCAAGTTAACCAGGCGTCAACATTCACAGTGTTCTTAGTTCTTGGCTAACAGTTCTGGGTTTCTTCTTTTCCTTAGTTCTTGGAGTCTGAAAATTTCTTATTTCCTTGTCAGATTATAGAGGCATCCCAAAAGATACTTTAAAAATTACCCAGAATTTTAAATTATTGTTAGCAGAAAGGTCTCTCAGGATTGCTAGTCGCCCATATGGCAATAGAAATTCTAGGATCCATTTTTTAGAAAGGATGCTCTCTGCATCTCATATTTTCTGAATTTTTGAACAATTGCACAGCTCTTGACATATCTTTGAAATATGTTCATGACTTTTTGTCATTGTTTTGTTGTTATTTGTTTTACTAGATACCAGAAGTGAAGTTATAATTTTCTTGGGAACTTGAATATATGCCTTATTTTGGTAACTTGTTTTGATGTCCACTGGGACATAACATTTATCAAAATACATTATTAGTGTTGCAGAAATGTGGGAGGAAAATTCTTTTGGGAATATACAAGACGAGACTGAAGCATCTTATGCCACAAAATGTGGAAGTGCTCAGAGAATCTACAATATAGGAGTATGTCAAAGAGATAGAGGAACTGTGTGAAAAAGCTCCCAATGGCCAACACTAGAACAATTTAAGGAAAATATATAGACATCAAGCAGCTTTGAATTATAACCGAAAGTATAAAATAAATATTCATGTGTCTACACTGATACAAAGAAATTATCAAAAAAATTGGAAGACCAGAGAAAATCATTCTAAATTATCTGTGTAGATATTGCCCCTTTAATGAGGTGGATCATAGTTCCCCAATCCTTAGTGCGGGCTGCACATGGTGACTTCTTTCAAAGGAGTACAGTATGAAAAGGCTGGGGAAAGAGTAACCTTACAGTAAGGAAACCTGCCAAACACCACCTCAGCCGGTGGGCAAGATTAGCATCTGCAGTGATAAGGCATATACACAGTATGTGCTCTAGAAACGATGCGATGAAAATAGTGTTTTGATTCTGTGTCCTTCCTTCCCAATGAGGAAAGGAAGGAAGGGATGAGGAAAACATCAAATGAATCCCAGCTGAGGGATTATCTACAAAATGCCTGGCTAGTATTCTTCAAAACTACCAAGGCCATCAAAACAAAGAAAGTCTGAGAAAACTGTCATGGCTGAGAGGAGACCCAGGAGACGTGACCACTACAAGCAATGTGGTATCCTAGATAGGATCTTGGAACCTGAAAAGGATATTAGGTAAAGATAAATAAAATTTTAATTAATGATAGGTGAACTCTGATTAATAATATGTATCAATATTGGCTCCTGGATTATGACACAGGTACCATACCAATGTAAGATGTTAACACTAGGGGAACCTAGGTATGTGGTATATGGAAACTTTCTGTACTATCTTTACAATTTTTCCACAATCTAAAGGTATTCTGAAATAAAATATTTATTCTAAAAAAAAGAAAAACAACAAAAAATTATCTTGGGAACATGGTGTTTCGCTTTGCAGTTAATCAGCCTTAATGACTGAAAAAATCACTCAAATTAATATTTCTTATGTATGCTATGGAAAGACACACAGTGTTAGATCTGAGTTACCTCTTGTTTTCTACATGTGGGCATAAAAGTCAAAATTCAAATAAATTAACTGCAGATAAAATCACTTTACTTTCTTTTACCCATCTTAGTGCTAGCTGACCCCTCCTCTAAAAATTGTAAAGATGGTGTGAATCTCTTGGGAATCAGCATGGTGGATCAGACTGGGACTTGTGATAAGAAGCAGGAGATGGCAGTGATGATGATGATGATGCTGTTTCTAGCTTGAGGTGATAAATCACTACGTGCCATGAATTGCTCAAAAGCTTTGAATGTTATATTATTTATTCTTCACCTGTGTGCTAAGTTGCTTAGTTGTGTCCAACTCTTTGTGACCCCATGGACTGTAGCCCACCTGACTCCTCTGCCCGTGGGGATTCTCCAGGCATGAATACTCGAGTGGGTTGCCATGCCCTCCTTCAGGGGATCTTTCCAACCCATAATAATTTCCTTTTTTTTAAAAAAAAAAAAGGAAAACTAGTGTCAGAGATGTTAAAACTTGCCGAAGATTCCATAGCTACTAAAGGATAAAGGCAGCTTTCAAACTCAGGTCTGTCCAATAGTAAAATCCCTTCATAAAATGACCACCAATTTCAACACCTGCCATTTAACCAAATCTGTGCCTTGGGAAAGCATGTTATTTCTCTGGACTCACTTTCTTCATAAAATAAGAAATTTGAAATATATGATTTTGAGGATACCTTCCACTTCTAATATTTTTGTCTTTTTTTCTGAGAAATTATCATTGATGCCATCAGTATAGAAAATAAGGAACCCCCCGGCATTTGGCACATGGGTCATTCTGAGGTCCATTTCCAATGGAGCTCAGAAATAAAGATCATTAAGACAATGGGGAAAATGATCAAATATATGAATTTGGACAACTGTCTGATACTCTGATACAAGCTTTGGTAGGACCCAGGAGGCCTAAATGAGGCTTCCGAAGACCAGAGAAAGTTTGGTATAAGCCTCTTCAGCTTTACTCCCCAGCTGTAGACAGGGAAGTGGATATAGAAAAAGAGAGAGAACAGGGTTTCTATGTCAAAAAACTTTCCCTGTGAAAAGACAAATGACACATTTTGTAGTACCTGGTGATCAGGTGGGTAAGAGGGTATGTGGAGAGGTAGGCAGAGAGCAGAGGCAGAGAGAGCCCAAGATACGTGACTTGAACCATTAGAGCTGCCTATGATTCCAGAGACCTGGATAATGTCGTTGTTAATTGCACCTTTGGAATAGATGGTATTGGTTCAGATGCAAGTATCAGCCATTTCAGTGATGCACAAGTGAGACCTCTTAGCCTTGCTGCTTGATTTGTGCTTCTGATCATTCTGTTGATGGGCTGGCTTTAGCAGAGTGTGCCCTGGTTAATATTCATCATGATTGATTGTGCAGTCTGACCTTGGTCTCAGCAGACTGATGGCAGTGAAAATGGAAAGTATTTAGGAGACCAGCCAAAATATCTATGCTGCACCTATGAAAAATGGAACCCCAAATGCCCTGATATCCATTCTAATCTGCCTGGTTTACCTGATGTTAATAGCTTCCTGGCCTTACCCTTTAGAATAGACCTTTCTATTTCATATCCTGTTCATTTGGAAGTCCGGTATTTTAACCCTTTCCACAGAATGAAAATGGATGAATTTGGGGCTTTACTACAGACAGTTCAATTAACCTCTTAGCAGTTGTTGTGATGATTCTGACTTTACATCTAACCGTTTTCTTGAATTTCCTCCTCTATTGTACTCTTGGTGGTGAGATCAGGAAATGATCATGAATGAGTCATCTATTTCCTAAATCAAATAGAACAATGGCAGTTTGTGCAAGAGGTTTTTGTTCTTTCTTTTAATAAGAGCCAATTCTTAAAGATAAGTTTTCGTTTTCTTTTTTTTTCCTTTTGTTAAAGTACCTGTCTAACTTTTTGGCTATAGATCACCTTGCATACATTTTCCATTTATCTTGTTTTTCTCTATTCACTCCTCTATAGATTGAAAACAAACAAAAAAAAGTAAGCAAGCAAATTAGTCTCAGGGCCTTTGGACCACCCTTTTATGTAGACGGTCTGTTCCCCCAGAGCATTTGGAAACTGCACTGCTGCCCTTCCTTGTCTTTAATGAGACCTGTGGGCAAACACATGATTCAGTGGAAACTAAGAGGCAGAGTTTAAATATGCTCGATGACAGCTGGCTTACTTGTGCAAGCTGTTGCAAAAGAACTTTACTAATGGTTCAAGCAGATGGACAGAAGGAAGAAAGCTAAATGTTAGAATGTGTGAGAGGCCAAAGGTCAAGGTGAATGAGCCTGGTGATTTCCTGAGGTCTGTGGGTGTTTTGTGTTGCAGCCTAAATTGAGGGTTGTTTTTAATTTGATGCATTTTTCTAAACTTTAAGTAGGTTCATTAAACCAAAAAAAAAAAAAAAGTTTCAGCTCTTCATTGCATTCCCAATTAAGTTTGGAGTTTTAAACTTCCGAGATAATATAGCACTTATTTGTACCGTGTAGGCATTTATAATACCTTTTGAGGGATAAGTTTAAAATGGTTTATTTAACAGGTATTTTTTTTACAAAACATGATCCCTTAAGTTTTTTAGTATCAACAACACACATATACTATATATATCCTTTGGCCTCCTCTCTTTTTTAAACTTAAAAGTAGTTTTTCTTCTGGGGCAGGGAAATTACAAAACAGTTTAAACATATTGCACAAAGAATAACTACTATTTGGCTCTTTCTAGAAAATCAGACTTTCCAGATATTTGCTAAGATTTAGGCTAAAAATCCAATGTCGTTTTTCTATTTCATATGATTTTGTAACTATTATATCTTTCAGATTTAATCAAGTTTTATTGAAGCCAAGACATTAACTAACCTTTAGTTTGACAATCAAGCCTTTTAAAGGAGGTCATAAATTTCAAAGGAAGATTGTTTTTGTTCCAAAAAAGAGATTATTTTGAAAGCTAAAATATATTGTGCCACTTATGGAAAGAAACAAAGTAAAGCTTTGTTGCCCAGGTACATTCTGTATTTCCCTGATTCAAGGAAGGGAGCAGGTCTCTGCAAGCGGTGGAGAAAGGTCCACAGGCGCCACTTCAGCAGGCCGGGTACCATGTTTTTCTTCTAAGAAGTATGTCATTGGTGCTGGCTGTGGCCTTGGGGTCAATTATTTATTTATTTAAAAATAAAATTTTAATTATATGAAACCCAAAATTTAAGGGTGTGTAAAATATGAATGTAGCAATTAGACATATTGTTTATCACTTTTATTTCCAAACCCTTACAGACTGAAATTCATTTGGGACTCATAAAAAATTGCCAGGATGGGCCATTAAAAAAATTACCTCAAATTACAATTAGCAGCTCTCTAGTTGAGTTAGAATACATAAGTGGAGGTGCTGTTTGTGTTGCCATTTCAGGAGTAATTCACTCTGATCAGCTACATTTTAAAATGAAGCACCAGCAAAGGTGGAGGTAATTCAAAACCAAACACATTCAGAATTCAAAGTAACATCTTTCCCTTAGGTAGTTGATTTGTCTTATATATTGGTTTCTGGCAATCTACTTGGGGAAAACTCTGAAGGTTACAATTCATTATTAAATGGATTCTCTAGATGATGAGAAAGGCCCCCAAAGAAACTAGAAAAGCAAACTATAACACCCACAGAAGGAAGGAATACAAATAGAGGTACTTCTTTGTAACAACTATTTCCAATAAAAGACTTTGACTAGAAATTTCTTTTGAAAATTGTATTTAATAAGTGATATGCCAAAAGAGAAAAATGTTAGTTCCACTGATTTAATTAATTTTCCTAATGGCTTTAACCACTTCTGTGACAAAGGGTGCAGTCTTTGCTGACAGGATCTTGATTGAGGAGCTAATGAATTAAAGGAAGAAGAAACACCAGCAAACTTGACCTGATTTTGTAGAGTTTATTTTTGAAAACAATAAAAATATTTTTAGTGTATGATATAAATATTTGTTTTAAATGACTATATGCATACATATATCCCCTTGACATTTAGTCAAGTCATTATGGTTAGATTTTTAAAACAATTTTTAGTTTGTTGCCTCTTAATGCTTTTTAAAAACATGTGCACCAGATAGGAATAGAAATGCAGACATAGAGAACAGACTTGTGGACACAGGGTGGGAAGGGGAGGGTGTGACAAATTGAGACAGAAGCATTGACATATAAATTTTACACTATCATTTGTAAAATAGATAGCTAGGGGGAAGCTGTGTATAACGTAGGGAGCTCAACTCCATGTTCTGTGGTAACCTGGAGGGGTGGGATGGGGGGAGGGTAGCAGGGAGGTCCAAGACAGAGGGGATATATATATATATCCCTGATTCACTTAATTGTACAGTGGAAACTAACACAACATTGTAAAGCAATTATACTCCCATAAACATAAATTTTAAAGAATGTGCCCAGAAAATGTTCCTTTCCAATTCTGTATCACTGTGAGGAAAGACAGCCTGGCAGTGAAAGGAGAAATCAGCTTGACCCTTGACAGATATGACCCTATTCACAGCTCATTCAGTGACTGGTTTTATGAGCTTGGGCAAATGCCATAACTTCTTGGAATCTTCATTTCCTTATTATAAAGTGGGGATGATACCAGCCTTTCAGGGCTGTTGTGAGTTTTAGGTAAGATAATTGATATAAAAACAGTAAAATCTGTCAAGCAAATATTAGTTTCCTTCCTCTTTAAATCATATGAAGAACCATTTATTCAGGCACTGTGCTAATGCTTTATTTGCATTGGTCTTATTTATCTTAAAAGCAAACTGAAAACTCATGAGGAAGTTTCTCCAATTATTGTTGGTCTGCAATGAGGAAATGGAAGCATTGAAATAGGTAGTAAGTGGCTTTAATCTGATCTGCTTGATTCTGAAGGCTGAACTCTTAATCACTGAAAACGCTGGGGAATGAGACTGCTCTGTGGACAGGGAGAAGAAATAGAGTAGTAATGATGTAGGGGATCAGGAATTAATGACTGGAAGGATTTAACATTTCTGTAGCTCTACTACATGTATCTTGAACCCTGTTTGGGGAAGACAATTAAAAAAATAACATACTGTAAATGTTTGACCATAATATATGGATACAAACAAAAGTTATCAAAGAAGGCCAAGTGGGTAGGGACCTAATACACAGAACGTCTGTTGGTGTATCCTCTGTAATCAAGTTATTGTGATGTTGGCAATGTTAGCAAAATAATGAGTATATGTATATGTATAAGTGAATCACTTTGCTGTACACCTGAAACTAACACAACATTGTAGATCAACTATACTCCAATTAAAAAAAAAAAAAAGAAGAAAGTGAAAAAAAAGAAAAAACCCAAGGAACTGCTCTTTATTCTGCTATAGTGGGTTGGTGCAACTGGGTCCATTTGAAAGATTATTCATTTATCCTTGGGCCTCTGAGCAGCTGGACAGGTAGTAGGAGGGATGTGAGGTTTATGACAGCTCCAAGGCACATATGTCCTCAAGACCTTCCACAACATTCAAATCAAAGTTCTGCTTCTATCCCTTCCCCCAATTTGAACAAGAATAGGTGGGCTGCCATCTACGGGGTTGCACAGAGTCGGACACGACTGAAGCGACTTAGCAGCAGCAGCAAGTTACTTATGGCTCATGTGGTAGCAAAATCAAATAATTCCACTTGAAGCAAACAAACATTTCAGTAACCAAAAAGCAAACCAACTCATGGTCACTATAAAAGATAAGACATTTTTGGTCAAGAAATTCAGAGATGTATGTTGGTCGGGATTTTTAATACAACTGCTGGAGATTAGTCTATTAATTCTTGAGAAAGCAGAATTTACTCCTCTAGTATTACAAATACAGTGAAATTACAGGCATGGAAGAAATTGTGAAAATTTTCTAGTGGTTTATACCAATTGTTTTATTTGGCTTCAGATTTTTGTTTTTAACAGGTAGGGTGCTGTATTTATTAAAATAGTACGTGGACCACAAAAAATGTTATTTCAAAAACTGTCGGCCAAGCATATTTACTGAGTACTCAATAGCTATGACCCCTAAACATAAAAATAAGTAAAGAAATAAGTCAATTATGTGAACCACCAACCAAGCCACACTTCAGGCTTTTATTTTTGTCCTTAAATTTGTTGGCATCTAAGTCAGCACACCCCAAGATTTGTACTTGTGGTTTCGTTTCCAAATGCCTCATACTTACATATATGAGGTGTTCCAGGAAAAATGAAAAACAAAAAGAAATAAACCAAAAACAAAAAAAGAAACAAAACAGTTCCAGCATGAGAAAAATCTGGGAACCGTAATTTTCTAATTCAGTTGGTTGGGGAGTAGGGGTCTGAAATAAAGTATTTTAAAAAATGCTTCAAGTGTTTCACATACATACCACCTTGGAAACCATGAATAATTTTAGAGAGCTCCAGAGCAAGCAGCACCTGGGTCTAAGAAAGATGTGAATGCTTTACCACAAGACTTTCTGACAGCTGTTTCACAACAGGACGGCTTGTCGGCAGCCCCACAATAGGGCAGGTGACGCCCTCTCCAGACCTTCCAGTCCGTACCTGCCCTGTAGGAGAGGTCACTTCAAGCTGTGCCTGCTAGGACTCAGGTTTGCATCCTTGGCCCTTACATTTGGTGGCTGTATGATCTTGACCTGATATTTAATTCTCAGCTCCACTTGCCTTGACTGATGAAGGAGCGAATTCAGTCTACTCGATAGCACTAGAGAGAATATTGGTAAGAAAACACCTGGTTCAGTGCCTGGAATAATCACAGATGCTCTGTTTCCATCTAACTTAGAGTAAAAGCCAGAAAAGGCCCTTCTTAGCTTGTGTCCCTGCTTCCATTTCCCGTCTCGTTTATTATTTTCCCCTCATTCGCTCCACAATGGCCTCTCTGCTGACCTAGGTCCAGCCCTGCACATTGACATGCCTTCTCCTGCAACGCCTGAGGCTTCCTCCCCCACTTTTGTTGAAACAGCTCCTTTCACTGTTCCCCTTTTCTGCACTTATCACCATCTATTATGCTATATATTTTATTTATTTAGCTAGTTTATCATTTCTCTACCACAAGCCTTGTTTGCTTGCTTTGTTTTAAGGTAAACCATCCAAGCAGTTTTTGTTTATTAAGCTTCATTAACGATTCCGTTTTCCTCATCAGTTTGAATACAGAGTAACGGGGAGGGGAGGGCAGCGGGAGCCTTTTGCATGTCAACCTACAGGAAGCAGAGATCATCCTTGCGCTGCTCTCACCATTTACCTCCTGGAAGTAAAAATTACGTGGAAATGATTATAGTATATGTTTTCTCTCTTGTTTTTGAATGTACACAATGAAACAATTGACAAACCTGAAATTACAGTCACCAAATAAACCCAAGATAGGTGTTGTCCACTTTGATTGACAAAAACAGGACACAGGACATTGCAAATTGGGATGCCATCAAAGATGAGGCTTATTTCCTGTATCATTCTTTTTTTAAATTTAGATTTTTCAAAGCAATATCTAAAGGCATGATATCTACACAATCTGTAGCACCTCCAGGAGGGCAGAGATATTTGTTTTGTGACCATTTCTTAATTTCTAACCACACTAATAATGTCTGAAAGACTGTAGGCGTTCAGTAAGTGTTTATTGAATGAATTATTGTGAGCAATAGTAAACCATCATTGGGCTGTTTCTGGAGTGGGGAGCATCGCTAGACCAGATAAATCCTGGGCCAGGCCTAAGTCTAGCTCTGCCTTCAGATTGCCCTGGGTTTTGAACCTTTGAGTATTCTTTAAAGTGGACGAAATCACCACATTGTCCCTGCAAAGTCCCCAGCCTTCTAAAGCATATTTAGAAACAGGATGATTCAGAGCTGTTCAAGGCACCACTTCCTCCCATGTCTTTCTACCTGGAATCACCCCTTAAGACCAAGATAGTACTTGGTCGGTATGAGGAAAGGAGAACCAGGAAATGTTTAACAGTACAAATTCAGGGGCATCCTAGGACATCTGTTTGATGATGTTTGCTGAGCAATGTGATGTGATTGATAGTCTTGATGCACAACTCTCACTGGTCAGATTTCTGTTGTTTTTCCCCAAAATTCACTCTCGTGAACTTTCCCAGCTTCCTAGGCCCCTGTCTCCCCTCATGCCCTCTTTGTGTTACAGACACAGATATAGACAGACACACATGACTTCTTGACCTCTGCTATGCTCAGAGACAGTCTCTTCCTCTGAAAAAAAGGGATAATCAGAGAACCACCCCTATCTTCTCATCACCCCCACCTGCACCACTAAAAGCAAAAACTGTTTCCAAATGTAGTTAAAAGAAAGCTGGGAATTATCATTTACCATAGAAATATCAATTTTGTGGGAAAAAAAAAGTGTCGGTTTTACCAGATGCTTCTGGTCTTGGCTGCCTAATGCATTTGCTCTCTCAGCAGCTGCAAGTCCTTTGTCAGCCCCACACTCCCTCCCTCCCGCCGGCTGTTTCTATCAGTTGGAATCCAATTGGTGCCTGCCGCAGGCACTAAACTTGAGGCAAATAAAATAGCAGGGGTGAATATGAACAAGACCAGTAAAAATAACCTTCCTTGATGCCTCTAAATTATAGCAGGACAATGACAGTCCTAAACACTCAGAAAGCTGAATCGAAGAGTTGGAGGGTAATTTGTTTTCAATTGAAGAGTCCAAGGATATTCCTGAAAAAGTCAGACAACATTATTTATGGAAGGTATATCACTCACAGACTGTGCCATGAAAAAATAGATTAATTGTATTTTATTTAATCCTCACACCTGTGAGCATTAGAGCCCTGTTCTAGAGGTGAAGAAACTGAGGCTCAGAGATGTTAATCTCGTTACCCAGAGTTACATATCTGATAAATGGAAGATTCTAGATATGGGCCGAGGTCTGGTTGATTATGAAGTTTGCATCCTCCTGGCATATTATACTGTTCTGCTCCTAGCCTGGCCTAAGACCTTTTTTTTAAAAATTATTTTTTATTGAAGTATAGTTGTTTTACAATGTTGTATTAGTTTCTGCTGTACAGCAGAGTCAGCTATACATATACATATATCCCCTCTGTTTTGGATTTGCTTCCCATTTAGGTCACCACAGAACACTGAGTAGTAGAGTTCTCAGTCCTATACAGTCGCTTCTTAATAGTTATCTATCTTATACATAGAGTGTATATATGTCAATCCCAATCTCCCTATCCATCCTACCTCCACTTCCCTCCTTGGTTTCCATACATCTATTCTCTACGTCTGGCCTAAGACTTGAGGCACTTAACAAGCATGCTTGCCAGTGCCAGAATCCCTCATTCTCTTGAATATTTCCAAGCACCCTGAGTTACAACATCTGAGTAAGTACCCTCATTGAAAGTAGCCATTATGGAAGCTTGTACCTGAAAGAGCGTTTTGCATTTGCTAACATTGTATCCTGAGAATTTTCAAATCCCCAGATTCAGAGGGCGTTGTGGTGTAAACTTTTCTCCACAACTGCCACAAAGCTGTACTGAAATGGGCTTTTGCAGGAGTTCTGTGAGGCTTGGTCACTGGTTATGTGATAGGATTCTACAAGTAAACCAGAGAGATTCAAGCCCAAGCCGGACAATCATTGAACATTATTACATCATGGTTGTTTAGAACTGATAATGAGAAGATGTTAAATCCAACAGCCTGTTGCACTGTATCAGAATTTTTTTTAAGAATTGTTTTTTAATGTGGACCATTTCTTTAAAGTCCTTATTGAATTTGTTACAAAATTGTTTCTGTTTCTGTTTGTTTGTTTGTTTGTTTTGGCTGAGAGGCCTGTGGGATCTTAGCTTCCCTACCAGGGATCAGACCCACACCCCTGCACTGGAAGGTGAGGTCTCAATCACTGGACTGGCAAGGAGGTCCTGTACCGTATCAGGACACGATCAGGGCTTCTCTTTAGTACCACTCTTGGAGTTAATACAGTTGCCTTCATATCTGTGGATTTCACATCTGTTAATTTTGGTATCTGTGGGGACCCCGGGACCAAATCCTGAGGAGTCAGAGGGAAGACTGTGGAGCCTGGTGGTTAGGGCTTTGGAGATGGAGTTCCCAGTTTTGAATCCTTTACTCTGCCACTTACTACTATGTGGCCTCGGGCTTTTTCGCCTCCTCTCTGTGCTTCGGTTTTTATCACTTTAAAATGGTGATGGTGTGACCTGTATCACGGGGTTAGTGTGGGCATTCTTTAAAATCATAGGTGTCATCAATAAAAAAAGTTTTTAAATAAAAATTAAAAAAATCAGATGCTTGGAATAGTGTCCAGCACATAATGAGAAAGCAAGTGTTACTATTTGTATTGCATATTGCAATGGAACACTTCCTAATAAGGTTCATTTATTTACGGCTCCATTGAATTCTAGCCTCAGTTTAATTTTTCATTCTAATCACGAGAACTGAGGCTGTACAGCTTCATCCACTGTCAAATTTCAAATTTACCCTCCAAAGAAGAGGAAGGAGAAAGTCAGTGGCTCAGGTTCTGGCAGCGGCAAGTGAATGAATGCAGACTCCAACATGATTGTTTTTAAAGGGGCAACACTCCACATGCACGTGTACTAATCGGTTCTGCAATGTTGGCTTCAAAACCACTTCTATTACTTTATAGTCATACCTTGTAAAGGGTGATATCTTCGACTTATTTCATGAGATTTCCAACACCATTTGCAATATCATGAGCATATTGGGATCTGTCCAAGATGTCACGTGCTGTTTTGAATTAAACACAAACTCCAAATTGTTTGAAGTTCACTCCATCTGTAATTGCTATCAGAGACTCCAGGAGTTGAATCTAGCCCTTACATTTGATACCAGCTGAAAGAGACGAGTAATCTTTGACCAATCACCCTTTTCTAAGTGGCATACACTCAACAGGATTTACATCTCTGAGAAGCTGTTTTAAACTTCCTCCACCATCAGTTTACACAAGTGGAAGAGTCAGAGACAAAGAGGTTATTTTTTTTCAGAGGTGTGTCTTGGTTTAGTGTTTCCACAGCAATTATATTAATAAATAAAATTTCATAAAACCTTATTCGAAAGTTTATGGTTTTATAGAATTCTTAATCGAATTCCTGTACTCATGTAGGTAAATAGGTTAAACTGTTAGATATTTTGCAATTAAAAATATTCACAGGTGTGACTGATTCTTCTTATTCTGAAAGTCTCTCTGGTCTGCAAAAGGGGACTTAGAGTGCAGATGTGACAAATCATTGCAACGTTTTGGTTCTTCGGTTACATGACACACAATTGTAAAAGAAGAAATTTGCTTTTGGCATTTCCTGGTTTCCTGTTCTAATTCCCTTCTTGGCTTTTCTTCCTCTGCCCCTTGTTTTGCAAATGTCCTTTTTCCCACTTCTCATCCTTGACAAGATCTACCTTTTGTTTCCTGGAAGGTAAGAGAACTAGTCATCCCAGCTGTCCCCACTGTGCCTAGAACAGCGCACTCATGGGTGTGCAATTATTACTTCTCTGGTGAAAAACAGTCCTTCTCAGTGTGCTGCCAACAACCAACATTGTTCAGTGTGTTAGTCTTTAGTGGGGGGGGGGGGAGGGCAGTTCAGGGACTCAATAAACTCGACTTTAGGAGTATTTTCTTTTGAACTGAGAATTATAAAATGCTTACTGAGGAGAAATGGATTCTGTCAGTAGAGCCTCGGGCCTTGGGGTGGGCCAGGGAGGAGAAAGCATTTAGGTCTGGATGCAGGAATCCTTTCTTGAATTTTCTGTCATTCCATGAGTATGTGTTGTAGACGTGTACATGGACATGCATGACACAGCGGGTGGGGAACTGTGTAAATGCATCTTGCTGACAAAATTTTTTTCCTATTTCTGGGAATTTAAAAAGACATATGTATTTCTAGGACTCTATTTTATTTGCTGACATGATATCCATGAGCCTAAAAATTAACTTCCTAAATAATTTGAGTAAAAACAATATTGAAAGAACTTAGTTTTTGTATGAAGTGTGTGAAGTCTATGCCTCTATGAAATTTGTGCCTCTATGAAAAATGCTGCTTTTTTGTAGTCCTTTTTTCTTTTTGTTTTCAGATACAATTATAACCATGAGAGAATGTTAATTCTGTTGAATTTTTCTTAATATTATTTCCTATGAGGAATTTGACTGTGCTTTTCATGCATTATACATTTGTCAAGGCAAATGTGTTGTAACATATTGATAAAATCTGATTGTTAAATTTCAGTGTACATCTTTTTCACATGACTAGTAAGGAAGATCAGCCCCAGAAGGAATAAGACCTTCTTTCAAAATGGTATTTTAGGCTTTATTTAGACAGAAGGTTTTTCAAAGTAACTCTGCTAAGAGAATGATTTCATTCTGCTTCTCTTTAAACAATGAGACTACAGAAAGTGTCCACACCACGGTTTATAATATGCTTCCATTAGAGCCTTATTTTCTTGTCAGTATTTTTACTCGGAGCCTAATCTTTTGATGCGACAGAGATTTCACATTCAATCAGGGACAGTGGCTTTCATTTTCCTGCTTTAACATGACACTCACATTTCTCGCTCTAAAGTGATTGCCAGCAAAATGCTTAACTCCTCTAACTCGGCTGTTTCAAGTGCCAGGGCGTATTTGACTCTGACGTCTCATCTGTGGTTAAAGTTCACCTCGCAGGGCATTTGAAGGAGGTGCTTTGTGTTTCAAAATGAAAACTGTAAAACTTCTGGCGTTTCACGTCTTTTGGATTCTAAGTTGGTTGTTTTCCTTTAATAGTAGAAGAATTAAAGCTATTAAAAATCTGCTGTTCAAGCTTGTAATGGTGGCCTCCCATCTCTCCTTTTTCTGGGAATGAAAGAATGTTGAAAGTGTTTCTGTTTTATAATGTAAGAGGTGGCCAAGCATTTACAACTCTATATACTCCTCCAGTGGAATTCTTCTAAACCTCAGACCTGGCCAGCAGGTTTCTCCCAGACGATTTTCATTTTCATAACATTCACATCCAATAAACTGCACAAAACATAGTGTGAGAGAAAAAAGGGGGACAGGAAATGGCTCTGTTGCACGGTTATTACATCCTATTGCCTGTGGGTTGCTTGTTATGAGTTTTAACTATGTAAATATGACGTATATGACATCAGAATTTAATCTTAAAGCTTCTATGTGGGAGATAGAGTGTGACTTTATTGTTAGGGCTAAAATCAACTTGGTGTTGACAGGTCTCAAAAGTCACTGAGTAAAAGCTTAAAAAGAAAAAGCTCAGACTGATAAGCTGTTCTTTGATTGACAACTTCAGGCTTGACTGCCACTATTGAAAACAGTTGGGTCAAAGCTTTCCAGTGGTGGAGGGAGAAAACGTTATTTCATAAGAAACTATACTGGGAAATATAGGAAGATTTATAAACTGAGAGAGCACAAAATCCCAAAGAAAAACAGGTGTGAGGTTTGCAAAAATCTGGAAACTGGGAGAAAGGACACTGTCCCTGAATGATTTAATTAATATTGCAAACGGACTTGAGGCGAAAGAATGCCAACTCAAGAAGAGAAAGAAAACACTGCTGTCTACTGGCTTCGGCTTTCAACAAATCATTTGTCAACAGATTGTGGTGAAATGATCTAGTTGAAGGCGGGGAGGATAAAATGCAAACGCAAAAGATTACAATAGAAATAAATGCAGGAGGAAAAGGAATATAGTCTCCCCCCACCCCCCGACCATCTTTCTAGTAGAGGAGGAACAATTCTGGCGCTGTAAAATCCATCATGGAAGCAATAAAATGAATGCATTCTGAAGTAGCCATCATTGGTCGATTGAAATGTGATTGTTAGACTTGCCATTTCTTATCAAATATTATCCATAAGGAAGTATTCAATTCCTGCCGTACCAATTATCCTACTATGGGCATCATAAACTTTTATGGCTTGTTATGGTGTCACTTGGCTAACGATTTTTCCCTTCCAATATTGCATCATCACATTCAGATGGAAAACATAGTCTAATGTGGCAAAGTGTTAAAGAAATTTAATACTCTAGGGCTAAATGAAACTGCTATGGTTCATCTCCTGGATAAGAACAACAATTTATGAATGCAATATTCATTTCCTGAGGTGAGCACGAGCAAAAACTTCATCTGAAACTTAAAACCTAGATGTTTGGCCTCTGGTAGTTTCCTCATTTAACTCATTGATGTCATATATTAAGGCCACTGGTAAGATCGCATCTGGGAAGTGCTCACTTTTTCAACCTCCCTAATTACTTTTACAGGGAACTCCTGGCATAATTGCATTGGCGGAGACCAGACCACAGAGTCTACAGGATCATCTTTCACTTTTAATATATTGTGAAAAATGTTAAAGTTATCTATCTGTTTTCTCTTGATCATAACAACTGATTAACAATTGGGCATTTTAGTTCACAGAAGCATGCATTCAAAGCTAAGGTTCTAGAACATGGTGTGTGTTATATGGAAAAATCGTGAGATTATAAGCTTAGCATATGTTCGTTTTTAAGACTAAGGAATCCAGAGATGGTTCCACAGTCATTTTTGCAGAGAAAGATGAAGAACAGTTGCCAAGAACCATACGTTTTTTCCTTCCAAAACCTAAAGGTCTGCACTACATATTTAAGTATATTAAACCTAATAATTTATCTTACAGGGAAACCCATTTGAGTGTTATCTATTGGTATCAGAGAATAGTGGGAATCCCCAGTGGCTCAGTGGTAAAGAATCCACCTGCCAATGCAGAAGATGCAGGAGACACAGGTTCTATTCCTGGGTCTGGTAGATGCCCTGGAGGAGGAAACAGCAACCCACTCCAGTATTCTTGCCAGGAAAATCCCACAGACAAAGAAGCCTGATGGGCTACAGCTCATGGGGTCGCAAAGAGTCAAATACGACTGAGCACACATGCACACACATCAGGCACTAGTAGAGGATGCAGCTGAGGACAATATTTTGAGCTTATAATCCAATTTCATTTTTTAAAAAAGTTTACTCCTTTTTAAATATAGAAATTCTAGGCCATAGGGTGAAATGTTCAGATAAATGAATGAGAAGTTGATTTTTTTCTCCATCTGAGACTTTTAGAGAATCAGGAGCAAGTTTCGCTCAAAGCAAGAATTTGCAGAACTGTCAATCACCATGAGCATCCATAACCAAAAGGAGGCAAGACAGTGACAGAGAGAAACACACTGCAAGTTTTTAATACAAAAAACTTCCTTACCTTCCCTGAAGTCATCTCTTTTGACCATCAAGCCAAACCAACTGCAGAGGAGAAAGAAGCTTTGACACTGTTAATATCTAGCATTTGCAGTTCAGTTTTGTGGGAAAAGGTGCTCAGGGTCAGATATTTACTGAGAATAAAGTGAACCCATTTGGAGGCATGAAAGAAAGGATAATCATAATAAACCATTTTTAGATGACAAATGAATCAAAAACAAGATGTGAGGTAGGCTGCATGGCATAAAATTAGAACCCAGACCTGTCATTTGTTTTCACAAAGTGAGGGTCACATGGATGCAGCATCAAAGGGGAAAGGAAATGAGAAAGAAACCCAGCCTGCAATGGACTGAAGTTTGGTATCTCCCCCAAATTTATACTGATCCCAACATGATGGCTTTTAGAGGCAAGGCCTTTGAGTGGTAATTAGGTCATAAGAGTAGCACCCTCGTGAATGGGATTAGTGCCCTTATAAGGGCTTCCCAGATGGTGCTAGGAGTAAAGAACATGTCTGCCAATGCAGGTAGACTTAAGAGACGCAGATTTGATTCCTGGTTTGGGAAGATTCCCTGGAGGAGGGCATGGCAACACACTCCAGTATTCTTGCCTGGAGAATCCCACAGACAGAGGAGCCTGGCAGGTTGCAGTCCACAGGGTCACACAGAGGTGGACACGACTGAAGTGACTTAGTCCGCATGCACACAGTACCCTTATGAGAAGTGGCCAAAGAGGTAGCTTGCATTCTTTCTGCCGTGTGAAGATACAAAAAGAAGTAAACAATCTGGCACCCTGATCTTGAACTTCCAGCCACCAGAACTGTGGGATACAAATCTCTGTTGTTGATAAGCCAATCCAGCCTATGTTGCTTTCTTCGAGCAGCCAGAAAAGAGAATAAACCATCTACGATCTTTGGGATTAAGTGCACTCCTCAGCTATTCTCCCATCTTCTGACATGCTAATTTAATGCTGTGCTTAAAGTTCCTTGCAATTCCTCCCAAATCTATTCAACTCATCTTTTAAAATGCTCAATTCTACACTGTTGGTGGGAATGTAAATTGGTGCAACTATTATGGAGAACGGTAGGGAGGTTCCTTAACAGACTAAAAACAGAAATTGCCATATGATCTTGTATTCCCACTCCTGGGTGTATATCCAGAGGAAAACATGGCTCGAAAGGATACGTGCACCTCAATGGAAATAAAGCAGCACCGTCTACAACAGCCAAGACATGGAAGTGACCTAAGTGCTTACCAACAGTTGAATGGATAAGGAAGATGTGGTACATATATACAGTGGAATATTACTCAGCCATTAAAAGAATGAAATAATGCCATTTGCAGCAACATGGATGGACCTAGTGTTTGTCATACTTAGTGGAGTGAATCAGAGAAAGACAATTACCATATGATATCACTTATATGTGGAATCTAAAAAAATGATTAAATGATTTACAAAACAGAAACAGACTCACAGACATAGAAAACAAACTTCTGGTTACAAAAGGGGATAGCACAGCAGGGGGATGAGAGCTAAATTAATAAGAGGTTGGTATTAACATATACATGCTACTATATATAAAATAGATAAACAACAAGATCCTACTGTATACCACAGGGAACTATATCTAATACTTTGCAATAAAGTGTATTGGAAAAGAATCTGAAAAGGAAATATATATATGTATATATATTTTTATATACACATATACATCTTAACCACTTTTCTGTACACCTGAAACTAACCCAACATTGTAAATTAACTATACTTCAATTTTAAAAATGGTGAAAAATGCTCAGTCAGAATTTACTCATTTATCAGACCTACAAAGAAGAGTAGAACACCTTTCTCAAGAAGACAATAAAGGTGTAATGTTTCAGCTTAGCTGGAATTTGTTTCAGGAGAATGAACTTGTTATTATCTTTGTGCCAAGTGCTGACAGCCTCCTCATCCATGCCCACTACAAGTGAACGTGATCTCTGGGCCAAGAATGTATGTTCCAGGAGATGCATATATGACTCTTCTAACTTGCTAGGCTGTAATTCCAAGGGAAATGAAGAGCAAGCAAGGGAAGAGGTATGGAAAATTAATGAGGTCCTTCTGAATGCCTCACAGAGGGCACCAGGTACTTTGCATATTGTCATTATTTCCTTCCCTGCACCCTAAGTATGCTAACCTTTCTTTCACAGATAAGGAAATAGGTACAGATCTCACAGAACTTATAAGACTCCAAATTTGTTCCTCTTCTTCTCCTGTACTCTGCCTTAAGCTACCATTTGATTTTTCTTCTAAAATAGTCTAAAGACTCTTTCTTTGCACTGTTCAGTGTTCAGTTAATAAAAATTTCAAAAGTCAAAATAAAGCCCTTTTAGTAACATATGATCCAGGGTATAAGTCTTCTTGTGGAATAAATAGCAGCCAGCATATCATGGAGCAAGAGCTGATGGAAAGATGTAGATGAACATAGAGCTTCTGGGGAAGTAAGGCAGGTAGTGATACATACCCCACAACCAGATAGAAGAGTGGCTTCTCAGTGGATCAGAGCAGAAATCTTGAGTTTATCAAGGCTTGCAGGTCCAATTATGTGCCAAGGACATGATTCGTGATGTGGCTGGAGTGGTAGGCATCCACCACTCACCACTGGTGAAATTCTAGGTGCTTTACCTACTTATGGTCAAGGGTCGTATACGGTTATGCTCCTTCCCACACTCTAGAGTTAAGGTGGCTTCTTGTCTCCCAGGAACTATTGGTCTCTTTAGCTGAGGTGTGAGTTCTGGAAAGGAGACCACCAGGTAATAAAGTACGGAGACACAGGAGACAAACAGCCCAAAGCAGCCACATCAATATTTTGACAAGGTAACAGATGTTAAAGCCAGTTGACTGTTACGCAGTGGGTGCCAACTAAAAAACCACTGTGTAACCTGCTGGTTCCTAGAACTTTGGGGAAAAAGAATGGTGTTGTAGGTGAGAGAAAGCGTTGAAATCATAGAGATGTTAAAAAAAATAGGATTTATTGGGAAGATTAGATTTTTGATGCAGCTGAAGTAGAGGGTTAATGGGAAAATATGGCAACAAAATATTTATCATTACAGTAAACCAAAGGCATAACAAAGTACTCAAGAGATGCTTAACAATGACCAACATGACAGAAACAGAGCCCATCTTTTCTAGGATTTTACAGAAAAAGAGTGCATTGGTGCTGAGTATAATCATAGTTGTGTGTGTGTACGTGGTGTAGGTATTGCTGAAATGCACAAAGTGGTTTACATGGGCCAACTTATTTAATCCTCACACAACCTGATATTTATTTTCTAGTATTTCTGTTATTTTCTCTATGTGATCCCTTTGGAAACTCAGGTTTGGAGAGTCAGGAACTTCCTAGGGTAAAAGCTAATGTTTAAGAACCAGGATGGGAACCCGAGTCTATTGGATTCCAGAGACCATGGACGTTACCAGTAGGTGGCGCTGCTTGTCACCCGGCCATCCTTGAGTAAACGTATTGCTACCTGGGCCCGGCTTCAATATGCTGCACGTAGCTATCAGAGACTATTGCATTTTTTTTTAACTAAGATTTTAATAGACAATAAAAATATTTTAAATCACTATTCACTGAAAATTGACCATAAGCTTGACACCGGGCTAGATATTTTGGTTTCATTAAAGATGTAAGCATTAATCAAATGTTTCCCTATGAGTGTGTTGGCTGTTGGGTGTCCTAGTATGAAACACAAAGTTGATGATATTTAAACATAATTATCATTATCCTATTTTTAAAGTAGAGCAATTGGTTTTGGGAATTGAAGTTTATACAGAACATTATTTTGCCCAATTATGAGTTAAGCTTCCCCGCTGCAGTCAAGATCCTGGACTTTAGTCATAGGGTAGCTACTAAAATCAGATGCTTTCAGGTGTGTGCATATGTGTGTGTTGGTGGGGGGTGGGTGTCACATAACTGGGGAGAGTACTGGAGAGACTGGCTCAGGTGGGGAAGCAGAATGAAACACCAAATCAAAGACAAGATGTCAACTGTGTATTGTACTGTGTAAATCAGAGAGGTGCCGGATGATATGGCTGTGGTTTTAGTTGTGAAAATGTGGTTTAGTTGTATGGAAAGCAAACATTTTAGAAATCATGAGGAAAATTGACTGCTTAGAGAGAGAAGAGAAAGATAATCTTCAAAGTGTGTGTTTTACATAACTGGGAAGATAATTATACAATCAAATATTCAATGAAACTATTAAAAGGAGTTAATTCCACAATATGTGTTGAATCTCATAGGATTTACCCAATTTTTTTTATTTACTCCCAAAACACTAATTTTTTTTCTGGAATATGCCATAGGTATGACCTATCAAAATTGTTAGACAGTTATTCATATGTTTTTTTCTTTAAAGCTTACAATGAATTAAACCTTAAGCTTCCATAAAGACTCATACATTTATATGGAGAATCCTAATATAGCCTTAAGGTATATTCTTTTAGCTTAAAATCTCTGCCTGGAGAAAAATTCATTTTCCTTATTTGGTTGGATTGAAAGATTGTAAGAATCCCCCACCGCTGCACATAGAAGGAGGGAAGAGTCTTGGTGAATTGTATTCTGTTCCTTTTCTTTGAAGGAATACAGAATACTTTGGATGTAGATGAAATTTTGCAGACTTGCACTTTTTTGTTATACTTAGCTGCAGTTTCATGTTTGTAAATACCACACTTTAGTGTGTTAACTGGACTGGCTTGAGGCTGAGATGCAGTGCACAGCTGTGAGCAGGGAGTCCACAGTCTTTGTCTGAAAATTGTCTGCATCATACTATCTTGGCACCCTTTCATCGACTTTAGCACCTGATTTGTTTGCCATTAAAGTTAACAAAAGTTTGCTCCTTAAAAATCATTTAGGGACTTCCCTGGAGGTCCAGTGGTTAAAACTCTGTGCTGCCAATGCAGTGGGTGTGAGTTCAATCCCCCGTCAGGGAACTAAGATTCCCCATACTGCCTGGCCAAAGAAAAAAAAGTAAAAAGAAAAAAAATCATTTAAAAATCTCTGTTTTGCATTGTTTGTATACATTCTGGATAGCTTGAGGAAAAGATAAGGAATTCACATATTAAATGATTCAGCGTCTTAGTCAGCTCAGTCTGCTCTATTCAGAATACCACAGGGGCTTCTCTGCTAGTCCATGGTTGAGGATCCACCTGCCTATGCAGGGGACACGGGCCTGATCCCTGACCTGGGAAGATCCCACATGCTACAGAACAACTAAGCCTGTGTACCACAACTACTGAGCCCATGCTCTAGAGCTCTTAGAGCTAGTAGTTGACAGCTAGTTAGAGCTCAATAGTTGATCCATGCGCTGCAACTACTGAAGCCCCTGTACCCTAGAGCCTAGGCTTTGCAACAAGGGAAGCCACTGCAATAAGAACCCCAAGCCCCCCACGAAGAGTAGCCCCTGCTTGCCACAATTAGAGAAAGCCTGCTCACAGCAGTGAAAACCTAGCACAGCAAAAATTACATAAGTGCCTGTTATACAAAAAAGGACACCATTGACTACATGGTTTATACAACAAATCTTTACTTTTCCCAGTTCTGAAGGCTGGGAAATCCAAGATGATGTGAATTTGTATATCATTATGGCAAAAAAAAGTAGCAGTAATGGGAAACCAATTTCTTCTTCACTATTTTAAAAGAAAGTTGTGCTCTTAGTGAGAGCAAAAAGTTGAAAACTTATAATAATATTGAATCATAGGGAATTAGATGAATGGATTGTGGTATATACACATGATTATATCTGGAGTAACCACTAAGGATTATTTTAGAAAAATAGTTTTTGTGCTTGTGCTGGACTGTAGCCTGCCTAGCTCCTCTGTCCATGAAAAATAGTTAATGATTTGGAAAATGTTTGCAATAAATTAAAGGGGAGAAGTGAGTTAGAATATAGTATGTGAGGTGACACTACATTTTGGTAATTAGAAATTCACATCTTTGTGTAGAGAAAAAGACTAAGTACATACATCAAAATGTTAATAGTTGTTATCTCTGAGTGATGGCATTATAGATGATTTTATTTTCTCCTTTAAACTTTTCCTGTATTTTCCAAATATTTGACAACGAAGTTATTTTATTTTAGTAGCCAGAAAAAATACCATTTTAAAGAAGGAGCAAAGATATTTCACTTAAGAAGTGATGCTTACCTTTTTTTATACCAAAATATTTATCTAAATACAGACCTAAAAACTGGGTGGCTAGAATGGTTTGGAACCTCTAAACCAAGGACCTGGTGGGAATTTCATATTATGTGTAGCAAATGAGGCAGCATTCAGATTTCTAGGACCCTTTCTCGTGTTTGAGATCAGCCAATGATTTGCTGATATTCAAGTCCATTTATATTTCAACATTCCTAGAAATAATAGCACTTGCTATACTTCCTCTTCTCTGCATAGGATGCCTGGCAGTGCTTTCCATCAGAGATCATGTTCAAGATCATTAGCCTCCCTGTCAAAATTCTTAGCAGAGCCCAGTTCCTTCCATTTCTTCAATGTCCCACATTGGTCTCTTTCCTTGTTCAGCAACCCTTTTACTGGTATATCTCTTGTTAACCTCGAAACTGTCTCCCAACCCATATCATCTTTCCTGTCCTTTAAGAATATGTTAAGAAATTTCATGGCTGTTGTTCTTCACCTATCAGACCAAGCCATGTGAATGTAATTGCAGTGTTTCAGTTGCTAAGCTGTGTCTGACTCTTTGTGACCCCATGGACTGCAGCATGCCAGGCCTCCCTGTCCCTCACTATCTCCTGGAGTTTGCCCAGGTTCTTGTCCATTGAGTTGATGATGCCATCCGACCATCTCATCCTCTGTCTTCCTCTTCTTGTCTTGCCCTCAAAGTTTCCCAGCATCATGGTCTTTTCCAATGAGTCAGCTGTTCACATCAGGTGGCTAAAGTATTAGAACTTCAGCTTCAGCTTCAGTTCTTCCAATGAGGATTCAGGGATGATTTCCTTTAGGGTTGACTGGTTTGTCAACCCTATTTCTAGCCTCACTGGCAGAACAAATGGATAGAAAAAGGCCATGGCAGCATATGCAGGCGGAATAGCCTGAGACAGCCGGAGAGAGCACTTTACCCCTTGGGTGGGGAAGGTGGACAGAGGGGCAGAGTGGCTGGGAGGAGCCAGGTGTGGCAGGGGAAGCTGATGGGCCTCCCAGGCAGCACGAGGAAAAGTCAGCGTAATGTGCAAGGCAATGAAGGAGGCTGGTTAGGTGCCCGCTCAAAGGGACCATGATCAAACCTGAGTATCTCCCCACTGTTCTCCTGACACTTTGGCTCTCTGTCAACACCTGGACCTCAGATGCGAACCTAAAGATCTTGATCAACTGAAAAATCCAGAAATGAAGTAAACTGGAGTCAACAGAGATTGTTTCTTTCATCTGTGAAAATGGATTTGGGAATAGAAAAGAAGTTGAATTTATGGTAAAACAAGGAAATTTTTGTGTCTGTGACTGACTCTGTGACCTGAAAATCATACCTGCTATACATTTCATGCAAAGTTGGGTACAATAAAGGACAAAAGTGGTGTGGGCCTAACAGAAGCAGAAGATATTAAGAAGAGGTGGCAAGAATACACAGAAGAACTATACAATGAAGACCTTAATGACCCAGATAACCACGATGGTATGATCACTCACCTAGAGCCAGACATCCTGGAATGTGAAGTCAAGTGGGCCTTAGGAAGCCTCACTATGAACAAAGCTAGTGGAAGGGATGGAATTCCAGTTGAGCTATTTCAAATCCTAAAAATGATGCTGTGAAAGTGCTGCACTCAATATGCCAGCAAATTTGGAAAACGCAGCAGTGGCCACAGGACTGGAAAAGGTCTGTTTTCATTCCAACCCCCAAAAAAGGCAATGCCAAAGAATGCTCTAACTACCGCACAATTGCGCTCATCTCACATGCTAGCAAAGTAATACTCAAAATTCTCCAAGCAAGGCTTCAACAGTATGTGAACCTAGACCCTCCAGATGTCCAAGCCATCTAGTCAAAGCTATGGTTTTTCCAATAGTCATGTATGGATGTGAGAGTTGGACTATAAGGAGGACTGAGTCCCAAAGAATTGATGCTTTTGAACTGTGGTGCTGGAGAAGACTCTTGAGAGTCCCTTGGATAGCAAGGAGATCAAACCAGTCAATACTAAAGGAAATCAACCCTAAATATTCATTGGAAATTTATTTTTTATATAGATATAATATAAAAATGTGTTTCTATAGTAAAGATAGATTTCAGTTCAGTTCAGTCACTTAGTCGTAGACTCTGCAACCCCATGAACCGCAGCACGCCAGGCCTCCCTGTCCATCACCAACTCCCGGAGTCCACCCAAACTCATGTCCATTGAGTCGTCGATGCCATCCAACCATCTCATCCTCTGTCGTCCCCTTCTGCTCCTGCCCTCAATCTTTCCCAGCATCAGGGTCTTTTCCAATGAGTCAGCTCTTCACATCAGGTGGCCAAAGTATTGGAGTTTCAGCTTCAACATCAGTCCCTCCAATGAACACCCAGGACTGATCTTCTTTAGGATGGACTGGTTGGATCTCCTTGCAGTCCAAGGGACTCTCAAGAGTCTTCTCCAACACCACAGTTCAAAAGCATCAATTTTTCGGCGCTCAGCTTTCTTTATAGTCCAACTCTCACATCCATACATAACCACTGGATAAACCATAGCCTTGACTAGATGGACCTTTGTTGACAAAGTAATGTCTCTTCTTTTTAATATGCTCTCTAGGTTGGTCATAACCTTCCTTCCAAAAGTAAGTGTCTTGTAATTTCACAGCCGCAATCACCATCTGCAGTGATTTTGGAGCCCCCCAAAATAAAGTCAGCCACTGTTTCCACTCTTTCCCCATCTATTTGCCATGAAGAGTTAAGGTTAGGTAGATTAGATAAGTAGATATTTATATTTCCATGTCTGGATTATTTACATATTTTTTTCTGGCCATTTCCAATTCATTCTCTTTGATTAGTGCCCAGGACTATGTCATCTACAAACAAGGACTTAATAAAAAGCCTTTAAGAGGAAACTGGTAAAGCAGAAAATGCTAAGTACATATCTGTATTATTTGGAACCCAAACGACAGAACAGAGTTCAGCATTTTGACTTGAATGAAGCTGATCATTATCCCTATAGAGCCAAAAAACTAGTTTCTGGGTTCCTTTGCCTCAGTCAAGGAGCAACATCAGATAAACATCTTACTGCAAAGTTTTTTGTTGAATTGTCCTTGAGCTGAAAATGAAAGGACATCAGCACATCACTGAGTTAGTCCCTAGGTTAGTTTCAGCTTCATATTCAAAAGCCTTTGGGATTCTGGTGGATGATATAAATAAGTCAAGGTGTGGAGGATGTAAAAGGACTGATGGGAACTGACAAACGTATGTAAGATCTGACCTGAAGGATAATAGCAGTCAGCCAGTGAAGATGCTAGAAATTAGTCTTCAGGAAGAAGGAAGAGTAGTGTGTGGGCCAAAGTATAAAGTGGGAAATTGGTACATTATAGGGACTCAAAGTAAAAGCACAGGAGGTTGTGAACAACAAAACCAATGGGCAAGCCAGGGACAATATATATCCAATGGGATATTGGTCTAGTGTACAAAATAAAAAGATGAATAAATTAAGAATTACCTAGTGTCCATTCCTTTCCTTCTGTTACCATCTGTGGGTCTTGAAACTACAATTCTCTTTGGAGAAGACTCATCTTAGCTTTTATACCTCTCCTTGTGATAGGTATAATTTTTTTTCTCAACTTCTCTTTTTGTGTGCTTAGTCACTCAGTCGTGTCCGACTGTTTGCAACCCCATGGACTGTAGCCCACCAGTCTCCTCTGTCCGTGGGGATTCTCCAGGCAAGAATGCTGGAGTGGGTTGCCATGCTCTCCTCCAGGGGATCTTCCCAACCCAGGGATCAAACCCAGGTCTCCCACATTGCAGGCAGATTCTTTACCATCTGAGCCACCAGGGAGGCTACTTATGATGTAGCCTCATACGTAATAGCTTTTAACAACTCACCTAAATCAGTTAAGTATTTTAAAAATTCATGTCATCTTAAAGCTGCCTAGCAGACAAGTTCAAATTATGTTTAAATTTTACCACAAATTTTGGTCTCATCAATGCCATAGGCTCTACCCAGATAAGCCAGTATCCTATTCATCTCCCTGTTAGATGTTTTCTCCCTCCTACTTGCCACAGCTAATGTGAGTGTGATCTCAACATTGGATCAACTCTTTAGGAGTCTGTGGTGAAACCACTTTAAATCTATATTGGTTTTCTGTTTTAATGTTAACGTAGGCATTCAAAGGGATGACACTAACGCCATGGAATCCATTTGGGTTACTACTGAAAAACAATTAGATTGATTTTTCAAAAATTGATTTGCTACTAAGCAACTGTTTCTGTAAAACTGTTTCTATTTTCTATGAAAACAGAACGCACTTGAAAAATGGTGCTGGATTTTGTTAAGTCTTATGACCACAATCAAAGACACCCTAATCTTTTAATTCCTCCCTTCATCTTCCACCCATTTGTGTCGTACTCAATCTTTAAGACTTGAGTCTAAACCCCGTTTCTTTAAGTTTTCCTTCACTACTTCCAACGCTTATGCTCTTAGTCTCCTCTGATCTCCCAGTCAAGAATTCTTTCAAAAATATTTATTGAGCATGTATTTATTAATATGCACATTTGATATAAAGTAGTGAAAAAGCATCAATGTTCTAGCTATCTTGGAGCATATAGTTAACTGAGATAAATCGTGTAAAAGAAAAGTAGAAGGTATAATGAAAAAAGATAATGGGGAACCATTCAGGAGTGGAGGGACTCTGTGCTTTCACTGCCAAGGACCTTGGTTCTGACTGATGGATAGGATGAAATGGGAAGGGAAGAGGAGCAGAGGGTTCCATTCAGGCAGAACACTGTGATCCCTGAGGTCCTGAAACTGGTTATAACTCAGAACATCCCAGGAATAGAGCAAAGCCCAGGACATCTGGAGTGAGGGAGAGAGAGGTGGGAGATGAGATTGAAAGTAAGAACAAAACCAGATTATGCAGGGACAAACAGATCATATTAAGGATGCTGAACTTGATCTTGAGAATGCTGAACGTGATCTTGAAAGCCATGGAGGCCTTAATGAATTTCAAGCAGCTGTGTGTGACAGAGTCATACCTGAATTTTGCCAAAGGTCTCTTTCATTCCTGCAAGAAGAAGAGTTTGCAGGAGACAAGGGAAAATGAAGAAAGGCCGGTTAGGAAGCTTCTACACTAGTCAAGGCAAGAGATGATGGTGACTGTTAAAAGGGAGGTGGCCTTGGAGAGAAAGACATGACATATTTGAATTGCAGCAGACTATGGCTGTCACTCATTTGGCACTTATGGCCTATTATTGGAAATGTAAAATTGCTGTGTGACTCTTCCCTCCTTCCCCCTTGAAGGTACAGGTTGTGATTACATCTTTTATCGTCCATGGTGACTTGAACATACTAGACACTATAAGGATTTGTGGGTTGATTAAAAAACATACTAGAAGAGCAGACTTTATATTTCTGTTATGATAACAGCCTGATTCTTTTTTTTTTTTTAACAAAGTTGACAGATAACATTTATTAAAACATGTCATAGAAAAGGGCATGGTCTTGTCTATAAGAAGAAAATATTAAACAATAACATTCAATTAAGTAAAACCATGCTGTATACTGAAGACAACAATATATGAAGACAAAACTATTCAACTGATTCCTTTTAAACCTAAACTGGATTACTTTTACGATCCTATAGTCTTCGCTTTCTCATGGTTCCATCCCCATCCTCACTTGTAATTCTTTCCTCGGAAGCACTTAAAAAATACAGCATGAGGGGACTTCCTTGGCAGTTCAGTGGTTAACACTCTGAGATTCCACTGCTGAGTACACATGTTCGATCCCTGGTCAGGGAACTGTGGTGTGGGGCAGCCAAAAAAGAAAAGTATGAAAGAAAGGGAAATCAGTTTAAACATGGCAGAAGCTAAAGATGTCAGTCCATTTCCATTAAACCATACTTCTACGCGTTGTAAAAGTACATTTATTTAAATTCTGTTGGAATAAAAGAATGCCTTCTCTTTAAGATTTCTCCCAGAAGAACCAAAAGAGAAGAGCTCGTCAAAAGTGGGACACAGATCACCATCTGTTCCACTTTCTTCTGTAGTAAGAAAAGGTGTGAGTTATGCTATTGTGATAGTTGTTTTTATATGTCCGCTTGACTGGATTAGAGGATGCCCAGCTATGTCCTTAAACATCATTTCTGGGTGTCTCTTTGATGGTGTCTCTGGAAGGGATTAGCATATGAATTGGTAAAAAAGCAGATTATCCTCCCCAGAATGAGTGGGCTCACACAACCCACTGAGGGTCTGCATATAATGAAAAAGTGGAAGAAGGCAGGATTGCGGCTCTTAGACTAATGTTGAGCTGGAATGTAGATCCTCGGTCCGTGTTGCTCTGGTTTTCGAGTCTTCTCACCCAGACTGGACTCTATACCATTAGCTCTCCAGCTCTCAGGCCTTCAAACTACATCAGCAGCTTTACTGGGTCTCCTGCTTGCAGATCATGGAACTTCTCAACCTCCACAATTGCATGAGTTAATATCCGTCCATCAATCAACCAGTCCTATTGGTTCTATTTCTCTGGAAAAGCCCAACACAACCACAGAAGTTGTTCCAGCAAGGGTAGCTGCTGGGGCAGGGTGTTTGGAATGGGCAACATCTGTTTGGTGCAGTCTGAGAAGCATCCAGACTCCCTCCTCCCTGCCAGCCTGCCAGGCTTCTCTTGTCCTCCAGTAATCTCTCTTTGGGGCTAGAGCTCTAAGCACTCCATTAAAACACAAACATAACTTAATATCCCAGGGCCTTGCTGCAGTCAGTGTGACCCTGTAAAACTCTTCCTCTATGTTCTACTTTTGTCATCTCTATAAAAAGAGATGTGTACTAGATCAAAACTATGACCCTTTTAATTGTAATCTTTTATGATTGCATTTTTTATTATCTTTCATGTATTAATCTAATGAATAATCTAACAAGTATCCAGGTAGATTTCTGAGATCAAGCCCTGTGCATGGGGCATTGCAGAAAGCGTGGCCACCCTACTTCCAGCCCACTGTCCACAGTGGCCCAGCCCGACGACCTCTCAAGGTACCAACTCCTGCTTTGTCTGCTGACTTACATGGTTCTCAGCATCAGTAAGGCTTTTAGTCATAAAGACAGTGATATTCAGATCTAATAAAGCCTCAGAAAAAGGACAAAGATTCCTAAATGTACGCCTACACTGGCAAAAAGTTGGAAAAGTTTTTCTTCTAAGGCTGCAAACTGAAATAAATGAACAAACATAAAATCCAGAATGACCAACTCTGTTCTAGGAACCACAGATCCAACTCTGGGTGGACATTGACTTTCTCATTCTTCTCTAAGATCTCTGGCACCTAGCACAGCCTGGCATTTCATAAGCATGCTATAAATGTCTATGAAATGAATGAAAGGTGCCTTCTAGTGCCAGCAAGTTAGGGGTTCCTTACTGTGCACACTCTGCCTGGTGTGGCTACAGAATAGTTCCAGCTGGGCTTTAAATGTAACAACTTCTTAAGGTGGCTTGGCAAGAGGCGGCAAGGTACAGGGGGCGGACGTCACCCTCAATTTCCTAAAGATTCTTCCTGGCCTTTATCTGACCCCGGGAGCCCTTCTCACAAAGGGTAGCAGGCTAACTTCAGCTTGAGGGGAGTGCACCCTTTTCAGTGGGTATTATCAAGAACAAGACTCGAAAACCGATGATGATGGCCTCTGCTCTTTTTCTTCTTGTGAGTGTCTAGCCATTTAGAAAATCCCAAAGCTCATACTTGGAGCATGAGCCTTGCCCAGGTGCAGCCTCATCTTTCATCCCCATTAAAACCCACAAAGGAGACTCGTAATGTGCCGCAGAAAGACTGTAGATGTAAGGTGGAATTTACACATCTGGATAGCTTTTAATGAATAGGGAGTAAAGGGGTGGTTACCTGGCAACCCTGGGTAAGTGCAAATTAATCCATCTTATTTGATGTCAGCAGAGTGGCCCAAGTCTTCCACTGGGCTGGGACAGAAGTAAAGCTGCTGATGTTCTAGTGGAGTTGGGAGATTCTGTTTAATTTTAATTTTGCCCTCATCTCTATACTTGGCCATCATGCTCCCAGCACAAAATTGCACTGTTTACTCCACGGTGGGCTTTTATTTGGAACAGTCATTCTAACACATGAATCCTTACAGAATGGTTGTCAGGTTGGAGAACCGAGCTGGTTCCCAGTTTGAAGCTTGTGAAGATTAAGGAGTTCAGGGTCGGGTTGCCCTTCGGGTGTTGGTCTGGAGGAGGGCAGAATTATCTGGCTGGTAACTTGCTTTACGGCTTCCTTTAATTGTGCCCTGTCCTCCCAGGCTGTAGCCAGTCTCTTGGTGTTCTGGCTTTGATCTGGAGATAATTTATGCGAATATGTTCCCCATACAATGATATTTGTTTGAAGTCAGTGGAAAGGTGTTTTTTTTTGGTTAAATACCATTGTTACAATGAGTTTTTGTTACAAAGGAGAAAAATGATAGTTCCACTTGATCTTCAAGGAAGACAGGATAGTTACAGATAGAAGTAACATCTCTGCTGAATTAATTTTTTTTTTGAGAAAGGATATTGTTAACACAATTTTGTAAAATTTTTTTCAGTTTATTTTTTAATTGGAATATAATTTCTTTACAATGTTGTGTTATAATAGTTTCTGCTGTACAACAACCAGAGTCAGCTATATGTATACATATATACCTCCCTTTTCATCCTCCCTCCCACCTCATCCCCAACCCGCCCCGCTAGGTCATCACAGAGCATGGAGCTGAGCTTCCTCTTCTATACTATAGCTTCCTGCCAGCTATCTCTTTTACATATGGTAATCTATATTGTTGATGCTACACTCTCAGTTTATCTCACCCTCTCCTTCCCCATCCTGTGTTCACAAGTCTGTTCTCTATGTCTGTGTCTCTATTTGTTGTTGTTCAGTCTCTCAGTTGCGTTCCACTCTTTGAGACCCCATGGACTGTAGCATGCCAGGTTTCCCTGTCCTCCACTATCTCCAAGAATTTTCCAAAGTTCATGTCCATTGAGTTGGTGATGCCATCCGACCATCTCATCCTCTGCCACCCTCTTCTCCTCCTGTTCTCAACCTTTCCCAGCATCAGGGTCTTTTCCAATGAGGTGGCTCTTCGCATCAGGTGGCCAAAACATTGGAGCTTCAGCTTTAGCATCAGTCCTTCCAAAGAGTATTCAGCGTTGATTTCCTTTAGGATTGACTGGTTTGATCTCCTTGCTGTCCAAGGGACTCTCAAGAGTATTCTACAACATCACAGTTCAAAAGCATCAATTCTTCGGCACTCAGCCTTATTTATGGTCCAACACTTACATCCGTACATAACTACTAGAAAGACCATAGCTTTGACTAGATGGACCTTTGTCAAGAGAGTGATGTCTTTGCTTTTTAATATGCTGTCTAGGTTTATTATAGGTTTCCTTCCAAGAAGCAAGAGTCTTCTAACTGCATGGCTGCAGTAACCATCTGCAGTGATTTTGGAGAACAAGAAGAGAAAATCTGTCACGGCTTTCAGTTTTCCCCCTTCTATTTGTCATGAAGCAGTGGGACTGGGTGCCATGATCTTAGTTTTTTGAAAGTTGAGTTTTAAGCCAGTTTTTTCACTCTCCTCTTTCACCCTCATCAAGAAGCTCTTTAGTTCCTCTTTGCTTTCTGCCATTAGAGTGGTGTCATCTGCATATCTGAGGTTGCTGACATTTCTCATGGCAATCTTGATTCCAGCTTGTAACTCATCCAGCCTGGCATTTCTTATGATGTAGTTTATGATATAAGTTAAATATCTTTCTTATGATATAAGTTAAATAAACAGGGTGACAATATACAGCCTTGAGTATCCCTTTCCCAATTTTGAATCAGTCAGTTGTTCCATACAAGGTTCTAACTGTTGCTTCTTGACCTACATACAGGTTTCTCAGGAGACAGATAAGATGGTCTGGTATTCCCATCTTTAAGAATTTTCCATAGTTTGTTGTGATCCACACAGTCAAAGGCTTTTGCACAGTCAATGAAACAGAAGAATATGTTTTTCTGGAATTCCCTTGCTTTCTCTATGATCCAACAAACATTGGCAATTTGATCTCCAGTTCCTCTGCTTTTTCTAAACCCAACTTGTACATCTGAAATTCTTGATTCAAGTACTGCTGAAGAGTAGTTTGAAGGATTTTGAGCATAACCTTACTAGCATAGGAAGTGAGTGCAATTGTCCGGTAGTTTGAACATTTCTTGTCATTGTCCTTCTATTCCTGCCCTGTAAATATGTTCATCAGTACCATTTATTAAAAGGAAAGAAACTGAGTTGTGTGTAGTGATATGGATGAAACTAGAGCCTGTTGTACAGAGGGAAGTCAGAAAGACAAAAACAGATATCATATATTAACACATATATATGGAATCTAAAGTTTTTAAATGTAACGCTGGTGGATTTGTTCTGTTCTTTTGGGAGCTGTCATATTCCATAGCCTAGGGCAGGGCAGTGTACTGACTTGGGTGGCCGAGCTCTGGGTCCTCATATCACCTGCCATTACGTCACCATTCTGGGTATTAGTGTAAAATGAGAGAGTCATCCTCAGTAAACACGAAAGTTCTTCCCAGGTTAAGATTCTATGGTTATGTTTAAACTGAAATTAGGGGTGATTCTCTCTCTCAACTGAAAGAACCAAGTACATGCACATGTGCTCTAATAGAGTGTTTTTATTTGTTTAATTGCTCTCTTTTTGGTATTTTTTTTATTCCTTTGGTGTTTGCTATTTATTGGAGACAGCCTGGAGGTCCTTAACCCCTGACTTGATTCTTTTTTCCTAACTCGGAATGTTGCTTGGCTGCTGTGATTCCAACAGCCACCTGACCTGGCTGGTCCTGCCTTTTTTCTTTTTATTTTTTTTTACCATGCCTCCCACCTCCTCTGTAAGTTTGCCCATCAGACCTGTGAATTGGGATAAGACACAGAGGAGAACAACACTTTCCAAGGTGGACATGAACGTAGTTTCCCTGGTTAGAGATTTTTCCCATCCAAATAATGAAGCATTGAACATAATTTTTCTAATTACTCTATTGTTATCATGGTTTAAAAACAAGGAGGCTTGTTTCCAGATGTCTTGTTCAACAGTACCCTGGAACACATGGGAATATTTTGTAGTGGCTGACAGAGTGGGTTGGAGAAAAATAAAAACAGATGGACACAGATTAACTCTATCCATTCCTAGTATAGATGCTTCTCTGTAGATTCTAGTCATGAGATGTTTTTCTCCTAATTGCTGGAAGAATTGCAGGTTTGAAATAGAACAAACCATTCTGACTTGGTCCAAGAATCCTGCGCATAAAGTCACATTACACCACATGCAGCCTGGTGTTGAGCAGTATTTGGTATTAGTTGATCTCTGAATAACATACTCTTTGACCAGCCCCTTCTTCTGTTCAGTAATTACAAGGAGAGTTGATGCTCAAAGATCCTCTGGATAAATTCATATTACTTCCTATTGGCCAGAATTTGAGCTCCAAATCTCTATGTGGTCTCTCTGTCTTATATTGAACTAAGGTGGACTACATAAAAGCCTTTTTCCCCCCATAAAATCAAGTGGCTTTCTTGACCCCATTTCTTTGAGTTCATATTCTGATCTCAGCCTTCTTGATCTTTTTATTCTGATTATGAGAAGTGAACAGAAACAGATCCTCCCCACAGAGGTGAAGAACCTCAGGCATCCTATCCTTGGATATCTCTGGTCCAGTGACATTTCTGAATGGAGGAAGCCTCCATTCCCATCTTAGACATAGTTCCAAGCCTGTCTTATGCTCTAGCCACATAGGCATGTCTTAGATTGGGTTCCCTGCACACAGAACCTGAGATGAGGATTCTTTTCTAGTGATTTGTTGTTGGGGTACTCTCAGAAGAGGGGCTTCCCTGTGGCTCAGCAGTAAAGAATCTTCCTGCCAATGCAGGAGATGTAGGTTCAATCCCTGGGTTGGGAAGATATTCTGGATTAGGGAATGGCAACCCATTCCAGTATTCTTGCCTGGAAAAGCCCATGGACAGAAGAACCTGGCAGGTTATAGTCCATGGGGTTGCAAAGAGTCAGACATGACTTAGCAGCTAAACAACTCTCAGAACAAGAAGGCTGAAGGAAGCAGGGTAGGTTGGGAAAGAAAGCTACTCAAGGAAGTTGCTTAGCCTGGAAACTAGTTCCCACCTGATTGTGTGGGAATACCCTGAGACAGGAGTGCACTGCAGAGTTGTTCCAACATGAGGGAAGAGGTGGGTCTGGTCTTTTGGACCCTCAAGTCAGTAAGTTATTGGCTCCTGGCTGTCCCTAAGGAGACAACCAAACTCAGTTCTGTTTGACCAAGGGCAGTTTTCTGGAGCAGAGGGCAGCTGTAATCTCTTTGCAGTCAATGCTCACAGCCACTAGGGCATGGGTGTACCAACATCAAGGGGATATTGGCAGGGTACCAACAGCACCCATGATAGATGGGAAAGAAAGAGGAAAGCAAGAAATCACAAAATTACTCTGCTACCCCAAACTCCACTTTCTGCAATGGAATGTGCTTGACTCATCTTAGTGTTTCCCTTTCTTGAGGGTAGGGCTAGTGGGAAGGGAAATTCTGAACTATCCCCTGGGATTAGAGAGTGTGTTCAGCATTTAAATCCAAAGGCTTCTGCGTAGGATCTTTCTGGCAATATAGAATAACAATATGCTTTGCCAGTTGTCAAGTTAGTTTTTAACATGAAAAATGGTGATGTCTCTGAGATTTTGTCTATATACATTTAGTTACATTACTTTTGTCTGTTTGTAAATCTTGGAGGATTGTTTCCATTTTGCTTAACTTGGATCCAATAACAACTTCCTATAAAGAGGCATTAGATTCCTGCTTATTGTGTAACTTCAGAGTCTCTACAGCTCATAGATTGTCAAAGTATTATCTCATTTACAGTTGGGAAATCATATACTCTCTAGAGTTTCATTATTAGTTTACAAAATTCCTTAACTTAAAAATTGAGATTCATAAGCCCCCAGATTATTTAACTTGCTCAAGTCCTAGAATTGATTTTGGTACCAAGCAGGATCCTGTGGGGCTCTTCGGCACAAAAGCCTTTCTGTGTCCCCCATTTCTTGATTACAGAATAGGCTTCATTCAGCCTCCATGACCTTCCAAGAGTTCCAAGGAATAGATTCAAACAGATGCTAAGAAGAGGAGGGAAGGAATGTGGAGACAAGGGGAAAATATTCAAGAACAGTAGTGAAGCCCTGGGGGCAAGGAGATGGTTCCTCCTCAAGGGATACACATAACAATACCTTTGAGCTGTCTTGCAGATACTGAAAACCCCACCAGCTGGGAAAAATTAATGGTATGCTGCCCACAAGCCTGTAGACCCCAGACCCATTGGAACCAGAAGGCTGATGATGCTGACTCCCACTTACCTCATCACCAACCAATCCAAAAAATGTCCACAAACTGATCACACCCTCTCTGAACCATTACTATAAAATTTCTCACTACCCCCTCCAAGTTGGGGACATAGTTTCAAGGGCATTAGCTCTTTGTGGCCCCCTTTGCCTGGCAAAGCAAGAAAGACTTCTACTTCACCCAAACTGTCTCCCAGAATTAATTTGTGTTGGAGTACAGAGGTCATGTTCGGCTTCAATTTGCTCCAGAGGAATAGGAAACTGTGCAGGAAACTGGATTCTGATTGATTTTAAACTGCCAACTGCTACTCACTGTATTATTGTTACCCTAGTGTTCATTTCTTATCAGTGATGACTGTAAGGGCCCCCCCCACACACCTTTTTTTAGTAATCTTAGTCACAGTCTTCTTAGAAGAGTGTTCAACACCTTCCTTTTAGCAAGGGAATGTCCCTGCTCCTTCTTCCTCTACCCATGGAGAAAGGATTATAATCCAATTGTTCAGACCATGGAGAACTTCTTAGACCTTGTTTGTGATGGGTGGTAGCCACTGTGGGATGAATGGTCATGTACTGCCATGTCTGAATATCTTTTGATTCCTTTTCTCTTCAAGAATGATCATTAGCTAGATCTCGGCTTGCAGCAGGCCATGCATCTTTCTCCCTGCTCATGCACTCTAGATACTTGCTTTGCATTTTGTACCATGTGGCTGGTCAGAGACTCTGAGAACCCAAGGTTGAGATTCTGATTTAAAGGAGACAGAAGATTTGTTTAGAATTAAAGTTTAAGCTGCATGTTCCAACCCAACTTTATCAGAATTCAATACTGTAGGATTGGGGGCATGGGCATATTAAACAAAAAAAGTGATACTTTGATTCTTTTTTCCATTGTGTATATAATTCCCTTGGGAACCTTGTGGAAGGAAGGGATTTTCTAGGAAAGTTTCAGAAATTCTTGTGTCTTCTGGTCAAATATTATCAAATAGTATCAAAATCATTCTCAATATTATTATAATAGTTCTCTTAATGATGCATATTATGTGCTGCAGTTTAGAGTTTAGTGATAGATAACCTGCAAATAGATGGGGAAACAGTGGAAACAGTGGCTGACTTTATTTTGGGGGGCTCCAAAATCACTGCAGATGGTGATTGCAGCCATGAAATTAAAAGACGCTTACTCCTTGGAAGGAAAGTTGTGACCAACCTAGACAGCATATTAAAAAGCAGAGACATTACTTTGCCAACAAAGGTACGTCTAGTCAAGGCTATGGTTTTTCCAGTAGTCATGGATGGATGTGAGGGTTGGACTATAAAGAAAGCTGAGCCCTGAAGAATTGATGCTTTTGAACTGTGGTGTTGGAGAAGACTCTTGAGAGTCCCTTGGACTGCAAGGAGATCCAACCAGTCCAACCTAAAGGAGATCAGTCCTGGGTGTTCATTGGAGGGACTGATGGTAAAGCTGAATATCCAATATTTTGGCCACCTGATGTGAAGAGCTGACTCATTTGAAAAGACCCTGATGCTAGGAAAGATTGAAGGCAGGGGGGAAAGGGGAACACAGAGGATGAGATGGTTGGATGGCATCACTGACTCGAAGGACATGAGTTTGAGAGTTGGTGATGGACAGGGAAGCCTGACGTGCTGCAGTCCATGGGGTTGAAAAGAGCTGGACATGACAGTGACTGAAAAACAAGAATTCACTTAAAGCCATTTAGCTCATTGGTATAGTACTAGAATTTAAAATCTGCATTGGTCAGGCTTCAACTTTGTGGAACTTCCATTAAGTTATACTGTATCTAACCTTAAGATAAATTTTGAAGAGCTATATGACAAAGTAAAAAATTAATTTCATATCCAGCAAGAAAGTAATATAACTTTTCTATTCAAATTAAATAGTGAATTTATTGTCATGAGTTTGCTCTTGTTTGTTTATTCACATGGTTCACACTGATGGTCCACACACATTCCAATCTACAGAAAATATGGCACTTACATCAGTGATGCATTATAAAAAAGGTACTTACTAACTACCTTTTGCATTCACTATCTTATGCTAGAGAGTTCAGAGATTATAAGGAATCTAAACCATGAGTTACTCTTTCTTTCAAGCAGTTTATAATCAAGTTGTGGAAAAAATTCTATCCATACCTGAAGGCTAGCACTATAATCAGGTTATTTGTATTTAGTAAGACCAAACAAGACAGATTGAAGAACAGAAAGACTAAGTGATTTTTGACTTCTATTCCCAAAGAGATCGTCCAAAAGATCCGATTCAAAGAAATTTAAAAAATCCTGGCCAAAGTATTAAAAGTCATCTTTTAAAATGTATCACTGAGCTGGTACAAAAGGAAGGAATTGGCGGAGTCTCAAAACAAAGAGAAAGTAGAAACTCTGGAAGGAAAAAAAAAGCTTAACACTGGCACTTGTCCTAAGGGTTTATGTTGAATTCTGGCACTCCAGAGTTCCAGCTTTGATAGAAGCGTTAAGATGAATGGTCTCAGAAAGCTGCTGTAGATCTATGGGTCTATCCTGAGCCCATATCAACTGTTGTCCACAGAGTCAGGGAAAAGGTAAGAAAAAAACAGGAGAAAACCAGGAGAAAAGGTAGATTTCAAAGCAACATACACAGTCTGATAAAAGCTTTCTTTGTAAGATACATATTACGTGTGAGAAATACACCAAAACCTCTATCCCCACACAAGGAGGCCATGGGTGATTTTTATTTTCTCTTTATATTGTGCATTTTCCTAGGATTCTGCAGTAAACTTGTATTGCTTTTACAACTTTAAATACTTGTTTAGGAGTCCTTAAATTTCTACTTGGATCGTATCAATAGAAAGCCAGAGAGATCATAGGTCCCCCCCACACAACAGCAAAATGATAAATAAGCCAGACTACCTGCACATTCACAACTTTTATTGACCCATCTGAAAACTGAGTTCACAGAGACATCAAGGAGAGAAGAGACATAAACCTTATTCATCTGGGTAAAGAAGAAATTAGGTAAAGTTACTAAGTCAGTAAAGGTAAAATGAAGGCTAAATACAGAGATCTCTGGGAAGGCAGATATATCAAAATATCAAAATCCCTTTGATTTTTTAACCCACTTGCAGTCTGTTTACCACAGAGCTTGCAGGTTGGCAAGGGGCCTGAGAAGGGGTCTCTCATGGCCCAAGCCAGAAGTCCCAGGGAATAACCATCTCTTTGGAAAAGGCACACAACCTCATCCAAAGCCTGCCTATTGAAAAAAAAAAATTTTTTTAATATATGTACGAGACAGAATAAGAGACACAGATGCATAGAACAGTCTTATGGACTCTGAGGGAGAAGGTGAGGGTGGGACGTTCTGGGACAATAGCATTGAAACATGTATATTGTCATTTGTGAAGCAGAACACCATTCCATGTTCTATGCATGGGACGGGTGCTCAGGGCTGGGGCAATGGGATGGCCCAGAGGGATGGGATGGGGAGGGGGGTGGGGGTGGGGTTCAGGATGGGCGGCACGTGTGGACCCATGGCTGATTCATGTCAGTGTATGGCAAAAACTACTACAATATTGTAAAGTAATTAGCCCCCAACTAAAATTGAAAAAAAAAAATGTGTATGTGTGGAAAAAAGTGCAGAAAATACTGCCTTTTTGAGGATACTACTGAAAAGCTAATGCAGTTAGAGAGAAGTGAACAGAGAGAACAAACAAAAAACAGAAACAACCTCTTGCTCTAAGGGACGAGCACAAAGTGCTGGACCCAGAACTACAGCCAAGAGAGGGATGGGGTGCTGAGAAGGCCACACCCCAAGATACAGGGCATGGCACCTCACTAAATAAGACTGAGAACTAATCAGATCAGCAGAGAAAGTGCCCCACCTCTAGACTAACAAATATCAAGTAAGAAGTTTCAACTGAAAAATTAAATGCACAACCTAAAGGTTGAGAGTTATATTTTATTCAGAGTAAACTTTTAGGACTTAAGCCTGGGAGGCAGCATCTCAAGTAACCCGGAGAGAACTGGAGGTGAGGAGATGAGGAGGGAGCCAGGATATACAGAAGTTTTGCAGCAAAGGGCAGGTAGTCTGAACATCAAAAGATAACTGTTAATTGAAGAAAACCAGATATCCTAAGTTAAGGAATTTAGTGCCTTGCTATATATGGGAAGATGCAAGAGTCTGGGCCAAATGAAATCATTCTTTTGATATGTGCCTCCTCTCTCTGGGGCCATTATCCTGTGTTTTCACATCCTGAGCTCCTCTGGGCTCACCATCAGAGTCGCTGCACTCTGACGGCTGCTGTGAGCTTGTTCTATCACTTTCAACTCTTGTGATCCTGTGGACGGTAGTCCATCAGGCTTCTCTGTCCATGGGATTCTCTAGGCAAGAATAACGGAGTGGGTTGCCACTTCCTTCTCCAGGGGATCTTCCTGACCTAGAGATAGAACCCACATCTCCTGAATCTCCTGCATTGCAGGCAGATTCTTTACCACTGAGATCTGGGAATCCTAGATGGCAGGTACTCTTTTCCTGAGTCCCCTCAGGGCTCACTAGCTCACCATAGGCAGTGGCTGCAACTGCTGATAACTGTGAACATCTTTTGTTTGGAATACAGCAGGCAGTATTCCATTTCTCAGAATAAATGGTAAGAGTTTCAAAAGCATGCAGACCCTCTCTCTGAAGTACTGTGCAAAATAGTGACTTAAACCTGAGGGTGGAGCAAAATTGAGAAAAAAAAGATGCTGCTACCAGTCCATCCTAAAGGAAATCAGTCCTGAATATTCACTGGAAGGACTGATGCTGAAGCTGAAACTCCAATACTTTGGTCACCTGATGTGAAGAACTGACTCATTGGAAAATACCCTGATGCTGGGAAAGATTGAAGGCAGGAGGAGAAGGGGACGACAGAGGATGAGATGGTTGGATGGCATCACTGGCTCAATGGACATGGGTTTGAGTAGGCTCTAGGAGTTGGTGATGGACAGGGGAGCCTGGCGTGCTGCAGTCCACGGGGTCACAAAGAGTCGAACACGACTGAGCAACTGAACTGACTGACTGACCCCAGTTCAAATGCTGGGTCTCCACAAGGATTGAGTTTGCAAATCCTAGATGTGGCCTTCAAGATGTAAGTTAGTAATATCAGAAATCCAAATCTCACTAAATATATTCATAATTAGCTTACAGTACGACACACAATCTGCATATATTTCTAACAGGAGTATTTCGGCTGGTGAGGGAAATAGTTCTTTGCAGTGACTCTGGAACCCAATCACCTCAAATTAGAACTCCAGTTCCACCACTTACTGTCTTAGCATCGAGAGTAAACTACTTCACTTCTCTGATCCATATTTCCTATTTTATAAATGGAGATAAAATTGATCCCTATCACATTATGTTTTGTAAGGATTGCATAAGATGATACATGGGAAAAACTTAGCTCAGTCCCCAGAAGAAGTAAACTTTCAATAGACAAGAGCTATTAAAATTACCCAGAGAATCCTGAATTATTTTAGAACTTTGATAGAGGCTGTAGTTTTAAGCTTCCTAGAGGATATCACATGTTCGAATGTTTCTTTATAGTTTGATTTATAAATGAGGAAAATTAGGAGCTCTCTCTCACTACATTTGCATGTTAGTTAGCACCACTAACTGGTAAAATCTGCTGGCAATGCAGGAGACACAGGAGTCTCAGTTTCGATCCCTGGGTTGGGAACATCCCCTGGAGGAGGAAATGGCAACATGCTCCAATATTCTTGCCTAGAAAATTTCATGGACAGAGGAGCCTGGCAGGCTACAGTCCATAGGGTTGCAAAGAGTCACACACGACTGAGCATGCACACACACACACGCACACACACACCACTAACTGAGCCATCATGATGTAATACTGGTACACCACTTGAGTTTGCCAAAACAAATAATCAAAAGAACTAGGTCATAAGGTTCTACTGAACTATAAGGTTAGTAGAAAGCTAGTAGAGATCTCCAAGCACTTTTGTGGCGTCTGGAATGTGTCAATTCAATGCCAGCTGTTCTGAGTCGATTCGAGTCACTTCTGTGTAAGAACCCCTCAGATCTGGGAGGGTGCTCTTCAGCAATCTCAGCTAGTGAAATGCTTGTATGATGTCCTACCTGGCTTTCATCTTCTCCCCCAAGTGTAGGCTCAAATGGAGGTTGTGCAGGACCCGGGACCCAGTGTGCAGGTCTGGCACTGCTTCCCCTCACCCCACCCCGTACAGGATCCGCAGAGGCGCCCGAATCTGGGGCTGGAATGGGTTTATAAGTCAGGATGATACAGGTGAGGGGAGCTAAGAGATTCAGCAGCCTCACTCTCATGTGAAGGTTAAGATTTCCATCTTCTATCAGATCCATCTCACAGCTCCTTTCATTTTCCTCTTGTTTTACACACACCGGTTTAATAAAAACAAGGTTTTCTTGAATTAGTGTGGGGGTCTGAAGGTAGACACAAAGTATCTCAGAATTTCAGTCAAATATTAGCAACGGATGGTAGTTAATGTCTTCAAAGTTTTCTTAACGATAGCAGCTTATCTGTATAATAAATTTATTTATTTTTTACTTTATTTTATTTTTTATATCTTTTGACTGCACCATGTAGCACATGGGATCTTAGTTCCCTGACCAGGGATCAAACCTGTACCCCCTGCATTGGTAACATGGAGTTTTAATACCTGGATCACCAGGGAAATCCCTATAATGAAATTATTTTTAATCAAAATATTTCTGTGAGACAGAAGATAGTCTTGACTACTTTTATAGGAGAAGTTAGTCATGAAGAGCTTCACTGACTTATATATGCCCAGATCCCTCAGCTATAAATTGTAACATTAAATTCAAGAGAATTCAAATATTGTGTAGTGTTTGTTTTCCTCACCGTCTCAAGGTCATTACAAAATCTTCATTATCTGGAGATGAATAATTTCTCATCTCTTTGTCTTTGTCTCTTTCTTTAATAAAATTCCTTCTAGAATAATCCATATTCAAGACTAGATGGTGATCAGTTTTGACATCTGATTTTCTCTAGAGAGCATTTGATTTCTAGTGTACAGTGTTTTGAAACGTACTCATTCAATTATTTAAATAACCAGTTACAAAATGAAACAGTCAAGTCACTCAAGTACTGTGACGTGGGAAAATTCAATCAATATAAGCTCTCCTCTTTATAAGTGTTAAATGACTCTTTTACAACCTTTGTTACAACCGCCACCATTATAGTACCAGCACTTCTTTATAACACCTTAAAAAGCTTGCCTGTTGCCATGAATGGTATTATAAACATATTTCTTTATTCTACTCTCATTATAACAGGGGGAGGTCAATGGTCTAAAGGGTGGTTTCCTATTATGAGAGGATGAAAAGTAAAATCAATAAATCTCCTCTAGATCATAAATGTAGCTACAGTCTGGCGAGGTTGAGAAAATTATGAGCCTCACCTCATGATGTTTGGATATGGTAGCCTGTAAATTTCTACATACATATGTATGTAGTTATGTATATACTTGCTGCTGGGCCTTTCCTAGAATTTGCTTAGAAATGTAGTAGAATTTTGTTCAGTATTGGTTCTAGGAATATTGAGGAAAATGTTGGTAGAATACACCCCTATACAAAAGAAGATAAGACATTAATTTATTTGGGAAATGCTGCTAAGATTATAAAGTTGTATTTTCCTCCTTTGGCTTCATTGCTTTGATCAGGAAACTAAAATAGGAAATTGTTTGCTTCCTTTGTTCAATAAATTATGAATATTGATATTAATTGGCAAAGCTTTTGCCTGGTACAAATCTTCTGCTTGAGTGGTGATAATTCTAATAGTTCCACCAAAATAAGAGAGATCATCAGAAATAGAATAAATTCACTCAATAGAAGACAATATATAATAAATTATTATGCAGTGCAGCATGAAGGTTCAGGCTGTGTTTCTTAGTGATTAAGTGCAAGGACAATGAAAATAGATTGCCTATTAAATTCCTACCTCTGCCATGTAAGAGCAGTGTGACCTTGAGAAGATACTTAACCTCTCTATGCTTCATTTTCATTTATAAACTGGGGAAAATGAAAACTTCTACTTAGATGTTGTGAGGATTAAATTGGTTAATACCTATAGAGAGCTTATGTATTTAATATTAATGAGCACTATATATGTGTTGGTTATAGCAACCTTACAAGTAACCCAAATATCAATGAAAGAATGGATTTTAAATGCATTCTTTGAATTTATCTAAAGCAGAGCATGACAACTTATCTTAAAATTGATTTCAGAAATCTGAGGGGCTCACTGTAAAAAAAAAAGAGAGTATGCTTGATGTTTTTCTGGCTGTTGAGCCTATTGCAGTAAATACATATATATAAAACATATCAGGTAGTAATACCTATATAACATATGAGGTAGTAAGTGCCAGGGAGAAAAATCAAGCTGATTAGAGGACAAAGAGTGATAGGGAGGTATAAATTGGGATCAGGAAAAAACATAGAAGCAGATTCACTACCTAAAAACATACCAATTTCTATCGAGCCTCATATTTTTATATCCCTTTAATTAAGCCTCACACATACACATAAATCGGGGATTCACAGAATTTTCAACATCTTCATTATACAGGACTTTTACTGTTGCAGTGTGTTATTACAACTGTTTTGTTCCCCCAGAAATATATTAAGACTATATTAAGAACACAACCTGCTCTATCCTCCACCACATACATAGCCTTTTTCAAAGGCATGGAGGTAATTTCAGAATTTATTTCTGGTAAGTCTGGGGTGTGCTCAGGCATTGTGATTTGCTCAAGCACATTGGGCAGCAGAAACAAGAAAGCCAAGGCAAAGCTGGGTGATTGAAATTGGGACATGTCCTGCTAGAACATTCCTGTTCATGTAAGTGCCTGTTAGAAGGAAGTTACCATGAAGTCCAGTATCAGAAGGTAGGCAAATGGGGACTTCCTTGGCAGTTCAAATGATTAAGACCCCATGGTTCCACTGCTAGGGGCATGGGTTCAATCCCTGGTCAGGAAACTAAGATCCTGCATGCAGCCTGGTGTGGCCAAAAAAAAAAAAAGTAGACAAATGGTCCAGAAATTGAACACACAGATTTTGGGGTATGGAAACCGATGATAAGCTTAATTTGGGAGCAGTTCAGGTACTAGCTGGAAAAACCAAGAGTGAACCAAAATTAGGTTAATAGCCAAAGGACAAATAGAAATCAGAGGTCAAAGCAATATAGCCAATCTTTCTTGCTCAACCAGCCAAATACCTCATTTCAATGGCTGACAGTTAACATTTCTGGGCTTCAGTTCTTTTCCCCCAACTTGCTCCCCCTTTTTTGGCAAGAAAAATGTCTTCTCTAAGACGATGTAGTTGGCAATTGGGAGTGGGCAGGCAACATCTCATGGGGACTTTTCAGAAGATTATCCATTTTAAAAAAATTATTCTCAAATTGCTCTATCCATTTCAAGGAGTGAAGAGTCATTTGGGAATGTATTTGATCATCAGGATTTTTTTTCCCCTGGTGCTTTGTGTTTAGGATGAATAAAAGTTCATGGAAAATGTATTAAGGTTGACAGTACACTGTGAACTTCAATGTTCAGCAAGCTGAGCTGGCAAAATGCTCTTCAACAGGAAAGAGAACTAGGACAATGGAAATAACCTATCACATCCCTTCTCCGTGAAGACTCTCCTGGGAGAGCCTTTGTCAAAACCTGTTTGTCATGTGCTCCAGGCTCTTTGATGGTTTTCTTTCTTAGCTTTGGACTCCAGGCACATATTCAAGATATAACTTAACTCTACTACATAACATCTGCCTTGGGGTTTTAAAACCACAAAGCAAGCACATTTAATGATTCAAAGTTCACAGCTTTATCAACACCAACAACTGTTCACGATCAGAGTCAACATGCCATCACCACATGTTATTGACGTGATTGTGAGTGGTGTTGATGATTTCCACATTCACATGGTACCTTCCCCAATGATCTGTTTTTCAAACGCTAATTAATGAATCCTCTCTGGACCTGTGTGAAGAAATACTATAGCACTTGAGTTGGTTGGTTTTACAGGCAGGCGTGTTAAATGACTCTGCTAACTTTCTCCACTCACCACTCTTGTTATCTTTCAACTCTCTCTATGGCCCCCACCTCATGGGCTTCCTGAGGCTGAGTATCTAATGTCAGAAGAAAAAAACACATGCAGTTCGACATTCAGATGCAGCATTTCTGAAAATCGTGTTCACAGGATAATGAGATGCTCTGTGCAAAGATCTGTCAAATGAGCTTGTGGATAATGCAGCCTATTATCCTCCTTGGGGATTTATAACTAACATGACCATATGAAAGGTTCTGGGTATTTCTGCAACTCTGTGACCCACTCACTCGACATTCCCAGTGCTGCCTTCTGTGCAAGCTGCGACTGGTTAATCTGAGTCCCTTCTGTGTGCCTTGCTTGAACTGGCGTGTGAGCGGGGAGCCCGCCACAACTCTGCCCTGGGACGGTGTACTCCCACTGGTCTTCCTGCCTCCACTCCAGCCTCCACAGATAGCCTTCCAAATCTGTACTGCCCAATACTTGACCACTAGCCTTGATATCCAAGTAGAGACGTGGTGTCAGGGTGAAACATGTACGAGATTCTGAAGACTTGGTATGAGAAAAATACTGTAAATTATCTCAATAATTTTATACTAAAAAAAAATAAAGCCTCTGAGTATTTCTACAGCATGAGTCTTTTTTCACTTAAAGTTGGGATTTCAGGAGACAGATGAAGGTATTTTAAAAAAAAATGGAGAAGTGGGAAGGAATAAAGTAGAATAGATGATAATTATGCTTTAGTTTTTTTTGGCTATGCCACACGGGATCTTAATTCCCTGCCCAGCTGTTGAATCTGTGCCCCGTGCATTGGGAGCTCAGGGTCTTAACCACTAGACCACCAGGGAAGTCCCAATCATTATGCTTCAAATGACAGGCAATTGCAAAGGAAATGCAAATACTCAACTGAAATCCACTGGTATTTGAAAATACTTTAAGTAGTTTTCCACTGGAGAATATGAAAGTTTTGCGTGAGAAAGTGATATGAAGTCTACTTCTGACTCTTACACTAATTAATTGAATGGCATTGAGTAAATCATTTAATCTCTCTGGGATTCCCTTTCCTCATTTTAACTCATTTCTGGAAGTTTTTTTTTTTTTTTCCAAAAAGATACTTGAGATAGTTTAAAGTATTTTAAATTTGTTATGATGGCCTTATATGACCTTTAGTCTTATACAGAAGTAGGTAAGGCTCTCATGAATTAAAAAAATATTTATTTTCATGTTTAAATTTTAAAAAACCAAAAAGGCACCTTAGGAAAACACTGTGCTGACATTTCCCTTAATGACTTTTATCACAATCTGGATTGCAGCCCTCAAGTTTGCAGTCACAGAAAATTGTGGGTGAGTCTCCCTTCAGAAGCATGCTCAAATCCACAGACCCTACCTTACAGGGGTGAGTGTATAAATACAGTGCTAAAATTATTTTACAATATCTATAAGTACCTCTAGCAGCTCTGTTAGTGGGTTCTTTTCTGACAACATCTGAGAGGCAAGCCATGTCTTCATGAGAACAGGTCTTGGAATCCATGGAATCAGAAGACGTGGGGTTTGTTTGTAACTCAGATGTTTGGTAGCAAGGAACCATGATGGCCCCAAAGAGTTACTTAATCTTGGGATTGGCTAAGTCACATCCTGGAACCCCCATGTATATGCACCTCTGTAATCTCATCTACTGAGTTTCTATGACTGCCCAATGTCTTTGTTGACCCTCCTTTTTAAAATGAGGTCTTATGATGGAGAAAAACAAACATGATTCCATATTAGATCTATTCCCTTGGTTCTAACTCTTGTGCTCCGTTCCCTGTGCTTAGCCATGCTAGCTCTGCACCGTTTGTAAAAGAATGCTGCCTATAGTCTGAAATATACAGGAGAGCCCACTCTCAAGGCTCTGCTTCCCTGCTTTGATGTTTAAAGGTATAATACTTTTCATTCATATCATTATTACAAAATTGCAGAACAGAGAATAACATTTGCCTTGTTGGAGGTTTATAGGAACAGGTGACCGGACCCATGGAGCTGAAAGAACTAAAGATTATCACCTCCTCTCTGGGATCTGGCCAACACAAAAAGGACAACAACCAGCCACACATCCTCCCCTTCTAATGTAAAAGAAGTCTAACTATGAGGTGGCTCTTTCACACACTAGTTCATCATCTTCTTGGTCTTCTGGCTTCCAGAATAAAGTCACTCTTCCTAGCCACAACATCTCATCTCTTGATTTGTTGGCCTGTCATGCAGCTAGCAGCATGAGCTTGGACTTGGTAACAGCCTCCCCCTGGTTCTGGTCTGGAAGACAGTCTATCCTCCTTAAAGTCATCTTTTTTGTTTGTTTTTTAACATCACTAAGCTCTTCTATTATTCTTTTGTTTTACAGTTTAACTCTCAGAAGACAACTCTACCTCCCTCCTTCATAGCTAAGATCTTTGTGGAGATGGGGGCATTATCATTACCTTCATGTGTTAATTGTACAGAAATTAACATGTGTTATTTTCTGGAGGGAAATAATTAAAGGACTTTATAAATTCCAAATTCTTCACTTATCTCATGTTTAAATATGATGAACTATGTAAAGGGCTTTACTTCAGGTACATAGTGTTTGTTCAATGTCCAACTGAAAAAGAAAACAAGATACAAATAAGTAAACAAGAACCACCAGCAGGGATTTGAAGTTTAAAGGAATAAATTCTTTGACCAGTTTTGATTACTATTCTCAAAGAGACCAGAAGTAAATAAGACATTTTTCTGGTCTTATCATTAAACAAAGAATAATGTCTACTCTACTGATATATTCTAAGGGACAAATGAAATAGTGTACAACACATCTGTATGCTTTATAGCTAGTAAAATGTTTTTCAAGTGTAAGATGTGTTATAGTTTTTAAATTTAAAAGTTTTAAAATTTGTAGCTTATTTAAGATTTTGCCACTCAAAAATGTAAGCATCATGCAAAAACATTTAAATTGTAGATGGTGTTGGAAAGTTGCAGGTGGTAAGAAAAACCAATTTATGTTAGACCAATCCATTTTATCCCATGCACAGTTATTTGTAATATCAAATCAACATCAAGACCTGAGTTGGTCCTTCTGGTAAACTCTTAACAGGAGGGTCACAACAAGTGAACTATGTTGTCTGTGGGAGGCCTTGTTATTAGACTGTGATGAATGTGGTTGTTAAACATTTAGGCAAAAAAGATTTGCAGCTTTCAGTGCCATAGGGAGCAGCTTTCTCTGTGTCCTTACCCAGCCAAGTGATAGAAAACAAACTTGGCTGCTGAATAATTTCATGTAATTGTACCCTAGAGAACTGAAAATATACAGGAAGAAGGTCTTTTGTGTACAAGTACCCATTTAAGAAACTACAATGGAAAATGAATACATCTGTTGGTGAAGGCTTACCTGCAATTATCTTTAGCTGAATTTCCAAATGTTGAACAGAGGAAATTCCCTGGGTAGAAAAATGTCCCTGGTTAACTTCAGTAGCTACTCATTACTTCTTAAATGTTCTTACCAGGCAAACTGAGAAAAAAGAAACCCCTTTTCTGAAAATGTTACCTGCAAAGTACAAGGGCAGATTGGCTGGTCTGTGTAGGCAACACTTCCTCCAAAGGGCCTTGTGACTTTGTTGAGGGGATAGTCTCCTCCCTCACCTGTCTAACCCCATCCTTGGCACGTGCTTCCTTTGGTGGAGCCCACTGTTTCAATCTTCTAACCTGAAATTAACTGGAGTGGGAGACAGTTTCAGGTGGGCAATTAGGATTTTCTTTCTCAAGAGAGGTGTTAAATCTTGGCTGCCACTCATGTCACATAATACTATGCTTTACAGCCACTCATTAGCCCTGCACAGTAGACCAAGGGTGTGGTCCAAGGTATTGCCCTCATGAGATAGTAGAGAAGAAACTTAATAGTAAAGAGGTTATTCCCCGCCACCCTCTCTGTCAAGGTAGAAGTGGAACTAACTAGTTGTACTTTCTCAGGACCTGAGAACCAAGGCTTGAGACAACTAAATAAACACTTAAATGCTCACAGAGAGAACTGGCCTTCACCTCCTCTCTCATCCGGCTCTCTCCCAGAACACTTGCTGGAGCCTCTCCCAGCCTTCGCACAGAGTCGGTCCTTGTGAAATTTCCAGGGAATGCCTCATCTCTCACTGCTGTATCTGGCTCCGTTCCCCGAGTGGATGCCAAGATTCTTTGCTTATGCTCATTTCGTTGTTGCTGATTTCTCTTCCTTCCCCCTGATCCTACCTTTGGAGGGCTGTGGGAATCTCCTCATCTTTTATCCCCTATGTTCCCTTTCTGCCATATTGCCTCATCATTACTTGCTATATCCCTTTTTGTTTAAAAATTTTTATTGGAGTATAGTTGCTTTACAATGTTGCGTTAATTTTTGCTGTACAGCGAAGTGAATCAGGTACATGTACAAGTATATCCTTTCTTTTTGGATTTTCTTCCCATTTAGGTCACCACAGAACATTGAGTAAAGTTCCCTGTGCTATATAGTAGGTTCTCTATTTTATAAATAGTAGTGTATGTATATCAATCCCAGTCTCCCAATTCATCCCATCCCCTTCTTTCTCCCTTGATATCCATGTTTGTTCTCTATGTCTGTGTTTCTATTTCTGCTTTGTAAATAAGATCGTCTATATCAATTTTTTCAGATTCCATCTATATGCATTAATATATGGTACTTGTTTTTCTTTTTCTGACTTACTTCACTCTGTATGAAGGTCTCTAGGTCCAGTCACATCTCTAGAAATGACACAATTTCACTATTTTTTAATGGCTGAGTAATATTCCACTATATATATATATATCAATCACATCTTTTTTATCCATTACTCTGTTGATGGACATTTGCATTGTTTCCATGGCTGTATCTCTTCGTAATAACTATATCCACACTTCTGTCTTCCTTGCCTCTCTCCTCAGAGCTCCTCAGTGGTTTCGGTGTTTCAGACATACTCCTTTGCATGCATTTAGCTCAATCACTTTTCATTAGCCATCAGAAGAACTGATGTCAGAATAAGTACATCAAAGGAGCTACCAAAAAAATTGATGTGAAACCGAAATGCCACAATTAAAGAATGGCTAAGTTTAGGATACCTTTACTCAGTGGATATATTTTAAGTGACCATAATAAAGACAATAGAGAAATATGAAAAAATAGTTTTGATAAAATGTTAAATGAAAAAATACAATGCAATGTGTTATTTTTATTATAATTCAATTTATGTGTATGTCTATGGATAAAGACTCTAATAGAATATGTAAAACAAAAATAAGGATAAGAGGCTTATGGAAGTTTTCTGATGGGAGAGACTGACTGAGGGGGAAACTTGTTCTGATGAGCCATGCTTGGTAAATCTTTAATCCAATTTTCTGTTGATGGGCGGGGCTGTGTTCCCTCTCTGTTGTTTGACCTAAGGCCTTGACTGCAGCCATGAAATTAAAATACACTTTCTCCTTGGAAGGAAAGTTATGACCAACCTAGACAACATATTAAAAAGCAAAGACATTACTTTGCCAACAAACGTCCATCTGGTCAAGGCTATGGTTTTTCCAGTAGTCATATATGGATGTGAGAGTTGGACTATAAAGAAAGCTGAGCGGCAAAGAATTGATGCTTTTAAACTATGGTGTTGGAGAAGACTCTTGAGAGTCCCTTGGACTGTAAGGAGATCCAACCAGTCCATCCTAAAGGAAATCAGTCTTGAATATTCATTGGAAGGACTGATGTTGAAGCTGAAACTCCAATATTTTGGCCATTTGATGTGACGAACTGACTCATTGAAAAGACCCTGATACTGGGAAAGATTGAAGGCAGGAACAGAAGAGGAAAATGGAGGATGAGATGGTTGGATGGCATTATTTTGGGGGGCTCCAAAATCACTGCAGATGGTGATTGCAGCCATGAAATTAAAAGACACTTACTCCTTGGAAGGAAAGTTATGACCAACCTAGACAGCATATTAAAAAACAGAGACATTACTTTGTCCACAAAGGTCTGTCTAGTCAAGGCTATGGTTTTCCAGTAGTCATGTATGGATGTGAGAGTTGGACTATAAAGAAAGCTGAGTGCCAAAGAATTGATGCTTTTGAACTGTGGTGTTGGAGAAGACTCTTGAGAGTCCCTTGGACTGCAAGGAGATCCAACCAGTCCATCCTAAAGCAAATCAGTCCCGGGTATTCATTGGAAGGACTGATGTTGAAGTTGAAACTCCAATACTTTGGCCACCTGATGCGAAGAACTGACTCACTGGAAAAGACCCTGATGCTGGGAAAGATTGAGGGCAGGAGGAGAAGGGGACGACAGAGGATGAGATGGTTGGATGGTATCACTGACTAAATGGACATGGGTTTGGGTAGACTCTGGCAGTTGGTGATGGACAGGGAGGCCTGGCGTGCTGGATTCATGGGGTCACAGAGAGTCGGACACGACTGAGCGACTGAACTGAACTGAACTGAAGGTGGATGTAATGAGGATAATGGGAACCTCCTTCAAAAGGTCCCAGGCACACACTGCTGCACTCAGTGCCCCTGAACCTGCAGCAGGCCACTACCAACCCATGCCTCCACTGGAGACTCATGGACACTCATGGGCAAGTCTGGATCATTCTCTTGTGGGGTTGCTGCCCCTTTCTCCTGGGTCCTGGTGTGCACAAGCTTTTGTTTGTTCCCTCTGAGAGTCTGTTTCCCCAGTCTTGTGTAAGTTCTAGTGGCTCTGTGGTGGGGTTAATGGTGACCTCCTCCAAGAGGGCTTATGCCATACCCAGGTCTGCTGCACCCAGAGCTTCTGCCCCTGCAGCAGGCCCCTGCTGACCCGTACCTCCACAGGAGACACTCAAATACAGTTCTGGCTCAATCTCTGTGGGGTCTCTAGGTCTTGACGCACACAAGTTTTGTTTGAGCCTACTGAGCGTCTCTGGAAGGTGTGGGGTTTGATTCTAAACACGATTTTTCCCTCCTACTATCTTGCTGGGGCTTCTCCTTTGCTCTTGGACATGGGGTATCTTTTTTTGGTGAGATCCAACATTCTCCTGTCGATGACTGTTCAGCAGTGAGTTGTAATTTTGGAGTTCTCACAGGAGAAGATGAGCACACATCCTTTTACTCCATCATCTTGTATATAAGACATTTTAGGAATCAGTGAACTTAAATGGACTGCAATGGGTGAATTTAAATCAGATGACCACTGATTGATCTACTACTGTAGGCAAGAATCTCTTAGAAGAAATGGAGTAGCCATCACAGTCAACAATAGAGTCTGAAATGCAGTACTTGGATGCAATCTCAAAAATGACAGAATGATCTCTCTTTGTTTCCAAGGCAGACCATTCAATATCATGATAATCCCCATGGTATTACTGGCATGCCCCAACCAGGAATGCTGAAGAAGTTGAAGTTGAACAGTTCTATGAAGACCCACAAGACCTTCTAAAACTAACACCCCCTAAAAATGTCCTTTTCATTATAGGGGACTGGAATGCAAAAGGAGGAAGTCAAAGGATACCTGGAGTAATACACAAATTTGGCCTTGGAGTACAAAACAAAGCAGGTCAGAGGCTAACAGAGTTTTGCCAAGAGAACGCTCTGGTCATAGCAAACACCATCTTCCAACAACACAAGAGAAGTCTATACATATGGACATCACCAATAGTCACTACCGAAATCAGATTGATTATATTCTTTGCAGCCAAAGATGGAGAAACTCTATACAGTCAGCAAAAACAAGACTCGGGGCTGACTGTGGCTCAGATCTAGAACTCCTTATTGCCAAATTCAGACTTAAACTGAAGAAAGTAGGGAAAACCACTAGCCCATTTAGATATGACCTAAATCAAATCCCTTATGATTACACAGTGGAAGTGACAAATAGATTCAAGGGATTATATCTGATAGACAGAAGTCCCAAAGAACTATGGATGGAGGTTCATGATATTGTACAGGAGGCAGGGATCAAGACTATTCCTAAGAAAAAGAAAAGCAAAAAGGCAAAATGGTTGTCTGAGGAGGCTTTACAAATAGCTGAGAAAAGAATAGAACCAAAGGCAAAGGAGAAAAGGAAAGATATACCCATTTGAATGCAGAGTTCCAAAGAATAGCAAGGAGAAATAAGAAAGCCTCCTTCAGTGATCAATGCAAAGAAATAGAGGAAAACAGTAGAATGGGAAAGACTCGAGATCTCTTCAAGAAAATTAGAGATACCAAGGGAACATTTTATGCAAAAATGGCCACAGTGAAGGACAGAAATGGCATGGACCTAACAGAAGCAGAAGATATTAAGAAGAGGTGGCAAGAGCACACACAAGAACTATACAAAAAAGATCTTCATGACCCAGATAACCACGATGGTGCGATCACTCACCTAGAGCCAGACATCCTGGAATGCAAAGTCAAGTGGGCCTTAGGAAGCATCACTATGAACAAAGCTAGTGGAGGTGATGGAATTCCAGTTGAGCTATTTCATATCCTAAAAGATGATGCTGTTAAAGTGCTGAACTCAGTATGCCAGCAAATTTGGAATACTCAGCAATGGCCACAGGACTGGAAAAGTTCAGATTTCTTTCCAATCCCAAAGAAAGATAATGTCAAAGAATGTTTAAACTACCACACAATTGCACACATCTCACAGGCTAGCAAAGTAATGCTCAAAATTCTCCAAGCCAGGCTTCAACAGTACATGAACTGTGAACTTCCAGATGTTCAAGATGGATTTAGAAAAGGCAGAGGAACCAGAGATCAAATTGCTAACATCCATTGAATCATCGAAAAAGCAAGAGAGTTCCAGAAAAACGTCTACTTCTGCTTTATTGACTATGCCAAAGCCTTTGACTGTGTGGATCACAACACTGAAAAATTCTTCAAGAGATGGAAACCAGACCACCTGCATGAGAAATCTGTATGCAGGTCAAGAAGCAACAGTTAGAACTGGATATGGAACAACAGACTGGTTCTAAATCGGGAAAGGAGTATGTTAAGGCTGTATATTGTCATCCTGCTTATTTAACTTATATGCAGAGTACATCAAGCAAAATTCTGGGCTGGATGAAGCACAAGCTGCAATCAAGATTGCCAGGAGAATTATCAGTAACCTCAGATATACAGATGACACCACCCTTGTGGCAGGAAGTGAAGAAGAACTAAAGAGCCTCTTGATGAAAGTGAAAGAGGAGAGTGAAAAAGCTGCCTTGAAACAACATTCCCAAAACTAAGATCATGGCATCTGGTCCCATCACTTCATGGCAAATAGATGGGGAAACAATGGAAACAGTGAGAGGCCTTATTTTGGGGGGCTCCAAAATCACTGCAGATGGTGACTGCAGCCATGAAATTAAAAGACACTTGCTTCTAGGAAGAAAAGCTATGACTAACCTAGATAGCATATTAAAAAGCAGAGACATTACTTTGCCAACAAAGGTCCATCTAGTCAAAGATATGTTTTTTCCAGTAGTCATGTATGGATGTGAGAGTTGGACTTTAAAGAAAGCTGTGTGCTGAAGAATTGATGCTTTTGAACTGTGATGCTGGAGAAGACTCTTGAGAGTCCCTTGGACTGCAAGGAGATCCAACCAGTCCATCCTAAAGGAGATCAGTCCTGAATACTCATTGGAAGGACTGATGTTGAAGCTGAAATGCCAATACTTTGGCCACCCGATTTGAAGAACTGACTCATTGGAAAAGAGCCTGATGCTGGATAAGATCGAAAGTGGGAGGAGAAGGGGACAACAGAGGATGAAATTGTTGGATGGCATCACCAACTCAATGGACAATAGTTTGAGTAAGCTCTGGGAGTTGGTGATGGACAGGGAAGCCTGGCGGGCTGCAGTCTATGGGGTCGCAAAGTGGCAGACTTGACTCAGTGACTGCACTGAACTGAAAACAAGAATACAGACGATTTGGATGATGAGATTATCAGAACTTTCAAATGTAAAACAATTTTGTAAAGATGTCATGCTCTTTTGATAATAATCCTCACTTTTGATTCAGTCTCTGACTTATCCCTTTTCTCCTCAACCCAAATGATTGCTACTTTTAGTAACATGGCTCTTTCAGTGTTAGACTGAGATCACTTTCTCTCAGTTTAGAATTTGGAAGATCTAGAAATTTCATCTGGAAGGGAAATGATGATCAGGATACAAAATTAATTTCCATAAGGAAAAGGTTATCACTTAGGTTAAATTTATGAATAGCATTTTTAATCGGTTCTCATTCTTTTAATAATCTAGACTTTAGATTTTTTTAACTTGTCAAATTTAAAAGTTAACTGGAAAGAAAATCTCTTTGTCTTCATTGCCTTTTTTTCCATATACTCTGTAAATGAAGGGAATCCTAGAAACATCGAAAAGGCAGTGGGAACACTCCTCTCTAAGGAAAAAGATGCTGAATCTTAATGTTTTATTTGTTTTCTATCTGTGGGATTAGGTGTCTTTCAAAGTAGCTGCTGTTTACGAGAGGGTGAAAGAAGCTTCCTTAGACATAAGAACAAGTGCCTTGTTTTCCTTCGGGAGGAAAGTGTCATAAATGCATCACAGCTAATTTTGTCTAATTGTTCTTCCCAATAGTAGCCTTCTTTGACCCTGCAGTAGTGTCTCTGGAGTACTCTTCAAGGGTGTAACTTGGGTTTGGTCTAGTGAAGACCACACTGGCCCAAGTTAAGGTGTCTCAGTTCCTTCAGATCTGTGTCTCCTGCTTCTTGGGCTGAAGGGTCAGGGATTCAGGCATTTGAGACACCGGGTCTGATGCTAAACACCAAGCTGTTTGTCTCCTTGCTCACAACAGGGGTAAGGCAAGACCTTCTGAGTTTCAACCTTTCCCAGAGGCATGGGATTTTCTTCCTAGATCCAGCCCTGCTGGATTGTTAATTCTGAGAATGCAAAAGAACTTCATACCATGAATACGGTACCTCAATGCTAGAGCTGAGCCTGCCCTGAGCTGAAAATGGAATGGTTCAATGTTGCACGCAGGTTATTAAAGATTCTGCTTACTTTACAACGGTCTGTTAACAGCTCTAATGTCTTTAACATGTGCAGCCTATTGACTTTTAAGTAACATTTTATTGAAGTAACTGCCGCGCTTATTAGCCCGTAAGATTTACGCTTCATTTTCAGTCCTGAATCTGGTGAAGGGGGCAGCTTTCTCTTCACTGGTGAGGCAGGAGCCTCGTGAGATAAGAGATACTCAGTGTGAGCGGGAACATCTGTGGTGCAGTCGGGTCGGAAGAGAAGCAGCTCGTCTCCTAGGATTTGGAGGGTGCTAAAGGTCACGGAGAAACAATCACATCTTCATTAATGGGATTGAAATTCAGAGGAAAAAATACTTGCAGATGTGGCGGTGTGAATGGCTTGTCGTGGTTGTACTGTTTTATGGTGTCAGATGGATAGTTAATTTCAATGACTGCGAAATTTCGCATAAGTGAACATACAGAGAACCCCCAGGACTGACACCTGAATGTTCCATGCTGCCTTTACTGGGGCATTTTGGAAAAATAAGAAATTTCCCCATGTGGTATCTTTTCACTAATGCTGTTGGCTCTTGGAAACACAAAGGATTATGCTGATCTACATGTACAGATCATCGTGCATAAAATAAGTCTACATGCAAATTTGCAAAAATCTACAAAAACATCACAAAAAGGAATATTGGCATTCACTTGATCCCAGGATTTGGGGGGTCTGTAGGACATGAAAGGAAACTTCAGTGCATTTAAAACAAGTTTTGATTTTATGTTAAATGCATTAGACATATGTTTGTAAACAGATGAATAGCTACAACGTTTTTCTTTCATTTTCTTTACATTTGAGGAAAACAGTCATGTACAAATGTGAGTTTATTTAATAAAAGAGAATCTTTCACATAACTGCACATTCATGTGCTCCGTGTAACGGGGTGACCGTGAAATCTTCAGATGGCTCTAGTAAAGAACACAGAATGAAGACGGCAAAAACCAGTTCATCAGGACAGGCATAAATATGACTTTCACAAAGATCTGAAGTTTTATAGCCTAGGGAAAACTCTATGTTTCTCATCTCATTTTTCAAACTGTGACTCAGAAATCAGCTGAAGGACCCAAGCACAAGGCATGGTTTTCTCATAACTTTTCCAGACCAGAGATAAAGCATTCTTGAACATTTATGGTAGAAAGTAAAAGGCTGATAAGAAGCCCTCAGCTAAAGCTGGGCCAGTACTCTTTTTTTTTTTTTGAACATATAGTCGCTTAAAGGACTGGGAGTTTGCGATTAGCAGATACAAACTATTATGTATAGGATGGATAAACAACAAGGTCCTACTGTACAGCACTGGGCCAGTACTCTTTCTTCTGCTTTCTTTTCTTTTCTGAGAATTCTCTTCCTTTCTGAGAATTCCCATCATCCATGCATGAACTGATGGAGGAAAACTGTCTGTCTTAGCCTCAGGGCTTAAATTACCAGCTTTTCAGGTCTGCAGAGACTTTGAGAAATGTACTAATATATTCACAACAGGAGGAAAGTGCCAACAGAAACAGATCCTGAATTGGTTCCCAAACAGGATGACAAAAATGTCCACCCGGACCACACACAACTCAGCCGCATTGCATGGGGGTCCTGCAACATACACTTGTTTTGCTTCACCCACCTATCAGCAGCCCCGAGCGCTTCACGTGGGGACTGGATAGCTCCTGCCACTTAATTAAATTTTGCACTTAGCTCAGCGACTCAGAATCTATGTTGTTAAAAAGTACATATTTCTTCCAAGCGGTTCAGTTTTCAAGGGATGTTTCCTTTAAGAAAAAATAAAAGGGGTGAGGGGTGGGGGGTAGGGGCAGTGTGCAAACAAGAAAGTTACATTTGGTCTCTGACATTGGGCCATGTTATATGTATCTCTGTGCAAAATCTGCATTTTCATCTTAAAAATTTTTTACAGCAGTTTTTAGATTTTTTTAAAATTGAAGTTCAGTTGGTTTACAAGGTTGGGTTAATTTTGGGTATAGAGCAAAGTGCTTCAGTTATACAGATACATTCTTTATCATATTCTTTTCCATTATAGTTTATACAAGATATTGAATATAATTCCCTCTGCCCTACAGTAGGTCCTTGTTGCTTATCTGTTTTATATATAGTAGTGTGTATGAAAGCAGTTTTTTTAAAATTTAAGAATAGAGCAGTTTTTTTTTTTAAAGAAATATATGTGCAATCGTTTACAAGGTAACAGAGTACTACTGAAGTAAGACTAAAGCAAGACCTCTGTATTGCAAAAACCTGGAAAGTCAATACAAATTTAATAAAAATCAGTTTCTAGCATGCTCTTTTCTGGAAATAGAATCTTTTAAAGAGATTGTGAAATCTGGGCTGGCATCAACCGATAGGACTTTTCAAACTCAGATTATATACCCGAAAAAGTGATCTTAACCAGAACAAGCAAAGCAAAGCTCTACCCAAAATAACTGAAAAAAAAAATCCCGAATCTAGCTGTTTTGCCTAAAAATCTAAGTATTATAGGCACAAAAATGAAATGCTAGGTACTTGAAAACATCTGTGATGTCTTCTTTAACTTTTGATTAATTGTAGATATGCCCCATGTGAAAACGACTGATATAAGGCTGAGAAAGATTGGTGATTATAAATTTCAAACTTTTCAGAACCTTGATACGAGTTTTTTCACCCCTGGTAATGCTTTAGTCCCAACACCTTTAATAAAATCAAGGTGACAGACCATGAAAACATTTACTTCAGAACTACAAGCAAATCTGATACTATTGTTGAAAGATGCCTGGGGGCACATGGACCAGCGACTCACAGAAGAGGAGGCTGTGGAGGTGGCGGACGTGTGCGGTAGCCCCGCGTAGGGGACCACAGGGTTCTGCAGAAGGACTGCGAGGCTTTGAAATTTTAAACCGGCTAAAAGAGAAGACGCCTGAGAGCAAATCCTACGCAGATCACAGGAAAGAGAGTGCTATCCAAAAGCACATTTATTCTCTCATAAAAATTGGATTTCCCCCCCTGATTTTAAGTAAAATGTGATTTCATAAATTAATGCCTGTGCCACATGAAGGAGGCTGAAACGTGACCATGAATTTTTTTCACCCCGCGCAGTTCACAACTCACGCTTCATCCACCATCCAGCCCAGACCTCGAAAATGCCAACAGACAATTTCACAGCTAACTAAAAAACATTGATCGTTAAATAACAGAATCTCTCAGACTTCCAAATAGTGTATTTCACAAAGCCACAGAGAAATAGTTTTGTAACTTTCCTGGATGGAAATCGGAGAGAGATAAAACCTAGATCATTTCAGGGATCTGAGAATTTCTATTTAGCCATTCTAGTGTTATCTAAGAAAAGAATAGGTTCTGATCCACATCCATCATGATGTTCTCCCATATTTTTATTGGCTAAAAGTAGATAGAAAAATGATAGTGCATTTATTTTGTAATGTTTTGATCAGTGTTTGTTTCTGAACATATTCTTTTTTTAATTTATTTTTCTGCTGTGTTGTGATAACTTTCTGAAAAAGCCCCTATGTTTAATGAAGTTTGAACATACTGCACTCCAGGGATTGCTGAATGCCAAATATTTGGATATTTCCCAAAGAAGGATTAGTCTATAGAGAACTGAGGTCTGATGTTGCACAAGTAAAGTGATTGCATAAGGGAAAAAAAAATACTATGTTTCTTGAGAAAGTGACTATAGAATTTCCTATCTTGCTACATCAAATTAAGTCTAAAAGTTGTTGCATTTGTTCTCACATGACCAAAAAAAAATCATTTTTTTCTTATAATCTTATGTTAAAATTTCATGAAATTGTATAATGGGGGTTATATCTGATAAAGAAATGAATCGTACACAAATGAAAAATGTTATTTGAAACACATAAAAACAGTTGTTTAACAGTGATGCTTATTTTTATTTTTGATGCTTATTTTTAAATGTTTAAATTGTCAAAAATGTGGGAGATTAGTTCTAGTTTTAAGTCCATGCAGATGCTATAAGGGTGTCATAAAGAAATGTGAGCTACTACGTATGTTCATAGATCTTACTCCCATACCTTTCTCTCTCACACTATTAAATAGCATGTTAGGTAATTCTAGTGGAAGGTTAGAACTCCACTGTATAGAACTATGGATACTGTGTTATCTCTAATGGAAATTATCTTAATTTAAAGCAATAGCATATTAAGCCAATCCTACTTTAGATGAATAACTTTATTAATAAAATTATGTACTACCATCTCTTCTCTTGTTAACTAAATTATGTGAAATTTTGTCAAAATTGTAATCAGTATTCTATAAAATTACACATTATCTACTGATCTTTATGATACAATTGGTACTATTAAAAACTATTAAAATTATTTTAAAGATCCATTTCTCTGGGTGCTTCGGTGTGTATGTATGAAATTATGCTGTCTCTGTATGAAAAGAAAAGCATTCTATTTATCTAAGAACTCAACATCATTATTGGCTTTTAAGTTCAAAATAGATGAGAGTGAAGGATGATTTGAGTATTGCAGGAAAAATAACAGTAAAAATATATTTCTTATACAAACCACCAGAATCACGACAATTTCTTTTCAACAAGCTTATTTTTATTGTTAATCATATTAAAGCAACCATATGAGTCTCTCTAAGGAGTTGAGCCTTAAAAAACCTTAATGACTTTTTGCAAAGTGTTCTTTACCATTCACTCAGTTCTTAATTTAAAGAAGACATTTGATTTCTCCACCCTCCATAGTTACTGATATCACAGAGCCTGTTTGGCTTTCAGGAGCATCATGGCAAACACAGTCATATGATAAACCTGTAGAGAACTCTATCATTTTCAAAATTTTCACACCCAAAATCTTGAGAGGCTGGCAGTTTCCATGCTGTTCTACAGATGAGAACACCAAGATACGGAAGAGTTGAGTAATCTCAAATAGATTCCAGACCTTAGTAACTGAATTGGAAAAACAATTCAAGTTTTAAGACATCTAGCCTAGATCTAGTGATTTTTAAAGACCATGCATGCTTGTGCCCATTCCCCAAGGCCTGGAAAACCTTCATATCAGCAATAATATAAATGCATTTTAATATCTTACTTCCCATTTTGATATCTTTCTAATTCTAACTGCATATTTTAATGTTTATGAACAGAGAAGAATCACTCACACAAAATGTGTCTAAAATTTTTTTTAAATGGAGCATATTGACCTGGGGGGTGAAAGTTGGAGCTGGAACCAGTGTATGTTTGGACTCTCTGGGTCCAAGTCAAAGCAGCCATCATCATTCTGGAAGCCTCAAGTTCTCAGTTTTATCCCACCCAGTGTGGCTCTGGTCAAGGTTAAATGCTAGTTATACCACTGTAGCTCTGCATCTGGGAAAGCTGTTCAGTCTTCTTCAGCCTTAGTTTCCTCATCCCTAAAATGGTGACAGTAATACCTCACTTATAGGGATTTTTGTGAACATGAGATAATGGAATTAAAACAATTAAACTGTGCTATTAATTTTCCAGGGCATCCATAACATGTATGGCACCTAAGTAGGTGAATTAAAATAACATTGTTGGGAATTTCTGGTAATTGAGTGGTTAGTACACTGCAGTTTCATTGCTCAGGGTGAGGGTTCAACCTCTGGTCAGGGAAGATCCTGCAAACTGTGCAATGTGTCCAAATATATATATATGGGTTTTCCTGGTAACTGAATCTGGTAAAGAATCTGCCTGCAATGCAGGACACCTTGGTTCAATTCCTGGGTTGGGAAGATCCCCTGGAGAAGGGTAGGCTACCCATTTCAGTATTCATGGGCTTCCCTGATGGCTCAGACAATAAAGAATCTGCTTGCAATGTAGGAGACCTGGGTTCAATCTCTAGGTTGGGAAGATCCCCTGGAGGAGGGCATGGCAACCCACTCCAGTATTCTTGCCTAGTGAACCCTCATGGACAGAGGAGCCTGGAGGGCTGTAGTCTGTGGGGTCACAAAGAGTGGGACACAATTGAGCAACTAAGCACAGCATATATATGTGTGTGTGTGTGTGTGTATGTATATGTGTATATATAGCATTGTTCCCTTACAGCTATGGAGACCAGAAGTCTGAAATTAAAGTATGATCAAGGCCACACTCTCTCAAACACTCTAGAGGATACTCCTTCCTTGCCTCTTCCAGCTTCTGGTGCCCCAAGCATTCCTTGGCTATATAACTCCAATCTCTGCCTCTTTCTTCAGATGGCCTTCTTTTGTCTCCATGTCAAATCTTTCTCTGCCATTCACTTGTAAGGAAACTTGTCACTGAATGTAGGGCCCACACAGATAACCCAGGATGATCTCATCTTGAGATCCTTATGAATAATTAGATCTCATTAATAATTAATAACTACCCCTTTCAAATAAAAGTCACATTCATTAAGAGGTGGACACATCTTTCTAGGTGGTCACCATTCAATCCATTACATACTGTGCTGGGAACAAACCCTTGCGTCCACTATTATCCTTGATTTAGACCATAAAATGCGGTCAATTGTTGAGTGATTAGTCCAGTGGTCCCGGGTTTGACGGCATGTCAGGATCACTGGGGGCATCTTTTAAAATTCCAAAATTTGAACTGCATTGTAGACCAATTAAGTCAGACTCCCTGGGGGTAGAACACAAACATCTGTATTTTTCAAAGTTCTTCAGGTGATTTCAAAGTGCAAAGTTAGGAACTATGAGATAAGGGCACAAGTGGAGGCTGGTCGTAGAGACCCTGGGTTTTCTGAATTAATCCAGAAACTTCGGGTTTTGTCTATTAGCAACTCTAGTACTCTGGGATATAGCAGGACCCTGTGGGGCTTCTGGGCACAAAAGCTTTTCTGGGTCCCCCATTTCTGATTACAGGAAATAGGCTTCTTTTGGCCTCCATGACCTTCCCTGAGTTCCAACTGGGCAGATTCCTACAGCTGCTAATTACGGAAGGGAGGGGATGCAGACACAAGGGAGAAGCAGTCAAAAGAAACAATAGTACAGCTTTGGGGCAGAGTCCTGGTTCCCCCTGAAGGGATATAAATAATATCTTTGAGCTGTTTTGCAGATACTGAACCCCTACCAGGTGTGAGATATTAACTACATGATGCCCACAAGACCTAATGGATCCAGAAGGTCAAAGATGCTGACTCCTACTTATCTCATGACCAACCAATCAGAAAAATGTCTACGAGCTGATCATGTTCTCTTTGAACCATTGCTATAAAATTCACTACACCTCCAGGTTGGGACACAGAGTTTTGAGGGGCAGCCCGCTGTGGCTCCCTTTGCTTGGCAAAGCAGTAAAGCTATTCTTTTCTGCTTCACCCCAAACTCAATCTCTGAGATTTATTCTGTTTGAGGGTACAGAGGCAGGATTCGGCTTCAGTAGGAACACAGAGGAATTTACTGTTTCATCAGTTCACCCATGCAAATCAAGGTGCTCCTGCAAGCCATTTCTGCCTGTGCTTTGTGCCAGCTCTCATCTGCGAGAGCAGAGTTTAATACAAGGGTCTAAAGTGAGACTTGATGGAAATTTACAAGATAAATCAAGCTCAAACTGCATTACCTACTTGATTCAAGAGTACTCTTTGCAATGGGGCTGGATCTAGACATAACCTTTTGTCTCCAAATCTAAATTATATGAAGGATTTAGGCAGTGTGAGGAGCACTGCATTCCTGGAAGAATCCTTTTCTAAAGTTCCTAAGCACTTTGTGCTTATAAAAACAACTTGCCATTTTTTGCAAGAGCTCTCAGAGTGTTAGTATAGGTGATGTTTGCTAGGTTGGGCTGTTCAGTGTTAGCAAACTTCTTTCAGTTATTTTCTTCCACCGCTGTTTCACACACTGACCTCCATGGGGTACAGATTTCCTCTCTCAGGAAAACTCCAGAAGAAATGTGGGAAGAAAACTTAGTATAGTGCCACCTGCCTCAGGAAGCCAGCATGTATCACTATCAAATACCACCACCATCCAAAAACTTAAACCCAATGGCCCCCTGCTAATAAGCACATAGTATTTAATGCACTGTTCTTTTCTACCCGGCTTGACTAAGTCTTCAAACGCAAGTCTTCAAGAGGTCCCGTCAATGATCCCATCGGTCCTAATGATCTCCGCTTGTCCTTTCTGAAAACATGATTCCAGAAATCAGCTGAGGACCTTCTTTTATTATGCTAAGTCACTTCAGTCATGTCCAACTCTTTGTGATCCTATGGACCATAGCCCGCCAGGCTCCTCTGTCCATGGGATTCTCCAGGCAAGAATACTGGAGTGGGTTGCCATTTCCTTCTCCAGGGGAATCTTCCTGACCCAGGGATCGAACATGTGTCTCTTACATCTCCTGCATTGGTGGGTAGGTTCTTTACCACCAGTACAACCTGGGAAGTGCCTTCTTTTACTATGAAGGATATATAATTGATAAAGTAGATTAGGATGCCCATCCCAGGATCAGTTTGCTTTCAAAACACAACCTTATGTCAAACCAATAAAGTCCCCAATTGTAGCATTAAGGCACTGACCTGATTTTGAGACATATGTTGAAATAACTGAATGAGGGGGCTTGGTGCCTTGAAACACACAACATATCTTCCACCCATTTTTCCTACACATTAGGCTACACCCAGGGCTGGCAATTTTGGAGCATCCATAGAATGCACTGGTTGTTAGCTACGTACGTGCACTCTGTCGTTTACAGCCCAAGAACCTCAGAATCAACTAGAATTAAGGAAACTGAAGTTGGCTTGGGAAGGGGCCATGGATCCTGGGAAATTTAAATCTTTTGGCCAGGAGAAAGAGGTGGGAGTATGAACTCTAAAATTTCCATCCTAGAGGAGATGAATAAAAACATGCAAAATCATTCACTTTATACTTACATAGATAGTAAAACTGCATTTAAACATAACCCAAGAGAATGAATATCACAGAAGTCAGGATAAAGTTACTTTTTTGGGAAGGAAGTTAATATATCGAAGAGAAGGTCGTTGAGGCCTTCCAAAGTAGCTCAGTGTTCTGTTTCTTTATCAGTTGATGGTCCTACCTGTGTTTTATTATTAACTAATAATTAATTGTTTCATACAGTATATTCTTTTCTATATAAGCTATAATCTATAATTAAAAAATATAACTGGGTTAACTTGGACAATGAAGTATTTAAAAAACAAATTTTTTCTTCCATTTATTTAATATGATCTTTTATTTCAACAGTACACCTGATTTGTACTCTTATTTGTCAATCATTAAACAACAGTTACCTCAACACGTAGTATCTTTAAGTTGAAAATTTTCAAATTCCAGTTTTAGAACACAAGAGACGTTCTCTTCAGGGATGAGGACGCAGCACCGTAAGCAAAGAGCTCTGTTTGGTAAACATGCCTTATGGTAATTGTTGTTTAGTCACTAAGTCGTGTCTGACACTGCGACCCCATGGACTGTAACTTGCTAGGCTCTTCTGTCCGTGGAATATTTCCAGGCAAGAATACTGGAGTGGGTTGCCATTTTCTTCTCCAGGGGATCTTCCCGACCCAGGTCTGTGTCTCCCGCACTGCAGGCAGATTCTTGACCACTGAATTACCAATTCTGAAAAAGAGAAATCCTGAGAGATGAGTAAAATGGCAGTTGGAGGAGAAGGTTAGAGTATGGGCAGTAAAATGCCATTTAACTAGTTTTCCTGTCCAAATTTCCATGCATTTTAACTTTTCCTTTTCTTACCGAGTTTACATCCCCCCCTCCCCCCACCAAGTGCTGCTGGTTTTCACCCCAATAATGCCTGCAAAAGCCATTTGTAGAGTCAACTGGAAGATATTTTGGAAAAAATGGGAGTGTGTGGCTCCAGAAATGTGGACCTAGACTCCGGAATCTGGCCCCTTGTCCCAAATTCCCTTCCTTGGGAATTGCCTGAAGAAATGCCTCTGCCAGGGCTTGTTAATTTGCAAATGAACTTTTCCCATTGTTTTCGAGAAAGTAGCAAAAGAAGAGCATTTAAAATAGCTAATGCAAACAAACAGCCTTTAAGTCAAGGTGATTAAAACATTTTTATTCTGCTAATGCAGATTTTAAGTGGCAAGTAGAATTTCAGTTATATTCTTTCCTCTAAAAAAGTAATTTTGTAATGAACACTGGAAAAGTAATGTTCTTTTTACTTTATATGAGATCACTGAAATGAAAATGGTGGTGATCTATTTTAAAAAAAATTGTTTTTTAATCCATGCAAGAATGTAATTCACAATTGCTTGCTTTTTGTTCCTAATTTCTCTTATCCAAAAATCTGACGAGTCGCACATTTCAAATTCCTTTTTAATACTCCAAAACGTTTATCGCATATACTCTGGTTTATTGGTTTTGGCAATTTTAGCAAAACTAACGATTCCTTTGCAAGGCAAGAAACATTATGAAGACTGATCTTAGGTATCAAAACTGATTATTAAACTAGAATTTTTGTGAGAGTGAATCTGGTAACACAAGCTTACAAGGCTTTCTTTGTTGTGGCAAAATTTATTTACTGAAATCCTGACATATTGTCTATTCTACCTGAAAAAAAGAAAGGATGTCTTTTAAGTTAGAATCCGAAGTATTCAAAGAGTTTCCTAAATTCAGCAACTGCTCAGCCATCAGTGCAGAGAAAGTAAGTTATTTAGAATTGCTGACGTTTTGAATAAATGCAGTGAACAGACAGACGCTCCTTTCCGTTTCCATGGCTAAGAGAATTTTGAAAGAGCAGAGCCTACCCAGGGGTGCCCTTCGCCCAGTTTACCATGGGGTGGCGCTCTAAGGCCCAGATTTGCCCACCCTCGCTTCCTTGCGCTATTGGAGGCTGCGGAACCTTCTTTAGCTCTCTAGCAGCTCTTTCTCGCTGTACATGTAAAATATAGAGAGTGAAAACTCATTGACCATACAGCACTGATGACAATAACAAAGTAATTAGAAATCGGTTGGACATTTGTATACTTAGTTATCCCAAGTATGTTTATACAGGTGATAGAAATGAAGGTTTTGGATAAACCTTCGAAATTATAGTACCTACAATTTCAAAGTTAGAATTAATTTTTTTCCTGAAAATATTTTAGATTAAAAAAAAACCTCTTATATCTAACTTCCCATGGATCCACTTTAAACTTTTAAATAAATTATGCCATACAACATGGTTTTAAAAACCAATGATGCAAAGAGACTGAAAGCTATTACTGAAGTCAAAGTTGCTGTGTGTATTTTTTTCATGATAAAAGAAGAAAAGTGTATTTTAAATAATGAAGATTTCAGGCTAGCAGTTTTTTTTTTTGGACACCATGGACTACATACACCCTTTGAGAGGTATTAAAGAAACATGCAAAGTCTTAGAATAAACTACAGCTTAAACTCTGTTCCCCAATAATCTCAATCATTTTTATTGTTTCACAGGGCAGATATATTACTTTATGCAGAGGGAAAAAGGAGAGCTCCATTATCAAAGGGAAAGACGCATAGAGGATAAGGTTCACAGCTACAAAAATACATATGATTCATTTCAAAATGGAGCCTTCTTAAAGACAGTGGTCTGGTCAGCCATCAGCACCTTCTATCCTCAACGGGAAAATATTCTTCCATACCCATAGTTTGGATTGTGCTATATCTACCATTTTCCATCTTATTTGTTTTACTTGATAACATTTCATGGGCACTTCCCCAAATTATTAAATACTCTAAAAAAATATATGATTGCTGATGGCTGTTTCATGATTGTCTTAACAACTTGTTTGTTAATCAATCATTTGGCCAGCTATCTTCTATTTTTCTAAATAATGGCTTAATAACTACTGTAAGTAAAATTTTCACGGCATCAAGCAACGGTTTTAAATTTTTAAGGAAGTTTTTTTTTTTAGTAGAAAAATAATATATCTGATCTTTTAAAAAAATTTTTTAAAAAAACAAACCATTTTTATGCAGTATTAGATCAATATAAACTTATATGATATAAAATTGATTTGCTATGGACACTTTATTCCCTTTTTGTCTGGGTGTTAAACTCCCTAATGATAGTGAACTGGTACCAGACCTACCTGGATCATTTTTGAGATGCTACGTGCCTAGAAATATAAAAGTCACCTCTGCAACTATTTGTTAATATTCCTATTTATGTCAGATTTCATACTCAACAAATCGAGAATATTAAAACTAATTTAGTATTTAAATGTTAATGCTTTATGTTACTTTTTACAGAAATATTTGGATATGAAAGGGAAACCAAGAACTATCCTGGGAAAAACTTTTGTCCATAAACGAAGAAAGTGCCATTCTTTTTGAGAGGATCATGTACTTAATTTTGTGCGTGAAAATGAATTCCCCACATGAAGCCTTCTAAGTACAGGAGACATTTGTCTATGATCTCAAAATAATGGGAAAAAACCCGAAGATATAAAAGGTTATGTTTGGATATGGAGTTAAGCATATGGTATCTGCTTTGAAATTCTCTATATTTAGGCATGAATTTTTTCCGAGGTATTCAAGCGTAGTCTCTTTTGACTTTCTGTTTACATATGTCATAGTCATCATTTTCTATCAAAGAAAAACATTTGCTTTTAAAAAAATTAAACTGTAAGAAAATAAAAGAGGATTTTCATAACAAAATTTTCTCGCTGAGGCTGTTATAATTAACAAATCCAGTTTAGAGCAGATATTTCAAAATCTTACAACTGGTTTTATCGAACCCAATTTCATCTTTTTTTTTCCACTGTGATGTACATAACTTTTGATTGCATTCTGATAACTTGGGAGAACGTAATGTTATATTCATACATCAGAAAAGGCATTTCTTCTACAGGTCAATATTTAAAAGCTTTATAGGAAGAAGTACAAGACTCTTAATTGACAACTCCTGAAAGCAAGAAAAGTTACATACTTTTAGCACTTTCCGTTTATTGTCATTGCCAAAGGAAGACGGGTAAAGAGGAATTATCTATGTTTCTAGAGAGCAGCGACCACGGTGAAGGATTTGTTTTTTTCTAGTCACCAGGCCAGACCCTGATGCAGGTGGGTGCTTCCCTCACAGACTCTGCCTGGTGGAATGAGCTACACGGGAAAATCGTCGGCTCTGCATCTGTGGATGTCTGTCATTTGGGGACCACGACCAGCGCTATATTTTCTTAACCCAATATGGACAGAGAACGTGTTTGGATTGTATTGTATGACATCCCCTTCTCTATCAAAAAGGTCCAAGAGGGGAAGGGGGTGGGGCCTGGCTTTTTAAGGATGGGTCTAATGCGTTCAGCTGTTATCACACTTTGCTGATTGTAATCACTCGTTTTATGGTTTCTTTTCCAGCTGCTCCAAAAATTCATTGCCGTGTCTTCTAGGTTTATTTTTAATATCCTGTAATTCAAAGATCTAAGAAAGGAGAGTTGAAATAGAAATCCATGTCCTGATTCCCTCCCCATTTTTTTCTCATGGGGAAGAAGGGATTTAAGATTTTTGGACACATTCTTCAAAATCCTTTCTGGAGAAATGTGTTCTTTTCTGTAGGGAAGGAGTCAGCTTGGAGAACATCCACAGGCTTATTCAATTGATGAGGGAATTGGGAAAAGATCCTGTGTAAACATACCAAAATGTTTAAATTAAAAAAAAAATTAATTCTGTCTTCAGAGCATTTATAATTAAAATGTTTCCTTTTTGAGAGTGGTAGCAAAAAAGTAGTTACTGTGTTGGCATCTTCGGATTTCTAGACCCCTGAAATAAAGTATTTTCTCTAAACACTGTTGTTCTAAAACTTTAGCAAAGGTTTAAAAGTGTAGTTCTACATTGTGCAGATCACTTTCACAGTTAGGAAAGCTAAAAGACGGGGTGGGGGTGTGTGTGGGGTGTGGTGTCCCCACAAGTACTCTCTCTGAAATATCTTGACTTATGTTTTAAATTTGACTCATTTCAGAGAAGGTATTAAGTGTCAGTTTTCTTTGTTTCCTCATGTCTGCTTCATCTTTCTAAGAGTCAGATCTGAGAATTCAGCTAATATTTTTAAGTTGCTGTGTCTACATTTTCCACTAAGCAGCAGTCATTTCCACTACACAGTCATCCTTTCAGTCATTTTCAAGTCTTTTAAGAGCCCATACAAACAAAAACCCCAAACCCAAAAACAAAGAAACCTGCCTGTAAATCAGAAAGACCCAGTTTCTTGATTTCAGTGAGGGGTAGTTTTACTGTCCGTCTGCTGTCACCACACCTGTCAGCAAGATGCCTTAATTGTCACCAGGGATCAGATTGTTCCTTAACTAATTGTTTAGATCAGCTAATCTATGTCCATCATCTGGAAAGGGCAGGCAGTCCCGAGCATCCTGTAATTTAGATAAAACTCCCATCCTGGGTGTAAACACCATTGTTTGGGTGACCAAGGGTCAGAGGACCAGAAAGCCTACCTATGGGTGGAACAAGAGTGTGAACTGTAAACTGAGGACTGGGTGAGCCTCCAAGCTTACAAGCCTGGATCAGCTGCATGTGTCCCCCCAACAACAACTGCAAATCAGTAGGAAGTTCTGTTTCATTGATCTCAATATGCCAAGAACCCAAACAGAGGAGATAGCCAAGATCACTGCTGAAACCAGCTCTTATATCTGCACTTGTATGGGTTTTATGACACAATTGTGCTGCTGTGTTTCCCAGTTATTCCTAAACTTTTCTTCACTTAAATTTCTGAAAACACACAGTAGTATTTATATATATAATTATATATATGTATATGTATATGTAATAGTACACCCACTTCATATTAGAATGCAGCCTCCCTTCCTAGAACCACCACATTAGTCAGCTCTTCAAAACAACTAGTTTAATTCATTATTTTAGACTATGGAAGAGGTTTTTCCCCTGTATTCATCTGTTCTTTCTTCCATTCAGTAAAAATTTGTTTCAAACTCATACAAGGCAGGAAAGAAAGTTTTCATGTCTCAGAAATGCAAACCCTTTAGAAAGGAGCCATCACCTTACATTTATATGGTTCTTATTCCAAAGTGCTTTCAAAAGAATTGAGTCGATTTAAAATGTAAAAACAATAGCAACCAGGTCCTTGCCCTCAATTTACTGAGTACAAGTGAAGGGGGAGGTGGGGGACAGGGAGGAGAAAGACATCTATGATAAAGAAATAAATTAGCCTTTCCAAAGGAACCATTCCTTGAGATGCTTTAGAAAGGGATCCAGAGATGTTTTCTTTTTAAATGAAAATTTGGAAAACTCACCACACACTCTCTCATTTATACTTAGTACACACTCTATTAATTTTGCAATAAAGAACCCTATTAACTTTGTTTAGCCAGTGCTTATAAAATAGACTCTGGAAAAATAGTAAAAATAGTAAAATAAGTACAGTTTCTAAATAATAAGAATAACCTAGCATTTCCCAGCCCGATGGCACCTGCGTATCTTGTGGCTTATCTATTTCCCAGGCATGATCTTAAGCATCTTACATGTACGAATTCATTTAAACATCACAACAACCTTATGATATTGGTACTCATATTATTCTCATTTTGTAGCAAAACTGATTCACAGTTTAACTTATTCAAGATCACAGGCTGTCCTAATAGATTAGCACGGAAAAGTTAGGCAAACTCTGAAAACTTTTTAGAGGAAACAGGCTTTTAAATGGGAATTAAAGACATGTAGGAGAGAGGAGAGGGTTTGTAAGTTCCACAGAGGCAGATAGACAAGGGGCACAGATACTGGTGGTTGTTCAGTTGCTGAGTTGTGTCTGACTCTTGGCAACCCCATGGGCTGCAGCACTGCAGGCTTCCCTGTTCTCCACTATTGCTGAAGTTTGCTTAAGTTCATATCCATTGAGTCAGTGATGCTCTCAACCATTTCATCCTCTGCAGCCCTCTTCTTCTTTTCCCTTCAATGGATGCTGGAGACTTACGTAAAATCGGTTGGAGACAAGTAGAGATCCAGCCTGGGGCAGAGAGGAAAAGAGAGCCTAGAGGACCTGTGGGGAGCCTAGGTCAGCTGAAGGCAGCCCTGAACAGCCATGGGGGAGCTTCTACCTTTTAGCAACTTTTATGTCACTTTTGCCTATTACACTGAGTACAAGAACTTGGCGAATCAGTAGACTTTTCCTTCCCTGCCCCCTACTGCAGCTATTTTTCAAGAATTTTTCTTTCTGATTACAAAAAAAATAGCTGATTACTGCAGCTACATACTGCTTGTATGTGCTTCTTGAAGCAACTATGAGACATATAAAACACACTCACAAGAAAATAAGAAAATAATGACATTTATAATTCCACCTTCCAGAAATGTATGCATAACCATTTTAGTGACTGCATCAGATTGAACTTATTTATTTAACATATCTGCTATTGATAGGTAGATTCTTCCTTTTTTTTTTCTCTACTGTTCCATACAGTGCTTCATGGCTTCCCTGGTGGCTCAGACAGTAAAGAATCTGCCTGCAATGTAGGAGATCTGGGTTCGATCCCTGAGTTGAGACGATCCCCTGAAGAAGTTAATGGCAGTAGGAGATGACTGGGCAATGAACACTTTCATGTATATATATATATATATATATATATATACACACACACACACAATATTTATATTATAATATGAAATTATAACAAATAATCTCAATTGGGGAAAGTATTAATTGGAAAGTATGTTCACTGAAGTATTTTTTTAGTTGCTCAGTCATGTCCGACTCTTAGACCCCATGGACTATAGACTCTCTCCATGGAATTCTCGGTTGCCATTCCCTTCTCCAGGGGCTCTTCCCGACTCAGGGATCAAACCTGGGTCTCCTGCATTGCAGACAGATTCTATGCTATCTGAGCCACTAGGGAAGCCCATAATTTTATATTAACTGACTCATTTAAAATAGTATGCACAAACTTTGAGTTTTATAATATGGAGTTTATATAAATTTTGGTGGTTCTAGTGGATTTCAATGTTCACAAAGTTGGCTGTGTTATAGAGATATATAAATGGGAAATTTTCTGGTTGTAGAAGTGTGTAAACTGGATCCAATTCTAGAAGAGATTTGGTGACCAATATTAGCTGTACTATCTTTTACCTAAACAATAGCATGCACTCTCTTATACTAATATGAACATAAATGGATTATAAAAGATGTTATACTAATCCAAATACAGTCCCTTGGAATTTTTTTAAAGAAGTATACATATATGTGATATATAATTGTACATATATATTTTAATGATTTTTATACCTAGTGCTAAATGTAGATTGTACCATTGTACCATTGTACCATAGATTGTACCATTTTATCCCTCTCGAAGCAAAGAATGAGAAAGTCATTTCCTCATACATCAAACAACACAGGTAGACCTCCCTATGCCTTCAACTTTGAATTTACAAGCTTTCATGGTGAGGAACAAAGCCATGCCTCAGACAAACAGCAGGTCACCTCTGCTTGCCACCAATAGATGGCGATGGCTGCCACTTGGATGTTTTCACATGCATTTAGGAATGCATTACTTTAGCCTTTTCCAAGTTAAACTTTAAAAATCATTATCGATTTGCTAAGCAAAAGTGGTACCTCCTTGTTTAAATTTAGATTTCTTTGGTCATTAAGGAAACTGAATAGATTTTGTATGTTCATCTGTATTTATTCTGTGAATTATCACTTTTGCTCTTTTTATTTTGTGGTGCTCCTGTTTTTCATGATTTAAACATCATTCCAGGTTTCCATTTGCCTTCTAGTATCTAATTGTGTTTAAAGTTTAAATGGATAAAGGAAAGGGAAGAGGTACAGAAGAGGTACCTGTCAATCCTAAAGCAAATCAGTCCTGAATATTCATTGGAAGGACTGATGCTAAAGCTGAAACTCCAAAACTTTGGCCACCTGATGCAAAGAACTGACTCATTGGAAAAGACCCTGATGCTGGGAAAGATTGAAGGCGGGAGGAGAAGGGGACGACAGAGGATGAGATGGTTGGATGGCATCACCGACTCAATGGACATGAGTTGGAGTAAACTTCGGGAGTTGGTGATGGACAGGGAAGCCTGGCGTGCTGCAGTCCATGGGGTCGCAAATAGTCAGACACAACTGAGTGACTGAACTGACTGACTGACGAAGTTTTAAATGTTTACATAGACATTACTATTTTATTTCTTATAAATAGTTTTCATCTTTATGCTCAACAAGCTTCTCTTCACCTCAAGATCAGAAAAATAGTTTTCTATATTTTCTTTTTTTAAAGTAATTAACTCTTTGATACGTCTGATATTTATTTTAGTGTAAGAGACCAGAAGCAATTCCACATTATTTTTTCCCAAAAGTGAAAGTGAAAGTCATTCAGTTGTGTTCAGCTATACAGTCCTTGAAATTCTCCAGGCAAGAATACTGGAGTGGGTAGCCTATCCCTAAATCCAACAGAGGTCTCCTGCATTGCAGGCAGATTGTCTTTTTTCTTTGGAAAAAAGAATTTTTTTCCCAAAGAGCTAACAAATTTTTTCTGTACTGTTTTAAGCAACCCCACTTTTCTATAATGATTAGAAATACTGAGATCTACCTTGCTCTGTTTCAGACCTTTCTATTCTATCCCATTAAAATTTATCTGGGCTTCCCTGGTGGCTCAGCGGTAAAAGAATTCACCTGCAATGAAGAAGACGTGGGTTTGATCCCTGGGTTGGGAAGATCCCCTGCAGGAGAAAATAGCAACCCACTCCAGTATTCTTGCCTGGGAAATCCCATGGACAGAGGAGCCTGGAGGGCTACAGTCCACAGGGTTGCAAAGAAGTCAAACACGACTGAGCAACTAAACAACTACAAAAATATGTTCAATTATGGGAGCTGCTTGGATTCAGTAATACTCGTCAATATACTGTCATGCTGATGGACCTCAACATTGTTTCTCTTTTTGTTTTCACTCTTTTAAAATATGTTATTGGTTTTGACTTCTAAATTAGTACATGAACACACGCTTCTTATAACAAATTAAACAGCAGAGCATTGTGTAAAGATTAATGATTTTCCCCTCCTCCTTCTAGCCTTACTCTGCTGAGAAAACAAGGCTTATAATTCGATGAATAAAATTTTGCACTTCTGTCTATGTTCTTATGACATAATAATAATGATGATGATGATAAAGGCTCTTTGGAAAGAAATGCTCCCTTCTTTCATTTTAAATGAGGATTTCTTTCCATAGTCTTTTTTTTTTTTTAACCAGAGATTGAACCCTTGCCCCTTGAAGTGGAAGTGCAGAGCCCTAACCACTGGACAGCCAGGGAATTCCCCAGAGTCTTTTTAAAAAATATTTATTTATTTATTTGGCTGTGTTTGATCTTAGTTGCAACACACAGGCTCTTCAAACTTCACTGTGGCGTATGGGATCTAGTGTCCTGACCAGGGAGCAAACTTTGGCTTCCTGCATTGGGGGTGTGGAATCTTAGCAACTGGACCACTAGGTAAGTTCCCTACAGAGTCATTCTCAATACATTCTAGCACTCTAACTCAAACTACAGTTAAAAGTTTTTTTTATTCCCATTACATCAGTTGTATTGCCCAGGATTGCACTACAAACTGGTACAGATTGGGATTTGAAAGGAGGTCTCACATGCTTGGTTCACTTTATTTTCAGTATATCAGAGTGTCATATTTACTCTGACCCCAGCTAATAATCTTATTAATTAATGACAACTAATCCAAGTTGTTCATTTAGCATCTTAGAATATAAAGAAGATTTCACCTATTCTTTAGAAGCAGCAGTAGATAAAGCCATTTTGCTTCACTTAATCTGGTGGGGTGATGGGGGTAGGGGTGGAGGGACCTTTTTCCCTGTAAAGAGTGCCCTGTCCATAATTCAAGAAGCTACATGCACCTCCGTGTTCATTGCAGCACTGTTTACAGCAGCCAGGACATGGAGGCAATCTAAATGTGTGTCAACAGAGGAACGGAGAAAGAAGCTGTGCTGGTAATACATATAAACAATGGGATATTACTCAGCCATAAAAAGGAGTAAAATAGTACCATTTGCAGAGATGTGAATGGACCTAGAGAGTGTTATACAGAGTGAAGTAAGCCAGAAAGAGGAAAACAAACATCGTAGAATATCGCTTATATTGGAATCTAAAAAAATGGTACAGATGAACTTACTTGCAAAGCAGAAATAGAGACACAGCTGTAGAGAATAAACTTGTGAATTCCAAGGTGGGGGAGTGGAATGAACTAGGATATTGGGATTGATACGTATATATGCTATTATGTATAAAATATATAACTAATGTATAGCACAGGGAACTCTACTTAATGCTCTGTGGTGACCTAAATGGAAAGGAAATCTAAGAAACAGGGTATATATGTATGCATGCGTGCTATGTGGCTTCAGTCATGTTCGACTCTTTGTGATGCTATGGATTGTGGCCTGCCAGGCTCCTCATCCATGGGATTATCCAGGCAAGAATACTAGAGTGGGTTGCCATGACCCCTTCAGGGGATCTTTCCAACCCAGGGATCGAACCCTCATCTCTTGTGTCTCATGTATTGGCAGGAAGATTCTTTAACACTAGCTCCTCCTGGGAAGCTCCCATATATGTAGATATATAACTAATTCACCTCATTGTACATCAGAAATTAACATGACATTGTAAAGCAGATACACTCCAATAAAATTTTAAAAATTAAATTATCCATACCTCATTGCATAAAGCCACATCTATTAAATACTAATAACGAAATAAGAATGGCCAATCTAGATATATTGTACACACCCTTTAAGACCCAGGTCAGATGTCCTTGTTTCCATGAAGACTTTTATGCCTCCATAGGTCATTTGTTTGGTTCTCTGTGTTCCCATTTCACATGAGTCCTTCTTTTGTTTTGGCCCTTGTCAAAAAGTCTTAGTTACCTTTTGATTTGTCCCTTCCCCTCATCAAATTATAGCTCCCTGAGGGCAAGGACATTTCTCAATCATCTTTGAAGTCTAGAACCTAGAATGTGCTTAGCGTATGGTAAATGCAACCACTGTCTTTTGAGTGAATGGTGGATGGATGAATGGATGAGCAGTCATTATTTTCCCTGACCACCCCATGACGTTATTAGGTTGAGGTTATTAAAATGAAGCTTTAATAACCACTCTGTCTGGACTGTCCTTATGTGTTCATTTTATTACATAAAGAATAAAGGAGTGTGTTAGAAAATTAGTGCACTGACAGTTCAGTGAATGGCCCAGTCAGAGGCAGTTCATCCTTTCACGGTCCTGTGGATACGGAGACCCATTACATCCATCCTACCTGAGATACAATATCCCAGCATCTTGGGTTCCATATGGTTACATTCAGTTGAGACTTGGTGATGCTTTTATTAATGAGGAGGTTTCTCTAAGAACTTGGGGAACTGAGTCTTGAAATAAACTGGACTAAGCCTTGAAAAAAAATATTGGAAGTCTCGAAACCCTTACATGGAATGGTTTTTCTCTGCCATGAAAAACTGTGAAGTAACTGGGCTTTAATCTCAATACTTCCAGTATTTTCAGCACTTTCAATATTCCTATTAGCATCATCTCCTCTTTAGCCTGAGAGGCAGTGTTGCTCAATAGTTAAGACCATGAATCCTCAAACCAGACTGGTGGGCTTGAATTTCAGTTTAATCTCTCAGGAAAAGATTTCACCCAGTATACTGAAACACATAACTTCAGGAAATGCTATTTACATAGAACACAGTGTCAGATGATGCATGACAAACTTGAAATCACTTAAACTTAGCCAGTAGAATTCATTAAATATGCAAATATTATTTTTGTCGTCCGAAACTCCTTTTAGTAGACATTAACACCATATCAAAGATGGAGAAGTTGTGGTCCAAGGAGGTTAAATGGTTAGTTCACAAGTTGGATGAGCATGGAACAGGAATTTACAATGGCTCATACCAAAACAAAACCAACACTGCAGCAGCAAAACATAAATTTTGGATTTTGAGGCTGGTTCACCTACATGATGGCATCACCGACACGGTGGACTATGAGTTTAGGTAGGCTCGGGAGTTGGTGATGGACAGGGAAGCCTTGCGTGCTGCAGTCTATGGGGTCACAAAGAGTTGGACATGACTGAGCGACTTAACTGAACTGAACTGAACTACTATTTTTAACAATAAACTCTTCTAACCTCTAGTCTCCACCCTCACCCCCTTCCACATACGTTATCTAATCCTTGAGGACAGGAACTGTGCCTTATTCATCTTTGCATTCTACCAGAGGTGTACAGTAGTGTTTCATATACAATAAATACCCAATAAATATTATATAAAATAAATAGCTTACTATCTAAGAAAAAAATGCATAATTTTGTTAGTTACTGACTGAAACTGCCCACCCTGGTCAGGCACTATAGTAACCATTTGCACAAGCTGTTTTATGACAGGAGGTCCTGGTAAGGAACATGGAACAAATAAGCCACCACCCGCTAGCAGAGTTCAGTAAAGGTCAAAAGGAGACACCACATGTCTGACCACCTCCCAGAATCCTTCTCACTGGCATCCATCTTGGGTGAACAAGGCATATGCCACCAAGAAGGACTCTGAGTCAGAATGATTGGCTAAAGAAAACCAGGAAACTAATCCCACCACCATAAAACCCGAGACTGCAAGTCATGTGGCAGAGCTGTTCTCCTGGTTTCCCTTACCCTACTGCTCTCCACCCCGGTGCCCTATCACAAAAAAATCTCTTGCTTTGTCAGCACATGTGTCTCCTTGGACCATTCATTTCCAGGTGTTAGACAAAAGCCCAGTTTCCGGCCCTGGAAGGAAGGGGTCCCCCTTCCTGCAATAATTTCATTATTTTCTGCTTTCATTTTGTAAGGACTCTTTAGAGTGGACATTTTTATCACAAGGTAGCATTTAAGACTAGTATAGCAATTTCTTATTCAGACAGTTCATGGCCTATACTATCTGAATAAAGAAATTTTTAGTTGATGTCTTTAAAAAAACTAAACTGGTTTGAGGCTAATGAAAAATCAGCTATCATCTTGAATGATGAGCAAATATGCATTATTTTAGTCTTCAGTTCAGTTCAGCCACTCAGTCGTGTCCGACTCTTTGTGACCCCATGAATCGCAGGCCTCCCTGTCCATCACCAACTCCTGGAGTCCACCCAAACCCATATCCATTGAGTTGGTGATGCCATCCAACCATCTCATCCTCTGTCCCCTTCTCCTCCTGCCCTCAATCTTTCCCAGCATCAGGGTCTTTTCGAATGAGTCAGCTCTTCGCTTCAGGCGGCCAAAGTATTGGAGTTTCAGCTTCAACATCAGACCTTCCAATGAACAGCCAGGACTGATCTCCTTTAGGATGGACTGGTTGGATCTCCTTGCAGTCCAAGGGACTCTCAAGAGTCTTCTCCAACACCACAGTTCAAAAGCATCAATTCTTCAGCACACAGCTTTCTTTATAGTCCAACTCTCACATCCATACATAACCACTGGAAAAACCATAGCCTTGACTAGACGGACCTTTGTGGACAAAGTAATGTCTCTGCTTTTCAATATGCTCTCTAGGTTGGTCATAACTTTCCTTCCAAGGAGTAAGTGTCTTTTAGTTTCACGGCTGCAATCATCATCTGCAGTGATTTTGGAGCCCAGAAAAATAGTCAGCCACTATTTCCACTGTTGCCCTAAAGGCAGGATACCCTTCCTTTCTTTGGGTGAAAGAAGTGTGTACTCTTGCTGAAAAATAGAAATATCTCATAACTGTTGATGATGAGTCTTTGAATTCATGGTACTACAAATCTTACCATATTAAATTATTCAGGTAGGTGAAAATAAAATTCATATCTCAGGATAACACTGGGTTAGAGTAAGTTTTCAAATCATGCATTCCAGCCAACATTCTCATAACTAAAATTAATCTAAATTAAGATCTGCAAATCTACTGAAGTTACAACTTCCACATCTACAAGGCTATATTTTAACAGCTATATTTCAGTAAGGCACTACTTTGGGTTACTTTATCTCATGGGAAGCTCCCATAGATAAAATAACTTGGTCATAAAAGAAATCATCCATGGAATAAAAAATACTTCTCCTTAATAAAAATACCATGCATACGTTATAATGTCCAAGTGTTTCAGGATATTTTCAATAGCTGCCTTTCTGAGTGCATTTATGGCTGCAAAGATTTACACATTTCTTTTTACAGTCAATGTGCTTCCCATGCAAGCCAGCAGACATCCTTTGCTGGCAGTCGTTGATTGTTGCAATTTCTCTTTAATGTTAAATCCTACAAGCTGTTGGGAATAAATAATCATGCCTATTTCTTGGCATGAAAATGTCCATTCATTCACCAAATACTCAATTTCACTTCCACATTAGCTGATTTTCTTTGTGAGTAAAAAGGTAGCTTCCATGTCTCCTCAACTTCAGCTGCATCCCAGCTGTGTTTATTAAACAGAGATTTCACATTGTCTGCCCTTTTGTTTGCTGTCCCATCGTTTTCCCATCTGGCTCCCAACCCCCCATCCTAGTGAATATATCCATATTTTTACTGACAGTAGGTTTTTTTTTTTTAATGTATCTTTCCCTGATGATAGCAGTTAACATTCCTTTAAAAGCTTACGTTTCACCTCTGTTCCCCTGTTCACATTTCAACTATGTGAAATTGGGTGATTTGAAACAATTTTAGCAGCTTCTCACTCAAATATAATCCCTTTCGACTTATGATGGTTTTGAATTCTTGGCAACCGTTTCCTATGCCGATCAGAGTCTCTGTGAAGGAAGGATTGTCAAGAATTACAAGCACAGAGGCAGTGCCTTAAAGAACAAAGGAGACACTTTTTATTTCAAGAAAAATAAAGTGGAATTTCACAGTCACTCGCCCAGGTTTCCCTACTTCCCCAGGTGGAAACAGAATGAGGGTAGAGAAAAGACACCCCAGCATTTGAGGAGAAATGAAACCCATGAACTTTCCTGGGTTAGCACATATTTTCTTCAGAATGCAAAGATATTAATTTCCAAATGTCTCTGCTATTAGTTGTAAGACTTGCAATATTATTTTCTTTTCAGTTCAGTTCAATCGCTCAGTCATGTCCGACTCTTTGCGACCCCATGAATCGCAGCACTCCAGGCCTCCCTGTCCATCACCAACTCCCGGAGTTTACCCAAACTCATATCCATCGAGTAGGTGATGCCATCCAGCCATCTCATCCTCTGTTGTCCCCTTCTCTTCCTGCCCCCTATCCTTCCCAGCATCAGGGTCTTATCCAATGAGTCAACTCTTCGCATCAGGTGGCCAAAGTATTGGAGTTTCAGCTTCAACATCAGACCTTCCAATGAACAGCCAGGGCTGATCTCCTTTAGGATTGACTGGTTGGATCTCCTTGCAGTCCAAGGGACTCTCAAGAGTCTTCTCCAACACCGCAGTTCAAAAACATCAATTCTTTGGCGCTCAGCTTTCTTTATAGTCCAACTCTCACATCCATACATGACTACTGGAAAAACCATAGCCTTGACTAGATGGACCTTTATCTTCTTTCTTTCTCTCACAATTAAAAGAATAATTTCTCTGTCTTTGGCTAATACCTCAAAAGTAAGGTCACAAGAAAGGAAATAACTTTGATTCCTTTGTGCAAACAAGATAGATTTGCACAAATACATTTCATAGAATTTAAAGTCATTAATCTCTCATTTTCCAGAATCAAATAATATTTCTTTAAAAGGTATAAATAGAAAATGGCCATTAGTTTATAAAAAACCACGTGGACAAATCTATTACAAAATAAAATATTAAGCTTAATTATTAATTCCAAATTTAACCATGTAATTTTTTTTTTTACATTTTGTAATCACAGAAAAATTATAATGATCTTTAGCATGGTGCAGTGGTTAAGAGACTGAAGCCAGATGACCTAGGTTCAAATCCTAGCTCTGTCACTTCTCAGATGCTTGGCCTTGGACAAATTATTCAGTCTTCCTCATCCTCAGTTTCCTTTTCTAAAAATGCAGCTGATAATAACAGTACTTAACTTCTAGGGTTGGTTTAAGAATGAAATTTGTTAACACAGGTTAACCTCTTAGCACAATGCCTGGCATAGAGGAGTTTTCTGTCTTTGTAAGCTGTCATTAGTAGTTAGAGTATTTTTCAATCTGATGCATGGGTTACACAGGTTAGGGATTAATGAAATTCTGCATCAGTCAGTGCCGGGAGCCAGCTCATGAGATCCCCAAAAGGACTGATTTGAGCAAGGCTTCTCAGGCCTCAGGGAATCTCGGAAGGCTGCCTCAGCGCTCACCTTAAAGATATCTGTCTTTCTGATGTTTACTATAATAAACCTCTTCTTATTTTCTATGACTTAGGCAAAAGGCCTTTCCTGGTTCCCTTCTAAAATAGATCAATCTGAAACCTCAAATCAACAAGGCCCCTGAACGGTAGCACCCTAAATAAAATTATCTGAGATATAGAGTATGCTGATCTAAATTCCTTTTGCTAACATATTGGTTTGTTTAATAAATATACCTGTGCCTTTGGAGCTAATGTGCATGGCTGCTCCTTAACAACAAAACAGCATTGAGAGCTTCCACACAAAAAGCCCCGATGGGCACAGACCCCTTTGTAGGGAAGAAAGGCTTGTTAGGAAATATAAGAAATATTGCTTTATGAAACTGTTACTTAGTCTATATTTACTCACTATGTTTTTACTCTTAACGTATTTAGCCTATATAATGAAAGTATAAGAGTTAAAAGATTTATATACATAGAAGTTTAGCTTTAATACAAATAATAAGACAATTGTTGATTTAACTGATGATTCTTACTTAGAGCTGACCTTCAGCTTGCTGTTCTATGACTTTATGCAACCACATTCTTTTCTGTTAAGCTCAAGGCGTAGAGTAAATTACCGAAAACAGGTTTTACCTTGAAACTTTCTATCGATGAATTCTTTCCTGCTGTGCCTGATACAAAAGCGTTCTGACTGATCAACCCTTATCAATAGGAGAGTCACAAGATGTTAGCAGGCCCCCAGGCTGGAAGATGATGTAAACAAAATGACCTAAGATATGCAAACGATGTCGGTAAGGGTCAACACTGCTGACCCATTAAACTGATCTGGTGTGACTCTACACTTTACATTTGTTTCTATGTACCACTAAAAATATAAAAGCTGTCTTAAAAACAATAAAGTCGGAAGACACTTGGAAACACCGAGACTCGCTGTGTCTTCTCATTCGTATCGCCGACGCCGTCCATCCTGAGGGAACCCTGACCAGCTGGAGCAGGACTCCGGCAAGTCAGCTAATGAAAATTAGTATTCTCAAACAAAAAGCACTTGATGAACCCCAACTATGTTTTTAGTGCTCTAAGACAGAGAAATGGATAACTGATTTATCTAGAAGTTAAACCAAACTTTACGTATGCATAGTGAATAACAAATAAAGAAGACAACAGAGAAATAGAAGAAATGGAAAAAAGGGCCTTTGTAAGTAAAAACAACAACAACAAAAAAAATAAAATTATCCGAAGGAGTGAAAGAAATGAAATAAAGGTTACGTTCATGATGCTATCATTGGTTAGTTTAATGATATGAACAAAAGCAACACTCTGGTACTAGAGGAGGTGAGCTATTTTGAAGAAAGGCAAAAAGTCAGAGAGCTAGAAGAATATCATACAACAGGAAAATTTGGGGAGGGGAAAAATGCCCAGTAGATGGAGAGCCTGGTTTGGATATACAGTAAGTCCCCTACATATGAACCTACAAGTTGCAAACTTTCAAAGATGTGAACGTGCAGTCCATCCACATCAGGTGTGATTGAACTTGCAGCTTGCCTTCCATCTCCTTTTGCTGACGATCCTGCAGCTCCACCATCTCCCCCCCTCCCCCCCTCCCCCAGGCAATAACTCTTCTTGCCTGTTCACTTGATGCCAGTCCCTATACCAACTGTTGCGCTGTACTACTGTACTTTTTAAGGTACTGTACTAGAAGATTAAAACTGTTCTCTTTATTTTTTGTGGGGTTTTTTTGTATTATTTGTGTAAAAAATATTATAAACCTATTAAAGTACAGCACTATAGTTGATTGTGTTAGTTGGGTAGCTAGGCTAACTTTGTTCCAATGCACTCTTGGAATGGAACTCGTTCTTATGTAGGGAACTTACTGTACTTTGGCTTGAGTTTAGAATTCTCTCTGACATTTCAAACTTTGCTCTGAGCCTTAAGCACTGTGGCTGCTGGTAAAGAACTCTCCCCAGCTCCCCTATGCTTGCCTTTTAGCAGAGAGGGACAAGACCACTGGGGTAGAAGTATGGGCAACTGTGTACTTGCTAAAGAGTAGATAGAGATCCAGGGATGCAAAGGCAGGAAAACAACATCCGTGATTACAGAGATCCCTTGATAAGAGAAGCCCTGTGGGAACCACTTCTTATATTTCTGTTAATTCATCTCTTTGTATCATATTATTTGCATTTCTTGAATCTCAATAACTTTGTTTGTAAAATGCATACATTCTATCAGGAAATCGCTAAACTATTCAATATTTGCATTTCTGAGACTCCATTTTTAGAAATCTAGTGTCATCACATGAATGGTTGGATCCTAGTCATCAAGGAAAGGTCTAATTAGTTTGGTGGTTAGCACGTTTCAGTGAATACAGAATTCAAATTATAATGTTGTACACATGAACTTAACATGATGTTATTAACCTATATTACCTGAATAAAAAGATCTAATTGTCTTCTGTTCATTTTTTTAAAAATAGATAACTGTTGAATGCTGGCTCCCCAAAAGTGCCTGAATAATTTGTGGATAAGGAAAAGCTAAGTTGATTGCTTAGCATGTTGGAATAGCACTATCCCAAGAAAGCAACTCTCTCACATCTCAGAAAAGTGAGGGTGAAGCTGGAATCTTTACAGATACTTTGAAATCTGGTTTAGTGTGAGGGAATGGGACTTGGTTACAGTTGGGTAAGGATTGTAATATAGGTTTGGTGAACATAGCAAGGCAAGGGTTTTGAGCCAAGGGGTTGAAAGTGTCAATTTCCCATAGTCTTCCAAATGTTTCTCACTGGAGCTTTTGATCCAATTCCAGTCTCTCCCCCGTCTCAATGGATAACCTGATCTCCTACTTTACTGGGACCAGGCCACCTGATATCCTTGAATTCTTTTTTGTCCATTGAAAAGTTCTTGATTTCATCCATTCTTTTCTCTTTACCTATCTCTTAAGAGAACAATGCGTTCTTAAAACTCTCTATAGCTTGGTCTTGTTTCCGCCTCATAGCCATTCACCCATTAATCATCTGCTTTTTCTTATTTGCTAACCTCATGATTCTTTTCCCTTGGCCTTAAAACATGATTATGTATCTTTTAGTATAAAAAATATCTACTGGGTCTGTGGGTTACAAGCCATGGTCTTCTCCTATTTTTTATCTTCTGCCTGAGTCTCTATCTCTTGCTTCTTTGACAAGTCCTGACAGCCTTGATGGGGACTAGGAAAAAGGAAAACTCTCCCTTCAGCCCAAATCCCTCTGTAGGTATCATCTTCTCCCTCTGCAATCCTGTTCTTCTCTGCCAGGGTTTTAGAAAGTGTAGCTGAGGCTGCCTGTCTGCACTTACTCATTCCCATTTACTTCCCATTTCATTGTAATCCAAGGACCTTGGGAAGGTTATAAGAGATTAAGCGCCAGTTTCAAAGGAAAATTCAAATTCCTTGTCTTCATGGTATATGACACTGCTGACTATTCCCTCTTCATTGTAAAACGTATTTCTTTGGCTTCTGACATCACCCCTTCTTGATTTTTTTCTGAAACTCTAAAACATTCCTCTCTCACTAATTGGTTCCTTTTTCTACCTCAGCTCCTTAGCTATTACCAATTATTTGAGGTGTTTGCCCTTTGTGTCTCACTTCTATCACAATATTTGTTCTCATGGGATGATTTTAACCATTATCACCTACCCAAGTTCGTTTCCTAAATTAAAATTTAAAAATTTCCAGCATGACCCTCTTCTTAGTTTCAGATATGCAGTTACCTGTTAAACATTTCCATTTAAATCAAATTTATTATTTGCAAAATGAATTTATGATAGCTGTTATGAAAGCTCTTCCTTCTATCCTTGTCTCTATTAATGGAACCATTATCTACTATCCAGTATTTCCCCAACTTCCCAGATGATAAGCATCACTGGCAAGTATTGTTAATCAGATTAAAGGCCTCCCACTCAGAAATTCTGATTCAGTTAGTTGACTGTGGTGGGTAGCTTAGGAAGCACAGATAGTACTGAGCATCATTCTTGCCCTTTCCATCTGTTTCATCCCTAACACCACCCATTTGGTCACTGGGATCTGTCCACTGTAACTACTGAATATTTCTCAAACCACTCCCCTCATTGTCCACGCTTACAGCTTTAGTTTCAGTCCTCGTGAGTTGTTTGGTTTAAACGTTGTTCTGTGCTTATTCTGCAAACCTAAACCTTCTGTTCTCATTGAACTGAGCATCCAGAAGTTCTTTGTTGGGCCATGTTCTTTCTCATTACTGTTTTGTGTTCCTGAAACACAATCCCCCATGCTAGCCTCTTTTCCCTGTTAGACAAGTCATCCTTTGAGACCCAACTAAAGTAAGTTAGAACATAGTTACTTGGAACATGGCAAATATATGCTGATTGTGAATGACTAAATCCTTATGTACGTCTTTATTTAGTTTCATCCTGAATGTAGTTTTTCATGTTCTTGCCAAGAGAGCAGTACTTTGCTGCAGAAACAAAAGTAAGCTGTAGCTCATACTTTGGCTTCACATAGGCTTGAATTTAATTTCTGTTATTTCTGTTTAATGATGCAGGATTTTGGGAAAACTCTGTAAATGTTCCAAGCCTCAAGCCCTCATCGATAAAAAAAGAGATGATAATTGTGAAAATTAAAGAACATAGTAGAAGCAATGTGTTGACCCCAGTTCCTGGCACCACTACGGCTCCAGAATCTTGTACAGTCAAGAATTTATAGTCCAAATCATAACTCTTTTGAAAATTGAAGAAGGTGCTATTAATAATTTTTCTGGAAGATACCGACTGTTGACAGACTCATGGTTACCTACATATAGGAGAGATTTTCAGACCACCTTCTCATTGGAAGGGGGTCAACAGCTAAAGGATTTGCCTCAAAGTTGCGTTGGCAGATGAATCCCACTCTTTATTACTGAAACCATATGTCTGAGGTGATATTGGGGTGGACTACTTTCTTTGCACCATCATTTCCTGGCATATGACAAATGAATGATATGCATAATCTTTATGGTTATTGACCCAGGAACCTATATGGCATGCTTCTTTCTATTTTCATTTCCAATCTAAACTTTGAGGTCTTGTCCACCTTCTCCGTTTCAGACATCAGCCTTTCCACCCTCTTAGTCTCTCCTGGTTAGACATTTAATGCTGGCTGTCTTGTAGAGTACCTCTGCTCTTTGAAGAATGGAAAAGGGGCCTCACCCACTCTGTCATCTGGAATCAGAGATCTGGTGAGGCTATTTCCTTTTTGTTTAGCCCAGCCACGTGGCATGCAGGCCTTAGTTCCCCAACCAGTGGAAATGCAGAGTCCTAACCATTGGACCACCAGAGAATTCTCAGTGTTACTTCTTCCTTGTTTTATTGACCTTCTCTAAACAGAAGGAGATGCATTTCACATATCTGAGTTCTAAGGTCCCTTCTCAATTAACAAGTAGCTCTTTGGCATTACTGACAAAAGGAATTAAACCTTGCCATTGTTCAGGCTTCCCTGGTGGCTCAGTTGGTAAAGAGTCTGCCTGCAGTGTAGGAGACTGAGGTTCGATCCCTGGGTTGGAAATATTCCCTGGAGAAGGAAATGGCAACCCACTCCAGTATTTTTGCCTGGGAAATCCCATGAACAGAGGAGTCTGGCAGGCTACAGTCCATAGGGTCACAAAGAGTCAGATATGACTGAAACAACTTAGCATGCTTGCACAGGGTATGAAACCTATTTTTTATGTATCTTTTTATCTCCAGTATGTGGCACAATGTCTGCCATGCTGCTACTGCTGCTAAGTTGCTTCAGTCGAGTCCGACGCTGTGCGACCCCATAGACTGCAGCCCACCAGGCTCCCCCGTCCCTGGGATTCTCCAGGCAAGAACACTAGACTGGGTTGCCATTTCCTTCTCCAATGCGTGAAAGTGAAAAGTGAAAGTGAAGTTGCTCAGTCATGTCTGACTCTTCGCAACCCCATGGACTGCAGCCTACCAGGCTTCTCCGTCCATGGGATTTTTCAGGCAAGAGTACTGGAGTGGGTTGCCATTGCCTTCTCCTAGTGTCTGCCATAGTGGATTCTCAAGAACCGTTTAATGCATGACCTAATTATTATATGTAAATAATGCTATGAAGTATTAAGTACCAAGAGTTATGCTCTTGGTCATACCTCAAGGCACCACTCCAGCAAACTAAGCTATTATCCCATAACCTAGGACATGTCATCAGCACGGTGAAAAATCTAACTTGGCTTTGGCCTCTTTTGTTTATTCTTGCCCCAAAGCCAGCTTTGCATCTAAGCTTTCACCACTTCAATTTCAGGGAAGTCCAGTCCAGAGCACACATGCCAAGGAAGGAGAGACTCCAAAAGAAAAGCACCAGGGCGGGCAGGCCTCTGGGTCTCTCTTCCACCTTGAGGGAGAAGACTAGGACTCAAAGGTTCTTCCTTTCTAGCATTACCTGCAAAGCTAGAGACTCAAGAGGAGTCATGACACTTCCCAAGGGGATGGTTGACATCTGGAGAGTGATTTAGGCTCTGGAAACTCTCTTACAAATTGCTATCTTGGCTTTATTTTTTGTTGTTGTTTTGTTTGTTTTTGGAGCTTTTTTTTAAAAAATTAAACTTGTTATTTTGTATTAGACTATGGCTGATTAACAAAGTTGTGAGTTTCAGGTAGACAGCAAAGGGACTCAGCAAAAGGATCATTCCATTAATCTGGAATGATCTTATTTTCAATTCAAATATTTCAATTGTTTGTTACATTGTCAGTCCTTGCAAGTAACCAGGGCTGGGTACAAAGCAGGTATTTAACAAATACTTGCTTAATAATCCAGTAAGCTTTATCCACACTTTTCCTTATGTATTTGCACATGTATTCTATTAATAAACATCATATGATACTTTATGTTCAATTTCTCTTCATGTCTATTCACATATGAATAGTTCATTAAATTTATAATTTTGCCAGTCACCATACTGCATGACAGAGGATCTCAGATTGACTGAGGGCTCTCACAGCCCTCAAGGAGCACATGGTTCTGGTGGGAAGGGCAGAGAAATGAATAGAATGAATTGTGAAACTGGAAAAGTCAACAACGGAAGCATGCATTCATTGTCATGGAAGCATAAAGGAGGGTTGAGCTAACCAGCCAAGTTAGGCAGACAGCAGTGGTAGAGTTGTTAGGAAAGGCCTGCTGCAAAAGGAACTCTGAGCTAAATCTTATAGGATGAATAGGAATTAGGGGGTAAGTAGTTGAAAATGGGAAAGGCATTTCAGGCAAGAAGATAATATGAAAAAATCTGCAGGATAAATATAATGTTAGCAGTTTTGCTTCTGCTAACTGTATGGCCTTATGGAGGTGATCTAATCTCTCTGTACCTTGGTTTCTTCTTCTGTAAAATGGGGATGGTATTCATAATATTTACTTAAAATTCTTATAAGGATTAAATGAATAAATAGGTGTAATAACTCAGAATCACGGCTTTAGATATTTTAGTATTGAGAATCCTTGTGAAGACATCCAGTACTTGGGCTTGGTATATTCATCTGAGGGCTTTCCACATGGCACTAGTTGTACAGAAGCCACCTGCCAAAGCAGGAGACATAAGAGATGTGGGTTTGACCCCTGGGTCAAGAGGGAGGAGGAGGAGGGCAAGGCAACCCACTTGAGCATTCTTGCCTGGAGAATCTCACGGACAGAGGAGCCTGGAAGGGGTTGCAACCATGGGGTTGCAAAGAGTCTGACATGACTGAAGCGACAGCACACAAGCATGTTCATCTGAGGTTGCCAAGAAAAGGCTTAGCTGGAGGTAAAGATATTTAAAATTTCAGCATATAAATACGTCTTAATAAAAACATGATAGTCAAGTCAGCAGAAGGAAGGAAATGATAAAGATTAGAGTAGGGATAAATAAAATAGAGAATAGGAAAAAAACGAACAAAACCAAGAAAAGTTTCTCAGAAGGATCAACAAAACTGATAAACTCTTAGCTAGACTGAGAAAAAAAAAAAGAGAGAGAAGGCTTAAGTAACTAAAATTAAGCATGAAAGAGGAGGCATTACAACTGATGCCACAGAATAAAAAAGATTATAAGAGACTACTAAGAACAATTGCATGACAACAAATTGGATAACTCAGAATAAATGGATAAATTCATATAAACATGCAATTTACCAAGACTGAATTATGAAGAAATAAAAAATCTGAACAGACCTGTAACTAGTGAAGATATCAAAGCAATTTAAAAGAATCTTCCAACACATAAAAGCCAAGGACCAGATAGCTTCATCAGGGAATTCTACAAAATATTAAAAAACAATTAACACCAAACCTTCTCAAATTCTTCTAAAGAATCAAAGAGGAGGGAACACTCCCAGACTCATTGAATAAGGCCAGCATTACCCTGTTACAAAAACCAGATGACAACAGAAAAAGAAAACTATAAGCCAATATCCCTTCTGTAAAAATTTAAAAATACTAGCAAACCAAGTTTGACAGCACATTAAAAAGATCATATGCCACAACAAAGTGGTATTTATACCTGGGATGCAAGAATGGTTCAACATGAAAATCAATCACTGTAATATACCACATTAACAAAATAAAGGAAGGACAAAAGCCATCTGATCATCTCAATCAGTGCGGAAAAGGCATTTCACAAAATTCACTTCATGATAAAAATAGCCAAGAAATTAGGAATAGAAAGAAATTACCTCAACATAGTAAAAGCCATATATGAAAAGCCCACAGCAAACATTATACTCAATGGGGAAAAATTGAAAGCTTTTCCTCTAAGATCAGGAAAAAGGCAAGAATGCCTACTTCCACCATAACTATTTGACATAGTACTGAAAGTTCCACCTAGAGAAATGAGGTAGAAAAAGCAAATACAAGACATATAAATTAGAAAAGAAGAAGTAAAACTACCTCTGTCCACAGATGACATTATTTTATATGTAAAAAACCCTTAAAGATTCCACCAAAACTCTATTAAAAAGCAAAGCAAAAGTATAGTTAACAAAATAATTGAAATCAACAAAGTTGCAGCCTAAGAAAACAAACTGGCTATCATAAAAAGTAACAAATATTGGAGAGGATGTGGGGCAAAGGGAATACTCATACACTGTTGATGGGAATGTAAACTGATGCAGGCACTATGGAAAATAGTATAGATGAAAACAGTATAGAGTAGTATAGAGGATTAGAGTATAGAGTATATAGTATTTTTCCTTAAAAAATAAAAATAGAACTACTGTATGATTCAGCAAGTCCACTCCTGGATATTCAATGTGTTCAGTCGCTCAGTCGTGTCCAACTTTTTGTGACCCTTTGGACTGTAGCATGCCAGGTTCCTCTGTCCACAGGGTTTTTCAAGCAAGGATACTGTAGTGGATTGCCATTTTCTCCTCCAGGAGATCTTCCTGACCTAGGGACTGAACCAGTCTTTTGCATCTCTTGCATTGCAGGCAGATTCTTTACCACTGAGCCATTGGGGAAGCACTTCTGGGTATATAACCAGAAAAAATGAATACGCTGATTTGAAAAGATACACGCACCCTAAGGGTCTGATAGCTGAGACATGGAAGCAACCCAAGTGCCCATCAACAGATGAATGGATAAAGAAGATGTGCCACACACACACACACGTATGTATACATATCTATATCTATATATGTGTGTGGTGGAATATTATTCAGCCATAAAAAAGAATGAACATGTTAACAGTTGCAGCAACATGTACTATGCTCAGTGAAATAAGTCAGATAGAAAAAGACAAATACTACATGATATTACTTATTTGTAGAATCTAAAGAGTAATACAGATGAATGCATATACAAAACCGAAACATGGGATTAACATAAACACACTACCATATATAAAACAGATAACCTACAAGGACCTACTGTATAGCACAGGGAACTATACATAATATTTCATAATAACTTTTAAGGGAAAAGAATCTGAAAAAATAGATCTCTATGTGCATATAATTGAATCACTTTGTTGTACATCTAAAATTAACACATTATAAATCAACTATACTTCTATATATAAAATATTTCCCAAGTTAAAAAAAAAACCAGACTCATAAACATAGAAAACAAACAGACTCACAAACATAGAAAACAAATTTGTGATTACCAAATGGGAGAGGACATTGGGGAGGAGGGACAAATTAGAGGTTTGGGATTAACGGACAAAAACTACTATGTATAAAATAGATGAACATTTACTAAAAGATAAAGATTTACTACACAGCACAGGAAATTTTACCCACTGTCTTGTAATTACCTATAATGTACTTATAATGAAATATAATCTGCAAAAATACTGAATCACCATGCTGTACCCTGAAACCGGGGAACATGTTCAAAGCTATAACTGTGGGGGCATTTGGATGCATCTCCATGGCCCTCCTTGGAAGACACAGTGCCTTGGGAAAACGAAAAGCCTTTGTTAAGATATTACAGGCTAGTTTTGAGCAGGGTGACCAGAGAAAGATGTGACAGGTAGGAGAGGGTAGCGCTGAAATTGGGTTTCATCATAAACAAGAGAGTTGACTTGGAACCCTATCTACCCGCCTTTCCAAAGTCCCATACCTCCAGTGGCCCAGTGGACGTTGCAGAATCCTCGCATCTTTGTGAATGATTTTCAGCAGCAGGACTGGAAGAGAGAACATCAATATCTTTTTATTAACAGGGCCTTGCTCTATGAGTTATCAATTTAGCTTTGTTACAGGCACTAAATTCATTAGCAAAATGTTATTATAGTTAAACTTTCAACTCAGTAGCAAGTAAAGAATGGAGGTAGGTAGGTAACCGTGGCCCTAAGTAATAGAGACCAGATTCTAAGTAACACTAGTGACTCTGTGTCTATTTATATAGATGTTTCTGAGGAGGTAAGTAATCCACATACTTCCTGCAGCTGAGCACTTGATCTTACAGCATTTGGTATATAAAATGTCCCTCTATAGGGCAGCTTTAGAGTAAAAGAAACTTTTCTCCCTCCCACAAAGTTCTATTATTGGCCCAAGAACCCCATCTCTCTCTTAGGTGCTCAGGCATGCACTCACAATGCAGTCACTTAAAAGTTAGACTTAATGTCCTTCCTAATGGGAAAGTCAGTGATCTTAGTGATCTAAGTGCTTGAAGCTGGTAAAGGCAAAGGAAACCTTGGCTCAGATCATCCAGGGCTTCAGTCAACTATATCTTTCTAAGGACATTTTATCTTGAGTCTACCTTCCCCAAACAAATGCCACTTTCATTCTCATCAACATCTCTGAAAAAAGCAATAGTAATTGACGCATCTCTCCCTGCTCTTGAACAAGCATTTAATTGAGAGTTTTTCTGTGATAAGTGTTCAGACTTGAGTGTGTCACCTGGGCCATTTGGGCCCCCATGCATTCATAGCACAACTCTACAAATAAACAAAGTGTTGAGTTCCTGGGGAAAAATGCAGCTTACACAGCACTTAGGAGTGCTCAAAGGGCCTCTGTTCCCTCTTCATACTAATGTGGTTTCACAAGAAGACCAAGATTATTTTATTGCCCCAGGAAGCCAGGAAATTTTCATTTGGCTCCCTCAGATCTTTGGGATAAAAGTGGGACAGTAAGGAAAAGAATTCCCTTTGCTGTCTTAGATTTCTGTTCTCCAGGAAAATATGTTATGTTTTCTAAGATCAGATACTCTGTCATTTATTTTTAGCTTTGGTAACTGTATTATTTTACATCCCCCAGTCCCCATTTGTTCAGAGGAATATCTCTCCCTTTGGTTCTTCCTGTTTTGGATCTTTTCATGGGACTCGACTTTTGGCTAAAATACAAGCACAGTGCCTTTCACGCATCACAGGCTTATTGACTGATACAGAAATGAAGGACACAGGTCTATTAAGTAGAAATTATAATCAATAAAAACTAATGAAGTAAGTAACCTTTCTAGTATACCCTAAAATAGTTCACATTAGAAGTTTTTGAGGTGTGATATGTGTGTGTGCTCAGTCGTGTCTGAATCTTTGTGACCCTATGGACTGAATCCCACCAGGCTCCACTGTCCATGGGATTTTCCAGGCAAGAATACTGAAGTGGGTTGGCTTTTCTTACTCTAGGGAATCTTCCTGACCCCAGAGATGTAACCTGCATCTCCTGCATCTTATGCATTGACAGGAGATTCTTTACTGCTTGAGCCAGCAGGGAATTGTCAGAGTAAGTTTGAGACTATCCACTTGAGAGTTTATGAGAAAGTGCTTCACTGACCACCGTTCATAACATCGTACTCCCCCTGCCTCTGTCACCTTCAGTAGGCTTAAGTTTTCTTCATAGCACTCAACACCTAGCATTGTATTTATTTACTGTCTGTCTGTCTCTACTAGAATGAAATCTCCATAAATGAAAGGGTTAGGTTTTACCTGTGCTGCACCTCTGGTGTGTAAGAGCTGTATAATGAATGAATGACCCCACGGTAGGGAGGAATAGCCTATTTTTGTATTTAAAGAAAACTGAATGCTGACTTGGAATCAGTTTCAAAAACTCTATTATTCCATTTCTTAGGCTCTCACCATGAATAATTCTCCCTCCCTCTGCTTTGCAATAAAGTATTTCACTGGGGCTTCTCTGGTGGTTCAGTGGTTAAGACTTCTTGTTTCCAATGCAGGGGGCACTGGTTTGATCCCTGATGGAGGAACTGGGATCCCAAATGCTATGCAGTGCTGCCAATAAACAAATCAATAAAGTTTTAAAAAACATAAAAAATAAAGTATTTCACAAATTCCACAAGCAATGAGAGCAAATCTGAATGCTCACTTTTATTAACTAATGAGAGGAAGCCTCCTTCCCTGCCTATCCCGGTCCCTGCCTCCATCTCTTGAGTAGGGAGCTCTTGCGTCTGTTTCTCACACGTGGACTCGGTTCTCTGTACTTTGTATATCCTTTGTTTCCCAGGGTTTTCCTGTAGTTCTGCAGGATATGTGGTCTTGCAGTGCAGATCAGCTTTTGACAAAAAGAGAATTCAAAGCTTTCCACCATTTGTGACGTTAAAAATGTAATGCACATTTCTAAAATAGGAAATAAAAACGTAATAACATCGCCATGCTGAATTCACTGAGGAATCAAATGGGGGTGCAAATAATAAATCTTAATGAAATGGACATATATATGTTTTCTTCACATATATTTTCCTCCTGAGTTATCCAGTTATTCTCGCTCTTCTTGCCAACTCTGTTCTCCAAAAGCCCAAATGAAACTTTGCTTGCACACTGAATAAACATGTTTTATAGGGGATATGTATACTACATCTTACTAGGAAGGAAATTTCTGCTAACCCGATTTCCTTCCAAATTTCTCTCAAAGATTTTTTCATATGATTTTGACCATAAATATAATAAACTGACTTTGAAAATTTCTTCTCAAATATTTGAATTTTATTGTCCGTCAAGTACCGGGTAGCTCCATTTACAGTTTAATTTGATGCTCACAACTACCAAGTGGAATAGATGCCACTTACAAAAGAGAGATTCTAAAGTCTAGAGAGGTTAAGTTACACACTCAGAGACACACAGAAAGCAGGACAGGGAACTAGGATTTGAACCTAGGTTGTCTTGGCTTTAAACCCCATGTTCCTCCTCTTGTCTATTAAACCTGTCAACTGACTTATTACATGAAAGTGAAAGCGAAAGTTAGTCACTTAGTCGTGTCCGAGTCTTTGTGACCCCATGGACTGTATAGCCCACCAGACTCCTCTGTCCATGGAATTCTTCAGGCAAGAATTCTGAAGTGGTTTGCCATTTCCTCACATATTTATTTCTTATCCTATTGGAGGTGGGGGAACCTACACACAACCAGAAACCTGGGTTAGTTAAAACAGCTCAAAGAGAGGAAGTATTCCTTAGGGCTGTTTTCTCACCTGTAGAATGGACAATGGGGTCTTTAAGATTTCTCTCTATGGTAATAAAGAATTAAAATAAATAATAAGTTAATAAAGAATAAGATTTCTTTCTTTGGTAAGACTTCAAGTCTATGGTAATAAAAATGGACTTGATTGTAATCAGTAAGAATAAAATATAATTTAAAAATATAACTGGTTCAGTGCTGGAAACTATATTCCAAACTCTTCTTGGAATATAGAAAAATATTGCATTTTAAAAAGTGTTCATATTGAATATAGTTATAAATTTAAGGATTAAATATTTTTAAAATTTCATTATTCTAAAGTCAGGACAATTACAACTGAAAAAATTTAATATATATTTAATATTATATATATATGTGTGTGTATATATACATAAAAGTTTGACTAGATGCTCCTGATTCTTACTGTTTCTTGAAAGGCACAAAGTAATTCCCAGGCCAGACTTGTGAAAAGGCGGCAAACACTGCAGCCTCTGTGAAGTGGCATGTCCTGACTGATAGAGCATGTGACGTGGGATCCCCAGACACCAGTGCTACCCTGGGCTCTGGGGTCTCAAGGACATGTCCCAGTTACCATTTTGTTTAACAAACAATAGCCCCTCCCCACCAACTCCTGACATGTTAAAACCAATGAGGAGGGCATTGTGTCATACCCAGAGAAAAACGTCCAGTACCAAAGCCTTCCTAATCAATAGTCTATAGGAAAATACATATTTCATAACCAGAGTCTCTTTTTCATTTTGAGACTAATAATCCATGATCTGAAATTCTCCTCTTCCCTTTGAATAGTCTCAAATTTTTAAAATGTCCTTTGGCTGCTCTGTTGTATAAATCACAGTGGTGGTGGTGGTGGTTTAGTCCTTAAGTCATGCCAGACTCTTTGCGACCCCATGGACTGTAGCCTCCCAGGCTCCTCTGTCCGTGGGATTTCCCAGGCAAGAATACTGGAATGGGTTGTCATTTTCTTCTCCAGCGGATCTTCCTGACCCAGGATCCAACCCAAGTCTCCTGCATTGCAGGTGTACTCTTTATCTCTGGGTTACAATCACATCAGTGCTTTCTTCCTTTTAATCATGTTTATAGACATTAGAATGTTTTCCGCTGAACATATACATATTTTTACAACTTTCTTAAAGTACACACAATCTTTTAAAGCACTGGTAACCCAAAGTACAAATGTCTAATGGCATTATATTAAACAGATAAAAAAAATGTTGAAACACATTTTGAATATATTTTCTTTGAGAACATTACTATTTTTGTCTAGTGCAACCTTCATTTTTGAGGGGAGTTGTGGAGGAAAAATCTCCACAGACTTTTACCATAAACATAGCTTTATGGAGACAATGTGTAGTATAAGGAATGAGAAAAACAGGAGAACCGTTTCATTGGCAAGATACATAAATTAGTATCTGGATTTGCCAAAATAGCACAGACATCGTGAAATCTGACATTTGGAATTGCTAAGGTTTCAAGTGTTAGTCACTCAGTTGTATCCGACTGTGACCCCCGTGCACTGTAGCCCGCCAGGCTCCTCTGTCCATGGAATTTTCCAGGCAAGTATACTGGAGCAGGTAGCCATTCCAAGAAACCAATGCACTATTTAAACATTGTTTAAAGATGGTCCTTACTTTCAAAGAGTGTCTACCTAAGTTGTATCTTTCATCCAGAAATTCTACTATCTAAACATTTCAGAGACTTTGAAATGGAAATTGTCTCCATAAAGCAATATTTTTTTAGGGGGGAGGCCAAACTCTCAGGGAAAAATGTCCCTTAAAATCTATATCAAAGTGAATAAAACTTCAAATCCAAATTCCCTATGCATTTGATGTTAAAGCCAGGTCATGATTTGCCTATATATATTAAAGAAATGATCTTAAGTCAGGATGCAGCATTTATCTTATCATTTGAAGAATTAATTCCAGAAGGAAAGTCAGAACAGCTTATTGAACAGGTGAACACAGTGTCTCTGAGGCAAACAATTCCATATACTGAATAGAGCCTGCATTATCCAACGTGGTTGATGAAGAAAACTATATATGAAAATTACAATAGCAGGCAGGTTAAATATTTTAGTAGTAACTTCATTTAAAATGACAATAATTTGAGAAGTCATTTAAAATATGTCCCGTGTGTGCATATGTGTGCCTGCTTATGCACGCTGCACACACACACACACACACACACACACACACACACACACACACACCCTTTCCAACCCTGCCAGATTCACCTATGGTCTGGAGGGTAAGATTTTCATCAGGTTATGGAATTAAGCCTAACCTTACTTCTCATGTTAAGTATTTGTTCTGACATATTTTTTTTTTCTTCCTTCCAATCTTGTTGGATTTTTTGATTCTATTTTTATAGGACAGCTTTGACTCTGCACTAAACCATGCCACTAACACGTTACTTAATCTAACTGGCACATTGTAAAATTTTACACATGCGCTCATCCAGATAATTACACAATTAATTTTCACTTAGTTCAGCTGAAACAGGGATAATGAAATTTCCACTGGTGTACTGTTACGTTCAGGGGCCAAGGGTCAGTTTCCTGTTTGGATAAGGGTGAGTTTAAAGAGGATTTCTGACAGTCTCCTTACTTCAACTAGTTCTAAAAACATTGCAATGGAATTTCAATTTACAGCTCAGTTCAGTGAAAGGAGCAGATGTTGAGCGGGAACCACCGCTGTGTAAGAGCCTCCTTTCACACAGGTGTGCAAGGGAAACCGTCCGCTCTTGCTTTAAAGACATGTCTCTTCTACCTTACATTCTGGATTGAAAAAGTGGCTGACAGGCACTTGGAATTCATTTTCCCCTCAAGATTTACACATCTGCTGAGCTGTGATATTAAAGCAAAGATCTCGGTTCCCAGTGCCTTGCATTCTACAGAGAAACAGTAGAAGCTCAACGACTAAATAGTTCTTGAATTTAGAGGATACTAGAAATCACAGTCTTGTGAAATTTCCTTACCGAGCGAAAGTGGCCCAAGATGTAGGTTTTCCTGGTGGTAAAAGTGAAGACATTCTACTGTGAAACAAAGTGCAAATCTTAATCTTTTCTTGACAATTTGCTTGTTTTGCTCTAATTTCCAGGTTTAAAACTCTCATCCTTGACACTAGCTGGGTATTTTATTAGCGGCTGAGAAAGATACTCAACAAGGGTATTATGGATTTCTTGATTAACTCATTTCATTTTTCAAAATATTCTTTTCACTGAAGAGTCAGATATACTGCTAAAACTCTCCATATGGTTGAAAGAAGAACTGGGTTCTAGCACAAGCCAACATTATGTTAGATCACTGTGCATGTAAAATGGTCATTGTGTGGAGGTGATAAAAGTCCCGACCAGAGCTCTATGTGTTCATTAATACAGCCTCTGTGAGTTCCCTGTTTTGAAGTCAATTTCTGTCTAGATTAACATCAGGAGTGGAGAATTGCTTTCATAGCTGAATCAAAATGCCTGAACATTGCCATGGGAAGGAAGAGGCTGAAATGTTTATTTATATAGATGATAAAGAAAATTACTGAAGGGAACTATAGAAAGTATGGGACATTACTATTAATAGCCAAGCATGGAAGCCTCATTGGAATTCCTCTGCATTGGAAGACTTGAATGTTAAAACTCAAGAAAAAGAGGTTTTAGATTATGGTAGCGTATTAATTCCAGATTTCCCAAAGAAATCAGTTTCACCTTCTAAAATGAGTGAATCTTACATATGTCTCGAATAATTGAGGAAAAATGATCAAGCACTTATTGGTATAGTTTAGAAAAATGCATCCAGGTAGAGTACATTTTCTCTTTCATTTACAAGGTAGTAGGCTAATCTAGACTCTGCCCCTCCACCAACCTGGCTTACTTCTGCCTTGGGGGTCTTTGAACCAGCTATTTTGTCAGTGTGGAATCTTCATACTACAGACAATTAAAAGAACAGTCTTCTTCCAGGTATTTGCCCAAATCTCTCTTTTCAGTGTAGTCTACCCTGACCATTCTAACTTGAAATTGCAACTCACACGGTGCTACCACCTCTCTTGGTTCTACCTCTTGCAGATCCCTCTTTATCCTGACCTACTTTTCTCTTTTCATAACACAACACATTCAAATATACTGTAAAATTTACATATTTATGACACATCTATTATTTATTTTCCTGTAATAGATTATAAGCTCTAAGGTGGCAGGGATCTTAGTTTTGTTCACTGCCATATCTCAAGTACCTAGAATGGTGCTTGATGGATCTCACTGGGTATGTGTTGGATGGCTGGATGCAAGAGAAAGCTCTGTGAGGGCAAGTGCTTGTTCCCTTTAATTCCTTTCTGCAATCACAGGAACCATTAGTAAAACAGTCCTGAACTTTTATTGTGAAATAGATGAATGAAAAACCACGTGCAGTTGTTTTGCTTTTTTTTAAAAAAAAAAACATTTATTTATTTATTTTTGGCTGCACTGGTTCTTTGTTGCTGTGTGGGCTTTCTCTAATTGAGGTGAACAGGGGCTACTCTCTAGTTGCGGTGCACAGGCTTCTCACTGAAGTGGCTTCTCTTGTTGCAGAGCATGGGCTCTGAAGCTTATGGGCTCAGTAGTTGTGGTGCAAGGGCTTAGTTGTCCTAAGACATGCGGGATCTTCCCAGACCAGAAATCAAACCCATGTCCCCTGCATTGGCAGGCAGATTCTTAACCAGCAGATCACCAAGGAAGTCCCATATTGCCTTTATATGCTGGAGATGCAGAGCATACTGAGAAGGCTCGCCCACTCTAAGACCAGTGAATGATAACCTCAAGAGCATAGCAGGTTGCAGGAAACAGAGTTCCAGTGTGCAGGTGACTAACTCTCTGGGGTAACAGCCTAGAACACATATGCCTGTTCTGCTCTTAACTTATTGTTTATCTGGAGCCAATCACTCAATTTGCTTTGAGTTCACAGTGTTTCATCTCTCATTCTTGCAAACATTCAGAGGGATCAGTTGCATCTTTAATATACTTTTATCATATGGCAGATACTGTAGATCAGAAGACAGTTTATCCTGCTTCTAGGTCAGACTTGGCGGGGGTAATTTCACATATATTATTAAACACACATGACACACTTTCATGCGGTTTCCCTGATGACTCAGATGGTAAAGAATCTGTCTGCAATGCAGGAGACCTGAGTATGATCACATGGTTGGGAAGATCCCCTGGAGAAGGGCTTGGCTTCCCACTCCCAATATATTTTTGCCTGGAGAATTCCATGGACGGAAGAGCATGGTGGGCTATAGTCTATGGAGTCACAAAGAGTCAAATACAACTGAGAAAGTAATATACACACAACACTTTTTCATACTTTTAAGAAAAGCATCAGAAAACCTTGGTGTGTTGAGCTCACATGAGAATAGAAAGAAGACATCTCTGGGAATAGTAAGGTTGCAAACCTATCTTTCTTTTTTGGTAGGCAAAAAAAGCTTTTGCCTTGAATGAACCTGAAGCATCCATTAGAGTTCTATGATACTTGGGCTGATGATATCACCCTTGGGCTTGAGCAACGGTCATTTAAAAAAGCAGCTATTAAAGGATGGAAGGACTCTGGTAACTTTCTATCTGAGGATGAAGAAGGAGCTCTGATGATATATGTTTTTTCTAGGTGTACATGCTACAGGTAACATTTTTAAATAAAACAAACAAAAAAGTAGTTTTTCATAAGCTCGCTCTAATTTGTTATGTTGTTTTCACTGAACTCTAGTTCTGCAATAACAATGATTTGATGTGAAACAAAGGAGGAAATGGGTGGTTTTGATGCCTGAGTTCCACCATCATCCTAGGCTTGAATGATTTTCATTTTACAGCAATGCCACCTCTCTAGAGAAGTTCAGGTAAACTTGAGGTTAGCCAGCTCCACAATGAGGAAGTAGAGGCCAATAAATGCCATTCCTCCTCTAGACTCTGACTCTTAGCACGCCTCTTATAACTACTAGCACTTCTTTCCTTCTGCTGCCTACCTCTTACGAAAGGCAGACATCCATAGAGTTCATATCTTCTCCCATACACAAGTGATCCTAACCATATCCACATTTATGTATTGTCTAGGTCTCAGACTTAAAACCAATCTCCCTGATAAGATCTGTCCAGAAAATCTGTTTCAGCTGTTTGACACCCACATTTTTCTCAATCAGTGTTCTGAGCACCAATTTTACCTTTTTTTTCCTATTCTCTAAATTCACCAAATTTTTTAAGATCACACATCCATTTCCACTGACTTTCTGTCCTGTTAGCCAAGGTCCTCAGGGAATCTAGACACGCGGGGAAACATCACTTATAAATGATCAGTGTTTTAGAGTCTCTGTTCTTTATATATCACTGAAAACTGGGTGATGGATTTGCAATCCCCTTGGCCTTTATCTGTCATTCTTAATAGAATCACTGCATTGCTTCCATATGTTCAGTATTACCCTTCCTTCATTTCATTTTGATCCTTCTTCATGTGCTGTGACTGAGTATCTAGTGACTTTTCAATGGAATGATGAGCACCTCATTGAAAACTGCCACACTGAGCACCAAGTTCCTCATTGAAACTGTACCATCTGTACTAATAAAAATCATGGTGCATGGGTGCTAGGTCGCCTCAGTTGTGTCCAGCTCTTTGCGACCCTGTGGACTGTAGCCCACTAGGCTTCTCTGTCCATGGGATTCTCCAGGCAAGAATACTGAAGTGAGTTGCCATATCCTCCTCCAGGAGATCTTCCCGACCAAGGGATCAAACCTGCACTCCTCATGTCTTTTGCGTTGGCAGGCGGGTTCTTTACCACTAAAGCCACCTGGGAAGCTCTGAAATCAAGGTTCTGGATAGAAACATGATATCTCCAAGCTCTCTCTCTTTCTCTCTTGTCTTCAAGACACCCAAATTTCAATTTAGCCTATTTGCTCATTTCAATCATTTTTAAAATCACCTAGTGCCTTACTTTGCCAACAAAGGCCCGTCTAGTCAAGGCTATGGTTTTTCCAGTGGTCATGTATGGATGTGAGAGTTGGACTAGAAAGAAAGCTGAGTGCCGAAGAATTGATGCTTTTGAACTGTGGTGTTGGAGAAGACTCTCGAGAGTCCCTTGGACTGCAAGAAGATCAACCAGTCCATCCTAAAGGAGATCAGTCCTGGGTGTTCATTGGAAGGACTGATGTTGAAGCTGAAACTCCAATACTTTGGCCAGCTCATGTGAAGAGTTGACTCTTTGGAAAAGACCCTAATGCTGGGAAGGATTAGGGGCAGGAGGAGAAGGGGACGACAGAGGATGAGATGGTTGGATGGCATCACCGACTCGATGGACATGGGTTTGGGTAAACTCCGGGAGTTGGTGATGGACAGGGAGGCCTGGTGTGCTGCGGTTCATGGGGTCACAAAGAGTCGGACACGACTGAGCGACTGAACTGAACTGAACTGAGTGCCTGAGAATGAGGACAGGTATGAGTCTCTCAGAAACTTTATCTCCTTGTAGTAGGTACAACAGTGTCCCCTCCATATTCATGCCTACCTGGAACCTCAAAATGTGACCTTATTTGGAAATAGGGTTATTTCAGATGTAATTAGTTAAGAGTCAAGATGAAATTAAACTGAATTAGGGTGGCCCTCAAGTCCAATGAGTACCCTTGTAGGAGACAAAAAAAGACCCATAGAGACACAGAGAAAAAGGTTATGTAAAGATGGAGGCAGACTGGAGTGATGTATCTATGAGCCGAGGGACACTAAGGGTTGCCTACAACCACCATGGCTTCCAGAAGGAACCAAATCCTGGAAGGGAATGACACCTTGATTTCAGACTTCTGGATTCCAGAACTGCAAGCCGGTAGCTTACAACATTATATTATTTGGTAAATTACTAAGCCCTCTTTAAATGCCATTAATCTTTATTATAATCCTGATTATACCAGCCTACTTTTTAAAAAATTAATTGCTTGATTTTTAATAGACTTTGTTTTGTTTGTTTGTAGTTTTTTTTTTCTGACTGCTCCATGCAGTGTGTGGGGATCTTAGTTCCCTAACCAGGGTTTGAACCCATGCCCCTGCAATGGAAGCATGAAGTCTTAACCACTGAACCGCCGGGGGAGTCCCATATTAGCCTACCTTTAGAAACTATTGAATAAATCGACGGACATGACTTTGAGGTATGATTTTAAGATGGTTATCCTTTTATTCAGAAAGAAATCAACTCATTTATTTTATTAAAAATGTATTTTATTTAAAAATAGATTTCTGTTGTTGTAAGCCACCAGTTTGCAGTAATCTGTTATGGCAACCATGGGTGATTTGTTAGTTCTCTACATTCTTTCCTCCTCTCTGTATCTGTTCAACCTACTCTGTTCCTCTTCTTTTGTTTCCACTCTGCTCTGAGTGGAAATATTCTGGAATATAATATTCTAGAATATTATCCCCATAGTTGAAACCACATTTAAAAAGATGGGCAAACAGGACCTAGAGAAAAGTGAAGAATCTGAATACATGGGAATGTTAAGAGAGAAATGCAAGGTGCTTGTATGTTATTACAGTGTGTAAGCAGAAGTTGCCATCTTACATGTTTTAACTTAGGTATTTAAACAATCTGCAAACTCTAAAATGACACATAAATGTTAGTTATTCTTATTATTGATCCAGAATGCCATGTTAGAAACCAAAAAGATATTAAAAATATCACAGGAAGTTTATTATACAGTTTTTTTTCTTTTTTCTTTTCATCAGTGAAGTAAGCTTTCCCAAGACATCATGAAATATCCTTGCTGGAGGCACTTAAATTGAGATGAGACACCCATTGGCCAGATAATCTATAAATGTCTTAGATATTAACTAGTTGAGTAATCTTCGGTAGCTGATCTACCTTCTCTGAATCTGTGTCCTAATATGGAAAATAAAATATAAATATCTGTCAGTTGGAGTGGTCTCTCTGAGGATATAAAACACCTTCTGAGCTAGAAAGCAAAATACAAACCAAAGGCACTAAAGTTGCTGTTTACTTTAAATTTAAATGATTCTGCATGACCTCTCTTTCTCAGCTTCTCAGGGACTGACATCACTGCCTGCTGCCTTTATTGCTAAGAACACAGAGGAGATTCTTGGAATCTCTGTGGGGTCTTGATTAATGCCTCAGTAATGCCCGCTATCCTGACCAGAACAGCTTCATCGAGGGTTCTTCAGGTGACCATTCTGAATGCTTGATCCTGTAGACACCACAATTGGTATTTTTGTCAGTCTCTGGGCTGGGGAACTATGAACTAGCCTTCTTTCATAATCAGCTTTTATACTTTGGTTTTTCTCACACTTTAAAAAATGATAAGCCAATTCAACATTATTCTTCTTATCACTTTACCGTTGTTGAATACGTTGTCTAGGTTAGTAAAGGCTGTTGTTTTGACATTTTTGTGTGTAGTGTCCTCATTTCTTTATGTTTTAAGGTATTCTTCGTTTGTCCTGGCCTTAATTAATGGACACTTGAAGATGCTCTATGATTTGTTTCTATAGTTCTCTAAATTAGTGGGTTTTTTCCTTTTATCTTTTTCAGGTTTTGTGACTAATGCCTAAACAAAATTTTTATGACCACATAAAAGTACCTTCTTTCATAATACATTATAAAAATTGGAGGAGATAAAATAGGCTAACTTTACATTTATGTTTAAGTCTACATATTTTCAAACTAAGTGACCAGATGTCTTTTTATTGTTAACATTGAACTCATTCTATCAATTCAACTTTTTGAATAGAAATTCCTAATAAGAGACTCTATAACACCTAATAATTAACCTCTGAGGGACTAGTATGCCTACTCTTCAGAAATAGAAACTTCGTAATGCTCCTTTCTATCATTCTCCTGCAAAAAGGAGGTCTTTCACATTTCAAATATTAGTTTTTGCTGCTTCTACACATGGCAAATTAATTTGGCTTTTATAATGAGGTGGAATGTTTCAAATCTAAATTAACACCTTTGGCTTTACTTTGTGAGAAGACCTGCTCATTACTCTCTAGTAACTTAATGGCTGTGCTATTCTATGAACCAAAATAGTGTAATGTAATCTGACATTTATGACTTCCACATAATATCAACTGCTAAAGTTTGAAAAAAGGTTTCTATTCAGAAAAAAACTCAAACTAATAAGCATGCGTCCAATATTAAAATCGGGTCAGAGATCCTTCTCACTTTCATTACATATAATTTATGCCACTTGAATGTAGTTTAATAAGGTCATAAAAATGCCAGTTGTGGTATCTCATAATACTTTTTATAAACTGGTTTTACAGTCTCTCCTTTGTTCTGAAGTTCAAAGTGACAATTGAAATGCACAGGTTGCTTAGGAGTGCTTGAAGTTTCTCCTGGAAAAATTGGCGAATATATAAATCACTCATACGTGTACATATATTTATGAATGATACATAGCATTTATGAATATTTATGTAGCTTAGGCTTATAGGTAAGTTTTAAATGCTATTTATTGAAGATCTGTGTTTAAAATGTAAACCTGTTTTCCAAAATCTTCATAATTTACTAAGACATTCTTTTCTTCCAGGTGCATTTAAGTTGGACACTTTCAATTAAAAGGAAAAAAAAACAGAATTTAAGAAAAAAGCTAGTTTTGCGTTATTGCTCTGGCCCTACCCTTTCGTTAAGTTGAAATAAAAACTTCCCAATGCTTAGTCCTCACTTGGTCAACGTCAAACAATACCCTGAGGTGCCCTTACAATGGTGGCATTGTCAGCTCTCCATGACTTCATTCATTTGCTGACCATTGCCTTACTTCCTGGCTGAGGTAAATAGGGCTTTGCGAGCACTTCCCCTAAGTCATTTCAGAGGAGATAAATTAAATAATGATTGCAATGTAATATTGTGATAGTGCTAAAATATTTCCTTCACATTTCAACTTTGAGCACAAGTTTCCAATAATATATAATTTTTCATTTGCTAGCTCAAACTTTGGGCTTTATTAAATTCTACAGCTGCACTCAGTATTTATGAATTTGGTGACCAACACTGATATATTATAATAACATGGACTTAAGACTTTGATATAAGAAAATAAAAATGTTTCAAAAATCACTATTGACTCAAACATGGGTATTCAACACAATTTGCTTAATCATCAATTGAACAAAAGCATGAGAAATATTTTAGTTTTTGAGCCAGTATTAAAACTGGTATTCACACAGCTTGCTCCATCCGTCTGAAGTCTTTTTTATAGATTTATTTCTATTTTCAGGTAAGAGTTATTTTGAAAGACCCCGATAAGAGGTTCCTATTCATTGTTCAACCACACTAGAGATTTCAGTGAAGTTTATACTCGGTGACAATAGAGATACTCCTTAGAAATGTTTATCTTAGTTTGTTAAACACAAACAACAAAACAGTACAGCATTGGTGTTGCTTTCGACAGAGAGAGAAACACAAGTGTTGCAGACAGGGCTGAGTTTAGTTCGTTTATTTTGTTTATTGCCTATTGTGACCTTGGTCATGAAACTGAAGCTCTTCGAATGTCCCCATCTGTGAAATGGAACTAATTATAGCATTCTATAAGATTAGCATCGAAACAAGATGCATAGTAAATGAACACTAGAATATATATCATAAAAGAATATTCTCAATATCATCATTTTCATTATTATTAAAGGGAAGTGCTCATGACAGATCAAGTGATGAAGACGATTTGCTCCTGTTTTCTCCAGGATCTTCTTAAGTCACACACTCTGGCTTATTGAATATATCAGTGCACATGGGAAGGGCCCACTCTGGCATAGATGGGGACCAGGACCAAAGATGACTAGGAGTATTTATCAAGAAATTGCTAGAATTTGGGGGCAGTAGGACAGAAGAACTGGCTTTTGGAAGGACAGCAACTGGGTAATGCTGGTTTCTGGGCAGGATCAGGGCTGTAAAATACACATGGTGACCAGATAGAGAAGGAATCAGTGTTTTCACCGGTCCAGTTGTTCTAAATAGAGTCTTCTCCTCCACTCTCAATCCTGTTCCCTCAAATCTGGATTTAAGACACAGTTCTGATTTCACAGCAGCACTGGTCTTGAACTTGAAAGGGTGGAACACACTCTTACCAGCTTCATATAAACTTTTGTTTGGGAACACCTTCTTAGTTTACAGTAGTCAGGTACTCTCCTGGTGGGGAATTCAGAAAGAAACCTAGTAAATTTTCATGGGAAAATACGCTTTGAGTTATTAGATGAAACCAGGACCAATAAGTATGTGAAATATATGATGTGTATTAGATACAAACCATTTGTTCCTGCAAATCCTATGATTTAAGTGGAAATTTCACTTTTTCCTTCAGAAATAATTTTGCATCATTTCAGATATGGCTTTCTTCTTTCTTCGTAAAATAATCTCCACAGTTGTAGTCATCATGGTCACCCATGTTTTATTACTCATTTTACTTCTCCTTCTCCCTAACTTCAAGGGACGCTAGAGAGAAGGAAACCTCGGTTTGAACCCCACTTGATACCATGCTACCTGAGACTTGATCCTCACACAATCAGGATGATAACTCACATTACCACCACCACACTGAGTGGCCAGGCAACATCCTCAGAATGATCTTCAAAGTTTACACTTGGAAGCAGAAACACCACTATCAAGACCCAACCTCAGTAACATCATTAAAGGTCCTCTACTGTATTATTATGTAACTTTTGAAGGATCAGAGCATATGCAACACTCAAAGAGGAAAGGTTAGGGACTTCCTGGTGTTCCAGTGGTGAAGACTCTGTGCTTCCATCGTAGCAGGTGAAGGTTTGATCCCTGGTCAGAGAACTAAGATCCCATATGCTGTACGGTGTGGCCAAAAAAGAAAAAGAAAGGAAAAGTCATTAGGTGTATATGGTGAGGGCTAAAATGGGCAAGTCATTGTGCATATTGAATAGACAGGATTGCAGTAAAGCTAAATCTGTGGCCCAGACACAGTCCTTAGAAATTTACCTTGTATGGCAAGAACTTTCAACAAGAAGGAAACAACTCTGAGTAGTGACCAATGAAAGAGTCTGTTGATGCTTTTAATCAGATCTTGGTGCCTGTTGCAACTTCCTCATAGGGTAGGAGACTCTGAAGACTTAGGGTTTCAATATGAAAATTATCTGACATGCTTGTCAGTAATTCCCAGCCCTGTGCTGTTCCTTCAGTCATTCCAAAGTTCATGTATAAAGATGTGTTAAGAACCTAAACAGCACTTCAAATATTGATATCCTAGGCATTCTCCAGTTCCAAAGTCACAATGCTAAAGACAAAAATTTTGAGGAAGAATCATAGACTTTATCCCAGAAATCAGAAACTTGACAGAAAATAGGTTTTTCCCTGTTTAAAAGTGAAAGGGAAAGTTGCTCAATCATGTCTGACTCTTTGTGACGCCATGGACTATACAGTCCATGGAATTCTCTAGGCCAGAATACTGGAGTGGTTAGCCCTTCCATTCTCCAGAGAATCTTCCCAAACCAGGGATTTAACCCTGGTCTTCTGCATTACAGGCAGATTCTTTACCAGCTGAGCCACTCTGTTTACCACCTAGATTTTTATCTGGCTGTGCTTGAGAGTCTCTTTATGTACCTGTTTCATAACTGAGGATGAATTTGAAAAGCTATCTTGAAATATATGTTTATACAATGATTTAGAATAACACAAAATTTTCCAGTTGACTTTCCCTTAAAGATAACAGAACATGTGTTTATATTTGTTGGTGCTATGAATTACTCTCAGATAATACCCGTTTGATTCAAATGCCTATAAAACACAGTGGTCAGCCATAGCAAAAGGAGTTTCATGCCTTTAACAAATGGATGAACACTGTCACAACTTCAGTGACAGTCTCATGAGAACTGAGCATCTCTTGTTAAGTCATTGAGTCATAATGGACAATCCACTTTTAGGTAGAATTTGGCATCATAGTCTTTTTTGTTCACTATTTGGAATATTTGTGTCTTGTGGAAGTGAAATGCACTGTGGTTCTATAAGCTTAAGGCCTAATAGTAATGTGGTAGACTATCTACAAAGATCGTCGCCAACCTTCTATCAATGTCTAGGCAAGCCATGCCCCCTTTCTCTCTCCTTGCATTTGAGTTGGTCTTGATCAAAAGAATGAAGAAAAAGTGATTCTCTACTACCGTTCGGCCTGGATTTTAACAGGCCTGGTGGCTTTTACTTTACTTGCTTGAAAGCCTACCATCTTGTAAGAATTTTGGCTTCTCAGTGAATAATGAGAAACCATGTGGAGAGAGGTTATGTAGAGGAGCTATGAAGCACCCCAATTGATAACCAGCACCAGAGTCCCAGACATGGTAGTGGGGCATACTGGCTGTTCCAGCCTAGATAACCTCCAAAGTGTATGCCGCAGCATGGAGAAGAAGAACCACCAGGTGAGCTCGGTCAGCCTACAGAGTGGGACTTTTTTTTTTTTTTTTTTTGCTAAGTTTTGGTGTGATTTGTCACAAAGAAAAAGAACACAGGATGTACCTCACTATCAAATTCAGAGAAAGGAAGGTAGCAATTCTTAAACTGGAACTTTGTAAATGGCAGCCTGTAGTGTTGTAGTCCTAGCAATGTCAGGCAACAATAATTCAGGCTCTTTTTTCAGAAGAAGACTCTTTTGATTGAGTTCTGTTGGTCTCCTTCTCAACATGACTTGCAGTCTTACTCGAATCCCCAACTTTTGCTGCAGCAATTCCTCATGACTGTGAGATTGCCAGCCTGGGGGTCTTCCAACAACAGGTCTGGCTTTCCTCAGTTAAGTTTAAATAACGAATAGACAGCAAACGTATACCACTACTGTGCATTCCAACCTTGGTGTGCAAATAATTAAGCTGAAGATATGATGCCCTCTGACATGCGTGTTGGAAGAGTTTAGCAAAGATTTCAAGTCACTGTGCAAGGTAGGTTCTCACAGTGAACAATACTACACACTCCGGCATGCACACAATATTTAACATGTTTTATACCTTAGAAAAAATTGTAGGACTTGGCCTCCAGTCAGGTGAGAGATAGTGAGAGTATGAACTGAACTTATGATAATGAGGACAAAAAAGAAGGATAACAATACAAGGTTTAATAACTGTTAACACAAAGGAAGGGGGAATTCCCTGGTGGTCCAGTGATTAAGAATCTGCCTTTCAATGTAGGGGACTTGGGTTCGATCTCTGTTCTGGGGTACTAAGATTCCACATTCTGCAGGGCAGCTAAGCCTGCTTGCCATGACTACTGAGCCTGAACCTGAGCCCCTCAACTAGAGAAGCCCATGTGTGCCACAGTGAAGACTCAGCATGGCAAAAAATAAAAAAGAAGGATGGCGACAGATTTAAAGAGACCAACAAGGGAATCTAATATCTAGATATAAAATGAATGTTTCAGAGCATGTTGCCTTCTTTTTGAGGAGAGATAAGCAGACCTCCAGGAAGCTATCTTTTATTGCCATAAGAAACACCTTTGCATTTATCCCACCCTAAACCTGTAATCTACAAGGACAGACACTCCCCAAAATGCTTAAAAGTAAAGATGCTCTTTAAGTGTTTTCATTGGACTGCAGGTCAGAAATAGAAATCTGGATGAGAAGAGATATAGATTTGGATTTTAGGTTGATGCAATGAAACCAAAACCAAACCAAACCAAACAAAAAATCCAAGAGGAAGTTAATGGAGACACAACAACTTGAAATTAGGTCAATTAATAGAATCCTATGCTGCTGCTAAGTCACGTCAGTCATGTCCGACTCTGTGTGACCCCATAGATGGCAGCCCACCAGGCTCCTCTGTCCGTGGGATTCTCCAGGCAAGAATACTGGAGTGGGTTGCTGTTTCCTTCTCCAATGCATGCATGCATGCATGCTAAGTCACTTCAGTTGTGACCGACTCTGTGCAACCCCATGGACAGCAGCCCACGAGGTTCCCCTCTCCACGGGATTCTCCAGGCAAGAATACTGTAGTAGGTTGCCATTTCCTTCTCTATAGAATCCTATAGTGGCCTCTAATTGTTTAAGTGAAAGAAAGTCACACCTCTCTCACTTTAAATCAAAAGCTTGAAATGATTAAGCTTAGTGAGGAAGGCATGCCGAAAGACATAATGGGCTGGAAGTCAGGCCTCTTGCATCAAACAGTTAGCCAAGAATGCAATGCAAAAGTTCTTGAAGGAAATTTAAAAAGCTGCTCCAGTGAAGACATGAATAAGATAGTGAAACAGCCTTATTGCCGATACAAAGATCAAACCAGCCTCAACATTTCTTTAAGTCAAAGCCTAATCCAGAACCAAGCAAGCCCTAATGCTCTTTAATTCCATGAAGACTGAGAGAGGAGAAGAAGCTGAAGAAGAAAAATTTGAATCTAGCAGAAGTTGGTTCATGAGATTTAAGTAAAGAAGTCATTTCCATAATATAAACATGAGTGGCGATGTAGCAAGTGCAGACATAGAAGCTATGTCATATTATCCCGACGATCTAGCTAAGATTATTAATAAGTGAGGCTACACTAAGCAGCAGAATTTTCAATGCAGGCAAAACAACCTTATATTGGAAGAAGGTGCCAACTAAGACTTTCATAGCTGGAGAGGAGAATTCAATGCCTGGCTTGCAAAGGATGGGCTGACTCTCATTTAGGGCTAATGCAGCTGGTGACTTTAAGTTGAAGCCAATGCTCACCTACTGTTCCAAAAATGCTAGGGTCCTTAGAATTACGCTAAATCTACCCTGCTTGTGTTCTATAAATGGAAAAACAAAACCATGACAGCACATCTGTTTACAACATGATTTACTGGATATTTTAAGCCCACGGTTGAGCTCTACTGTCCAGAAAAAATGATTTTTTTTGAAATATTACTACTCATTGACAATGCATCTGGTCAGCCAGGAGCTGGAACAATGAAGTTAATGTTGTTTTCATGCCTGCTAACACAACATCAAGAAGTAATTTCAATTTTCAAGTCTCATTATTTAAGAAGTACCTTTTGTGAGACAATAGTTACCAATAGATAGTGATTTCTCTGATGAATTTGGGAAAAGTAAAGTAAAAATATTCTGGAAAGGATGCACCATTCTACACGTCATTAGGAACATTTATAATTCATGGGAAGAAGTCAAAATATCAACATTTACAAGAATTTGGAAAAAGTTGATTCCAGCTCTCATGGATTTCAGAGAAAAGTAATTGCAGATGTGGTGAAAATAGCAAGAGAACTAGAATTAGAAGTGGAGATTGAAGATGTGACAATTGCTGCAACCTTATGATAAAACTTAAATAGATGAGGAGTTGCTTCTTATAAATAACCAAAAAAAGGTGTATGGTTGTTTTGTTTTTTTGTTTTTGATGGAACTTAAATTCCTGGTGAAGATGCTGTGAAAATTGTTGAAATGACAAGAAAGAATTTTAGACTATAACATAAGCTTGGGCTTCTGTAGTGGCTCAGACACAAAGAGTCCACCTGCAATGCAAGAGACCTGGGTTTAATCCCTGGGTCAGGAAGATCCCCTGGAGAAGGGCATGGCAACCCACTCCAGTATTCTTGCCTGGAGAATCCCAAGGACAGAGGAGCTTGGCAGGTTACAGTCCATAGGGTCTGAAAGAGTTGGGCATGACTGAGTGACTAACATTAGTTGATAAAGTAGTAGCAGTTTGAGAGGACTGACTCTAGTTTTGAAAGAAGTTCATTGGTGGGTAAATATCATTTATTTGATGTCATATTTGATGTGGCAAATATCACTGTTGTCTTATTTTGAGAAATAAAGATAAGCTATTGCAGCCTTCAGCAACTGCCACCCTAATTAGTTAGCAGCCTTCAACATAGAAGCAAGACTCTCCACCATTAAAGACTGATACTCACTGACATCTTAGATAATGGTTAACATTATTTTAGCAATTAAGTATTTTAATTGAAGTATGTATATATATATTTAAGATAATACTACTGCACACAATAGGCTAAGTATAGTATAAATATAACTTTTATATGCCCTGACAAACCAAAAACTTTGTGTGACTCACCTTATTCTAATATTTCCTTTATTGTGTTGGTCTGGAACTGAACTACCAATATCTCCAAGGTAGGCCTATACTACATTTATTTCCCCGTCAACTCCAAGTTGATTTCTACTCCCCTCACTTCACTAACGGGCTTCCCAGGTGGCATTAGTGGTAAAGAACCTACCTGCCAAAGCAGTAGATATAAGAGACGTGGGTTCAATCCCTGGATCAGGAAGATTCCCTGGAGGAGGACATGGCAACCCACTCCAGTATTCTTGCCTGGAGAATCCCATGGACAGAGGAGCCTGGCGGGCTCTAGTTCATGGGGTCACCAGGAGTCAGACAAGACTGAAGTGGCTTAGTGCACGTGCACGCTTCACTAAAGTTGCTTTTGCTAAGGTTTCTAGTTACTGCTGTGTTGTTAAAGCAGATGCACAACTTCAATCCTCAGCTTTCTTGACTACTTCTCAGTTTTAGGTATGGTTGATCTTTCTCTTGGAGAACTCTTTACTTTTGCTGATTTGGACTAAATGTGTTTCCTACAAAATTCATATGTTGAAGCTCTAACTCCCAGTGTGGCGTATTTGTACACCTTCGGGAAGTAATTAGGGTAAGAAGAGATCATGAGGGTGGGGCCCTTATGCTGAAATTAATGCCCTTATAGGAAGTGACACTGGAGAGCTTTCCTTCTCTCCATGAGCAAGTATGAAAAAGAGGTCCTGTGATTATACAGTGAGAGTATGGCCACCTATAAGCCAAGAAATAAGGCCTTTGAAAGAAACCACTACCTGATCTCAGACTTCTCAGCCTCCAGAACTGTAAACAAATGAATGCCTGTTGTTTAAGCCACCCAGTAGGTAGTGTTTTGTTGTGATAGCCCTAGTTGACTAATGTGGCTGTCCTGACAACAGATACTCCTTCCCTTTTGGCCATGTTTGTTTGGCTGTTTTGGGATATCTCACGTTATACACTCATTTTAATTTTTAAAGATTTTTAAAAAATATTTACTTTTATTTATTTATTTGACTATGTCAGATCCTAATTGTGGCATGCAGGATCTTTAATTGCAGCATGTAGGATCCAGTTCCCTGACCAGGGATGGAACCCGGGCCCCCTGCATTGGGAGTACAGAGTCTTAGCCACTTGACCACCAGGAAAGTCCCCTATACTCATTTCAAATATTAGCTTTAAGATTTTATGCTTAAGCTTCTTTTTTATTTTCAGTCCATTCTCTCTTTTTAGAAGATTGCATCCTCTATCCTGATTATATATACCAACTACCTAAATTCACGTGGGCTGTGTACACACAACTACAGAAAACACCATGCGCATAGACTCTGGAGGTCACACAAAGTGGTTGGTGACCCTGTTCATATGGTGGTAACTCTCAAATTTAAAAAGGCAAATTGATTTTCTCTTCCGAGATTCTTATTTCCATCTGCTGCCTTGATAACTCTTTTGGTTTTCTGTGAAAGTGAAAGTGAAGTTGTTCAGTCATGTCCAACTCTTTGTGACCCCATGGACAGTAGCCTACCAGGCTGCTCCATCCATGGGATTTTCTAGGCAAAAATACTGGAGTGGGTTATCGTTTCCTTCTCCAGGGGATCTTCCCAACCCAGGGATCGAACTTGGGTCTCCTGCATTGTAGGCAGATGCTTTACTGTCTGAGCCACCAGGGAAAACCTGGGTTTCCATAAACATCACAAATTAAATAGAAAACAAAACATGTGATCTTCCTTCCTCTCCAGTCTGCCACATATCATTATATACTTCTTCACTTGCACAGTTCCTCATGCTGGAAATCCATTGTCTTCTTTGACATCTCCCTTGCCTATTACTCTCTATGTCTAATCAATGTCCTAAATCAATACTTCACTCTCACCCCCATGCAAATCTCTGCAGTGTAATACAATAGAAATAAACTGATTGCTTATGTAGCTGTCCACTGTGAATTGAATGGCTCTCAGAATAATGGCTCAGAGTCCAGGGCTACCTCAATGCTGTAGACCTGCCATGTTTAGCATTTACTCTCAAAGGTAACCATGGAAGTGGTTAAAAAAAAAAAATTGAAGATTACTTGTGGCAGATTTTTATATCTGGAAATGTTGTGCATAGCAATACGTATTTTTCTGGCCAGAACTCAGTCACATGTCCCCACCTAATTTCAAAGAAGGCTGGAAAATGTAATTTAGCCATGTGCCCCAGCAAAGAAGAAACATGGATATTCATGATCATGAGCTTTCTCTTCCATGACAGGTTTTGTCTATCCTGTCTTCAAAGTGAATTTTACATCCAATTCTCTTTTTCCATTGCCACCAGCTTAACCGGAACCACTATCCTCTCCCATCTGAAATACTCCTTAATCAGGAAATATGTACAACCCAATTGTTTATTGTCACAGGGGATCTTCAAGAACTTGGAAGTTAGGCAAATGATTTAGGGTAGAATAATGCACTCGAAGGTGGCTGGCTCAGTGGTAAAGAATCTGTCTGCCGAATAGGACATGAAAGAGATATAGGTTTGATCCCTGGGTCAGGAAGATCCCCTGGAGTAGGAAGTGGCAACATACTCTAGTATTCTTGCCTGAAAAATTCCATGAACAGAGGAGCCTGGTGGGCTATAGTCCATGGGTCACAAAGAGTCAGACACGACTGAGTGACTGAGCATGCACACACGCAATGCACTCTCTGACATCCTCATTAATTCACGATATTTTCAAACATCACAGGAAACTAGAGGAGATTGGAGGTAGTGGAGTCAGAGCAATTAGCAGAGTAAACCTTTTTGCTTCTATGGTCTCTTTGAATCCGGTAGCACTTGGTATACCTAATAACAAAGTCTCTCTCTTGTGGCTTTTGCCTTTACACTAAGTCCCCTTCATAAGAACCTTCAAGTTGAGAACTTTCAAAGATTCAAACGTGTTTTTGCATGTCTAACCATGTGTCAGTTCATGTGTCTGGTGTACACTGTCACATGCATGCATCCTCTAAAAGTAAATAAAAAAAACACTCTGTAAGTGGTTGTGCTTTTGTGTACTTTACTGTACAGTACTGTATAGAGTATGGTAGTACAGTATCTTCAAGTCCAGGATGTCCAAAAGGAAGCAGAAAAGCAGTGGTGATGTAGCTGGTACAGCTGAGAAGTACCAGCTGTTATACTGTACTACTGTACTTACTGCACTGTAAGATTAAAAATATTTTATCTTTTGTGTTTGCTTTTTATCTATTATTTGTGTGAAAAGTATCATAAACCTAGTACAGGATGGTACTATTATTATATAGTAGATTTTGTTATTTGGCTACCTAGGCTAGCTTTGTTGAGCTTCGAAACAAATAGGTCTTACAAATGCGCTCTTGGAACAGATCTCATTAGTATGTAGGAGACTTACTGTATCAGCTTTATGTAAACATTACTCACTTGTTGTCTTGTTTTCACTACCAGATAATAAACCCCTCAAGAGAAGGAAAGAAGTATTTTATACCTCCATCCCTTCACAACGTTCTGATGTTGCTTTGTACATACTAGGTGTGCAACTTAGTAAGTACTTAGTATTTACTTAAATAAGGTCAACTATCTTTTATCTCCCAGCTTCAAAGTACTTTCCTTGAATCTGTGAAATTATAAAAGTGTGTACTTTCCTTAATTATTGGAATGATTGTTTGAATTTGAATGCAGAGTTCCAAAGAATAGCAAGGAGAGATAAGAAAGCCTTCCTCAGTGATCAGTGCAAAGAAATAGAGGAAAACAATAGAACGGGAAAGACTAAAGATCTCTTCAAGAAAATTAGAGAAGCCAAGGGAACATTTCACGCAAAGATGGGCTCAATAAAGGACAGAAATGCTATGGACCTATCAGAAGCAGAAGATATTAAGAAGAGGTGGCAAGAATATACAGAAGAACTGCACAAAAAAGGTCTTCATGACCCAGATAACCATGATGGTGTGATCACTCACCTAGAGCCAGACATCCTGGAATGTGAAGTCAAGTGGGCCTTAGGAAGCCTCACTATGAACAAAGCTAGTGAAGGTGATGGAATTCCAGTTGAGCTATTTCAAATCCTGAAAGATGACGCTGTGAATGTACTGCACTCAATATGCCAGCAAATTTGGAAAACTCAACAGTGGCCACAGGACTGGAAAAGGTCAGTTTTCATTCCAATCCCAAAGAAAGGCATTGCCAAAGAATGCTCAAACCACTGCACGATTGCACTCATCTCACACGCCAGTAAAGTAATGCTCAAAATTCTCCAAGCCAGGCTTCAACAGTACATGAACCATGAACTTTCAGATGTTCAAGCTAGATTTAGAAAAGGTAAAGGAACCAGAGGTCAAATTGCCAACATCTGTTGGATCATTGAAAAAGCAGGAGAGTTCCAGAAAAACATATACTTTTGCTTTATTGACTATGCCAAAGCCTTTGACTGTGTGGATCACAGAAAACTGTGGAAAATTCTTCAAGAGATGGGAATACCAGACCATCTGACGTGTCTCTTGAGAAATCTGTATGCAGATCAGGAAGCAACAGTTAGAACTGGACATGGAACAACAGACTGGTTCCAAATAGGAAAGGGAGTACGTCAAGGCTGCATATTGTCACCCTGCTTATTTAACTTATATGCAGAGTACATCACGAGAAGCCCTGGGCTGGAAGAAGCACAAGCTGGAATCAAGATTGCCAGGAGAAATATCAATAACCTCAGATATGTAAATGATACCACCCTTATGGCAGAAATCGAAGAAGAAGTAAAGAGCCTCTTGATGAAAGTGAAAGAGGAGAGTGAAAAAGTTGGCTTAAGGCTCAACATTCAGAAGACTAAGATCATGGCAGCCTGTCCCATCACTTCATGGCAAATAGATGGGGAAATAGTGGAAACAGTGAGATAGTTTATTTTGGGGGGCTTCCAAATCAGTGCAGATGGTGACTGCAGCCATGAAATTAAAAGACACTTGCTCCTTGGAAGGAAAGTTATGACCAACCTAGACAGCATATTAAAAGGCAGAGACATTACTTTGCCAACAAAGGTCTGTCTAGTCAAGGCTATGGTTTTTCCAGTGGTCATGTATGGATGTGAGAGTTATATCCACTTTATAGTGGACTATAAAGAAAGCTGAGCACCGAAGAGTTGATGCTTTTGAACTGTGGTGTTGAAGAAGACTCTTGAGAGTCCATTGGACTGCAAGGAGATCCAATCAGTCCATCCTAAAGGAAATCAATCCTGAATATTCATTGGAAGGACTGATGCTGAAGCTGAAACTCCAATACTTTGGCCACCTGGTGGGAAGAACTGACTCATTTGGAAAGCCCCTCATGCTGAGAAAGATTGAAAGCAGGAGGAGAAGGGGACAACAGAGGATGAGATGGTTGGATGGCATCACTGACTCAATGGGCGTGAGTTTGAGTCAACTCTGAGAGTTGGTGATGGACAGGGAGGCCTGGCATGCTGCACTCCATGAGGTTACAGAGTCAGACATGACTGAGTGACTGAAGTGAACTGAACTGAAAGGACATTCAGAACTATAAATAGGAGTAAACAATGAGTTGAGTAAATGAAAAATTTGAAATCTTATCTTGCTCGTGCTTGTGCGAAGTTATTTTAGTCGTGTCTGATTCTTTGTGACTCAATGGACTGTAGCCCACCAGGCTCCTCTGTCCATGGGATTCTCCAGGGAAGAATACTGGAGCAGGGAGCCATTACTTTTTCCAGCGGATCTTCCTAACCCAGGAATTGAAACTGAATCTCCTGTTTCTCCTGCGTTAGCAGGCATAGTCTTTACCACTTCACCACCTGGGAAGCCCTAAAGGTTTAAGAATCTGCCTGCAATGTGAGAGGCCCGGGTTTGCTAACACATAGCTAGAATATAGAAGAGGAAATGAATCACTAACAATCAGTGCAGCCTACCTGTACCTGGTAATTGTTCAAAACAAAGATGCTGCTCTTTCAGGATTCCCCCACATTTTCAGGATTCCCCCACATTTTCAGGATTCCAAACAAGAACAAGCGCTTCCTCGATGGCTCAGCGGTAAAGAATCCGCCTGCAATGCAGGAGACACGGGCGTCACTGGTTCGATCCCTGATTTGGGAAGATTCCCTGGAGGAGGAATACTCCAATATTCTTGCCTGAAAAATCTCATGGATAGAGGAGCCTAGTGGGCTACAGTTTATAGGGTTGCAAAGAGTTGGACGTGACTGAGCGCGCACACAGAAAACAATAGCAACAACAAATAAGGATAACAAAAAATTAGCAGACTGACATTTCCACTATTAGAGTTTGCAAAGCTCTGAAAAGTTTGCTCCCTTTCATAGGTTCTTCATAAACCTTCTATAACATGGTCTTTGTGATTCAGACTGTGGCAACGACCTGTCTGATCCATTTTTCTGACAGAACTTCTGAAGTATGTTAGCACAGGAGGAAGGCAGAGAGCGAGGTTCTAAGGTACTGTGCTGTTGTTTATCCACCCCGGCATCTGTCTGGGCGTGGCTGCCTGGTCTAAGTCTGGTCCTGCCATATTTAGTCATTGGCTCTGATTTTTCATCCAACTCAGAGTGCTATGGCCAATGGCAGGTCGAAGGATATCATTTCCAGGGGACACTCTGAACACCTTTGGGGTGAGGCGGGAATAAGTCTGACCTCCTCCCCACCCGGCTCTTGTACTGCAGCTAGTTGTGATCTGCTGGCTCTCTCTAGGACCTGCTGATCTCTTGGTCAGGGTCCTGCCCTCAGTGTTTGAGGGAATGTAGCTCCATCCTTGCTAGTCTCAGTGGGTGACAATGAACTAGGCAGGTTTAATGAAAAAAATGCCATTTGCAGCAACACGGATGGACCTAGAGATTATCATACTAAGTGAAGTCGGACAAAAACAAATATCACATGATATCACTCACATGTGGAATCTGAAATATGACACAAATGAACTTATCCATGAAACAAACGGACTCGCAGATGCAAAGAACAGACTTACGGTTACCAAGGGGGAGGGAGGGTGGGAAGGATTGGGAGTTTGGGATTAACAGATGAAGACTAGTCTACATAAGATGGATAAATAAAGTTCTACTGTACAGGGAACTATATTCAATATCCAGTGATAAATGATAATGGAAAATACTATGAAAAAAAATATGTATAACTTTGCTGTACATCAGAAACTAACATTGTAAATCAACTATACTTCAGTGAAGTAAATTAAAAAAAATTAACCTAGATTCTGATCTGAAAAAACTAAAGGCAAAAAGTAACACCAAAGAAGTTCTGAACTGGGGGGTGACCTTGATGAAATTTCAGATTTTACTCTGTAAAGGAGTAGCTTGAGATAATGACACTTAAGACTTAAACCCGCATTTACAAAGGAAAGGGGTTACCTTTTTAACATGACAGTTAATGACCACTTAGTATGTGAATAGCCATTTAGGGATATGTAAAATCTAAGTTTTATGTAAGAATACAATATAGAGAATAGACTCTGAAAATAGTTATGTAGTAAAGAAATTTTTTTGGTTATCTTTTTGTGATTTTTGCTTTTTTAAATTAAAATTAAGGATAAATAATTAAAATCTTAAATAACGTATAAGTACTGTTAGGATAAAATAGCTCAAGGTTTACAGGAGTAGGAAAAAAGTTGACTCTTTAGTTAGGGAGGAAAACTTTTTGCTCTTCTGGAACTTGGACACATGCTGGTAAATAGACACCTATTTCATGATGTGTATTTGGCACAAATATATAACGAGACATGTTTTGTGTACTTACAGAACAAAGATTTGATTAACCCCAAGGTTTATGTGGGCTTCCCTGGTGGCTCAGTGGTAAAGAACCTGCCTGCCAATGCAGGAGTCTCAGGTTCGATTCCTGGATCAGGAAGATCCCCTGGAGAAGGAAATGGCAACTTACTTCAGTATTCCTGCCTGGGAAATCCCCTGGACAGAGGAACCTGGCGGGATACAGTCCCATGGGTTGCAAGAGTCAGACATGACTTAGTGATTCAACAACAACAATAACAGCAATTTATATGGTAAACCCATTATGATCCCTTCTACAGTACTATAGTTTCCTATCATGAAAATTTAGAGCATTTTTTCATTTCCCCGAGTTCTTTTTCTTGGCACCTACTGAGATGCAGGAGTTTTAGTATTTTCAGTCTATGCTCAGGCTACTGATGCAAAAGGCAATGACAGTTGTACTTAAATCATAGAAATCAGTTGTCCTTAGAGGGGGAAACCTCTTGTTCTCTTTCTCTCCCTGCTTTCCTTACTCTTTCTCACGACTGGGAAGGAAGTCTATGCTCTACAGGACCAGTGAAAACGGAACAGAACACTCATAGATTAATGGCCTACTGTGTCCCAGACTACATGCACAATTAACATTCCATATAACAGTTCATGTAACCGTATAACATTTCATTTGATCCACACAGTAATTATTCACAAGAGGGTATTATTTTCTCTATTTTGTGGACGAAGGAATTGAAGCTCAGAAAGACTAAAGAATGCATGGAGATCACACACCTGGATGTGAACAAGTCTGTCTATCTGCAAGGTCTGTACTCTTTCTTCTTTTTTTTTTTAACCAGTCTTTTACCTTTAAAAAATTATTTATTTTTGGCTGTGCTGGGTCTTCACTGCTGCGCTTGGGCTTTCTCTAGTTGTGGTGATCAGGGGGCTACTCTCTAGCTGCAATGTGTGGGCTCCTCATTGTGGTGGCTCTCTTGCTGTGGAGCATGGGGTCTAGAGCTCTCAGGCTTCAGTAGTTGTGGCACACGTGTGCATGTTGGAGAAGGCAATGGCAGCCCACTCCAGTACTCTTGCCTGGAAAATCCCATGGACGGAGGAGCCTGGTAGGCTGCAGTCCATGAGGTCGTGATGAGTCGGACACGACTGAGCGACTTCACTTTCACTTTTCACTTTCATGCATTGGAGGAGGAAATGGCAACCCAGTCTAGTGTTCTTGCCTGGAGAATCCCAGGGATGATGGAGCCTGGTGGGCCGCTGTCTATGGCGTTGCACAGAGTTGGACACGACTGAAGTGACTTAGCAGCAGCAGCAGCATGTACATGTGGAATCTTCCTAGACCAGGGATCGAACTTGTGTCTCCTGTGTTGGTAGATGGATTCTTAACCACTGGATGAGGAGGGAAGTCCTGTAGTCTTTCTTCTACAGGCACATCATGTTGCAGGCAAGAAGCTCTCCCATTAGAGATGAAAAAAGATAGTCACCCACTTCAGAACGATACTGCTGACCTGTTAAGGCCTCTCTATAGTAACTATTTTCTGTTGAAGGAGATCCATCAGCAACTCTGGGGGGAAATATAAATTGGTGGAGTTGCATCTCGTTGGTGGTGGTCAGTTTTCCTGTTGCACAGGCAAGAGCAATGTGCTGTCTTCCCTTCAAGTGGCATCAAGTGACAAAATCCTAGTGTGGGAGGGAGTTCAGGGGGATGAGGGCGTCTACTGCAGAGGATAACAGCTGTGTAGTTACCTCGAATGGACTTTCCACTTCTGACTACAGCCAGGGGGCATCCCTTGATCCCCATGAGAGCATCATCAGTCCAGCTGGTCAGTAACCTTTTCTTCTACCCATAGACAAACTCTTATCCCACTTCTAGTCTGTCATGACCACTGAGAGTCAAGTCCCCGAGCTGGAAAGCATGAATGTGTTGTTATCTTTTTGACTTTTGGGAACGTAAGGGTGGTGTGAAGAAGGCACATGACCACTGATCCCAGTAGCTGTCATCTCTAAGAAACAGGGACTGTTTTATACTCTTTTTTGAGATGGCCATTCAGATATGGCCACAAGAAAAGACAGAGGAGAGGCTCAGGAAAAAATAAGGTTTGTTTTATTCACAGATCTTAAAGACAGGAGGCACACAGGGCCACATGGATAAACCCCAGTGTGGTCAAGAGGCAGAAGGCAGGCCTTAGCTTAGGCTGCAACATTTATTGAGACTTCCTCAAGAAAGGCAAAGCAGGGCAGGGTGAACAGTTTAGGCCTGGTTAGTTTGATGTGTAGAATAGATAACTAGTGGGAAGTTCTACTAGTTCTCTGTATAGCACAAGGAACTCAGCTAGGTGCTCTGTGATGACCTAAGGGGTGGGATCGGGAAGGAGGTGGGAGGGAGCTTGAAGAGGGAGGGGACATATGTACACATATGCTGATTCACTTTGTTGTACAGCAGAAACACACAACATTGTGTTAGTTTATATACTAACAATTATACTCCAGTAAAAAAGCAACTATATGCCAATAAAAAATAAAAGAATTTCAGTGGGCTTTGGGCTATAGGGGTGGTCTCTAGCTGCCTGGTACTTGGCCCTGGGTTGATTAAGGCAGAGGAATATTGCCTCCAAGGCCCCTAATAGTGTCCTAGGAAGCCAGCCTGGAGCAGCCATATCTCATGCGTGACTGAATTGTGTAAACTTGGGCAAGTTAATCATCTCCTTGGGCCTCAGTTTCCTCATTGGTCAATAGAGTTTGAGTTAGAGGATAAAATTGTTTTCAGCTATAATTCACACATTTAAATAAAGCTTATGTTAGTGAAATTTCTGGGTTTCCTCAAAGGGAGGCAGGTCTAGGAGTACAAATTTTGACTTAACTTCTAAGTGCAAATATTTTTCCAGGTTTGCTTCTCTACTCAAAAGATCCTTGAGGTTTACAGTGAGTTAACACCAAACCAGAGAGGTAAGCTGTAAATTGTTTAGTTGGCCAAAATCAACTGTAGGTCAGTTATTTCAAGACTTGCTCAATTTTAGTGTTTGAAAAACATCAACACCTCCATTATGTTGTTAGTATTGATGGAAAAAAGTACAGTAGACCCTCTTCTAGAGAGAAAGGGCTTGGGAGGTGGGGAAACTCTCAGGGAGCCATCACACAGAGGGTGTTTTAATAAAGAGGGCAAAACAAGGCCTTTGAAAGGGAAGTGTTGATTGCAAAGCATGCATAGAGGAATTTGAAAAATAAAGCAGGCCCTATGTGGCTAAATGATTAGCAATGTTATTTGAGAACTAGAAACTTAAAGACTGGCATGAAGAACTTTATTCATGTTAATCTATTCATCAGTCAGCTGTATTTAGAAGTTGTCTCAAATACATTTTGGATGGACTGTGAGAAATTTACACAGAAAAAGTGCTACTGTGACTATGCCAATAAATTGTGTATTTCACCATGTGCTAATGATTTTTTTCTAAAAAAGAATATGTTGTGACCTCAATAAACTTTTATATGTCAAAATAATGAAACAGAACCTTATTTTCTGGTGCCAACTTTCTATAAAATCACTCTTTAAAAAATATTAATCTCACTGTAGCATGTAGAATTTTATGCACAGTTTCAGAATGGGTCTGGCACTGTACATCCTTATAAAGTGAAAGGACTTGGAATAGATTCAAGATTCAAATGCTAAAGTTTGTATCTTCACCTTTGACTTCTTACTGTTTTTTTTTTTAATGCATATAGCATATGCTTACATTGTATCATATAACACAATCACATCTTTGATAACATCAGTAAGTTGATGTTGCTCCTTCATTGCATTTTCCACAGTGGACATTTTTATAGGTCTGTCATGTGGAGGATGGCAAATCAGTATATATTTCCTTTTGTCCAGCCAAAGTTTTTGTAGCCCTAAAAATGACAAAAAAGTTAATAGCATTGTGTTTTTTAAAATCTAAATGTCAACCTTTAGACTGGTTAATTTGTCTTCAATATAGTGTCCTGGTTAAGAAGAGCTAAGGCTGCTTCATTTCAAGACCCAGCTCTGTCTATTTCTAGCTGTGTAACCTTGAATGCATTATTTAACCTTCCTGTGCAGAGGTTTTCTTCATGTCTACAACAAGGGTCATAATAACACTTATATCATAGGATCTTATGAGCTAGTGTTTGTAAAGTGTGTTAGACAGTGCTTGGCAGAAAGGAAATGTTGCAAGTTTTTGTTGTTTCTTATTGTCCTTAGATGGAAATCTGGAGAGATAAAGATAATCTATATTCTGTAGGGTAAAAAAAATCAAAGAACAGATTGGCAGAAAAAGGAGAATAATACAATTACATTGGTTACACAAATCACTTCATTATTTGTAAATAATTTAAAATCTTTATGGTCTGGTATTTTCTAAACAATATTTTGATCAAGAATATTCTGTTATAAGGCAATAGGAGAGTGAACATTAGTGGGAATGGTGTAGAAAGGACCTCCAAAGAGTTGTTCCATTATACAAGCAAGGAAAACATTGCCAAAAATCATCAAAAATAAATTTTTCAGAACTCTGGAAATTAACCGAAGATTTGCAGTAAGCCATGGAGATTTTTTAAAAATCTGAATCTGGATTAAAAATAGCAGGTTTTGTAATGTGTGAACTTGCCCTTCTCCCATCACCCTCTCCTCAACTCTAGGATAGCCTTGGAAACCAGCAGTCTCACAAACATGATTGCAATAAAAACAGTAGCCTAGTAGGGACTGGAGGGGACAGAGCAGCTTTGGAGCTCCTCGGAAGCATCAACTTCAGAGAACTGTCACTATTTGAGCTGTCTGATGATTCCTGAAAACTCCCGCTCAAAGTGTTTGCCTTTGCTCCATGTGAACAGTCTTTTTCCTGGGAGAATTTGTCAAAACAACCAGCGACAACTGTTAACATTGCCATTACCCAAGAAAGTGATATTAATGATAATTAGAGAAAAAAAGAATCTTATCAAAAAACTTATAAGGAAAAGTTGGAGAATGAGATGCCCCCAGGGCCTTTAAACAAGTCTAACTGTCCTGGGCATCTAAAAAGCCATATGCATGTGTGTGTGTGTGTGTGTGTGTGTGTGTGTGTGTGTGTGTGTGTGTGTGTGAAACTCTCAGTCGTGTCCAACCCTTTGCAACCCCATGGACTGTAGCCCACCAGGCTCCTCTGTCCATGGAACTATCCAGGCAAGAATACTGAAGTGGGTTGTATGTGTAGGGCTATGGAAATGCCCAGAGAAATGCCTGAGAAAGTCCTAAGCCCTCACTTTTGGCTAACTTGAGATGCCACACAAACAGGAATGCAATGTCAGGTCAGAATTACAACCTGCCTTCCAGAGTGTTGAATGTGTGCCCCAAAATACACAAAGAGCCCCTTGACAAAGGCCAGAAGACTCACTGATGCTAGGTATTTAAGGAACTATATTCAATCATTAGCTGACTGGGACCGCTGAACTAACTGTGCAGAGACTTCAGTGGCCACATGTGAAAAAGAATACAAACTTACACGGTTTGCTCAGGAAATTCACTAGATAAACAAACAGCAAAAACAACAACTTACATCAGCAACAATAAATCCTGGAAAGGAGGGGGATCTGGTTTCTTGAGCTGCCACATTTTATTGTTTAAAATGTCCAGTTTTTAATGAAAACATGTAAATGCAAGAAAACAAGAAAGAATGACAAATCATGGAAAGAAGCAACCAACAGAAGCTGTTCCTGAGAAAGCCCAGAAGTTGGCTTAGCAGACAAAGATTTTAAATAAAATATCTTAAGTATGTTTAAGAACTGAAGTAATCATGTCCAAAGAGTAAAAGGAGAGAGTAGTGTCTCACAAAACAGAGAATATTAATAATAGAAAGAAATAATAGCAAATCAATTAGAAGTTTGGAGTTTAAAAAAACAGTAACTCAAGTGAAAATTCAAATGAGAGACTTAAAAGCAGATTTAAACTGGAAGAAGAATCAATAAATTTAAAGGCAAATTGATTGCGATTATTAAGTTCACAATCTATTAGAGTTAATAAGTTAGATCAATAAGCTTGCAAGATAGAGATCAATATACAAAAAGGTATTGCATTTCAATATACTAACAATATACCAATCTGAAAATGAAAAGTAAATGTCTGATTTACCATAGCATGAAAAAGAATAAAATATTTAGGAATAAATACTTTAGAGAAGTGGAAGATTTGTACACTGAAAACTTATGAAGTGTTGTCAATGAAACTGAAGAAAACAAGTAAGTGGAAAGACATTTAATAGTCATGAATCAGAAGATTTAGTATTGTTAAGATGACAATACTCACCAAATTGATCTATAGATTCAGCATTTTGTTTCAAAATCCAGGCTGACTTGATGCAGAAATTCACTAGCTCATCCTAAAATTCAAATAGGAACAAGGGACACAGAGTAGTCAAAGCACTCTTGAAAACAAAGCATAAAGTTGGAAGATACACACTTCTAGAGATAAAAAGCTATGGTAATCAAGACAGTTTAGTACCAGAAGGGGTAGACATGCAGCTCAATGGAACAGACATAAGTGTCTAAAAATAAACACATTTTTGGCAAATTGATTTTCAGTAAGGTGTGACAAACAAGTCAATGGGGAATTAATAGACTTCTTAACAAGTAGTGCTAAGACAAATCGTGCTTTTTCATATGTAAAAGAAAGAAGTTGGATTTCTACCTCACACCATACACAAAAAAATTAATCTAAAATGGACAATTTAAACCTAAAATAGACCTAATATGTAAGAGCTAAAACTATAAAACTCTTAGGAGAGACAATAGAAGTGAAAAATTGTTGATATTTTATTAGGCCATAATTTATTAGACAGCAAATATACAAGCAATAAAAGAAAAAATAGATATATTAAAGCTTATCAAAATTAAAAAATACTTTTGTACCGCTAATAATAGCATTAGGACAGTGAAAAGACAACCCATGGAATAAAAGAAAATATTTGCAAATCATATATCTGATAAAGAACTTGCATTCAGAATATATAAAGAACTCTTACAACTCAACAATAAAAAGACAAATTGTCCAGGTAAAAAATATAGGAAAAAATTTGAGTGCACATTTCTCAAAACAAACAAAAAAAAGACCCTTGTAAGTAACCAATAAGCACCTAAAAAGTTGTTTAACATCTTTAGTCATTAGGGTAATGCAAATCAGAATTGCAATGTGATATCACTCCACACAAATTTTGATGGCTCTAATCAAATAGATCAAGTACTGGAGAGGGTGTAGAAAAATTGGAACTCTCAAATATTGCTGGTCGATTGTAAAATGGTGCCGCATCTTTGGAAAGAAGATTTGCATTTCTCAAAAAGTTAAAGAGTTTTATATGACTCAACAGTTTAATTCCTAGATATATATACCCAAGAGAAAAGAAAACACACAGCTTCACAAAATCATGTACATGAATTTTCAGAACAGCACTTTCCCAAGTAGCCAAGACTTGGAACCAAACCAAATATCACTCACTTGATTAATGGGTGCAGTGAATCCCATACAATAGAATATATTAAGCTATAAAAAAGAACTGCTAAATACTACAACATGGTTGAACTTGAGAAACATTATATTGATAAACAGTGAAATAACTCAGACACAAAAGGCCACACACTGTATGATTCCATTTGTATGACACATCCGGAATAACAAATCCTCAGAGACACAAAGATAATTGGTAGCTGCCTGGTGCTGGAGATGTGAGTACAGGCATGTGACTGCTAACAGGTTCTGGGTTTCTTTTTAGGGTGATGAAAACAATCTAAAATTAGATAGAAATGATGATTGCACAGCTCTGCGAATGTGCTAAAAAACACCAACATATACCTTAAGGGGGTTAAGAGAGATATTTTTAAAATAGTAAAGTACTCCAATGGCTCAGTGGGTAAAGAATCTGCCTGCAATGCAGGAGACACCATGTTTGATCCCTGCACCAGAAAGATCCTCTGGAGAAGGAAATGATAACCCACTACAGTATTCTTGCCTGGGAAATCCCATGGACAGAGCACCCTAGCGGGATATAATCCTAAGTGTCCTGAAGGTCGGACACGATTGAGCCACTAAGTACTTGACACTGTCTGACAAATACAAGGCACTGAGCAAACATTAGTGGTAATCATTAATTGAAATATATTATTTTTTTTTAAGATTTTTTTTTTGATGAGGACCATTTTTACTTATTTTATTATTGGAGTATAATTGCTTTACAATGTTGTGTTAGTTTCCGCTGTTCAACAAAATGAATCAGCTACATGTATACATATATCCTTGTTGAGCCTCCCTTCCACCCCAGTAGGTCTTCACAGAGCACTGAGCTGAGCACTGATGCTGACCATTTTTAAAGTCTTTATTGACTTTGTTACAATGTTGTTTCTGTTTGGGTTTTTTGAAGTACCTGGAATTTTAGCTCCCCGACCATGGATGGAACCCTCACCCCCTGTACTGGGAAGGCGAAGTCTTAACTCCTGGATTGCCAGAGAAGTCCCTGAATAGACTGTTCTGTCATTATGTCACTAAGAATAGACACAAATGAAAAAATAAATTTTCTGTGGGGGAAATAATTCACAGAGTATTTTACTGAGACGTGAAATGGGTTTCTGAAAGAGTGAACAATCCCTGTGCCATGTGGGAAGAGGACGAAATCCTGTTGTGCCACACGGGGTAGACGTGCAAAACACTGGCGCTTCCCTGCATTACTCAGGTGATAAAAAGCTATCACCTAAACAAATAAATCTCTAATACTCCCCGGTGACTACAATGCAGAGCTACACTTGTGAGAAGCAGCCTGGTTACAAAGTGATGCCTTCTCTTCTGACAATTCTGCCACGGTGACTTTCAGTCAGGGGTTCATGGTGAAGATCCGACCATAATTTATTTCTCTTTCAAGGGCATCCGTAATAGCCTGGCCCTTCAATGAACTCTGTTTTCAGCTGTCCTGGGGGGGGGGGTGACAGCATGTTTCTTTGAGGTACAGCCGCAGGGTGGACTCTTCATAGGGTAGACAGACTACATTTTAAATCAGAGAAGCTCACACTTACCCTCTGAATTTGGTGCAAACTTCTCTCACGACTTCCAAGAGATACAGAAATTTAATACAATTTATTTGTATTTTAAGAAGCTTCCCTTCGTATTCAGTATGATAGACAACGGGGAAACTCTATGGGATAAAGTTGCATGCACATCTGTGGCTCTGAGAGTATACAGGAGTGTACTCAGACAGCTAGCCCTCCTGAAACAGGGCAAAATCTGATTCACCAGGCTAAGGAGACAGGTTTTGTTGTTTTGTTGGTGAACTAAAGAGGCAGAAGAAGAGTACAAATGATGGCACACAGAAAGAGTTTCTTGAATATCTAGGGAGGAAAGACTCTGGATGGGAAAACAGAAGCATTTAGATTCCTGGCCATTAGCTACATGTGTGTGCTCAGTCGCATACGACTCTTTGTGACCCCATGGACTGTAGACTGCCAGGCTCCTCTGTCCGTGGGATTCTCCAGACAAGAATACTGGAGTGGGTTGCCATTTCCTTCTCCAGGGGATCTTCCCGACCCAGGGATCAAACCTACATCTCTTATGTCTACTATACAGGCAGGTGGATTCTTTACCAACTGTGCTACCTGGGAAGCCCCAGTAAGGCTTCCCCCTCATCTTCATGAAATTGTTCTTCATATGTGGACAAAGTCACAGGCAGGGAGAAATCAGTTTTCCACATTCAACACAACTCCCTTGAACGTCTAGGCCCATGATGCCATTCCAGAGAAGGTCAAGGAAATCATAGATGAAATCACTTTCTTGCAGCATCAACCTCTTCAAAAAGAAAATGCCAAAGCCTTTCCTGTGGCAGAGAAACTAGGATTTCCTCACACAGTCTATTTGTGGGTGTTTCTCTACCGCTATGGTTATTAATATGTCTGTTTTCTCTAAGGCTTAAAATTAGAACACCAGGCCCACGTTTGTTTACAGTTCAGCATGTGCAAGGCCTGAACCACACAGCCCGGCCACCAGGAAGCGTGTGTGCAGGGCACCGCCGTGCTCCACGCCGAGAGCATCACACGGGGTATGTTTAGACAGCAGAGCCCAGAAAAAGGAGCACACCATAAACGTTGCCAGTCATTCAGAAACCGAGATATCTGGAAGTGATAAAAACTGCGATTGATAAAAGCTTCCCTTGTTAAATGTAGGCCACACATACTCCAAATAAAATATACCACTTAGGAAATGATTTGTGTTGATAAAACTTGATGGAGTTGTTTTTCCAAATGTCTTCTCCCTGCTGGGAATTTCACACTTTGGCAGGCTCTCCTCAGGCCTCCGCAAGTTGCCTGTCTCCTTCCTTGACCTGACCTGGTGTTGTTTATACGGCTGTTTACACATTTCTTAACAACTTTTGCAAAGGGCCTTTAATGACTTTCACTCCTGGCAGCACTTAGCTTTAGGCAAAACTCCAAAGGCTGCCAGTGTTGCTCTGTTTCTTTGTGCAGTGCCCTCACCTAGCTATTCTCTGCACCTTACCCCTACTCCGTGCCCCCCGGGGACAAGCCTGGAAAACACGATGCAGGTTTGATAGCTGTAGATGAGTGTTAAGATCTGAGCTGTAGTTGTTAGTAATGAAGTATGGTATTGTCCATTTAAATAATTCAATTAGGAACCTTCATCATGTTTTAAAGGGGTGCAATTAAAGAACCAAACATCAAAGTTTGAGTCCATTTGAAGAAGTAGCATGAAAGGTCCCAACTCCGACATTCATTGGTTGTAGAACAGAGGACAAGTCCACTATCTTTCCTGGGCCTTGGCTCCGTTATCTTCTAGGTGAAGGGACTGAATTGGATTACTACCAGTTTGCATTTGGCCATAGATTATGAAAGAGAAAAATTTGCTCCTGCAGAAGTCTTGCAGAATATTATGAGAAAAGGATTTGGCTTTTAGGCTATGGCCAAAGAATTGATGCTTTTGAACTGTGGTGTTGGAGAAGACTCTTGAGAGTCCCTTGGACTGCAAGGAGATCCAACCAGTCCATCCTAAAGGAGATCAGTCCTGGGTATTCTTTGGAAGGACTGATGTTGAAGCTGAACCTCCAATACTTTGGCCACCTCATGTGAAGAGTTGACTCATTGGAAAAGACCCTGATGCTGGGAAGGATTGGGGGCAGGAGGAGAAGGGGACAACAGAGGATGAGATGGCTGGATGGCATCACCGACTCGATGGACATGAATTTGGGTAAACTCCAGGAGTTGGTGATGGACAGGGAGGCCTGGCGTGCTGCGATTCATGGGACAGCAAAGAGTTGGACACGACTGAGCAACTGAACTGAACTGAACTGAATATTTTGGAGTGTGATGAGGGTAACTGACAGTCTAATTATATAGTATAGGCCATGAAAACGCATGTAAGATAAATTATCTAGAGTGATTTTTTTTTTAACTGGATGTTGCCAACTCTTCCTTTTTACTTTGTAGAGACCATTGTAAAGTCATGGAGAAGCCAGGAATCCATCATGAAATGAAAGGGGACAGAGTCAGGAAAGACCATGAGCATCTGGGTGGGCAGAGCAAGAATATTCTGGAGGAAGAGGAGCTCCATGTGTGGTGGGCAGGGTTCTAGGTACTTAGAACAAAGCAGTGCCCTGACTTCCACCACATTCACACTGGCTGAACGTGGCACTGCTGAATTCAGTGGCCTTCATATCAGCAGTGTTTTTACACCAAGAACCTGACCCTCATAGAAACACCAAATAAAAACATCAAACTGAGTCTATTTGATTTTAAAGCAGTTTCAAAAATTTCTTATTTTGAAGAGAGAGTAAGACATGTTGGAATCACGTGATATTTCAAAACATGGCCATTGGTCAATGTGGCAAATGGACTCACATATTTGAAAGATTTCAAACTATTCTAAATTCAGAGAAAGCATGTTAAAATGAATGAATATTAATGTGGAGATCTTGCCTGTTACATACCAATTACTAGAGGAATATTCCTCTCTGACTTGGTCACTCCAAAATCTTCATGATCTCATGATACATTACTTTGGTGGAAGTTTCTTAAAATGATGATGTGAGGGTTGCCAGGTTCCAAGTGGGTATTTATTAGACATTGTTGTACTAGGCCTGAGAATACTAAAATGAAGACAGAGACATAGGTTATGTCTCTGCCTCAAAGAGCTTAAACTCTAAAGATAGAAAATGCCAGATAATTTTGAAATGCTGCAGAAACTCTGACTGAAGTTGGCAAATGCATCCATGAGGTTTCTTTCCTTGAGAAATCTCTTTTTTATAAGAATTGGGGAACACATGCACTCTGAATGTTGTCCCTCATCCCATATTCTTGGGCTGTTGGTTAACCTAGATAAGGAAAGCAGCTTACTTTAAATGATTTTCTGTCTGGTATTTTCTACAGCATTATCCATATGGATGATCCTTGCCATACTGGAATCTCTCAGTTCATTGAACTCTTCTCTTCTGGTGATCATGCCTCTCCCCTACCTTACTCTCTGGGTCATTACTGACCTTGTCATTATAAAAAACTGCAACCCTTTTATAACTTCTCCTCAACAGGATTTATCACCCTGATGGATTTGTGACTGCTGGGTATATTTCAGGTTTTTCTTCTCTTTTCCAAATGAGACCTTTGTTTCAAGTCAAGTGTCTTAGTCTCACAGTTGTGCATTGGAGGTGTGTTTATGGCTGGGTGGGATGAGGATGGCAGATATCTTTGTTCAAAGGTGGATGATCCACAAGGAACCAAACCAGATCTGATAGAGAGGAGTGTACAGTGTTCTTCTCTAGGAGTGGGAGAGAAGAATATAATGGATGTAGGGGACTTTCCTGGTGGTCCAGTGGCTCAGCTCCACGCTCCCACTGCAGGGGGACCAGGTTCAATCGCTGGGCAGGGAGCTAGATCCCATATGCCGCAACTAAGTGTTTGCATGCTGTACTGAAAGATCCTGTGTGCCACGATGAAGATCAATGAAGATCAGAGTCCGCATGTGCCTAAATAAGACCTGGAACAGTCAAATAAATTATATATATATACATACACACACACACATACACAAGATGGATGTATATTTTTGAATCTTCTTTCTCTTTTACTTTTTAAATTATAAAAGTATGATAATACATCTCTAGGAAATTTGGAAAATACAGAACAAAGTTACATATAGTTACACCATTTATTACAATTATTTTAAATAGAAGTAAACTCTGCTAATACCGTAAATTAAAAAGAGATGAGTGATTAGGAGAAAAATAAACTAGGACAGGAGGATTAGTTATGTGGGAGAAGGAATTTTGGGGTGGCTAGAGAAGACTTTGCTGAAATCAGGTGGAAAACATGAGAGGAAATCCTGATTCAGAAGAATAATTCGTAAGATCCAATAGCTGAAGAATGGGATTTTCAGCAGAGAATTGACAGAAAGAAGAAATAATAGAAGACACTTCCCATAGTTAGTGGGAGAAAATTAACCAGTTTTTCTACTTTACAAAGGATGAGAATCAAGTTGGTATCAGATTCTTCATAACTGGCAGTGAATAATCTAAGCAATGCCTCTGAAGTTTTGAGGAAAACCTATTTTCAATCTGAAAAATATCAGCCCGGCCAAACTATTAGTTAATTGTGAAACCAGAATAAAGACTTGCAGAACTTAGAAAGCTTACCTCCTCCAATGTTAGCAAACAGGAGAGAGGAAGGCATGAGCTCCAGTAAACAGTGTATTTTACCGAGAAGGCAGGGAAGGGAGTCCAAGGATGACTGACCGTCTCATAGAACTAGAAGGTAATTAGCCTCAGCACGGATTAGTCTCAGAAAGAACTAGAAAACATTTATCTAGCAAGAGGACAGGACCATAGAATCTTTGGGGGTGGGGTGGGAATATGGTAAAGTCCAACTTTAGAGGACATGCTTGAGACATAGAGAAAAATGTAAGGATATGATAATGGTATATAATGCAAGGGATGAGAGGAAACGCACACCAGAAACTCTAGAGAAAACAATAATAAGTGATTAGAAAATTATCATATGTGAAACCAATAACCAGTCCAGGTTCGATGCATGATACAGAGTGCTCGGGGCTGGTGCACCAGGATGACCCGGAGGGATGGGGTGGGGAGGGAGGTGGGAGGGGGGTTCTGGAAGGGGAACACATGTACACCCATGGTGGATTCATGTCAATGTATTGCAAAACAAATACAATATTGTAAATTAAAAAAATACATAAATAAACTAATTTAAATTTAAAAAAAAAAGAAAATATACTCATAGCATGTACTTGATATGACAATTGTCAATCTGCAGAATCATAAAAGATGATGACATCGATTCATTTTTTTACATTTAGAATCAACTTACATGCAAATATAGAGGACTTAACTATGAGTATAGAGATCAGTAGAAAGGTTATTTACCTTGAGAATACAACAGTAAAAATATGTATGTCAGGAGTTGAGAACTCGAGAAATGAAGGATGAGAAGAGCCAGAGGCAAGTGTAGAGATGGATGCTACACATTTAGATGTTGAAAACAGCTTTTAAAAGATGGAGAGAGAACATGTCAGATCCATTCTGAGCATACAGTTAATAGGATTTAACAGCTACATTAATAGATATAAAGAGTGTGAAAGATGAATTAGAATAAAATACAGCCTCAAAAGTTTTGGCTCTGGATGAAGGAGACTGATGGCACCATTAAATTTGATAAATTCCTTGAGAACAGGTGCCATCTATTACTGAACTTGTAGATGAAAGAATCACAGAAATTATGTGTGTGTATGAGAGAGAGAGAGAGAGAAATGTGTGGAGAGTCAGAGAGAGAGAGAGGAGAGACAATGACTGATTAACCAAGAGTGTGGTTAATCTCTTCTCATGAAGGGAAGGGATAGGCTTAAGGACATACTGAGATTATAACCTTGAAAAGAAGGAAGAAAATAGAAGATTCATGATTCACTAAGATTATAATAAATTTAGAGGAGGTAAAGATTAATCAGATAAGAGCAACTGGTTCTCAACTTTTTAAAAATGACCAAATGGCCAGGCCACACTCTAAGCCAATGAAGCTCAGTATCTTCAGACATGGAACCCAAGGATTGACATTCTTAAAGCTTTGAAAGTGATCACAAGAGCAGCCAAGGTTGAGAAGTACTGGATTAGGTGATCTAGCTTGTGCTGGTAGGAGGCGAGGCCACCCGGGAAGAGTCAAATGGAAAAGACCTGAAAAGAAGGAGAACATGTACAAGAGGAAAACCAAATAAATCTTAGCAGAGAAGCATAAAAGACTTGGTCAGCAGCAGTGAGGACTTCCTATTGCACTGCACCTCTATTTTCCTACTACACCCTCTCAGAGGAGGATTCTTGATTTGGGGATGAACTCAGTATTAGAAAATGTGATTTTTTTTTTTCCCTACCAGCAAAGGGTAAATAGAAGAGAAGTGAGGTTTAAGCTGGCTGGTAAACAGGATGTTATGAATATCAAGGGGATGTGTAAACCTAGGGGCTTGCTAGTGACTTGTAGAAAGATTAACAGAAAGGTCTGAGTTGGTAGGGATACAAAAGTCAAGATAAAGAGACTGAAAGTCATGTGACAAGTGCAATAGATAAACTCAAAGTAAAGAAATATCTTGGGGGACAATAGATTTTGGTTGGAGGGATGTCATCAGAGTTTGAGCTGTTAGCAACTTAGATCAGCTCTATATCTCAAGCATAGCTATACTGCTGAGTGACTGAAATAAAGTGCAAATAATGGTTATTGAAGTCAAGGAGATAAAGGGGTTTTGAGAATCTTCAACAAGATGTTAGAACCAGGAAGAATGATGTAAATGTATAGAGTGGAGAAAGGTGCTGGACATAAACCAGGGCACCTGCAGAAGATGCCAATAGGAATGGGGAAGGGATTGTACGCAGATGTGTGAGGGGTCAGGGAACACATGTTTCCTTCAGAATTACAATGCACTGAGAAATTCGCTTAACAGTAAAGTCATCTTTAGAAATTTTGGAAAACTGTAATATGTGCTGTGCTTAGTCACTCAGTCGTGTCTGACTTTGCGACCCCAAGGACTGTAGCCCATCAGGCTTGTCTGTCCATGGAGATTCTCCAGGCAAGAATACTGAAGTGGGTTGCTTTGCCCTCCTCCAGGGGATCTTCCCAATCTGGGATCAGACGCAGGTCTTCCGCATTGCAGGTGGATTCTTTACTGTATGAGCCACCAGGAAAGCTCAGAATGTAATATAGAAGTCAAATAATAATTTACCATCACACATGAATTCCTTCTCTGTAATGTAAATATAGATAAGGAATATGTTCTGTAAATGAAGACATTTAAGAATATGTCTTAGACGCTGGTTCTTGTAGGCTTCCCAGGAGGCTCAGTGGTAAAGAATCCACCTGCAGGAGACAAGGGTTTGATCCCTGGCTCGGGAAGATCCCCTGGAGGAGGAAATAGCAACCCACTCCAGTATTCTGGCCTGGGAAATCCCCTGGACAGAGGAGCCTGGTGGGCTACAGTCCTTGGGGTCGCGAAGAGTTGGATAAGACTGAGCAATGAAACAAGAGTAAGATAAAATAAATAGGATTAAATATTACACACAGTGGGTATTATTTAAGAATGAGCTAGCGCCCACAATAATAATGCTTTGAGAAGAAGGAGCAGTGGGGAGGAGAAAGGAGAAAGAGGTGGAGAAAAAGAAGAAGAGGTAGGAGACAGAGAGGAAAGCTATAGAATAATACATAGAATACGACCCCGTATGTATACATTTTAAGAACCACATATGTGGTAGTAGCAGGATTGGGCAAATATCATCCAATTCATGATACTGGCTGCTTCTGGAGGGAAATGGTGATGATGCCAGAGAAGGACACAAACAGAATTTAAACCATAGGTTTATTTTTTTTTCTATTTTAAAAAGGAAATAGTTTGAGGAAAATATGATCATATAATAATATTAATACTGGTGGATCAGCAAATGAATGTTTGAAAACATTTTTTTCTTGTATTTTTGGTCAAGTACATGAATACAATGGAAGTCTTTGTAGAAGTATTTGCATTCAAAGAAAATTCCTTCTATGGCAACATCTGTGTTCACAGATGCTAACTCTTTAGATCCTTCCCTACATTCTTGAGAAGGACACTGTCCTATTCATTCTCACTTTACAGATGACAAAACCGAGACTTTGGAGATATCTTTGTCTTTATCTTTTTGGAGATAAAAAGAAAGGGGGAAGAAGAGCTGGGGCACAATGCGGAATGTCTATAAAGAACCTAACCCAACACTCCTTTTGAGAAAAAATGCCCTTTATTTTACCCTTCCATAATTTATATACACAATTCCAACTGAGTCATGCTCTTCTAAGATTTGTGCTTTCTGAGTTTGGTTCAATGAATGATGGAAAGTAGTCTTAGGCTGTGCTATAGGTTAGTATTTTGAGTCTGAGATAAAAAAAAAAACAAACCTGACATCATTTTCTTCATCTCTTTTCTCAGAACTTTTACCTTTTCAAGGAAAAAAAATCCTAATTTCTACCTAATGCATTGTTTAAAAAGTCCTCTTTCTTCCAATCTATTCACTGTCACTCAAACACAAGAGCTTTATATTCTATTTCAATAGTTAACATTTCTGGAAAACTATCAGTGCTTTATCAGTCTGTGAGAAGTCAGGATGGTAGGATTTAGGAACAGCCCACTTGTCTAGGGAGGTAGTCTGGTGAAGTCTTTTATCTTTAGATTGAAGCTACTCCCTCTCTATGACAACTAATTGTGGACCTGTATTTCATACCCATCATCAGCAAAAGGAGTAAACTGTTAAGTGGCACCAAATTAAAGAATGAATGTCTCAGTGATTGCTGTGCTGCATTTACAGAACCAGTAGCCATTTGTAAGATCAAAATCAGCTCACTAGCTCCTTAATTCCAAGAGCATGAAATCATATGAAAGCTATGTAATGCACTGTGGCCAGAAGAAGAATAAAATTTTAGTTATACAGTTAAAAGGATGCTCAGTGCAGGAAACTTTTTACAGATTCGTTTTACTGAAAGCAATAACACTCCTGGTGCAACTGAAAGAATTTGGTTTGGGGTAAAGAAATAAGCCTGACTTATTCTACCTCTGTCTTTTGGATAAATCACTAAAAGCCTACTTTCCTTTCCCCACCTTTAAAATAACAATAGTGGATTTTAAATCAAATGAGATCATGAGCATGGAAATATGTCAAGAAGGAGAAAGTACCAGTCTAAGTTGAGCTGTTCCTGTTCATTGATGAAAATTATTATTATTGCTTTATTTTTACAAAGACTTTATTGTTTTAAAATAGTTTTAGATCTTCAAGTTTTCTGTACGGAAGAAGTGCAGAGATTTTCCATACACTTCATGTCCCCAAACAAGCACTAAGAGGCATATATGTTTACTTTTCAGTAATTTCTGATCAGTGTATACACCTATGTAACCACCACCTCATTCAAGACATAGAACATTTTCATCATTCAATAAACTTCCCCTATGTGTCTTTGTAGTCTTTCTCTTTTTGTAAAACAAAAAAAACTGATCTGATTTCAATCTGGGATTCATGTAAGATGTATACAAAATACAACTATACTATCTGTATTTTTTCAATCAGTATAATGTTTTTGACCTTCATATATGTTGTGATATATATATGCACACATGTAGTTGAATTTCAAAGATATATATCCCACAAAATGTCTATCCATTCACTGACAGATGGGCATTTGTGGTTATTTTCAATTTTCGACTATTTTGTATAAAACTGCTATGAAAAGTCCCAGTACAAGTAATTTTGGAAGTTATATGTGTTCATTTATGATAATTATTATTAACGATCTCATCTGAATGTGCCAGCCATACTTGAATATGTATTGCCTTATTTCACCCCCACAGCAGCTCTAAGAGGCAGGCTCTGTGGTTTTGTCCATTCTACAGATAAGCACAATATGCAGATACATACAGATAACTATCTCTCTATCTGATTCACACCTGTGGCAGTGATATAGAGACAATGTCCTTGCCCTCAAGCAGTCCACAGTTGAGTCCCAACACCAGTCAGGGGTGCAGATAGAGTACAGCCTGATAAGTGCTTTGCCCAGGACTGACTTCGACCTGTGCTGTCATGCAAAACCCTGCACTTAGAAGAGCTCCAAGTTTGGTTTAATGGTCTGCTGTTGCTTTTCTGTCTGGAGAAGGGCATGGCAACCAACTCCAGTGATTCTTGCCTGTAGGATCCCACAGACAGAGGAGCCTGGCAGGCTACAGTCCATAGCATTGCAAAGAGTCATAAAGGCCTGAAGCGACTTAGCATGTGTGCGTCACTCTTCCGAAATTCTTGATGATTTCTGAACAAGGCAAGCCTTCTTTTTCTTCTTTCCCTGGGCCCCATAAATTCTGCAGCAAGTCCTAATTTTGACAGAAATACAAGTGGTGTGTTATGGGGGTGAGGCAGGGGGACAGTTAGAAAAGGGATCTTAGAAGAAGTTCTGCTAGAGCTCAATTTTGAAACGTAGGAAGGAGTTAGCCTCCTCTCTCTCCTCCACTCCCCTCTCTTCTCTTCCCCTCCTCTCTCTCCTTCTCTTCTCTTTCTCATTCGTCCTGGGGCAGAATGATACGGGCTTTGGTGCCAGAGAACCGTGGTCTGGATTCTTCTTCAGACAGCAGGATACTCTTGGTTAAGTTACCAGCCTCCCCAAGCCTCAGTCTCCTTACTCAAATCGTGTGGCTGAAACGTTCTTGGAGGATTCGGCATATTATACAGAAAACAACTAACACTGTGCTTGCCTCATAGTAGGCACCGACCAGTTTTCATGCCTTTCACCCCAGGTGGCTTCCTGAAGACACTCTTTCCCCTTGCTAGAATGTCGGCATCCTGAGGCAGGAGCTTGTGTCTGTCTTCCTCACACTCGAGTCCCCTGCTGTCAGGGTTCTAACCTCTATAGAGTGCCATTTTAGGACCCATCTGATTTGATCCCAACTTACTTTTCTTGTTGTATCTCCTGCACACTCTTTTGTATCCTCTGTTTTAGTCAAATTAAATGGCTTGTTCCTCCCTCACACTTCATCTACTTTTCTGTTAGTTCTGTCAGTACTCACTGGACTCTGATTCCTCCCATTTCAAGCTGTGTTCATCTTTTCAAGCTCAGCTCACAGACTGCTGCCTCCATTAAGACCATTCCAATCCTTCCAAGCACACTGTTCTGACATTATTGCAAATAACCCCCTTTCATGGCATTTTATGTGTTGTGCCGGCATTATTGGGTTTCGTGTATTATCAGATGACTTTTGAGGGTAGGGATGTCTAATTAAAGTTTATATATCCTTGGTTCATTCTCCTGGACCACAGAGCTCATCCAATAAACCCTGGAATACACTTCTGAGTGCATGAATGAATCCTAATTCCCCTACTCTGGGGCAAGGGAATTACCTTAAAAGGAAAAATCCTGACAAGAAACTATACATGACTTGAGGGGGTGATCCAAAGTTGCAGTTCTAAAGTTGAAACTGGATTCCCCGAAGTGCCAGTGGCAAAGACAAACTGTGTGGAGAACAAATGCAACTTGTTTGTAAACAGAGTTTGCAAAGATAAACCCATATGCTTTTTGCAGCTGGAGCTCATAAGCAATTTCCCCAGGGTTCAGCCTTCAGTGTCGAGGAGTGCTCCCTGCAGATGAAGCCTTGCTGTGTTAATTCTTAACACACCTCTAGACTGGGTTACAATGTGGAAGCTCCACATGCTTCTAGAAGTTGGTTTGCCTGGAAAAGGTATCACTACAGGGATCTTTCTATGTCCCCATCCTGCTTCTTGCCTCTAACTGAGGGTTACTATACATACTTCTGAATATAACTATATAAGTGGTCTGTAGATTTCTCACCATGGCTTAGTCTCAAGTAAGTGGTGAGGCCCAAGCACCAGGTGATACTGCCCCCTGTACTTCCATGCTACACACTCTTGGTTAAACTAAACAGAATGGATTCTGTGACTCACAGCAATCACCCCATAGTTAAAGAGTAGCAACATCTGATCAATAACAAACTTTAGTAGGCCTTCTGTTCACCCTCTAGGAATTAAGATATGTTGGGTATAAAAAACTGTTCAGATGGAAAGTGGATTTCACTCTCATTTTCTGTGATGCATCCATTTCTATGATGTATTCTTCCAGAAGAAGTACCCACTTGAACGCTGGTTTCAGAAATAATTTCTGTAAAACCCAAGGTGACTAGTCATCCTGGTTTGCCTGGGATAGAAATGTTTCCCAGGATGTGGGATATTCAGTGCTATAATTAGGAAAATCCCAGGAAAACCTGGATGACTTGGTCACCCTAATAATAGCTGGTGGCCTGAAAAAGTTACATAACAGAATCTCTTGCTCAGGCACCAAAATTGTTCCAAAATATTTGTCTGAATACTGTATATCAACCCCATATAGATTTTCTTAGGCATATATAAATGTGTCTATGTCTCATCTTCATATCTCTTATCTCCATATGGCTATTAGATTTAATCACATAAAACTGACAGAATTCAACTATTTTTTGACCAAAAAATTCTCACATAACCCAATCTTTTCATATAGTTCAACCTATTCTTACTTATTGGAGAAGGAAATGGCAACCCACTCCAGTATTGTTGCCTGGAGAATCCCATGGACAGAGGAGCCTTGTGGGCTACAGTCCATGGGGTCGCAAAGAGTCAGACACGACTGAGTGACTAAACAACAATTCTTATTTGTATCTATCGTCTTAGGCTCTATGTTGAGCATCTTCCATGTATTAATATATGTAATTATCCTAACAACCTTTGGAGATTGTGTGACTACATCATCTGATAACAAAGAAGCTAAGAGGTTAAGTTAAGCAAGATATATAACAAGTAACAGCAAATTAGATGCTACATTTTCCCACCTAAGACCAAGTATCGTCAATTCTTTTTTTTTTTTTTTTTTTTTGGCCAAGCCACCCAGCTTGCAAGATTTTAGTTCCGTGACCAGGGATTGGACCCATGCACTCTGGAGTGGAAGATCAGAGTCCTAATTACTGGACTTCCAGGGAAAGTCCCAGTTTCACTAACTTGTAAGGTGGGGGTTTGCTGTACTTATTTTGTAGATTAAAGCAATGACATAAGGAGAGTTTGCACAAAGTGCTCAACTTTCTTTAAAGATTATTGTCTCATCTCATGCTGCCCTTCACCAGGCCAGTTTTCTTCTAAAAATGTACTGGCTTTAGAAATGACCTTGGTCTTCATGCATTTAACTAAATACAGTTGTTTCTCAGTATTGTCTTGCAAAAAATTACAAATACAGAAAATTTGTAAGAATTTTATAGTGAACATGTTTATTTCCATGCCTAGATTCTATCATTTGAACGTTTTGACATATTTGCTTTATTGTATATCTATTCATCTGAACATCTGTTTAACCATCGAATCATCTTACTTTTTGGAGAAGGCAATGGCAACCCACTCCAGTACTCTTGCCTGGAAATCCCATGGACGGAGGAGCCTTGTGGGCTGCCATCTATGGGGTCGCACAGAGTCGGACATGACTGGAGCGACTTAGCAGCAGCAGCAGCAGCATCTTACTTCTTGATGCATTTCAAAGTGAGTTATAGACATCAGTAACTTTCACCCCTAAACATTTCAGCATATATGTCATTAATGAGTTCAATATTGGTTTATAGTCTTTCATTTTTAAAAAATTGAGACATAATTGACACATATTAGTTTTAGAGGTTTTCAGGCTCCTTTTTAAAGGTAAAATTCGTGCACGCGCGCGTGTGTGCGTGCGCTCAGTCACTCAGTGTCCAGCTTCTTGTGACCCCATGGACTGTACCCAACCAGGCTCCTCTGCTCATAGGCTTCTCCAGGCAAGAATACTGGAGTGGGTAGCCATTTTCTTCTCCAGGGTATCTTCCTAACCCAGGAATTGAACCTGGGTCTCCCGCATTGCAGGTGGATTCTTTACAGTCTGAGCCATTAGTGAAGCCCAAAATTCACACACAACACCTAAATATTAAATATACCATTTGATAACTTCTAAGAGACATGTATGCCTGCATATAATAGCCCAAACCTTTATAAAGATGGAGAATACTTTTTATTATCCAGAAGATTTCTTCAAGCACCTTTCTAGTTGAACTTGATCCCCACTTCCACCTTCATGGGTAACTAATGTTCTGATTTTTTTTTCACATAGATTAATTTTTTCTGCTCTAGAACTCCATATAGATGGAATCAAACAGTAAGAGCTAGTGTGTGTAATACTCCTTTCACCCAACATAATTATTTTGAAAGTTTTTATCCAAGTTTTTACACAAGTCAATAGTTTATTGCTTTTATTGTTTTCATATCCCCATTCAATGACATGATCTAGTTATCCATTTTCTTGTTGATAAGAGAATAGAGTATCAATCAGTGGCTTCGTTTTTTTACTGTTATGAATAAAACCCACCCTGAACATTCTTTTATAAATTTCTGTGAAGACATATGGATTTATTTCTCTTGGGTAAAAACCTAGAATTGGAACTGTTCAATTACAGGAAGGTGCATGCTTAATTTTATAAGAAATTGGCAGACCTTTTGCCAAAGAGGTTGTGTCCCATGAGCAATGTATGAGAATTCTGGTTGCTTTATCTCCTCATAATTCTTGATATTAATGTTTTTAGTCATTTTGGTTGCTGTGTGTCAGTATCTCATTGTGGTTTTGATTTGCGTTTCCCTGATGATTAATGATTTGGTCACTTTTTCCATGTGCTTATTGGCCATTCATATATTTTCTTTGCTTAATGACTGTTCAAATTGTTTGCTCATTTTTTTTTTTTTTTGAGTGAGCATGAATTCTCAGTGGCAGTCATATCACTCCCGAGTGGGCAAAAATTGGCTCTTGAGAGGAGGGGTGAAAACATCTTAAGTATTAAAATAGTTTGTAGCCATACAAAAGGCCACAATACATAAAATATATACAGTATATTTGTAGTAATAAATTTTAATGGAGGGTGGGAGATTAGGGGGAAAAATGTTTAAAAAGTCTCCTAGGGGGATCTGTATTGAAAAAAAGGTTGAAAAACTCTGTGACTGAGTTGTGCAAATTTTTTAAATATATATTCTGTACACAAATCATTTTTCAAATGTATTTTGACAAGTATTTTCTCCCAATCTATGGCTTGTTTATTCATTTTCATTATTGTATCTTTTGATAAGCAAAATTTTATAATTTTATACAGGTTATATTTTCAGTTTTTAAAAAATATTTTCTGTATCCTGCCTATGAAATCTTTGCCTACTTTCAGCTTTTGATGAAATCGATATTTATGAATTTTGCAAATTTTCTTCTGTTGTTAATTTCCAATTTCATTTCATGTGGTAGTAGAAAATATTTTGCATGATCAATCCTATACATTTATTGAGGTTTGTTTTATAGCCTAACATAAGATGGTTTTCCCTGGAAAATATTCCATATGTACTTGAATAAACTGTGTATTCTTTTTTTGTTGTGTGGATACCTGTTAGTTCTAGTTGGTTTATAGTGTTAAGTCTTCTATTTCCTTGTTGATCGTCTGTCTATTTGTTCCATCTATTATTAAAATAGCTGATTTAAAGTCTTTGTCTAGTTAATCCAACATCTGAGTTCCCTCAAGAACAGTTTTATGGACTGCATTTTTTTCCTGGATATGAGCCTGTATTAGTCATAATTCTCCAGTAAAACAAAACCATTGGGGGATCTATCTATCTACCTATCTATCTAAATGTATCTCCTGTATATGCAATTGCTACATTCTTTAATTTATCCCAAGTTCATTTTCCCCATGTTATCACATGTGCTAGGCTATGTTCCCTTTTATTTCCACTCTTTCACTTGTTTTTCACATTAGTCTCTGCTCTTAAGGATATGACCCAGACTTCTTGGCCTTCTCAATGCCTCCACTTAATTGGAGAATTTCAGATTAATGGTGTAACTGATTTCCTTTTTCTGATCTTTGCTGACCCCTTTGACTATCTTGAATTACAACTATACTTTCCATTCTGGCTTATGTTTAATACCACCCACACCCTCTCTATTCATTTCTGACTTTCAGATGCATTTAGCTCCTTCTAATTTACTGGAAGAAACTGTTAATAATTTTTCTCAGAAAGACGGTCTGATACTTTCTCAATCACATATTCTTTCTGTATGCTGTTATATTATTTTCCTTTTCAGTTTTTTTCTTACATAATTGTAAGATGAGAGACAAAATGCTTGGGTTTTCCCTGTGGAAACTGCTACTCATATTCATATTGTTGCTGCTGAAAGACTGTCTTTTAATCTTTAGACTTCTCACTTCACTGAACTTGCATAACAAATGCATGCTTTATGTCTATATATACAAACTGCAACCCAGAAGCACATAGAGTAAAAAGTCATTTCAAGAACTGGCTACTTTAAGTTACTAGCAAAAATTCAAACCAGTAAGATCTTTTTTTCCCTACACTCTTCTCTGAATTTGAAGATGTGTCATATAACACATATCTGAGATAGTGTGGGAGCAGCCTGGGAATGGTAACTGCATTCTTAAAACAACAAAGATGTCATGTAGCACTTTGGTTTAGATAAGTGAACATTTGGGCTGAGGACAAGATGTAGGCAGAGGATACTAAAGCTCCAACTAATTAGGGAGTTATCACTTGAAAAGTTACATAGCTCTGGGTCACTGAAGTAACAGCTATCAAAGGAAACTTCTGGAAGCCATCTTGCTCTCATTTCACAATCTTCTGATGACAGAATAAGCAGTATGATATGGGAGCACGTTCTTTGAAATATCGCTGCCTTTTTCCATGTCAGTGACAGAATACAAAGATCATGAAGAAACAGAAAAGCATTCCAATAGTTTTAAATGCTGTGACTTTTGAATGGATTCTATTAGATATTAGAATTAACTAGACTTAGCTCAAATTACATAAAATTAAGCTCCTTAAAAGCAAACAGTGCCTATTGCTCATTTAAACTCAAAAAAAAAATTCAAAAGATTTTTGACATTTGTTTGTCTCTGACACTATAAGGACTTTTCTAATGATCTTGGAAAATCAGAAGTTAGAGCAATAAAGGATGTGATAAATTTTTTACTTTTTAAAAATTTCTGAATATAATATGTAGGCATAAAGGGGCCATAAAACTCCCTTGTCTCTTTTTGTTTAAGCTACATCATTGTCATCTCTAATATATAAAATATTGATACATGTTTTAGGGTCACACACATATACACATGCAGAGCACATTTTTAAATGATGTTTACAATCTGAAATACGGTTGTAAAATATGAGCATTTTGACAACTAAATTTAGTATAGAAATTAAGATAAAGAGGAGATTATTTGGGGATTCGGTGGTCGGGAAGAGTTCATGAAGGATGTAATCCTTGAAAGATGAACATATTTAGAGGTGAGCAAGTGGCAGCAGCACAAACCAAAGTTGTAGTTTGCAACCCACATTAAATAGGAACCGTATAGGAGACCAGTTTTGCTGTCAAAAGGGGTTCATTTAGAGACTGCTGGGAGGAAGCATCTTCTGAGGCCATGCTGTAGTTACAAATCAGACCTACTCTGCATTTCATGTCAGAAACTGTGAGCAGCAGCAGTGGCAGTGCTTCAGCGTCCCTGTTGCTTGTCCTTGTCTGGCATGCTGCCTCTTCATGGCAGGACTTCCATGGCTTCTTTCGTTTCAAATATCATTTATTTATTTATTTCGCTGCATCGGGTCTTAGTTGTGGCATGCAAAATCTTAGTTGCAGGATGTGGGATCTAGTTTCCTGATCAAGGATTGAACCCAGCCCCCCGCCCCTGCATTGGGAGTGTGGAGGCTTAGCCACAGAACTACCACTGTCCTCTATCTCTCTGCTCCTTCTTCTTCCATTGCTTCTCCTTGCTGGCCTCATTCAACATCCTATCTCACCTCTTACAGCCCATTTGATTATTTAAGTGCATATGATTGAATACTTTTATATTGCTGAAGCCCTTTTAAAATTTAACTTTCTTTCTTCTGGAAAAGAAAAAAAAAATGAGGTAGTGTCCCAAATCACACAACACAGTAAGATTCAAAAATATTAAGACATTAGCACCAAAGAATATTTTAAATGCGTAAATAAATAAAGGCAAAGGCAAAATAAAGTTTGAACTGTAACTACTAATGGTGGATTTTAAATTTGGATCTTAGCAAAAAAAGTGCAGAGCAATGACACTGCATGTACAGGATTTACACAGCTTAGGACTCATTAATCTGTAGGTGACTATTTTGATGTAGCCCAAAGTCTTCAAGACTAGAAATAAAAAGCGTACTAGCCTAAATTCTAGTCTTAGGTCTTTCAGTAATGGCTGTTGACAATCGTGCAATCTCATGAAGTCTTAGTATCCTCATATGGTTTTTAAAAAAGTTTAGTTTGAACAGCAGAAAAGCTCTTCCCAACTTGAACACTCACTTTATATACTCTGGCATATAAATTTTTCGAGCAAACATGTCCTTGAGAAAACCCAACTAGAAAGGAATGAAAAGTGAAATAGAAACTCTTCTAATGCAGGAGACATAAGAGACACAGGTTCGATCCCTGGGTTGGGAAGATCCCCTGCAGCAGGAAATGACAACACATTCCAGTATTCTTGCCTGGGAAATCCCATGGACAGAGGACCCTGGCAGGCTACAGTCTATAGGGTCTCAAAAGAGTAGGACATGACTTAGTGACTAAATAACAACAATAACAAATGGGTCTTAACCCAATAGGTCATATTTAGGAAAGTAAACAGACTGGGTCATATTTAGCTTGGAATAAAAAGAATGTGTATTCTGGTCCAACAGGATTGAGAATGGGCTCAGAATTGTACAGGAGGCAGTGATCAAGACCATCCCCAAGGAAAAGAAATGCAAAAAGGCAAAATGGTTGTCTAAGGAGGGCTTACAAATGGCTGAGAAAAGAAAAGACACAAAAGGCAAAGGAGAAAAGGAAAGATATATCCATCTGAACACAGAGTTCCAAAGAACAGCAAGGAGAGAAAAGAAAGCCTTCCTCAATGAGCAATGCAAAGAAATAGAGGAAAACAATAGAATGGGAAAGACTAGAGATCTCTTCAAGAAAATTAGAGATACCAAGGGAACATTTCATGCAACGATGGGCATAATAAAGGCCAGAAATGGTATGGACCTAACAGAAGCAGAAAATATTAAGAAGTGGCAAGAATATAGAAGAACTATATAAAAAAAATCTTCATGACCCAGATAACCACGATGGTGTGATCACTCACCTAGAGCCAGACATCCTGGAATGCGAAGTTAGATGGGCCTTAGGAAGCCTCACTATGGACAAAGCTAGTGGAGGTGATGGAATTCCAGGTGAGCTATTTCAAATCCTAAAAGATGATGCTGTGAAAGTGCTGCATTCAAAATGTCAGCAAATTTGGAAAACTCAACAGGGGTCACAGACTGGAAAAGGTCAGATTTCATTCAAATCCCAAAGAAAGGCAAGCCAAATAATGTTCAAACTACTGCACGATTGCACTCATAGCACACATTAGTAAGTAATGCCCAAAATTCTCCAAGCCAGGCTTCAATAGTACGTGAACTGTGAAGTTCCAGATGTTTAAGCTGGTTTTAGAAAAGATAGTGGAACCAGAGATCAAATTGCCAACATCTGTTGGACCACTGAAAAAGCAAGAGAGTTCCAGAAAAACATCTACTTTTGCTTTATTGACTATGCCAAAGCTTTTGACTGTGTGGATCACAACTGTGGAAAATTCTTCAAGAGATGGGAATACTAGACCACATGACTTGCCTCCTGAGAAATCTGATGCGGGTCAAGAAGCAGCAGTTAGAACTGGACATGAAACAACAGACTGGTTCCAAATCGGGAAAGGAGTACATCAAGGCTGTATATTGTCACCCTGCTTATTTAACTTATATGCAGAGTACATCATGAGAAATGCTGGGCTGGATGAAGCACAAGCTGGAATCAAGATTTCCAGAAGAAGCATCAATAACCTCAGATATGCAGATGACACACTTTCATGGCAGAAAGTGAAGAAGAGCTAAAGAGCCTATTGATGAAAATGAAAGAGGAGAGTAAAAAGTTGGCTTAAAACTCGACAATCAGAAAACTAAGATAATGGCATCCAGCTCCATCACTTCATGGCAAATAGATGGGGAAACAATGGAAACAGTGACAGACTTTTTTTTGAGCTCCCAAATCACTGTAGATGGTGACTGCAGCCATGAAATTAAAAGATGTTTGCTCCTTGGAAGAAACGCTATGACCAACAAGAAATGCTTTGACCAACATAGACAGCATGTTAAAAAGCAGAGACGTTACTTTGCCAATAAAGGTCCATCTAGTCAAGGCTATGATTTTTCCAGTAGTCGTGTATGGATGTCAGAGTTGGACTATAAAAAAATCTGAGCACTGAAGAATTGATGCTTTTGAACTGTGGTGTTGGAGAAGACTCTTTAGAGTCCCTTGAACTGCAAGGAGATCCAACCAGTCCATCCTAAAGGAAATCAGTCCTGAATATTCATTGGAAGGACTGATGCTGAAGCTGAAACTCCAATACTTTGGCCACCTGATGGGAAGAACTGACTCACTGGAAAAGACCCTTGTGCTGGGAAAGATTGAAGGCGGGAGGAGAAGGGGAGGACAGAGGGATGAGGTGATGGCATCACCAACTCTATGGACATGAGTTTGAGTAAGCTCCAGGAGTTGATAGGGAAGCAGCAGTCTATGCGGTTGCAAAGAGTCGAACACGACTGAGAGACTGAATTGAACTGAACTGAATTGATTCTGGTCCAACAGGATTGAGAATGGGTCACATGGCAATGTCCAGGGAGAGATGGAAGATGACCTCTCTACTTTCTACCAGCTCTAAGTCAGTTTCAGTCCCTCTCCCCACCACCACATCCTTATTCCTGCCACACCAGCCACAAGGAAATACACCAGTTATGCTTTATGTATTAAAGTGCAGGTACAAGCAATCATCTCACTTTTATTCATACTCTAAGATAAAATTTTCCATCATCAAATATAGGAATGAAATGGTGGTTTAAATATTTGTAGTTCTTACTCTACTGGATTTTCAGTGTTCCACTTATCATTGGGTTAAAAGGGCAATCAGTGAGTGTAGCTTTTCCTGGCATACTGTCTAGCAACATCTCCAGGACACACCAGCGTGTAAGCGATATTCTTCAGCACACACCACATTTTTCATAGTAGCAATTTTGCTTTCAGCTGATGAAGCAAGACCTTACATTCTTGCTGTTTGGGCAGAATTAAAAGATACTGTCCTATAAATGAAAGCAGTGCAGCATATGATGGTATGGTAGTTCCACAAACAAAGCACTATTATTTGATAATGTGTTTCACTGCAGGCTTTCCTCATGGCTCAGATGGTAAAGCATCTGCCTGTAATGCGGGAGACCCAGGTTCAATCCCTGGGTTTGGAAGATCCCTTGGAGAAGGAAATGGCAGCCCACTCTAGTACCCTTGCCTGGAAAATCCCATGGACAGAGGAGCTTGGTAGGTTACAGTCCATGGGGTTGCAAAGAGTTGGACACAATTGAGCGACTTCACTTTCACTTTTCTAAGTTTTCTATGAAGATTAGCTACACCCTTATTCAGAGGATCATTCTTAAAAACATCTTCAAAGGAGTGCACATTCAAGGCATCTTACCAGGGAAGAGGCAGAACCCATAGGGCTGGGAATCCCACCTCTGATTCCTGGGTCCAGAATGGAGAAGCAGGGTTTAGGCTAACCCATAGCATCACATACTTTGCTCTTCTCCAAATTGTCTTATAATATTCTTAAAGTCCAAAGAAGACATTCAGAGGTGTGTTTTTTTTTTAAATCACTTCCAAACTTTAATTACTAAATAGATAACACAGAGATGTCCCATATATAAATATTTCAATTTTCATGTTAATATATATTTTTGAAAATCTAAAAATGAAGTAATAAGCAATCTTACTTTAATATCTTTTATATCCAAGAATCTTTTTAAAATTAATTAATTTATTTTAATTGGAGGGTAATTACAATACTGTGATGGTTTTTGCCATGTATCAACGAATCAGAAAGAGAAAGCAAATACTGTATATTAACACATATATATGGAATTTAGAAAGACAGTAATGATGATCCTACATGAAGGGGAGTAAAGGAGACACAGATGTAAAGAACAGACTTTTGGATTCAGTGGGAAAAGGGGAGGGTGGGATGATTTGAGAGACTAGCATTCAGAGGTTTTTAAAACATCCTCAATCCAACACATTCCTTTTTTCAACTTCCAAAAGTATCAAACGGTTCCCTTCAAAATGCAAAGTCCTTTTCTAGACTCACGGAAAGATAGAGAAAAGCCATAAAATATGACCTTCCCCTGAGGTGACTGGGAAAATAGGAACTAGCATTTCTGAGCTCTTAGTACATGCCGGGCACTGTGCATTTTCTTGTTTGATTTTCACAAGACAATTCTGACAGGTAGGTACTGTTATTATCCCATGTTACAGATGAAAACCCTGAAGTTTAGACTGTTTAAAAACCTCAGTAAACAAAACAGCTAGGATTCAAATTCTAGCCAGCTGGCTCCATAACTTATCTCTTCCATGATGCATCATCAATGGGATCGGAAACTGGTCTAGAAGGTTGCAGTGTGATGAACCAAAGAACGGTGATAGACGCTTCCCAAAGCCAGTTGAACGCAGACTTTTTTTTTCTTACTTGGGAATTCACAGATACACAATAGTTTCATAGTATTAGGGAAATACATAAAAAGAGTCCTGCACAAAAGTCTTCTGAGTGCTGCAGAGATTGATAAATATGCCCCCTCCTTTCATTCACACTAAATGTAGTATTTCTGCTGCTTAACATGGACCACAAGATCAGTAGTTCTTAAAGAGAAAATACTTTAAATTTCTCTTTCTAGAGTAATTTCAAACTGTGTCTTTATCCAGGGCTGACCGTATTTATAATATTATGTGGTCACCATGGCCATTTCTAGACAATATTACTTCATGCTATCTGCCTGCAAAGCAGAAGATCTGGATTCGATTCCTGGATCAGGAAGATCCCACGGAGAAGGACATGGCAATCCACTCAAGTATTCTTGCCTGGGAAATCCAATGGACAGAGGAGCCTGGTGGGCTACAGTCCATAGGATTGCACAGAGTTGGACATGACTGAGCAACTAAAACACAATACATTTACTCATTATGTTCAAGGTACAAGAAAGGTGTTCAGTTTTCCTTTCCATTTTTAATAGCTTTGCTAGCAAAGCGGATGTTACATTTTTCTCCTTTTTCAGATATACACATTTAGATTTCCATAGAACTCATGTTGGGAAATACTTGTGTTCTTACTCATTGAAGTATGCCATTTTTTAAAGGCAAAATATTGTATCTGAAGAGTTTAAGGTGCAAAATTCAATGTCCTTATAGCTGCTGATCAATCAGGAGAGGAAGGCACTGCTAGGGTACTAAAGGAAGTGATCTCCCTAGAGATTTTCCAGGCTAACTTTGCCTCTGGGGCTCACAAAGCACAATTCTGTCATAGACGTCTCATCTCTGAGCTGTTAATGCTATGAGCTGTTAAAACCACAGGACCACCATTGACCACTCCTGAAGCGGCAGCATTTTTCCAACTGCAGTCTGGTAATACTTGGTACAGATTTATCTAAGGAGCTAATTAAAAAAAAATGTGAAGTCTTGTGACTCTACCTGAAGTCCTAGGTGAGGCTCTGGAATTTTCATTTTAAGTAAGCTTGTCAGGGTCTGCATGCCAAATCAGTTAGTCATGTCTGACCCTTTGTGACTCTCTGGACTGTAGCCCTCCAGGCTCCTCTGTCCATGGGATTCTCCAGGCAAGAATACTGGAGTGGGTTGCCATGCCCTCCTTCAGGAGATCTTCCCTACCCAGGGATAGAACCTGTGGCTCCTGCATTGCAGGAGGATTCTTTACCGCTGAACCACAGGGGTAGCCCAAATAAGCTTCTCAAGTGACCTCGCTTTGAGGAATTCTGATCTCAAAGTAGTTCTGTGAGCCTCAAGAGAATTGCAAGCCAGTCTGCCTTCAATGCACACATTCTGAGAAATTCCAAAAGGTTTCATCAGTGTTTTCTAAAGTAATTTCTGCAGAATGACAATCCCAAGAGATGATTTGTAATGAACAATTTCCACAGCTAAATAAGTTTGGGAAAATTCCTTTCAAGAGCCTTCCTCTTAGAGGTTCCTAGCACACATTTTAAAGGTTCTGAGACATATTGCAGGAAATAAACTTGTGCAACTAAACCCAAGTGTTTCCCAGGCAGGTTACACAATAGGACTCTTTTTGGGAGGGGATAACACTTGCCATGGAACTAATAGTATTCTTTAAGCTTCCTTTGGAGGAATGCCAGTTATAGGCTCATGGTAGAATTTCCAGAGGAGATGAACTAGGTTTGGAGATCCAGGGACTCAGCTTTAATTCTTGATTCTTAGGAATCATATGGAAAGGTGAGAAACCCTGTAGCTTATTAATTACACTTCACATCTGTGTGGTTTTTATAGTTCCACAGGCCCTTTTTCACACCTTTTCTCATTAAAGAAAAATCCTCATTTGATTTCTGTGAGCCAAGCAGATTAGGCATTATTATCCCCATATTACAAGTGAATAAATACATTTATAGAGGGTAAAGGGTTTGCTTACTGAGGTCATGAAACTCTGCCTCTTGTGCTTTCTTCATAACATCCTAGCTTTGGAATGACCTGGCAGCTAAGGTTCCCAAAACATATCAGCCTATAAAATTTTGCTGAATTCACTAATAAAGTATTCTCTTTTTAATAGAACTGGTGATGATACTGATTGGCTATTGGTAGAAAGACCTGTGAATTATTTTTCCAATGGAGTGATAAATTGACTTGAACTCAGGTCTTATGGTTCATCCCTCCTGTATCTGCCGCTGCTAAGTTGCGTCAGTCGTGTCCGACTCTGTGCGACCCCATAGATGGCAGCCCACCAGGCTCCTCTGTCCCTGGGATTCTCCAGGCAAGAATACTGGAGTGGGTTGCCATTTTCTTGTCCAGTGCATGAAAGGGAAAAGTGAAAGTGAAGTCGCTCAGTCGTGGAGCCCAAACATCCAGGTTATTATATATAGTCATGTCTAGGGGAGGGAGGTTTGTAATGGGGAATTTATTTTCCTCAGTGTAGTTTTATTTGGTCTTTATAAGACATGAATTAAATTGCTCCTACACTATGTCCTGATCACATAAGTTAATGTATTTCTTGATGTAATTGTATTTCTTTTAGCAAACAAAACCTAGGGTTTTGGGGACTTTACTGGCCATCCAGTGGATAAGACTTTGCCTTCCAATGAAGTGGGTTCAGATTCCATCCCTTGTCAGGGGGCTGAGATCCCATATGCCTTGAGACCAAAAAATAAAAACAGAAAACAGAAACAATACTGTAACAAATTCAACAAAGACTTTAAAAAAAAAAACCCTAGGGCTTTTAAGGGTTATTATCTTAGTAAATTTAGTCTTCTTTCATTTTTGTGACTTTTTTTTTTTTTTTACATTTTCTACAGCTTGACTTCTCTGGGGCTTATTCTAATTTATTTCAGTCCCAAGACTTACAGGTTTTGCTTCACAAACATGACTGTCACAGAAATATTTAGACCAATAGCAAAATTATAAGATGATGTTTAAACACATTTGTAATAAATGATTCCAAACAGTGAGCATAGATCTGTGTGTATCTGGGGAAGTTTTCTGCATGTCCAACTTTCTTGATAATGTGGATAAGTGACACATTCCTAGATTTAATATATCTTCCCCTGCCCTCTCTCAATTATCGTCCACAATTCAGCCTTAAATTTTGTGACAAATTTAGGATATGAATGTAGCTTAGTATAAATTTCAAGGATTATTGAACATGTGTAATTGAACAAATTTCCCCTAAGTTTTAGTTTCTGTATTTTTTCAATGTCCAAAAATTCACTAAGTTATTTCCAGAAACTTCTTTTCTTGTGGATTAAACTGGCTTTATTTTCTTAGGCTTTTTAGCTAAAAAATATTTCTAGAAGCAGTCTATTCTCCACCCCAACACTGTAATCTGTTTTGTTCTAACTGATCCAGAAAAAATAAAAATGCATCATGTTTGAAGTCTTCATCGTTTGAGGGTAAACTGTGTCTCACTTTGAGTCATATTATATGTTCATTATATCTACAAAAACAATTTGGATAATAAAAGTGCCAAATGTTAACTCCAGCTATAAACATACAATGGCATATTTACATCATGCATCAAACTTTTCTAGATTTCTCTGCTTAATGCTTCTCATCTTGCACTAAAATTCTTAACCCATTTGTTCCATGATTTATGGGATAGATTAATTATTTTTGATGAATAAAAATTGGAAACTTTAATTGGATGCTATTTGAGGTTTGGTTGCATTAAATGAATCTACTGGTGATCAAAAATGTATTTTTAAAGGGAGTTTAGGCTAATATATCAACAAATGAGAAGCTATAAACATGATTAATATACACATTAGACTTTCCTTATCACATTCTGCTGGCAGTTTTTATCCGGTCACAGCTGAAATTCCATTGAGATCTTTCTCCTTTTGTATAAAATACAGATTATGTGGAGACAGCAGTCTGAGCAACTGGAGTTTCATCATGTCTGCCCATTAATTATTAATGCTGTTTCAGTACTTCTTATCTATCACTGCGAGAGATGGAGGGCTGTATTTTTATAGTCAGTTTCCAGTAAGAAAACAGGCTGGATGGTGCCTCTGCACTTGGCAATAGAGAAAGGATCAAAAGTACTTCCATTTTTATGGAACCTTGAAAAAGGAATGTTCTAAATCATTCACTTAGCTATTGCCCTGAAAGGTGGTATGATTTTTGAAGCATAAATAAAAACTGAGAAGAGCATATGTCTAATTTTGACATCCTTTTTTTTTTTTTTCAAAATACTGTAATTTCCAAGGTATTGAATCCAAGCCACATGGAGAATTGGGAGATTATGCATTGTTCAGATTATGTCAATATGTCCATGTGAGTACAGTTTAGCTTTAAGGACTTGACGGTCCTACAGAGGTACAGTGTTGTGATTAGAGTCCAGGGCTGCAATGTAAGAACACTAGCTAAGCCCAAGCGAGCAGAGTATTGAGTCTCAATTTCCCTCATTTATATGAGGATACATTTTTCACCGTGGGGGGAGGTGGGGGGGGTGTGAAAAGGTTTAAATAAAACATAGCATTTCAATGCACAGAAAGTTTCAAGCAAGGCTAGTAAACTCTGAAACTTCATTGCTATTGTCTGTTTTGTTTACTAAGATCAATGAAATGTACAACCCTAATGTTCAATAGGAAATAAAACAAAAAAGTGGATTCAAGAGTACTTCAACCACTGAACTGATTGAAGTTGGGGGCTGAGAGGGAGTGAGGGGGAAAACACAATAAAATTCCTGGACTAGGATTTTCATCAATTCTGATGAATAGTAGAAAAGTATAATAGGAGATCTGATTTACTAAGTAGAATTGCATTTGAGATATTGAGACACATTTCTATAATTATTTGATGACTTTAAACAGATTACCTATATTCCTGCCCATGTTCAATTTCTCCTTTATTAAATACATCAGGTAATCCTGATGTATGTGTGGAAAATCTCAGTGAACATGAGAACACGCACATACCACACACACAGCCTTGTATTTACACCGACAACAGCTCCAGGCTCCTCTGTCCATGATATTTTCCAGGCAAGAATACTAGAGTGAGTTGCCATTTCCTCCTCCAGGGAATCTTCTCGATCCAGGGATCGAACCCGCATCTCTTGCATTGGCAGGTGGATTCTTTACCACTGAGCCACCTGGGAAGCCCTTGGGCTTGGGGTAGTGACCCTACCTCAACTATGTGGGCAGGATAAAATCCTAGCAGTGTGCAAAATAACAACATGGAAGGGACCTGAGTCACTGGATGATCCTGCATAGAAAAAGAAACTACCCATCTCTTCCACAAATCGTAATGCAGAAAAAAATGAACTTCTATAGCATTTGATGTTTCCATTTGGAGTTTCTTATTTATTTATTATTTTTATCAGCACCTTAACATAACCCTAACAAAACAGTGGCTGTTTTTCCTAGGTGTTAGGTCTCTTAATGTAGGTGACTAACTGATGGATATATGTAACTTGAAAGAGTGGATGTGCTTCATGATGCAGATGACTCTGGTCAGTCATTGTGACTTGCAGCAGAATGTAGTTTCTAGTTCAAAAATAAAAAATATATTCTTTTGTACACACAGAAAATGTTATGATATTTATTCATTCTTTATCTTTTTATGTTTGGGAGACAAATAGATGAAGGAAGAGAGACTGAGGGCCATACAAATAGAAATTTCTTGCTGATGTTGTGACCTAGATTTTGTGGTAAGAATGCATTTTAGAAACTCTGGGACAGAAAGTAATACTGACTGTCAAATCTGACATACATAGCAGCTGCTGATACCAAAAATAATGAAGTCTCATTGTACAAATCCCTAATTCCTTTCCCTAATGTATTACTATTTCCCTGAGGACACAATTATTATTTTGATTCACAGTAGTGTTTTACCAGCCAATAGAAACACAATAATATTAGTGCACATACTAGGATTAACACAACTCCAAGCTATGATAAGAACTAAATGTCTTTGAGCTGTCTTCATTGAACCTAACATGTGACATGTCATAAAATAATAATATTTTATGAAATGTTAATATATTATAATAAAATAGGATGAAGCACAAGCTGGAATCGATTGCTGGGAGAAATGTTAATAACCTCAGATACACAGATGACACCACCCTTATGGCAGAAAGCGAAGAAGAACTAAAGAGACTCTTGATGAAAGTGACAGAGGAGAGTGAAAAAATTGGCTTAAAACTCAACATTCAGAAAACTAAGATCGTGGCATCCGGTCCCATCACTTCATGGCAAATAGATGGGGAAATAATGGAAACAGTGAGAGATTTTATTTCTTTGGGCTCCAAAATCACTGCAGATGGTGACTGCAGCCATGAAATTAAAAGACGCTTGCTCCTTGGAAGAAACGCTATGACCAACATAGACACCATATTAAAAAACAGAGACATTACTTTGCCAACAAAGGTCCATCTAGTCAAAGCTATGGTTTTTCCAGTAATCATGTATGGATGTGAGAGTTGGACAATAAAGAAAGCTGAGTGCCAAAGAACTGATGCTTTTGAACTGTGGTGTTGGAGAAGACTCTTGAGAGTCCCTTGGACTGCAAGGAGATCCAACCAGTCCATCCTAAAGGAAATCAGTCCTGAATATTCATTGGAAGGACTGATGCTGAAGCTGAAACTCCAATACTTTGGCCACTTGATGGGAAGAATTGACTCATTGGAAAAGACCCTGATGCTGGGAAAGGTTGAAGGCAGGAGGAGAAGGGGATGACAGAGGATGAGATGGTTGGATGGTATCACCAATGCGATGGACATGAGTTTGAGTAGGCTCTGGGAGTTGCTAATGGATAGGGAAGCCTGGCATGCTGCAGTCCATGGGGTCGCAAAGAGTCGGACACGGCTGAGCGACTGTACTGATGATAATATATTATAATAAAAGCAATAATGATAAAATTGATACTAAGGGAATGATAAATTGATCCCTTCACCTCTAAAGCATGGGTCTAATTCACTCCCTACATCTCAAAAGTTTAACATCTTTCTAGTCATTTTTCTAGGATTAGCTTGGGACCAATGTATTGGTTCATCCAAATTCCCTTTATAATATGCATATGTAACTCCTCTCCCAGTCAAGGGGTTCGTGTGACACTAATTAGCCTATACATGGCTTTAACAGGAAAAAGAAAGTCTAAATAACTGAGCTAATCAAACCAACTACGTTTGGTGGTTCTGTCTGTAAAGACTCTGCCTTCAGTGCAGGAGATTGCCTGCAATGCAGGAGTCCTGAGTTTGATCCCTGGGTTGGGAAGATCCCATGGAGAAGCAAATGGCAACCCACTCCAGTATTCTTGCCCGGGAAATCCCATGGACTGGGAGCCTCAGGCGCTACAGTCCATGAGGTCATGAGAGTCAGACACAACTTAGAGACTAAATCACCACCATGTTAAAAGTACATATGTGAAACTCAAAATGCTATAGTTGATTTCCTACTACCATAATTATATCATAAGTAGTTAAGAAAAGGAATATCATACTTACCTAGATCATTGGGAAGGCATTAGTGGTTAATTGCCAGTTCAAATCTTTGTGAAAAATATTCCCAAAGTATGCAATACTCTTCCTATTAGACACTGCTGAGAAAATAATGGGCATTTAAGTATTCTCTGGTGTATCTGTGGCCCAAGAATTAGTCAGGGGCAAAAGTTGTGATTTAACCACCAAGTAATCTTCCTGCTCTGATTAAACATATACTTTAGCAACAATTTCTAGAAGACACTAAAGTTTTCATGCAAAAAACAATTGAACTGTTGCTGAATTCCTGCCTATCTGGTTTCTCTTTATAGCATCTGAATTAGTTTGACAGGTGAAGCTATAGTTGATCTCTAAAATGTGGCAGTGAGATATCTGGCTTAGTGACAAGAAGACCCAAATCAGTAAACAAGGGAAAATAGCAATCCAGAGAATAATGGCTGAAAGAAGAGCATTAATACTAAATAATGAAGAAGAATGTAAACAGATAAGTGATTCAGAGAGCCCTAGATATTTAAAAGGCGGAAAGAGGGATGGTCAAGATAAAAAATGATAAGACCTGTCATGAAGAACAAAGTCAGTGTGTGTGCATTATTCAGTTTAAGGAATTAGAGTCACAAGGTCAAGTGTGGGTAACATTAAATATGAATAATGAGGAATAAAATCAGTAAAAAGCAAGCTAGTTTCATAAATCAATTCCAGAGCAACTTGGATGGGGGATGGAGAAAAGGAGGATGGAGGATAACCCACTGTAGCCTGTTGAAATGTCAGGATCTATTACCAATTACCAAATATCAATATGGTCATGCAACATGCCAGAGTTTGGGGTCGTAAAACAGTGCATTCCATTGACCAGTGGGAACTACAGGATTTGCACTTTGAAGTGTGTTTAAACAAAACAAAATAGGACAAAACAGAAAACACTGGCATTTCTAAGAGGAGGGAATCGTATGTGCAACAGCAGATGGAGACAAGAACACATGGGCTCCCATCACCCTGTGTTATCCCAGTACGGTCTCTGAGGTGACCTGGGAGGGAACCCCTTTTTCTGCCTCTTTGCAGTGTGGACAATGCCAAGGAAGAAGCTGCTATAAAGGATAAGCAAAAGGGGGAAGATCTGGAATGAAGATTTGGGCAACAGTCATACTTCAAGGTTAAGGGCCAGAGCTCCTGCTCTTCACGCTCTCCCACTGGGAGCTGTCCAGGCAGGAGGAACGGGGATGGGCCCCTTGAGGAAGAAGGGGGACACTGGAGTCAGCCACTAACAACAGATTAAAGCCAAATGTAAATAGTGTGCCGGACACATGTGGGCTGCAGAGAGAGGGGTGATGAATAAGCATGCATCCAGACAAGGACTTCAAACAGAAGGAGGCTGAGCGATGATGAAAATGATTCAGTGCCTTCACCAATGACTTGGGAGGAGCAGAGAATGTGAGGAAAATAAAGAAGAAGTGTCTGCATTTATCAATGCACTTGACAAAGGAGAGGGGGCTGCACAATTAGAGGGAACAAATCATCAGGACAGGAGAGGGAAAGGAAAGAGGCTGTGGGCAATATGGAAAGAAGAAATCCAATGATGGAAGAGCAGTGTTATAAAATGATAGATCAATCCACTCTCACTGAAAGGTACAGAATACAAACCAATAATCCAGCTTTAATCCAAGGGACTTCTGAATCCCATCTGGCTAGCACTGGTCTCTACCTGCTTTGGGATCATCTCTATTCATGGGCTCTTTCTGCCTTTAGAGAAGGCTGATATCCAGCAGGTACCCATGGGCAGGGCCTGACCAGGTGTTACTGTGCCCATACCATCCCTAATTGGGCAGTGTTTATACACTACGCATTGCTGCAAGGTTTGATTATCATCTGTGCCTTCAGTTATTCTATGATGATACAGATCTTTCTTGACTTACAATGGAGTTGTCGTTTAGTAGCTAAGTCGTGTCTGACTCTTTGTGTCTGACCCATGGACTGTTGCCCACCAGGCTCCTCTGTCCATTGGATTTCCCAGGCAAAAATAAATACTGGAGTAAGTTGCCATTTCCTCCTCCAGGAGATCTTCCTGATGCAGGAATCGAACTCCACATCTCCTGCATTGGCAGGTGGATTCTTTACCAGTGAGCCACCAAGGAAGCCCAAATAGAGTCACGTCCTGATAAACTCATAGTGAGTTGAAAACACCATAATTCAAAAACGCATTTAATAACCTAACCTGGTGAACATCATAGCTTAACCTAGCCTTCCTTAAATGTACTCAGAACCCTTACATTAGCCTAGAGTTGGACAAAATCACTTAATACAAAGTTTACTTTATGTGTTGCCTATATACTTTATTGAATACTGTACTGATAGTGGAAAGCAAAAAACAGAATGGCTGTATGGGTACAGAATGGCTTTAAATGTATTGGTTGTCTACCCTCTTGAGGGCAAGGCTGACTACAAGTTACAATCCCCTGCTGCTGTGTCATGAAAGAGGATTGTAACACATTTAGCTAGCCTGGGAAAAGCTCAAAATTCAAAATTCGAAGTATGGTGGCTACTGAGTGCATATCTCTTTTGGATCATTGAAACTTCAGAAATCATTAAGTTGAATCATCCTAAGTCTATATTCTGAACCCATCTGAACTAAGCCTTTCTTAAAATTATAGTTGATGCACAATGTTACATGAGTTACAGGTGTATCATAACTGTGAATTCACAATATTTGAAGGCTATACTCCATTTATAGTTATAGCTTATTTTATGCATGGTAGTTTGTACTTCTACTCCTATATTGCCCCTCCCCTTCCCTCTCCCCACTGATAACCACTAGTTTGTTCTCTGTATCTGTGAGTCTGCTTTTCTCATTTACTCACTAGCTTGTTGGATTTTTTAGATTTCCTTATAAATGATATCATACAGTATATGTCTTTCTCCTCCTGACTTATTTCACTTAGCATAATACCCTCCAAGTCCATCCATATTGTTGCAGGTGGCAAATTTTATCCTTTTTTTATGGTTGAGTAATATTTGACTGTATATATGTACCACATCTTTATTCATTCCATCTGTTGATGGACACTTAAGTTGCTCCCATGATACAAAAATGTAAATTATGCTGCTATGAATATTGGGCTGCATGTATCTTTTCAAATTAGTGGGGTCCCCCCCCCAATATATATATCCAGAAGTGGTATTGCTGGGTCATATGGTAAATCTATTTTTAGGTTTTTTGAGGAGAATCCATACTGTTTTCCACAGTGGCTGCACCAATTTACATGCCCATAAACTGTGTATGAAGTTTACCTTTTCTGCACATCCTTGCCAACATTTATTATTTTCTTTTTGATGATAGCCATTCTAACAGGTATGAGGTGATATCTCACCTCATGAGATATGCGAGTGGTTTTGACTCGCATTTCCCTGATAATTAGAGAGACTGAGCATCTTTTCATGTGTCCATTGGCCATCTGTATTTTCTCTTTGGAAAAATGTCTATTTGGGTCCTCTGTCCTTTTTTTAACTGGCTTGCTTGCTTTTTTGATGTTGAGTTTGTATGAGCAGTTTGTATATTTTGGAAATTATGCTCTTGTCAGTCAAATCATTTGCAAATATTTTCTCATACTCTGCAGGTTATGTTTTCGTTTTGTTTATGGTTTTCTTTGCTGTGCAAAAACTTCCAAGTTTGTGTACAGTCTAAGTGTTCATCAAGAGTAAAATGAATTCTTATTGGTCTGTTTCTACAGAGGAATACTATACTCTACAGTAATGAGAATGAATGAAATTCAAAATATGCAACAACACAGGGTAACTCTCATAAATATAATACTAAGTAAAAGAAACAAGACACGTTAGGGTACATAATTTATGAATCCGCTTATATAAAATTCAAAAATCATGTAAACTAATCAATGTTGTTGGCTAAATCAGGATGGTGGTTTCTCTTGAAGGAGTAGTGGGGGTAGTTACACAGTGTGTTCACTTTTTATATATTATATTTCCAATGAGCATTTCCTTGCATGTATATGATTCTTCAATAAATTCAATTTAATGCAATATTGGGGGAAAAAACTTTCAAGTTTAATTGGTTATACTTGTTTAATTTTGTTTTGATTTCCATTATCCTAGGAGATGGATTCAAAAAGATCTTGCTGCAATTTATGTCAGAATGTTCTACCTATGTTTTTCTCTAGAAATATTACAGTATCTAGTTTTAGCTTTAGGTCTTTAATCTATTTTGAGTTTTTTATAATATGGTGCTAGAGAATGCTCTAATTCTTTTACATGTAACGGTTCTGTTTCCCCAGCACCGCTTATTGAAGAGACTGTCTTTTCTCCAATGTATATTCTTGCCTCCTTTGTTGTAGGTTAATTGACCATAAATATGTGGGTTTATTTTTGGATTCTCTATTCTATTCCATTCAGCAATATGTCTGTTTTTGTGTCAGTACCATACTGTTTTGATTACTGTAGCTTTGTAAGTATAGTCTTAAGTCAGGGAGTGTGAATTCTTCTTCTCTGTTCTTCTTTCTCAAGATTTTGGCTACTCAGTCTTCTGGCTTTTTAAGGTGTTTAGTGTTTCCATAAAAAATTTAAAATTATTTGTTCCAGTTCTGGGGGAAATGCCATTGGTATTTTGATAGGGATTGCACCGAATCTGTAGATCATTTTGGGTAGCATGGTTATTTTAACACTGTTAATTTTTCCAAATGACCCATGTAATCTTGAAAAAGAAAATTGAGGCAGAGGAATCAGACTCCCTGACTTCAGACTATATTACAAAGCTACAATAATCCAGACAGTGTGGAAAGTGTAGTACTGGTACAAAAAACAGAAATACAGATCAATGGAGCCAGATAGAAAGCCCAGAGAAAAACTCATGCACATATGGAGGCAAGAATATACAATGGAGAAAGACAGTCTCTTCAATAAATGGTGCTTGGCAAGCTAGATGACTACATGTAGAAGAATGAAATTAGAACACTCCCTAACACCAAACACAAAAATAAACTCAAAATGGATTAAAGGCCTAAATGTAAGGCCAGACACAATAAAACTCTTAGAGGAAAACATAGGCAGAACACTCTTTGACATAAATCACAGCAAGATCTTTTTTGACTCACCTCCTAGAGTAATGAAAATAAAAATAAAAGTAAACAAATAAGACCGAATTAAAAGCTTTTGTGCAGCAAAGAAAACCATAAACAAGATGAAAATACAATTCCCAGAACAGAAGAAAGTATTTGCAAATGAAGCAACTGACAAGGGATTAATCTCCTAAAATACACAAACATCTCATTCACTTCAATATTAAAAAACAAACACAAAAACCCAATCAAAAACTGGACAGAAGACCTAAATAAGCATTTCTCCAAAGAGGACATATAGATGGCCAATAAGCACATGAAAAGCTGCTCAACACTACTAATTATTAGAGATATGCAAATGAAAACTACAATGAAGTATCTCCTCACACCAGTCAGAATGGCCATTATCAAAAAATCTACAAGCAGTAAATGCTTGAGAGGGTGCAGAGAAAAGGGAACTCTGTTACACTGTTGGCAGAAATGTAAATTGATACAACTACTATGAAGAACAGTATGGAGGGACCTTAAAAAACAAAAAATAAACTGATCATATGACCCAGCACTCCTGGCAATATTCTCAGAGAAAACCATTATTCAAAAATGTACATGCACCCCAATGTTCATTACAGCACTATTTACAATAGCCAGGACATGGGAGCAACCTAAATGTCCATCAATAGAGGAATGAATAAAGAAGATGTGGTACATATATACAATGGAATATTACTCAGCCAAAAAAAGGAACAAAACTGTGCTTTTTGCAGAGATGTGGATGGACGTAGAGACTGTCACACCATGTGAAGCAAGCCAGAAAGAGAAAAACAAATACCATATTTTAAAGCATATATGTGGAATATAGAAAAATGGAGTTAGATAAACTTGTTTATATATAATACATATGGGTTGCCATGCCCTCCTCCAGGGGCTCTTCCCAACCAGGGAATCAAACCCAGGTTTCCTGCATTGCAGACAGATTCTTTACCATCTAAGACACCAGGAATATATACTATGATGTATAAAATAGATAACTAATGAGAACCTGCTGTATAGCACAGGGTACTCAATGCTCTGTGGTGATCTAAATGGGAAGGAAATCCAAAAAAGAGGGGAGAGTTATACATACATATTGTTGATTCACTTTGCTGGACAGCAGAAACTAACATAACATTGTAAGGCAATTATAATTCAAAATAAAATAAAATAGACTTTCCAGAGAGACTTCCTTGGCAGTCCAATGGATAAGCTTCTGAGCTTCCACTGCAGGGGCTATGGGTTTAATTCATGGTCAGGGAACTAAGGTCCTGCATGCTACACAGAGGAGCCAAAAAGAGAGAGAGTATAAAATGATACAGACTTCCTGAGAATGTCTTACCCTAAGGAGTTTTTATTATTATTATTATTAATAGGAAGCTGTAAATTTTAGCAGGTGATAGTGAAAAAATTTGAGGGCTGATGGAATCCTTTTTACCCCTCAGATCTCACTCCACGTCAATATGTTTGTATGGCATTGGCCCTTCACCTTATTCTGTCCTGACCTTTCACTAGGTGAAAGACTAGAGCATTTCGCTCCATTGCTTAGTTCCAAATTCTCAGGCACTTATTTTTCAAGATATTCAAGTATCAGATGGATATTTTTAAAAGTTCTTTCTCCTTATTAAACATTAATGCCACAAAAAAGAAAATAATTCTTAATTTTTTTTAGTTTTGAGAAGATAATTTTCTTAGTTTTCTTAATTGTGAAGTGCAAAATTGCTATATCTCATAACTCTGTGTTTCCTATAGACAACAGGTATAATGGAGATTCAGCAGAAGAGGCTGGGTTTTGGAGTCAGGTTGTCCAAGATTTGAATGCTAGCACATATACTTTTGAGAAAGTCACTTCTCTGAGGTTCAGTTTCCTTACCTGTAAAATGGATATATTGATAGCACATTCCAGGATGCTTTTGGAGATCAAATATTCCTGACAAATAGAGGGCACACAGTCAATATTTATTTCCCCTTCCCACTGAAGAGGAATTTTCGTGGGGAAACTTCTCATTAAAAAACCACTTTTTCCTAACCTTTTAAATTAAATAGGTCTTCACTGACGAATTTATTAAGTTACAATAAGAAGAGTAAATCCATACTTTGCCAGACTTTCGCGGACCGGCAAAGGGCTTTTCCTCCAAGGCTGTCCCATATTGGGGTAGTGAAGCACTAGAGTTGTTAACAAGCATGGATGCAGCTGTGCCCCACCGTACACTTTGGCACCACACTATGCTGCCTTGACTCCTATACAAATATGAGTTGGACTTGGGAATCTGATTGAATGCTAGAAACAAATGTGATTCATTCCAGCATCACCCTTGAGACACTTCGCAGCCAGATGAGTTCATTCCGTGGCTAAACCAAGTGACCCTGCAATTCACTGAAGCTGCTGCAGCAGCTACTGGAAGCATCCGATACCAGGAAGTCGGTATTCCAAGATGGGATTACAGACAATTGGGCCAGCAGACTGTCTGCACTGGATTGCAGAATTATTCCTTTTTTTTACCACCTTTACTTATGCTATTTATTCTGCCTCTAAAATACACTCTCATCATGACTCTACAGGGACAACTTTTCAAAATTCTGCACAAGATTCATTTCCTTCATGAAAAGACCTGACTATCTTTAAAAATCACTCTTCCAGCCTACCGGTCTCTCTGCAGGCGTTGCATAGGTTTGGGAGTTTATATTCCATTTATTTGTGCCATTTACTGTTTTTATTAGTCTTGTCTCCTTACATAGTGTAGATTTAATATTTCATGAGGTCAGGGGTTGTTTCTTTGTTGATTTTGTCAGTTTCCTTGATGTTTAACAAAATAGTTACAACAAGATTAATTCACTGACTGATCCTCACAGAAGTATTTGCCAATTTCCTATCTCCATTTAAAATAAGGTTTTCTTCACTTTTCATTATTTCCTTCCTTCTTTCATCCATTTTTTTATTCAATAAATAATTATTTAATGCCAGTGAAGTGCTAAGCGTGGCAACCCACTCCAGTACTCTTGCCTGGAAAATCCCAGGGACGGAGGAGCCTGGTAGGCTAGAGTCCATGGGGTCGTTAAGATTCGGACACGACTGAGTGACTTCACTTTCACTTTTCACTTTCATGCATTGGAGAAGGAAATGGCAACCCACTCCAGTATTCTTGCCTGGAGAATCCCAGGGACGGAAGAGCCTGGTTGCCTGCCGTCTATGGGGTCGCACAGAGTCGAACATGACTGAAGTGACTTAGCAGCAGCAGCAGCAAGTGCTAAGCATTGGTCTAAGCCATTAGGAAGCACAACTGAACTCTATGTCTTCTTCCCTCAAGAATACTGGAGTGGGTTGCCATTTCCTCTTCCAGAGGATCTTCCCAGTCCAGGGACTGACCCCACATCTCCTGTGTCTCCTGCATTGCAGGCGGACCTGCTGAGTCATCGGGAAAGCTTGACTGAGTTAAAAAGGTCACAAAGAGAACCCTGGGGAAGGTGGCACTGGGGAAGTATCCTCGTTTACACATCTGAATTCTTCATACAAACAATATCAGGGGGATTGTATTCCAGGAAAGAGAAGAATATAGTCATTCCTCAGTATCCATGTGGGATTGGTTCCAACATTCTGCAGGTACCAAAATCCATGGATGCTCAAGTCCCTTACAAGTCAGGATTATACAGCTTCACACAGGGATACACATTCCTTTTGCAGATGTGGAACCTTCAGATGTGAAGGGTCAACTAAATGTGTGTGGTAGCATTGTGTGCTGAACCATGAGATATAGATAGCAAGCAATCAGTGGTGGGAAGTGAGGTTAGTGAAGTAGGCAGAGAGGGCAGAACTATGAAGAATCCTGGAGGCCATTGGCTTTCAAAACTAGGTGTTTGGGCGATGGTTCTTCAATTTTTGTTCTAGATTTAAGCAATTTATTTCTTAAATTAATCATGACTTCGAGCAACTTAGTAAAGTGAAACTTTGTGAAAAAACAATTTTTTTTCTCCGTAAAAAAAAACTAGACATATTGAGGGTTAGTCTCTGGTGCAGCTCTTAAATGTTGAGGTGCCACATGTGGAGTTCAAATCCTTTGCTCCTCAGAAAGCTGAGAGTTGTGAGTTCTCTCCCAATTTTAGGTTCCCATACCAGTACAGTTTATGGTGCTATTATGTTTCGTTCTCTCTTAACCTCCGTGATGTGGGGGTTTTGTTTGTTTGTGTGTTTGCTCAATGTGTAGAATTTGCTCAGCTAGCTTTTGTTTTATTTCTCAGAGGAACCTTCTCTGTCCATGGCTATAGATGTGGGGTGTCCCCTGGAGGGGATGGGTTCAGGATCCCCCTATTGTTATACTGAATCCAAATCCTAATATTATTTTTTATAAGGTTGAATTTGCATCCACCATGTTAGCTTTGATTTTCTGTATGTCTCAATCTTTCCCCCTCCATTCTTCTTTTTTTGTTTTTTTTTTGGCTTTTTTGGTATTATGTACGTATTTTCAAGTGTGACATTTTAATTGCTTTACTGATTCTTCTGTTTTATTTCTTGAATTATTTTCTCAGTTCTTGCTCTAAAGCTTGTGATATATAACTTATCAGAATGCATTTTGGATTTTTACTTCCTTAGCTCCAATGAAATACAGAAACTTGAACGTAAACTTTTCTCTCATTCCTTCCTTCCCTGTCTTTTTGGGCTATTATGTTACATGTATTATGCTTACATGTTTTATAGACTGAACAATATATTGATCCGATTATTGTTTTATGTAAACTGTGTCTTTTAAAGAAGCTGAGAGGAAAAAAGAAAAAATATACAGTAACTTAATTTGCTATATTAATTTTCTTATTTACTCTGCCTGGCTTTTTTTGTTTCTTCCTATGGATTCAAGTTGCCATGTGGTGTTATTCCTTCTTCCAGTATAGTTTTGTTCCTGTCTTCTTCCTTTGCCTTGTGATTGTCAAATATATTACATGTCTACGTGTTATAGAACCAGCATCACAATTAAAAGCATATTGTTTTAGGTGATTATGTTTTAAGTCAGTTAGAACAAGCAGAAGAAACATGCAATTATTCTACTTTTCTCGATTATTTCTACTGATGCTTTTGGTTTTTTCATATGGATTCAAGTTACTGTGCTGTCACTTGCTTTCTGTCTGAAGAACTCTGCCAGTTAGATTTTTGTCCTTTATCATTATTTATCTGTGTGACTTGGAGGCTTCTATTACAGTTCAGGAAAGCTTGTTCTAAAGATAAAATCTGTGTTACTGACTGCACTTTTACCTGAATCGTGCATCCTCCAAGACTGACTTGAATGAACAGCAACAGGTGGTAGAAAGCTGAACGTGTTGTGGGAAAACTTGTGCCAACTCTTGAAATGGTAAATCAAGATATACATTGGCAATTTTACATGTAATAATAACTTAGTTAAGAGTATTATAACAAGTGTGCTAAAATCTTCAAAGTATCTTAATTAATGTTATGATTACTAAGAAGGAATTTCTATTCAATAAGGCAGTCAGGGTATCTATCTCAAGGTAGAGTAATCTTAGAAGAGAAATATGTATGTGTATAACGTAAAGTGAGTCAACTATTTCAGAGAAGAAGTAGATTGGGAAGTCTTGATTGACCGACCAACAGATGGTCAGAGTCCTTGATAGACTGTGGCTGGCTTTGATTGCTACCTCTTTCCCCAGCTCCTGCCATGTACCTGATGATACCTCCATAAGATTAGTCGAAAGTTCTCTGTCATCAATTTGAGTTACAAGGTATTTGCCCAGTTCTATGTGTTTAATATTTTTTACGCATTTATAGACTGCCATTGTACTAGATATTGAACATAATTTGTAGACAAATAAAAGGATACCTAGTCTGTATTGGTGAGTATTTATGGATAACTAAATGTAAAGCTGGGGACTGGATCAGTCTAACCATGGTTGAAGATTCTAAGGTTGCTTACTGATGGGAGGAGAAGAAATTTAAGACAAAAATGAGAAAAGAAAAGGGGACATCAAAAAAAGTCCAGAAGCTGAGGGTAGGGTGGGATATGGGTTGGAGTGAGGAAGAGGTAGAAGATGCAAATATCAAGATAAGTTTTGGACAAATACAGCAAGGCTCACATAGTCTCTTTTCTCTTAATACAAAGCTGTTTCATGTCACTAAGGGGATATCTGTCAGTAAAGATTTTTTCTATTGTGCAGGTTTCTTCTCAGATAGGGGCCATGGCCATATGCTTGAAAAAATTTAAATATAATTGATACACAATATGATAGCAGTTTCAGATGTATAGCACTGTGATTCAGTATTTTTATATATTATACTCTATTAAAAGCTATTATAAGCTAATGGCTATAATGCCCTGTGTTATATATATATGTATATACACTTGTTGCTTATCTATCTTACACATTCTAGCTTTTATCTCTTATGCTCATACTCTTAATTTTCTCCATCTCATTTCCTTCTCCTCTTTGGGAATCATTAGCTTGTTTTCTATATCTGTTAGTCTGTTTCTGTCTTTCATACACATTCATCTGTATTGTTTTTTAGATTCCATGTATAAATTATATCATATAGTATTTGTCTGTGTCTGATTCATTTCACTAAGCATAATATTCTCTAGATCCATCTACACTGCTGTAAATGGCAGACTTTCATTCTTTTTATGGCTGAGTAATATTCCTAAATATATATATATATCTCACATCTTCTTTATGCATTTGGCTAAAGGTAATCAGTACAAGAAGAGGATGTTATAATCATTGACATAAAGGCACCCAGTACAAGAGCATATAATGTATAAGGTAAGTACTAATAGACATAAAGGCAGAATTTGACAGAATTACAATAGTGGTAGGGGACTTTAATATGCCACTTACATCAATGGACAGATGATCCAGACATAAAATCAATCAATCATCTTAAATGACACAATAGACCAGCTGAACTTAATAGATATCTACAGGATATTACATCCCAAACCAACAGAGTACAATGCTCCTTTCAAGTGCACATGGAACATTCTCCAAGATAGAGCTCAAGGACACAGAATAAGTTTTAAGAAATTTAATAGAGTTGAAGTTATAGCAAACATTTTTTTTTCTGACCACAATGCAGAATTCTAAGAGCTGGATTTATTTCATTTCTCCCCCATCCCCAGAAACTTTGATTTAGCAGTTCAGCAATTTAGGCTATAATCTGTCTCAATAATTTTTTGATATTTTTTACAATATTAAATCTACTTAACTGACTCTAAGGGTGCTTTTCTGGTGGCTCAGATGGTAAAGAATCTGCCTGCAGTGCAGGAAACTGGATTCAATCCCTAGACCAAGAAGATCCCCTGGAGAAGGGAATGGTTACCCACTCCAGTATTATTGTCTAGAAAACTCCATGGACAGAGGAACCTGGCAGGATACAGTCCATGGGGTGGCAAAGAGTTGGACACAACTAAGTGACTAACACTCACTTTTCAACTACCTCTGAAGTAACTATGGTGAGAGAAACTTCCGTAGGTTAAGATCTTGGCCATAGTGTCCCCATTTATATTATTTGAAAGAATTAAGAATGATTATTTGACTAAATCCATAGAAACAGAGAACAGATACATGGTTGTTAGAGGCAAGAGTGTAGGGTGAGCATAATGGGTGAAGGTGGTCAAAACATGCAAACTTCCAGCTATAAAATTGATAAGTTCTAGGAATATAGTGTACGCCATGGTGACTATAGTTAATAATACTGCATTAAACATTTGAAAGTTGCTATGAATGTAAACAGATTTAAGGGATTAGATCTGATAGACAGAGTGCCTGAAGAAATATGGACGGAGATTCATGACATTGTACAGGAGTCAGGGATCAAGAACATCCCCAAGGAAAAGAAATGCAAAAAGGCAAAATGGTTGTCTGAGGAAGCCTTACAAATAGCTATGAAAAGAAGAGAAATGAAACGCAAAGGAGAAAAGGAAAGATATACCCATCTGAACGCAGAGTTCCAAAGAAGAGTGAGGAGAGATAAGAAAGCCTTCCTCAGTGATCAATGCAAAGAAATAGAGGAAGACAATAGAATGGAAAAGACTAGAGATCTCTTCAAGAAAATTAGAGATACCACGGGAACATTTCATGCAAAGATGGGTACAATAAAGGCCAGAAATGGTATGGATATAACAGAAGCAGAAGATATTAAGAAGAGGTGACAGGAATACACAGAAAAACTATACAAAAAAGATATTCATGACCCAGATAACCACGATGCTATGATCACTCATCTAGAGCTAGACATCCTGGAATGTGAAGTCAAATGGGCCTTAGGAAGCCTCACTACCAACAAAGCTAGTGGAGGTGATGGAATTTCAGTTGAGCTATTTCAAATCCTAAAAGATGATGCTGTGAAAGTGCTGCGCTAAAAATGCCAGCAAATTTGGAAAACTCAGCAGTGGCCATAGGACTGGAAAAGGTCAGTTTTCATTCAAATCCCAAAGAAAGGCAATGCCAAAGAATGTTCAAACTACCGCACAACTGCACTCATCTCACATGCTAGCAAAGTAATGATCAAAATTCTCCAAACCAGGCTTCAACAGTACGTGAACCATGAACTTCCAGATGTTCAAGCTAGAATTAGAAAAGGCAGAGGAACCAGAGATCAAATTACCAATATCTGTTGGATCATTGAAAAAGCAAGAGAATACCAGAAAAACATCTACTTCTGCTTTAATGATTAGACCAAAGCCTTTGACTGCATGTATCACAACAAACTGTGGAAAATTTCTTAAAGAGTTGGAAATAGCAGACCACCTTACCTGCCTCCTGAGAAATCTGTATGTAGGTTGAGAAACAACAGTTAGAACTGGGCATGGAACAACAGACTGGTTCCAAATTGAGAAAGGAGGATGTCTAGGCTGTATATTGTCACCCAGCTTATTTAACTTATATACAGAGTACATCATGCGAAATACCAGGCTGGAGGAAGCACAAGCTAGAATCAACATTGCTGGGAGAAATATCAATAACCTCAGATACACAGATGACACCACCCTTATGGCAGAAAGTGAAGAAGAACTAAAGAACCTCTTGATGAAAGTGAAAGAGGAGAGTGAAAAAGCCGGCTTAAAACTCAACATTCAGAAAACAAAGATCACGGTATCCTGTCCCATCACTTCATGGCAAATAGATGCGAAAACAATGGAAACAGTGACAGACTTTATATTTTTGGGCTCCAAAATCACTGCAGATGGTGACTGCAGCCATGAAATTAAAAGACACTTGCTCCTTGGAAGACAAGCTATGACCAACCTAGATGTCATATTAAAAAGCAGAGACATTACTTTGCCAACAAAGGTTCATCTCGTCAAAGCTATGGTTTTTCCAGTAGTCATGTATGGATGTGAGAGGTGGACTATAAAGAAAGCTTAGCACAGAGGAATTGATGCTTTTGAACTTTGGTATTGGAGAAGACTCTTGAGAGTCCCTTGGACTGCAAAGGAGATCAAACTAGTCAATCCTAAAGGAAATCAGTCCTGAATATTCATTGGAAGGACTGATGCTGAAGCTGAAACTCCAATACTTTGGCCATTTGATGTGAAGAATTGACTTCTTGGAAAAGACCTTGATGCTGGGAAAGATTGAAGGCAGGAGGAGAAAGGGATGACAGAGGATAAGGTGGCTGGATGGCATCACTGAGTCTATGGACATGGGTTTGAACAGGCTCTGGGAGTTGGTGATGGACAGGGAAGCCTGGGGTGTTGCAATCCATGGGGTCACAAAGAGTCAGACACAACTAAGTGACTCAACTGAACTAAACTGATTTGATGAGTATAAATTTCTCACCACATGAAAAAAAAGTGAAAATTAGTGTGGTGATGGATACTAACTAGACTTATTGTGATGATGATTTCACAACATACACAAATATCAAATCATTATATTGTAACACCTGAACCTAATATAATGTTATATAACAATTCCAATACCCATTCTTGATTAAATAAAACCATTCAACAAACAAGGTATGAAAAGAAATGTCTTCAAATTGATAAATGGCATCTAAGAAATGGCCACATTTACATCATGCTCATAGTGAAAGAGTGAATGCTTTTCCCTTAGATGAGGAACAAGACAAGGATGCCAATTTCATCACTTCTATTCAGCTTTGTACTGGAGCTTCTAGCCAGGGAAATCAGGGAAGAAAAAGAAATAAAAGGCATTTAACTTGGAAAGGAAGATGCAAAATAATTTCTATTCTCAGATGACATGCTAATACAATCTTGTATACAGAAAGTCTTAAAAAATCTGATTTAAAAAAAACCTTAAGTTTAGCAAGTTTGAAGGATGAAAGATCAATATAGAAAACTCAGTTTTACTTCTACACATTACCAATGAACAATACAAACATGAAATTAGGAAGACAACTCCATTTACAATAGAGTCAAAAATGATACCATACTTATATTTAACACAAGAAGTGCAAGATTTTTCCATGGAAAAAAACATTGTTGAAAGAACATCCTGTGTTTATAGGTCAGAAGATTTAATATTGTTCAATGACAATACTCTCCAAATTTATTTACACGTTCACACAACTTCTATCAAAATTTCAGCTGATATTTTTTGATATGTTGACCTGCTGATTGTAAAATTCATATGTAAATGCAAGGGGCCAGAATAGGCAAAATGATCTTAAAAAAGAAGACAAAGTTGAAGTACTGATCTCCCAGTTTCAAAAGCCACAGTAAAAAAGATAGAATTGTACTGACATAGAATAGACAAATAGATCAATAGAATAGATTTGAAAATTCAATGACAATCCTTACATTTATGGTCAATTTGTTTTATAAAATGTGTCAAAGCAATTCAGTGGGGAATACTATCCTCAATAAATATAGATTAGATATATACTGGCAAGAGAATGAAGTTGGGTTTCTTCCTTTTCTTCAAAGAAGGTATACAAATGGCTAGTAAGCCCTCAAAGAGATGCTCAATGTCATTAATCATTAGTGATATGCAATTTAAAACCACAATAAGATATCACTTTATACCACTAAGGAGGCCATAATAAAAGGACAAGCAATAACAAGTGATGACTAGCATGTGGGAAAATGAGATCCCTCCTACACTGAGGAAGAGAATGTAACATGGTTAAGATACTTTGGGGAGCTATTTGGCAGAGTGGATTTTTGTTTCATTTAATTAACAAATATTTCTTGAATCCGTAACATGTGCTAGTCATTTGTACTAAATTCTCAGGATATAAGATAGCTGAATTATCATCCTTATTATTATATGAAGACAGCCCTGTAATCAAAAGATTGCAGTACATTGTATCAAGTCCTATGTACTAGGCTTGATGTTGGAATAAAGGAAGAGACTAGCAAGGAGCTCAGAATGACCGAAGGGATATGACAGGAAATTGATCCCTGCAGACCAAATTAGGTGTAATTCTCTAGATCACTGAGAGCCACTGAGTGACCTCAAGTAGAAAGTGGTAATAGCACATCCGCCCTGTCAAGGAACACTTATGGTGATGGCCTGGAGCATGAACTGGAGAGAGACGATGAAGATCTAACCTAAGGAATTATCCATGGGGTGTACAGAAATAGACAAATTCAAGCAACATTTCTGAATTAAAATCTAGGGGGATTTAGTAATTACTTGAATGTAGGGCGTTGCTGATGGCTCAGTGGTAAAGAATCTGCCTGCCAATGCAGGAGATGCGGGTTCAATCCCTAGATTGGGAAGATCACATGGAGGAAGAAACTGCAAGCCACTTTAGTATTCTTGCCAGGAAAATCCCACAGACAGAGGAGCCTGGCAGGCTATAGTCCATAGATTAGTAGTTCATAGTAAAGAGTTGGATATTACTGAGCACAACTCCCCCCCCCACACACACACACACACCCCACACACAAAGGATGAGAGAAGTGGAGAAATAGTAGATGGTTCTCAGATAATGGTGTGCTGATAAATGCTCAACAACTGGATCCCTGAAAAAAAATATGTGTGCATATATAAAAGTACATGAAGTGAAGTGAAGTGAAAGTTGCGTCCGAGGCTTTGCTGTACAGGCCATGGAATTCTCTAGGCCGGGATTGTGGAATGGGTAGCCTTTCCCTTCTCCAGGGGATCTTCCCAACCTAGGGATCAAACCCAGGTCTCCCACATTGCAGGCGGATTCTTTACCAGCTGAGCCACAAGGGAAGCCCAAGAATACTGGAGTGGGTAGCCTATCCCTTCTCCAGGGGATCTTCCTGACCCAGGAATCAAACCGGGGTCTCCTGCACTGCAGGCATATTCTTTATCAACTGAGCTATCAGGGATTTATTATAAATTTTACTGATAGAAAGTATATGTAGTACATAATTTAAAAATAATAAAATATGCAATAGTCTTCCCTGTAAATGTCTTATGGCTGATTAATTCTCACAGAATTCTATCATTAATTTTTGCTTAACCCTTATAATTATAATCCTTAGTAATTATTGCTGAACTCACCTATAGTTCTAATCCACCCATAGTTAGACAAATGAAGTCGTATCCCAATCTGCTGCCTCTTTAACCAATAGAATTACTTTCACTAAGTCTAATAGGTGGCCTACTATTAAACTATTTCCCACCCCCATACAAGTAATATTCATTAAACTGAAACTTCTTTCAACTTCAGTACTAGATACAACATACTTTTAAGTTTAACTTTCATTATTAACACTGAATCAGTTTGCTGTACACCAGAAACTAATACATCATTGTAAATTAACTACATTTCAACTTAAAAAAAAAAAACTGTAAAATAAAATTGAAAGAAAAGACAAACAGAAAAAACAGAAAGGGCATGCACTTTGGATTAAATACAGCATCACAACTCAGAAGGATGGGGTGGGGAGGGAGTGGGAGGGAGATTCAGGATGGGGGAACACATGTGCACCCGTGGCTGATTCATGTCAATGTATGGCGAAAACCACTACAATATCGTAAAGTAATTAGCCTCCAATTAAAATAAATTAATTTTTTTAAAAAAACACAAAGTTAATCTTTTTAAACATGCATAGTAAATTTGATTCAGCTTACATCAAGACCACTACCAACAAAAACTTCTGACTTAAACAAGATAAAAGTTGGTTTCTCTCTGGTATATTAAAAGGGAAGCTGCCTAGTCCCCACAGGGTCATCAAGGCCCAGGTTCCTTCTATTCTTATGCTTTACCACCTCATGGTCCAAGATGGCTGCCTAGCTCTGATTATCACATCTACTGTCTAGCCAGCCTAAAGGAGGGAAAGGCAAAAAAAAAGACAAGTCTCTCTATTGTAAGACACTTCTGGGAGGTAGCAAAAATGTTTCCAATTAAATATCATGGGCTAAAATGTAATTACATGGTACTTGTAGATTCACGAAAAACTAAGGAATATAGTCTTTTAGCTGGATGGCAATGCCTAGCTATGAATCAGAGTTCATACTACTAAGGATAAATGGATGAATGAATATTAGGAAGCAGCCTAGAGTCCCTTCCCCCAAAGTTTCATTTTTTTCTCCATTGACTTACCAATGGTAATGAGAAGAAAACACGATATACCTTGAAAGAGCCCAACCCATTCACAGAACAACACTTGAGTACCTAAAGTGTGTTCTGCCCCAGTCCAACCTGCTCTGCCATCATCAGACCTGGCATGGGCTGTGCCCCAAATAGGCTGGAGACATTTTCTCCTCATTATCACCTTGTTAAGCAACCCCCTGCCTCTGAGGCATGTTCTGGGATCTTAACGAGGTGATAATGAGGAGAAAAATGATGTGGCAGTCCTTGGTCTGGTCTAGTCTTCATAGTTCAGAGGAGACCCAAGCTTTAATTAAAAATACTTTGCTTTGATATAAAATGTTCAGAAGACATACATTTTTGATGTGCTTGAATAGAAGCGAAACAAGGAGAAATGTGTGTTTCTATTCATGCATAGCTTGGAGATGGCTCTTCATAATCCAAGCAAAGAGAGATGCATTCCTTGACACTACAAGAAGAGACACAAAGTTGAATAGATAGGGGTAAGGAAAGTGAGGAGAGAAAACAGGCTTGAAGAAAAAGAAGTCTGGGGCGTTCTGCATCTTATAGGTAGAAAATCCAGATTTTCCCTCTATTTAAAAAAAGTATTTATTTATTTATTTAGGCTGTGCTGGATCTTCATTGTTGCGTGGGCTTTTCTCTAGTTGCAGCAAGTGGGAGCTACTCTCCGGCTGTGGTTCATGGCCTTCTCATTGTACTGGCCTCTCTTGTTGCAGAGAAAAGGCTCTACGGTGTGTGGGCTTCAGTAGCTGTGGCACATGGGCTCAGTAGTTGCATCTCCTGAGCTCTGGAGCACAGGCTCAATAGTTGTGGCTCATGGGCTCAGCTGCTCCCGTGGCATGTGGGATTCTCCTGGACCAGGGATTGAACCCATGTCTCTTGGATTGGCAGGCAGACTCTTCACCACTGAGCAACCAGTGAAGCCCCCCCTTCATTTTTATCTGACCACTTGGTGCTCTATGGGATTATTCTCTCTAGAATAGTGTTTTATTATATCTCTGTGTTTGGTCCATTAGTGCCACTTTAGCTCATTATACAAACCAGATAATTCATTCCAAATGTAAAACGTTTATATGACATTTGAAGAGAGGATACTTCACAGTGATTAATTTGAAGGGTTTCCCTTATTTCTTTAAAATGTAATTCTGGATTGTTTGTTAAAGGTAAAAGATAGCTTCTTCATTGCCTACAAATGATTTTAAAATCAACCAACTTCATTAGTGTTAAAGATACTCACTGATCACTTCTTCTTGATGGGGAAATCCCTCATGCATTTAAATGGTCTTTCTTCTGAAGAGGTCAAAATACTTCCCTTTCAGTTTATCTCAATGAGATAGTTAATAAATAAAGAAGGAAAGAAAGAAAATTTATTGCCACCATGTTACCCATGGTGACACGGAGCACTCCTTTTCAAGAAGCAAAGCACTGGATCACAGCCCGGAAGACCCATCGGCTCTGTTTCCCAGCGGCTGTCCATCTTCATGACAAATCCTGACCACCCAACAGTCCATTTGGCTGTGGTGAACACAGGCGGGTGAAGAGAAATGGCCAAAACTCACCATGCTGACACACCATCATGCCACAGTCCATTTGTTCATTTGTGCTTGCAGTCTGAAGCAAATGGAGTTGAAGCAACTTTCCCAAGGCTGATTCCTTGTAAATGACAGATTCACTTCTTCATCTATTTGGCCATATCACACAGTTGATTAAATGTTCCACAGACAATCCCATTGTATTATTATAAAGTCATTACACCCTCACTTGATTTGATTTCTAGTCAATCCCTCCATGGTCCATCAGTGTCATGATCACTCTTCATTACACACATCGTCATCAAGAAAAAAAAAAGTATTTTTCTATCTGAATTAAGCCATTTATCAATAAGGAACTTTCAAGATTGTTAATGCATGAAGTGTTTTGCTCACATCTGATCCTGATTTCTTCTATTAGCTTCATTTCCAGTTTTCTAAATATTTGATTAAAACTTAAGAAAGAGGAGTACTATGGCTTTGTTTTCATTGGCATGTGAAAGTTGGAGATAGTTTCTAAATAAGTATAATCAACTCTAATCTGTCTGTTTTCATGGAGAAACACAGGAGCAAAGATTATTCTAAGTAGTAGATGATCAAAGACATATTCATGTCCTCTTGAATAATCCTAATTTTCTTGTGAAGATGCTACATTAATTTTTATCCCCTGGCCTTTCATCAAGCAATCATGAAGAAAGAAGTAGAAAAATCACAATCTGAGTAGTAAAAGAAAAGCTCAAACATTCCCCCAACATGAGAAACATTGGTGATGAGTGAACCTCAGTGGAACACTGAGTTTTCTAAATATATTTTACACTTTGAAGACAGAATGTTTTTTATCTTTAATGATTTGACAGACACAAAATCAATATGAATAGCATTTCTGTTTAGCTTGAATCTAGAGAAATAGCCTCTTCTTTCAGAAAAGCATTTCTGCTAAAGAAAACTATATTCACTCTTATTTCTCATCATATAGAAAATGACAAGGTCCAATTAAAGCAAATGTTCAGATTTTTACATAGTCAATTACCCTGAAGCCAGGATCTACGCTGGCAAATTAGAATACTGTATTTCTCTAGCAAATTTACAATCAAGTGGATTGTTTTGCTGTTTAAATAATCAGGATTGAACAAACTCTACAACCAGCAGGTAACCGTGAACCCTTGTACTAGTGTTCCTTCAACATCAGCTGGAGCACCAGTGAGGAAGTATAAATGGCAACAGAGGTGGATGTTATGTTTGATTTCTAGTCCTAAATCGGCCACCAAAGAGATGTGTGGCCCTAGGCGAATTACTTCACCTCTGTTGGCCTCAGAATCCTCATCTATAAAATGTGAAAGTTGCACTAAATGACTTTTAAAATCACTTCTAGTTCCGTGGGTTTTATGCCTACGAGGAGAAAGTGGGGGAGACAGGACCCCTCGAGCAATAGACTCAGATTTTTGTAATAAAATCCAGCCGGGAATCATCCTCCTGCCTTTGCTCTAATTATGTCCTTTTCTTTCCCACGCACCCCCCAGCACACCATTAGGAAATACAACGAGGAAGAAAGCAAACCTCCTGTTGCATGCAAAAAGCAGCTCTTCCCTCTGGTAAAGGGCTGAGTGAGCTGGAGCCTTTCGCTGACCATATCGGATTATATTTTAATTAGATGTCAAGTTCTAAAACCACGAAGCCGACATGATAAAGAGCAGGCTAATTCATGGTCCTAATTTCAGAGCCCCCAGTATCTCTTAATTTATGTACTGATAATCTCCTGGTAATTCTCAGGGTGCTGCCGCCGCGTCCACGATCCAAGTTCTCCTGCGCCGCCAGGACTCGCTCCCTCCGGCCCTCCCGGTCCCGCTCGCCCGGCGCACGTAGACCCTCCGCTCCTCGTAGCCAAACCGCCGGCCTCCGCGGGAGCGAGGGCGGCGAACCGCAGCGCATCTGCCGCCGAGCCTTTGGTGGCAGTGCGGCCAATTAGTCACACGTTTGGTGTTCTAATTAGGCGAGGCTGGGACTTCGGAAAATGTGCTGTTGATTTAGGTACTTCCTCAAACAATGCGAAATTGTGTTATGTGAAATTCAATTAGTCTTTTTCTAAACGTTTCCACATCTGTTCTTCTTTAAGCCGAAAGTGATGAGGAGAGAAAGAGAAGTGAAAAGCCAGAGTCTCCACTGGTGAAATATGTTAGGCCTCAGAGACCAGCCCTTTTCCAGCATTTGACCCTGAACAGTGATATACAGGAAGGAACAAAGTTGGAGAGCTATCATGGTGAGGCCCCTTTAAATAAATCATTAGAGAAGAAATACTGCGACTGCACGGGAATGTAATCTCAGATGATGGCTATAAACTCAGCTTTGTTGGAAAATGGATGGCATGGGGGAGGAACCATTAAGAAGTAAATGATTATAAATTCTGCCTTAAAGGTACTGCTTGTGGCCATTCTGGTTATATATTTTTTTTAAAAAATCTTAAAAAAAAAAATCCTTCGGTTTAATATTTCATGTCTAGGTCCGCTGTCACGAGTTTTTGTCTCCTCTTATCCACTGAAATTTTCCATAGGAAGCTGAAAACAGCCTGAAATCTCAAAACACTTGAGGATTCAAAGAAAAAGAAGTAGGGAGAAGAAGTAGAAGGGGGAGGAAGAGGAGGGGGAGAAAGATGGGGAGAAGAAGGAAAAATTCACTTGTTCTGGAAGGTTTCATAGTTTCCATCTGAGCCACTATTGTTGCCTCATGACGGCATGTTGCTTTGATCTTTCTGGCTCTGCGGCAAGCTGTGCCAACCCCTTATTCTCCAATTTGCTAGACATGCTGGGTTACTGCTTCACAACATCTCTTAATTCCAACACTTTCCCAGCAGCACATCTAACACCATGTCCACTGTGTGTTTTCATGCAATATCACGCTAGGCATATCCACTGACTTTGCCAAGAGACCAAATGGCAATATGTTTTCATAAGGTGGCATGGCTCAAAACCGCAGGCTGCCACAGGTGAAGGGGTACATGCATTTGATCCTTGTTGCTGTTATCACCTTTTCAGTGACTAACATTTCATTTCAAAATCTTATCTGTGGTTGGCAGGCCATGTTTCAGGTTTTGTCAAAGCCCGGATATAGACTGTGTGGTTTTTCAGATGATATATCTCCTTAAGATTTGTGGAATGCTATAGATGGAGTTGTCAACACTACTTTATGGCACCTTGGTGCATGTCAGAAAAGGAAAATATTTTCAGAAGTGATAGCATTATTTTGACTGATGACATGCTCTTTTAAGACAAAGACTTATTTAAATTAAAACAATTCAAGAAAAGAAGCCAAAATGAGTCATTACCAGTAAGCAAGGTGATTAATCTGATGTCTAGGGCTCATCATCAAGAGAAAGAAAGATAACAAAAGCTAGAATGATAACACTTTTATAACTAGTCTGGGTTTGTAATTTTTGTAAACTAAAAAGTCTTCTGGATTTGGTGATTGTGTTTAAATTTAAATTACCATTCACTAAAGGGATTATTCTCCTCTGCATATAAACAACAAATATTTCCAGAATATGATAAACCAAATGAGCAAAAGTAAGATGCAAACAGTTTAATACATTTAAATAAAATATGACCTCTGTGGTTTTCAGAATCAGTTTAAAAGACAACAGCAGATGTAAATAAATAAGTTTTTTACTCTAGAAGATATCTGTAAGCCTGAAGATGTCAATACTATGGTATTAAATCTAGTTTTGCAGATATATTGGTTGTTAATTATAGTCTATTTATATTTGTCCCACTTAATGGATTATTTACCAATATCATAATATTCACAGCTATTGTTGAATAACAATTTTACTTTAATTCTTCAATTTATCTTTACCTGCTTTGTGACTTAATAAATCTGGATTAACTATGAGACAGCATTCACCTCACAGAGCAACACTACTTGATTTTTTTAAAACTCTATTAAAAGGAAAAACAATATAGATAACTTTAAGCTTAATGCTGATAAAATAAAGTATTTAAGTCATGGTTTCTGTAAGATAAATAAGTCTTGTGCTGCTTAAAGGCTCAATCAGATCGTCCATCATTGCTGAATTTATGCTGTTCTTATAGCATTTAAACGACATCACTGTGGACCTGTCCATTCTGGCTATTCTGAGTAAAACTATCTTTCTTCCTAGGTCATCAGTTAACAAAAAGACATCACTCATCTCCATGTTCTTTGAGCATATGTGCTATGACTAGTACACGTCAAAAGACTTGTAGTGATCACAGGCACAGGTTCAAAACCATTCTTCCCTCTAAAATGCCAATCTTGGGAAAAGGCATCATCAGAACACTGTGGACTAACTTCATGTACCAGAAACCAAATGTCTAAACTAATTTTCTCTGGGCTTCTCTGGTGGCTCAGATGGTAAAGAATCCACCTGCAACGCAGGAGACCTGGGTTCGATCCCTGGGTTGGGAAGATCCTTTGGAGGAGGACATGGCAACCCACTTCAATATTTTTGCCTGGAGAATCCCCATGGATAGAGGAGCCTGGTGGGCCACAGTCCATGGGGTCGCAAAGAGTCAGACATGATTGAGAGACTAAGCACAGTTTTCTCTAGGTTATTGGTTCAAACCCAAATGAAACTTTATGTAACAATGGCAAGTCTCTGGGGAGAGGTGGGAAGCAGGTCTGCAGATGTCACTACTCCAGACTGCCCCTTGCCTTCAGAGAGATGTGCTTGGTCAGTGGAGGGGCGCCCTCACCCTTCTTATTTTTACAGAGTGGCGTTCAGAGTCAGTTTTCAATGCATTCCACATGTGGTTGTGTTTTGCTGGTTCTGAGTTGGCCTTGTGCTGAGCCAGGCCTGGCTCTGGGGTTATCTTTTATTTTGATAGACAAGATGTCATGTTTTGTTCTCCTTTCACAGCACTTCTGGTAATGATACCAATGAACAATATATGTAGCTTTTTGTCATGGATAAATAATAACCTGAAGTGAATTTTTCTAGTTTTAAATTTTAAAATTGCTCTCCTAAACTCTTGTTTTTTTAATTTAAATGGTCATCTATTTCCTGGCTTATTTGGAGAGTGAATTCTATAAGGGCAGATATTGCTTTCCATACATGTCTATTTCCTTGTGTGGTAATTACTGAATGTATATATCTATTAATTTGTTTTGATTCATGATCCTAAGTGCTACTGGGTTTGTGCCATAGCATAATGGCCACAAATTCCACATCTCAAGGTGTCGGAACCACCTCAAATTTGGATTTCAGACCACAAACAACTCTAGTCTCTTTTGTCACCTGTTGTTAGGCTGGTGTTACCAGTGATTTTCATGTGTATTTTATACTTGGGGTCTGGAATGGCTGGGAAGTGATAGAAGGATAGGTTTCCTAAACACATTCAGATGGGAACCAACCTAACAGAATTAAAGCAAAGAACAGCATTGAGGATGGAAAGGTATGTTGATGGATTAAGAAAAAAATTATTCATCTAGAAAGAACTAAACCATAAATAAGGGTTAAATTGTCAAATAAAATACAACCAAACGCAACATGGCATTAAGTGCCTGTCTGTGATGGATGGGTAGGGTGTGAATAAATGAAGGAGATTAAAGAAGGTATTTCTAGGCATTTCCAGTACAGAGATTGACATGAACTAAGGCAAGGAAGCAATTAAGGTAGCTGTCCTCATACCTCATGGGTTTCTCTCCATCTTCTTTACTGCTGCTGCTTTCTCCTCCTCATCTCCAAAGGTTCAATCTTCAGAGTTCTTTTCTGTTTTATGTGCCTTCACACCCGAGGGGATGCCATTCAGTTCTACTGATTTTTTTTTTTTGGTTTTGAGCACAATTGCTTTACAATGTTGTTTTAGTTTCTGCTGTACAACGAAGTGAATCAGCATATATACATGTATACATATATCCCCTTCATCTTGGATCTCCCTTCCACCCTCCCATCTCACCCTTCTTGGTCATCACATAGCACCAAGCTGAGCTCCCTGTGCTACGTGGCAGCTTCCCACTAGCTATCTATTTTACACATGGTAGGGTATATCTGTCAATCCTACTCTCCCAATTTGTCACACCCTCATCTTACCTCCCATGTCCACAAGTCTGTTCTCTATGTCTGCATCTCTATTCCTGCCCTGCAAATAGATTCATCTGTACCATTTTTCTGGATTCCACATATATGTGTTAATCTATATTTGATTTTGTCTGGCTTACTTCACCCTGTTTGTATAATGATAACTTCCCAATTTTTACCTAAGCTAGGACCACTCTCCCGGCTTAGGTATCCTGCTTATTCAACATTTTTATTTGTATGTCTGATGGCATGTCAAAGCTTTGCAAAACTGCCCCAAATCAAACTTTGGATTCCCTAGTTTCCACCTCTAAAAACTGCTCCCAAAATTATTTCATGAAAATTCTATTCTTTCATTTGCTCCTATAAAAAAAATCTTAGTCATGCCTAACTTTTCTCTTTTTCTCATCCTTCACTTAAGTCATCAGCCAGCCTTCACAATGCTCTTTCAAAATATTATATATACAGGATATAATGACTTCTCATTACCATCCTGGGCCAAATTGTCTTTCCCTCTCACTGAGTTGATAATTCATAATTGGTTTCTTTACCCCAACCCTCTTTTAAGCTACTCTAACACTGACCCAGAGTGTTCCTCTTATGAAGAACATCAGGTCATATTATACTTTTGCTAAAACTCTCTCATGGATTTCCATGTCTTTCACTGGAAAAGTCTTAAGTCCTTATCATGGTTTAATCAGTCCAACCCAAGCTCATCCCTCCACTATTTCTTTATTCCTATCACTCCCTCACCAATCACTCCACTCCAGTCATACTGGTCTCCTTGCTCTCCTTGAATATTCCAAGCACGTTCCCACTGCCAGACCTTGGCACATGCTCTTTCCTCTTCTCCAGGCTATCCACATGGCCTGCAGCCTAGCTTCCCTCCAGCCATCTCTGCTCAAATATTTTCTCACTAGAGGCTACCATGACCTCCCCTCCCTATGTGAAACATGTCCCAAGCTTTCATCACTCTCAGTGTATTGTCATCATAGCCCTTATCAATACAAGTCCCATTAAATTTATGTGTTAGAATTGTATTTATTTGTTTACTGCCAATCTCTTCCTACCAGAGTATAAATTATTTAAGGTCATGAACTTCATCTGTGTTATTCAGAGACTTAATCCTGAGTGCCTAGAATAAAGCCTGGATCATAGTAGGTGCTTAAAGAATATCTGTAGAATAAATGAATAAATGAAGGATGACAGTGAGTAAATTGATTTTTAGGCAGACAAAGAATTTGCCTTGGAAAGTGCTGGGTCATGTTGGAAAGTCAGCATGGACTCAGATGGAGGAACACCTTTAATATTAGAGGGAGGAGTATGGATTTTCTTCTGTAAGTAAAGTGTAGCAACTCACATATTTTAAGTGGGAATATACATGATTAACACAAAATTTGGAGATTATAAGTCTGGTGATAACCTATAAAGTAGATTTTAAAGTTGGAGACTTTCTCAGTAATCCAGGTTTTCATCCCCATGAAGGGTATAAATGCAGACCTTAGGTAAAATTAACTACAAATTGAAATATGCTTATTATTCCAAAGAACTATACTTTTTAAAGCAGCAATAAGAATATCTAAGTCATTGAAATCATGCTAAGGCAAGACTGTAGGTTTGAACAGTATCATCTTGGCCACAAATATCCAGTGAGATGTGAAAAATCTCATTTAGCTATCCAGAGAGGATGTCTTCCCAAGGCTAAAAACTGCTGCATGTATAGAAAAAAGAGGGTCTATTTTCTATTTTTCTTCTGCACCATTACCTTGGGTTCAGTTGGATGGCATTCCTCACCTGTGCTCACCTGAGCAGCCCAAGGTTTCTTGAACAAAAGATGTGATCTCAGGAGAAGAGGAGTTGGAGGGATGAACAGTGATGAGAACTTACCAGGGGAAGGTTTCACCAGGCTATCAGCTCTACTGAAAAGACAATCAAGAGACTATGGTTCCTGGGGTCCCACAATCATTGAGCCAAAAAGTAATGAAAGAGACATAGAGTCTGGGAATTCCCCTGGCCTTCCCTCCAGTGTTTCCATGTTTTACTGGAGTGACTAATTTATTCTTCTAAGGTGCTCACTTCTTAAACTTTACCCCAAGAATCAGAGGTTTATCTATCTTCATCACTAGAGGTTACATGTCTGCTTTCTTAATTCAGCTTCTTGAAGATCTTGAATTTCTCCAATATGGGAGTGACTCTTTCCAGACATTGGCTTTTATTGTGGGTAATTCATTTGGGGGAAGTTTAGTTGTTATTGTTGTAGCTTTTCCTATGTTAAAAAGAGTTTCTCATTTCAAAGACATGCATGAAAGAAATGCATCTTGCATCAGTATGATTGTAGTGAAGATTTTAATGATATTATTCAAATTTTTATGAGATCAGAAAATCCAGGGACTTCCCTGGTGGTCCAGTGGCTAAGACTGCAAGATCCCAGTGCAGGGGGCTTTGGTTCAATCCCTGGTTGGAGAACTAGATCCCACATACCACTACTAAGACTCAGTGCAGAAAATCCAAATGCCTCTTGTATCACCAGTAGGGGATATTCAGAATGTTTTGCTTTATCTAGAGGCTGAAGGTCCACTGTGGCTCTGAGTGGAGCAGTGAATGCTGTCCTTTCACTGAGGCTCTTTGTGGTCTCTAAGCCCATCATTAGTGACTTGGCTGACTCACAGAATTAGCAGGTCCACCCATCAGTGACTGTAAAACATTTGGAAGATGTCTGGGAAAGTGGCTGTCATTAGTTCCCTATGAAACAGTCATTTTCTGTGGGAATGATGCAAGATATGATGATGAAGGGAAAAGAATCCTTTGAGTTATACCAAACATGTGTCCAATGGTACAGGCACTATCATGTTTAAGAAGTCTGTGTCCTTAATAGTTTGGAACGTGGTAAAATCTAGGATGATCTAAAAATAAAATAGTTACACGATCTATGAGCCATCAACCACAGGATCCCAAAGAGATTTTTCATTCTTATGACCTAATTCCAGTGTCAGCACAACATTGCTCCACCTCTCGCTTAGAAGGCAGGACACAGGAGAAAGGTGTATTTTACCCTGATTTTGGGAGGCACTGCTCATGGAAAGAACCTAGGTTTGGCAGTAGAAGGTTGAAGTTAAAGTACTTACTTTGCAGTTGTATGAGTTTCTCACTTCAATTAGAAGGTAGGAACTGACTTTTGTCTGCAAAAGTCAGTTAGGAACTGACTTTTGTCTGCAAAAGTCAGTTAGGAACTGACTTTTGTCTGCAAAAGTCAGTTAGGAACTGACTTTTGTCTGCAAAAGTCAGTTAGGAACTGACTTTTAGGAACTCTTTTTGTCTGCAAAAGAGAGGTGATAATAATGCTTGCCTTACTGATAGCAAGGATTATTAAGATGTGAAAATAAAATAATGTGTGAGAAAAGGCTTCTTCAATTATGAAGCACTATGAAAAAAAAGGCCATGCTTTCTGTAGGTGATCCTTGTATTTAGTTTGGATTAATTTACTATTGTAGATATAAACCAATTCACACAGAAGGAGCTTGTAGGAAAGGACCACAGTTATGGAAGGAAACAAATACCTTGGATACCCTAACAGCTACCCTTGGAGCCCTAGTTCCCTCCCAAACCCTCCTTAGAGTTCAAGGAAGGTGATCTGTAGACTGTACTTAAGTTGCTCCTGCAGTAGTTAAGCAAGAAACTGAGCAAACATGTACTGACAAAATTGAAGGCTGGGGATATAACAATGAACAAAGCAGAAGTGGTCCCTAACTCCTTGGAATCTGCCTTTGAGTAAAGGGAAGAGAAAGTAATGAAACAATCACCCAAAATTGCAACTGTAGTTAGTGTAAAGAAGGAGAAGAACATGGTGTCATAGCACTTAGAGGGAGCGCTCTCCTGGTCAAGTAGGTCTGGAAGGCTTCCCTGAGGAACAGGTCATTCAGAGCTGAGATCTGAAGGATGCATGGGCGATGACAGGGTGAAAAGGAAGAACAAAGCGTGTCTTCTTTTCAAAGAGGTTTTATGCAGGGAGGGAACTCAGTTCATTCAGGAACAGTTAGGTTGGACAGTACAAAACTGCTGATATTCAACTGCTTTTAACTTTGAAAGGTGACATTTTGTATTGTACTTGTTTAGTTGCCAAGTTGTGTCTGACTTTGTGACCCCCATGGACTGTAGCCCACCAGGCTCCTCTGTCCATGGAATTTCCAAGGCAAGAATACTGAAATGGGTAGTCATTTCCTTCTCTGGGGGATCTTCCCCACCCAGGTATTGAACCTGCGTCTGCTGATTGCCAGGTGGATTCTTTACCACAGTTAAACATAATAAGAGTATGTAAAGAGTATGTAATTTGGCTACAGGACAGAAAGTAAGAGTAAGCTTGGTTTAGGATGATATAGGAGAGGTAAGGAGGGGCTACTTGTGAATGGCTTCATAAGCTATTAGGAGTCCTAGACTTGGTCCCCATAGCAACAGAACTCTCTGAAGACCCACACTTGGTGAAGATGACCTTGGTCCTGGCATGGGTGATGGAACAGCAGGAGTTATTTGTACCTATTAGGATGATACTGGGGTCACCTAGGAAAGCATTGCTGGTAGCTTAGAGCCTCCCTACTCACAAAGGGTGCATGTAGACCAACAATATGGGCATCCCCGAGGAGCCTATTAGAAATGCAGACCTGCTGATTCTGGATCTGCATTTTACCAAGCTCCCCAGGTGGATCACTCATACACATAATAGAATTGTGGCTTAGACCACACCAGAAGTTGGCAGATGGCTGAGAATGGACTCAAGAAATATTAAGAGAATAAAGACATACATATTGTGACAGCTCAGACATGGAGAAGCAGTGAGGTAGGAGGATAGGACAAGGTGAGTTCCAAATTTCTGTTTTGTACAATTAGATGGAAAAAGAGAACCTTCTCTGAGATCTGTGAACTGGAAAAGGACCAGGTTTAGAGGAAAGGATCATGCATCAAGTGCTGGGTTTGCTGAGTTTGAAATCATTTTAAAGCATTCAGCTGCAGAAGTTGAAACAGCAGTTGGATCTATGGGTCATAAGTTCTGAGGAAAAATATGACTATAATTCTACATTTGAATCATACACAGAGGTAAATGTCAGCCATGAAAGAAGTAGGAGAAGAGTATTTAAGTCAGAGGCAATAGTGAGAAGTGAGAAGTTCCCTGAGGTAAGAGAGTACATCCTTGACTTAAAGAATTGAGAGACCTTCAGACAGCCTTGGAGCAGAGTGTGTGTGTGTGGGGGGGGGGGGGGGGGTTGGGGGGGGTAGGAGAACATGGTGAGCAGTGAGGCAGAAATATAGACAGAGGCCTGACTCTTCCTTCATATCAACGTTCTCATCCCTGACTAATCTCAGAAATTTTCAAGATTCTGAAGGGATGGTTTTCTTTAAGATAGGAAGGGATGATCTGATCAGATTACTTCCAAAGGATTATCAGGGCTGTTTGTCCCTGAGAGAAAGGACTAGAGGGGCCATTGGTCATCTTCTAGAGGAAGAATCTATGCCATCAGGCACAGGAGGCTCCAGAACTTTCTTTTGTTGGCTCTTGGGCCAGGACCTCTCCCCTTACCCAGCTCCACTGCCACTGCCCACACCAAAAGCAGAGGGGAACGTGTCCCCCATAATATTGCCCCCAACTTTTAGATTACAAAACAGCATTAATTTTGCCCCTAGATTCACATAGAAATTCTATGAGCTGGAGGAAAACTTTGTTCCAAGTTTAATGGACCTCTTCTCACTGAAACGACTGTCACATATGCTACCAATGTAATTTGGTCTGTAACTTTCATCTGCAGTGTAGCAGCATCACCCCATTCTTTCTAGTCACCCAAATTGTTCAAAATTCCAAATTATCTACTCTGTCTATGCTTCCTAACTCTATCAAGTCTGCTTTTTCCTACCTGGAAATGAAATCTGGCTGTTTGAATCCAGAGCACAGATCTTTACAGGAAGACTGACCCACATGTGCCAATTAGTCTTTGATTTTACCTGAATACAGACACATCACAAGAAAGAGGGCAACACAAAGTTTATGGAAATACTTGCTGAGGATTGGAAGCAATCCCTAATAAGTTATAACTTTTCATTCTTGACAGATAACTTATTACTCCTGTAGAATAACTAGAACGTAGGGAAGCACATACGTCCTCTGCTTGGCTCATGGTAGCTGCAGAGCAGTCTAGTCACCTGGCGCAAAATTGATGTACAAATGGTAAAAACCTGCATGTATAGCAAAATAAAGAGCTCAAAGTAAAGAGCCAGATGCCTAGGTCTGAATTCTGACAACAATATTTATGATCAGCATGTGTGCATGCTAAGTTGCTTCAGTAGTGTTTGACTCTTTGCGACCCCTATGGACTGTAGCCCGCCAGGCTCTTCTGTCCATGGGATTCTTCAGACAAGAATACTGGAGTGGATTACCATGACCTCTTCCAGGGAATCTTCCTGACCCAGGGATTGAACCCGTGTTTCCTGCAGCTCCTGCTTTACAGGCGGATTCTTTACCGCTGAGCCACTGGGGAAGCCTATGAATAGCATAACTGGTCAAAATTACTCAGGGTGCCTCAGTTTCCCCTTGGGTAAAGTATAAATATTCTATGAAGAGTAAATGACTTAATATTCATAAAGTGCTTAAAAGAGTGACTGGCACAATATAAGTGCTTGTTAAAGAGAAACTTTCATTTTTATTTGTTTCAAATAACCAGATTTTCAAAAGGCATCATTAATGGTTCTTGAAATAGAACTCCTTTTCCATCAACTGAGGGTCTTCCCTACCCACCAGCCTCAAGGAGTTATTATCTGTAGGTGGAAAGGATATGGAAAGATTAGAAATTCAGCATCCCTAGCCTCCAAGAAAATTTCCAGTGGGTTTAGATTGGACCTTGGATCCACCAAATAATTTCATTGTTTTCTCAAATACGAGGTAATGGTGATGGCTGTGTTCCCACACAGATCTGCAGCAGCTCACTCTGTCACTTTCGAGTTTCCTTTGAAATGAAGGTCCGTATTTCCCTGGAGGTTCAATGGTTAAGACTCCATGCTTCAAATGCAGAGGGCTAGGGTTCAATCTCTGGTTGGGGAAAAAGGATCAGACATAGTGAATGGCACAAAGATTAAGAAAATAAAATGAAATAAATGTCAAATAATTCTCATGATACACAGTTTCAAACCCATGTAACTCTTTCTCTTCAAATGCCGCTTTTACATAAATGCACACACAATGTTCTCTGCCAACTGTCTCTGTGCAGTGTATAGAAATTTTGAAAACAGCTCTTCTGCCAAAGTTACCATCATGTCTCTTTTACTTTCCACTCAGGGCTGGGATAGAAACCTATGAGGGATTTGTGTCAAAAGTACCTTTACTTGACTTGAGTCAGCCTTCCTTTCATAGACCTTTCAAAAACTAAATGTCAGTGTTCCTCCCGAACCTATTCAGGCAAAATGCCCTTTCTTGCAGAATCTTCTGGTAGAAATACTATATGGTAAACTATTCATGTCTGAGACATTTTTGAAATAAAATGGCCTCAAAGACAAACACATTTACTGCTGAGGAACTGTATGATTGTCAGACGAAGGGAGATTTCAATATATAACAAATAATCATTTTTTGCTACATAATGGAGAAGTGCTCTGCTAAGTTCAAAAACTGAATTATTTAGAAAGCATTTGGAAATATTTTCTAACAGTCCATTGTGAAGTCCTTCAGGAAAATTCTCAAGAATAACAATTTGTTCTATTCATGAAGCCTTAAGTGATTTTAGGAAACTTTGAGGAACTGCTTCAAACCCAGATTTAAACATTAAGAATTAACATGTCAGTTTTAAATGTAATATCAAATATGTTCCAAACTCACTCACCTGATCAGTTTAGTCTAGGAGCATTCACAGTATTCACTTGGGTTTTTCAATTTGCTTTACTTTCATGGTTTGTATGGTAATTTTGTCCTAGTCTCTCTGTACCTTTCAAATATATATATTTTTTTAATTTACAAAACTAAGGCCAAGTCTGTACTACCAAATTGAAGTTGAAAAGTAAGGCACTTTTGAGGATATGTTCAAAGGAAAACTATCTTTCTAGTTACTACGGTTTTTGAATTACTGACAAATATCCTCTGATTGTCTAAGTTCTCCACATTTTGTTTGTGTTTTAGACTTCACAAGGTAAACCTTTTCCTAAACCTTGGAATACTACAACAAATGCTATTCCATTTAAAATTCCTATATAAATAAGATTTTATTGCCTTTTCAACAGATGTATATATTTCATGTCGTATTCTAAATGTATGATTTGCACAAAAGTATTTACATAGAACTCTGCCTTTTTTCAATAGCTTTAAATTTTAAAAAATAAAAAGGCCAACTTACCTATATATAATATCAGGTTAAAAATGCAATAATAATGTATAAAAGGGAATATACAGACTCAATCTCAGCATGTCCTAAACAACTAAATAATGATTACAGTGTTTTGCCTTTTTAATTAGTTATATCTCAAGATAACCAGATTCTTCAGTTTGTTCCACATCCATTTAAATTTAATAGCTGTGTTCCCTTTATATGACTTTGGACAATAGAAAGAAATGTATCTCCTTGTTTTGACTTATAAATTTCAAACCAAAATTCTATCATTTTGCCTTTGTTTTGGTGAATGCTAGCTTCGATGAGAGGAAGAGAAGTTTCCTGACATTCTAGGCTGGCAGTACCAGCTAAGTCTTGGTGTTCTGTGGCACATAAGCCATTTTAAAAAAAACACCGACATCAACCAAGGCATCCTGTGTCCATGTGGATCAAGACAGAAATGAGAGCACTCCTTGATCTTTCCTGGACACAGACAAAACCAGGAATATTTCCAAACCACAAAGATGACCAAAATTTACCCTTGTCTTGGCTACACGAGTGACTGCTGCTTCTTTACCAATTACAGCTTTGTCTTCTCTAGTTTTCCTTCCTTTTAGATAAAATATATTAAGATATAGAATTGCCCCCACTTCCTGAAGTGATCCAATCAGAGAAAAGTCCTGCTTTCATGAACTATGCCCCAAATCACCGTACATAAGCCTAAACCCCGTAATAATTTCTAGCGCCCTTGTTGAGATGTCCACCATCTCTGTGATGTGCATTGTCTCTCATTGCCACAAGTCAACCTGCTCAACTCTGGATATGTTTCTGGTGGTCTTAGAGTGGAGGCAGTGACACAAAACAAGACCCTAGTTCCAAAACATGTTTTAAAACAGTTTCAAGGGGCTTCCCCAATGGCCCAGTGGTTAAGACTCCAATGCAGGGAGCACAGGTCTGATCCCTGGTCAGGGAGCTAATATCTCCCATGCCACCAAAATAGAATAAATAAATAAAAAGAAAATTTAAAAAACAGTTTCACTGGAGGTAGGAAATAATTTTAAGCAGGTATGTGGTATGAAAAAATTTCAAGTCTTGTGTTAGAATTCTAAACAATTTATGGTAATGTAAGCTTCAGAGATCCAACCAGTCCATCCTAAAGGAAATCAGTCCTGAATATTCATTGGAAGAACTGATGCTGAAGCTGAAACTCTAATACTTTGGCCACCTGATGCGAAGAACTGACTCATTGGAAAAGACCTTGATTCTGGGAAAGATTGAAGGAGGGAGGAGAAGGGGACGATAGAGGATAGATGGTTGGATGGCATCACTGACTCAATGGACACGAGTCTGAGTAAACTCCGGGAGTTGGTGATGGACAGGGAGGCCTGGCGTGCTGTGGCCCCTGCGATCGCAAAGAGTCGAACACGACTAAGCAACTGAACTGAACTGAACTGGAGCTTCTGTTTCTTATAAAAAAAAAAAAGAACCATGTTCCCATATTGTTCAATCAATTTTATCTTTGTTGAGATCTTTGTGGGATGTGCCTGACAGCTAAGTGGGCAAAGATGAGGGTGAGGGTGAGCCCACACAGATTATCTGGAAGTCTGTGAGCCTGCCTCCAATATTCTCTAGGAGAGGAAGAATTGGTTTGGTACTTCATGGTCATCATGTTGAACTTTGTGTTGGAGTTGAGGGTAGAAGGATGCCATTTTGCCTAATTTTGGTACAAAGTAAAACAGGTCTCCCATATTGCAGGTGGATTCTTTACCAGCTGAGCCACCAGAGAAGCCTAAGAATACTGGAGTGGATAGCCTATCCCTTCGCCAGTGGCTCAGGAATCAAACTGGGGTCTCCTGCATTGCAGGTGGATTCTTTATCAGCAGAGCTATCAGGGAAGCTGTAACAATATATAAATGTGGTATTTGGTAACAGAGTAGCTGAATGATCTTTGACCATTTAAAAGAAAAAGAATTGTATATTGAAATATTGTCAGCTTGATTTTATAACTTCTAATAAAAAATATTTTTTCAGTTCACTATGTATAGCCTCCCTCTCTCAGGCCCCTCCCTCTCTTCAACAAACACTCTTTCCCTTTGAGTGGTGTAAGTTGCTTTAAAGTGCAAACCGAGGTGTTAGAAGGCAAAAAGTCAGAGAAATCGAAGCTTCTCCTGCTGTTTCTTCTGTGCAGCCTGGACTCCTGCTAAGTCCCCTTCTCTGCCACACTTTAGAGAAGAGTGTTGAGTCCCTAAATTCACTAGCAAGGCACACAGCAGCTTCCCCTCTCTGTCTGTGTCCTTTCAGGGGCTCAGGTTTCGTTCTGTGCCAGGAGTCATACATCACACTCAACCATGTGTCTCCAGAGCCAACTGAGGAAAGTGCAGAAAAACTACTGTTAACAAGGGAGTCATTACATTCGACCTAAATTAATTATTGGCCACTCAGGACTGCTGAGCAAGGGCCACACAGATGGCCTCTGACTCAGTTCCCACCTTTGAGGAAAGAAATATTCCAATTTGGTGCACATGACCGCATAAGATAACAAGAGGCAGGTTATTTCTGGTCTACTGATCTTGAATTTACCATATTTGCTAATATGACAGGGGGCTTATTTGCGTTAACACTGTAGGTACATTGTATTTTGGGGGGAAAACATGACTGATAGTCACTTGGGACGGAGGTCATTTCATGGCAGTCAGCATTGGGATCAGTGAAGCCAAGGCAGGGACCTTTAAAACGCAATCTAGTCAAAAGAACAGGTCGTGGATCAGTGAGCAGGTGATGGAAGGTGTTCGTGAGGAATTTAGATTAGCACAAAATTCAAACAAACCACAAGAAACAGGCAAGAGAGAGAGCAGGGCAACCTGGAGAGCAGGAAGCCATGGTCTCAGCAGGGTGGAGAGGAAGACACTGATGATCGCTATGCTCTGTGCTGGCAAAGGTAATGATTTCTCATTTGCTCTGTTTCCTCAGAGCCAGCATGATTGGCACACATTACATGAAAATGCAGTTGTTTGTATTGACCAGTCAATTTGTTCTGTTATTCATTTGTGAAATGTCATGCTCTCGCTAGACATCTACGTAGAATCCACTCAGCTCAGTAAATGCTTTAGAGAATCTACTGTGTGCCAGGCACTATGATAGACACTAGAGAATATATAAGTCATGGCTCCTCTTCTCAAGAAATTTACAGAGTAGTGACTGAGGCAGAATGTAAATAGGCAATCACTAGCCACTCTGGCAGCTGTAATACTAGAAGAATTGAGATGGTAAATGGGTAGAACAAAGGAATTACAGATTGATTCTATCAGAGAAAGTCTTCCTGGAATAATTTTGAAGTATAGATAGGACTATGTCAGATGAACACATTGCAGAAAGCGCAGTAGGAAAAAGAAACAGCATCGACAAAGGCAGAGAGAACTGAGCAATCATAACAAGCTCAGGGAACAGATAGTTAGTTCATTAGTGCTGGAGAAAACTAAGAACCATTCATGGGTCAGGTCAGAAAGGGCCTTGAATGCCAATGTAAGGTCTTTAAGCTTGGGCAAGGGTATTGGGGGGCCCCAGGCAGAGCTGGTGGAGAAGGAAACGGCAACCCACTCCAGTATTCTTGCCTAGAGAATCCTGTGGAGGAGCCTGGTGGGCTGCCGTCTATGGGGTCACACAGAGTCGGACACAACTGAAGTGACTTAGTAAGAGCAGCAGCAGCAGCAAGCAGAGCTGAAATGGACTGCCTATGCAAGTCTTACTTAATATTAGTAAGTGGTAAAAATTCTAAGTCTGATGAATAGAAATCTATTGTGTATCACCACAATAGAAAACTGTGGCTTCATCCAACTCTCAAACCTGAGCTAATTCATAGAATCAGAAACTCTTGATGAAAGGAGCAGCAGAGTCTGCTTGAAGACGGACTCAGCTACATCCCCAGAAGTTGATGTGAATCTTCCTCATCTTCTTTCCAAAGTGAGCTGGTTCAATTTACCAGGGTGACTTATCATTGGGATAATGGACATTTTCAGACCTTTAGCAAATACTGGATACTAGCTTTGAACTGCTGATCATTCTTAGGGGTCCCAAATCACACTTCATAAAAGTGAAGAAACAAATGGATTTTTGATCTGGATCCTGAACCCACCCCAAGGTTATCTCCTTAGTGCCTGAATGTATAACTGGAGTAGACATAACCAGATACCACCAGAATGCCCACATTTGTTCCTTAATCTGCAGAGAAATATTTATTCTGGGAGGAAGAGCCAAGTAGAAGCCCCTAAAACTGCTTCTCCCTATCAAAATAATACAAAATAATGAACTGAATCAATTCCACCTTTCTGGAGAAATTTGAGAAATAAGTATATCAGTAAAGATTTCAAAGTTACAGAGTTCAAAGAAGTTCAAAGTAGATCTGGCTGTGTCCTTCCCTTACTTGGAGCAATTCTGATCCCTTGTAGTCAACAAAGGCTGAACTGCTCCTGGTCATTTTTTTTTTTTTTAATTTTTATTTATTTATTTTTAATTGGAGGATGATTGCTTTACAATATTGTGTTGATTTCTGCCATATATCAACATGAATCAGCCATAGGTATACATATGTCCCCTCCCTCTTGAACCTCTTTCCCACCTCCCACCCCCTTCCACCCTTCTAGGTTATCATAGAGCACCTGATTTGAGCTTTCTGCCTCAATGTCACCAAAAAAGACAATAACAGACCAATATCACTGATGAACATAGATACAAAAATCCACAACAAAATTCTAGCAAATCGAATCCAACAACACATTAAAAGGATTATACAATCATGATCAAGTGGGCTTTACTCCAAGGATGCAAGAATTCTTCAATATATGCAAATTAATCAATATTAACAAAGTGAAAGATAAAAATCATTTGATCATCTCAATAGATGCATAGAAATCTTTTGACAAAATTCAACACCCATTTATGATAAAAATTCTCCAGAAAGTAGGCAGAGAAGGAACATACCTCAACATAATGAAGGCCATATACCACAAAACCACAGCAAACATTATTCTCAATGGTGAAAAACGGAAAGCATTTCCTCTAAGATCTGGAACAAGACAAGGGTGCCCACTCTCACCACTATTATTCAACATAGTTTTAGAAGTCCTAGCTACAGTAATCAGAGAATAAAAAGAAATAAAAGGAATCCAGATTGGAAAAGGAGAAGTAAAACTCTCACTGTTTTCAGACAATGTGATACTATACATAGAAAACCCTGAAGATGCCACCAGAAAATTACCAGAGCTAATGAGTGAATATAGCAAACTTACAGGATATAAAATTAATACACTGGTCATTATTTCTTATTTTCAGCCTTGGAAATAATAGATATATGGTATATCTGTGTCATACTTGAGCATTGTTCCATTTCTGGTGTACAGTGATGCTGGTCTTATTTTTGAGCTTCCTATGTATTTAAAATTTTCTTTTTCAAAGTTCATTCATCATTGTTACGTGTTTGGAGCACAAAGAGGTACATCAGTGCTTGAATTTACTGTGCTTCTTAACCCAACATCATCAACCATTAGGTTTGTAACAAAATCATTAACCTGGGCAAAAATCTGCTAATTTACAAATTGTAGTGAGTGATAACCAGTGCATAGGTTTTTTTTAATAATAGTTCTTTCAAAGGACTCTGGCATCTTATTCTATAACACTTCTCTGCTTACCAGGATGTAGCCATAAAAATGCAGCAAGATTTTCATTTTTTTAAATGATACTGGAAGGGATATATTTTAAGGAATAAACCATAAATAGCTTTTACATGAGTAAAATAGCCCAAGTGAATGGATTCTTAATAATTGCAGGAGCTTTTTATTGCAAATGGATTCTGGCAATGTGGGAATTCCTATGACAAAAGTAGAAATGATTTTTCCTGTTGAGGATTTTTAAGTTTTGTTCTGTGGCTTACTTTGAATGTTCCTAGACATAATTTGGTGACTTAAACTGTTTAAGACTGAGTTCCCAAAGTTAATGCATCTAAATTATCCCAAATTTGGACCAGGACTGAAGTATTTTTATTCTATGGTGCCAAGCAACATTCTACAATAACGGGTAATTTGGGACTGCAACTAGGGCTTTTCAGTTCTGAGCATTCACTCCTGGCTCTTTGTTCATTTATTTACATTTTGAAAATGCCTCCTTCCACTCAAGTCACAAACAGTATTGTCTATGAAAATGATACATTTATATCATGGTTTGTTTTAAAGGAGAATTATCTTGTTCTGTATGGCAGAGACAATGCTACAGGTACATGAAACCATTTCTTTCTCCTAGTGGACGCAGAAGGTGGTGCATTTCCTAACCATGTGACTAACTTTAGCCAATGGATAGGCAGTATGTGGGTGGTGTGTGCCCTTCCTGGCTCTTCTCTCAGAACCTCTTGCACAATCTCTAGGGTCTCTTCTCCAACCATCTCCATTCCAGTCGCCGAGAATCACTCACTACAGTATCAGTGAGACAGGAATTTTTTGTTTGTTAGTTTAGTTAAGCCACAGAGCTTTGGAGGGATAATGTACTAGCAACTACCTGGCTCATACTATATGAATCATAGCACTGTAGCCCATTCTACCTTTGGGAAAGGAAGGAGGGGGCTGTGCTTTAAAGTGGAAATGTAATTTGTATGTGCTATGTTTGTGCTCAGTTGCTCAGTCATGTCCAACTCTTTGTGGCCTATGGACTGTAGCCTGCCAGACTCCTCTGTCCATGGGATTTCCCAGGCAAGATTACTGGAGTGGGTTGCCATTTCCTTCTCCAGGGGATCTTCTGGATCCAGGGATCAAACTCTAGTCTCCTGCATTGGCAGGCAGATTCTCTACCCCTAGCACCACCTGGGAAGTAGGTGTGTTGAATAGATTAAAAAATATGCATTTTCTTTAAGGAGAGGCTAAATACAACATTCTGTTTTAAGTCAGTTTAAACTGTATTAACTATCAAATATAAAGTTTTCTTGAGGATGTATTTTATGTATTTAAAAAAAGTTTGTGGATCTCTTTTTGGCTTTAAAATTATTGTCTAAGTTATTAAATTTACAATTTTCAAGCTTAGTTTTCCTTAAGGTTTTAAGTTTAGCATGCAATCGAATTATTTTGTTTATAAGTCCAGTATCTGTTCAGCTCTCACTTTTAACAGACTTTGAATAATTGACAAACTTGTTAATAAAATTCCTGTAAATATATTAAATGGCATATGTACATTTAATATATTTGATATCTTTTGTGGTGAGGTAACTCAACTCTCTGACTTACAAGCAAAACTTTCCCAAATCCTTGACATAATTCATATAGCTAATGATTTAAGTTTATAAATGTGATGAGAAGTAACTTCTCTTAAATCTTATAATGCTATATACAAATTCAATAAGATTTCAACTTAAAAAGTACAGCTCTAAAGCAGTTCCTCAATTATTCATTTTAAATTTAAAATTTAAAAAACGAACCTGATTAATATTTAAAATTCTCTCACATATTAAAAATATATGATTTTAAATATGACATATTCTTAAACAGAAAAATATTAATGATATCCTTTAAACATGTTTATACTTAATTACAAACCATCCTGAACTTAAAAGATTCTAACCTACTAAGAAAACAATGATGTCTCACCAAGTAAAATTTGAAGAGTCCCTTCTTATCCAGTTAGGGTTATATGATAGCCAGAAATACTATGTTTCTTTTTTTCACTTTAAAAAATTTACTATTTTATATTGGACTATAGTTGATTTACAATATTGTGTTAGCTTCAGGTGTACAGCAAAGTGATCAATGTGTACGTTATATATATTTTTTCTCAGATTCTTTCTCCTTATAGGTTATTACAGAATATGAGTAGAGTTTCCTGTGCTATACAGTAGATCCTTGTTGATTATCTTTACATATATATATATATATATATATGAACCACTTTAAAAAATTTATTTTTTATTGAAGTATCGTTGATTTACAATGTTGTGTTAGTTTCAGGTATACAGCAAAATGATTCAGTTATATATATACATGTACGAGATTCTTGATGGTGACAGTGAAGGGTTTACAGCAGGGCTTGCTTTATAACTTACTCCTTAAGTTGGTCTTGTGACCTCCTTTGTAGTTTTCATCCCTAGAGAACTCAGAGAAAGCTGTTTATTTGATTCTTAAATTCAAATGGACATTTAAGCTTTTAGTGTTTCATTTTCTTCCTGTCTATAGGACTGTACAAACAAGATTCAGTTGAATTGTGGAAATCTCTCATGGCTTAGATGAATCACAACTTCCAAGGCCTTTCTATGACAGTAACATCAAACCAATGTTGCCCCATATGCAGGCCCTTTCTGATGGGATTAATGAATGTGATTAAGCCTTCTCACTATATACTTAGACTGAGAACTCTGCCCCACTGAGGTACATACATTTGGAATCCCATGAATCATTGCGTCTCCAACAAATAAAAGACCTGACCATAGGGCCCACATCACTGGGCCTCCACACACACTCATCTTGGAGTGGATCCTGAAGACTGGCTCAGAGCTGCTTTGTTTGAGTTTAGTCACCCAGGATAAAAACGAAATGTATACAGAGAAATGTTCTGTAGACATTACTAGTTAAGGGCAAGGCTAATACTTTCACCATGAACTCCTAAGTGTGGGTCATTGTTCTTGCTCAGCAAAGACAAGCCTAAGATGTGCAGAGAATCAAGAACCACAAGGTAGAGAAAGGCAGGTATATAATCTCTCAGCCTCAGAAAGAAGACCTTGTCCTTCTTCTGCCAGGTCATCCAGCTCCCAGCACAAAGGCCGAAGGACTAGAGCTCTCCTATCACCTTTACAACATTGCTGTGAAACTCTGCTGTGAGTGAACTTATTTCCCTGAAATGAGACCCTTGGAACAGTTCAATAATGAGTAACTTCAGCTACAAACATCTGTGATGTCTAAGTTGATTATGACTCAACAGATATCATTGCTGTGAATGCACAAAAGTTCAGTTTCAAAAGAAGACATTTCTAAGATGTTAGTTAAGGGTTAAAAGAAAGAAGAGACAGAAAGCTGTTTTGCTTTCCCAGGGGACTGACACCACTAGTGATTGCTTCAGGGGAAAAAAATATTCTTGAACTGTAATGACTGCAGTTCTCAAACCCAAAGTTGAGAGAGATCCCACCATTATTAAAGTTAATAAATCAGAGAGAAAGAGAGAGATTCTACTTGCAAATCTGCACCACTTTTGCATTTTTCCGCACATAGAACTTAAAGGGTTTCTTTCCCCTTTCCCTCCCCTCTTCCTTTACCTCATTCACCATGGGTATCTTAAAAACAGCAAAGAGACTCGTGGGACGCACAGTTCTATGAGATGTAATTATGGTACCTTATTTTTAAGAGTTTAAAAGTGCATCTTTATGGCCTTCTGCAGCCATAGTAACTTTTATACATTTGATTGACATAAAACATGCATTGGCATAAAACATTTCCTCGAGTTGTAGAAATGTGGAGATCTTGCTCACTCAGCTCCCCCCTCCTCCAAGGGGTGTCCCCTCTGTTCTTCCTGTCCCTCCTCATTTGTTTGGTAATATTGATCAGCTGTAGTTAGCAGAAGGCAGTCGGTGACCCCAGAACAGCTCTTCTGGTTGTTGTAAAAGCTAAAATGAACTGAAATAAAGGACATGTGATTCATGAGCTACACATGCCTGTGGAACTCAGAAGGCCCAGCATTTACAGATCATTTTAAAGGTGATCTTTCATACATGAGGTTTACATCGTCGCAATTTAACTTTTGATTTTTTTTAAATGAAAAGAGTTGCCTTTCCCTCTCAGATAGAAGAGGTGTTTTTGTATAGCCGATATAAATACTTCTAAAGTTTTATAGGGTGACTAATACCCTGCAGAGATAAACTAGGCTGTCAACTTTCCCGAGATTTTTGGCTAAAACTCCATATGTTGGCTAAAGGCATCAAGGCAAGACTCTCATCTTAGAAAAAAGGCTTTCTATCCAGAGACCATAAATATGTGTATATGGAGGAACATATGTACACACCTATTCTTCCAAAATAGTGGAAAGTCTAGATTCTGAGAAAAATTCAAAGAAAGCGTGTATCAATTATATTTTTTAGCAGCTGCTATTCTATTTTTAACATTTTATTTTATATTGGAATATACCTGAATAGTTTCAGGTGGATAGCAAAGGGACTCTGCCATACATGTGCATATATCCATTCTCCCCTAAACTCCCTCCCATCCAGGCTACCACATGACATTGAGCAGAGTTCCCTGTGCTGCACGGCAGGTCCTTGTTGGTTATCTATTTTAAACATGGCAATGTGTACATGTCGATCTCATACTCCCTACCTATCCCTTCCCCTCATCTTTCCCCCTTGTAACTATAAACATTCTCTAAGTCTGTGTATATCTACTATATTTTAATTTTCACTTGAGTATAACTTCATTAATATTGTCAAAAAACATAATAAGCTTTGACTATTTTTCCTTGAATATTACTTAGGATTCCTTAAAACAAGATTGGCTGCTTCATGAACCATCCTCCCATCTGTCTTGAGTTCTAAATTGAAAAGGAGGAAGTTCTCTGACATCATATTTTAAATTAGAAATTGAAATTTCAATAACCTCTCTATTGGTAATAAGGGCTTTTTTGTTTGTTTGTTTTTGATGATTTCCCAAAAAAGCGTACCTCAAATACTCCTTCACATATTACTGAAATATCTTGTGTAAGGGTTTACTGAAAGCAATCCCAGTTGTCCCTCTTTCTTTAAGTTTTTCTGACCAGATGTCTATTTTCAGTTACTGTGTGTAGCCACTAATAACTCTTCCCTTGGGTGACTGAGGAAGCATGGTGGCCTGGTTAATTTGTTTTACCTCCCCATTTTCCCACAAGTAGACCAGGAATTGTTGCCAATTAGTCAACGAGGATTTGCTAAGTGCCCACAAAGTAAAAGTGGTATGCTACATTGGGCATTTTGGTCAATACATCTTGAGAAAACATGTAGAGGTTTGACACAGAAAACCCCAGCTTCCTAGTGTCGGAGTTCCCAAGACCTTCAGCTCCCCAGAAAAACAGGTCCAGAAATAGCTAGAAAAATGAACAAAACTCCTGCAAAGCAGTCTTGAATTTCCAATAACCAATAAGAGACAACAAAGGGGAGCCAAGATTCAAACACACTGTAACTGGTCCATTAATTATGCAGAAAAGGAGTATATGATTGGCTTGTGAAGGTTATAAAAGATCATTCTGCACCTTCCAGCACCATCCTTTTGCTAGTAGCAAGTAGGAAGCAGAAGTGAAAAATAGAAAATATAGAGAAATAGAACTTACCTGGTGGTCCAGTGACTTCCAATGCAGGTGGTGTGAGGTTCGATTCCTGGTCAGGGAGCTAAGATTCCACATGCCTCATGGCCAAAAAAGCCAAAACATGAAACAGAAACAAGATTGTAACAAACAAACTCAAAAATGACTTTTAAAGTGGTACACATTAAAAAAAAAAACTTAAACAAAATACAGAGAGAAGAAAGAAGGAAGAATCTTATTAGATCCTCATGAGGCAAAATGATATTTTGAGATTATTAATAACTGAATTCTTTCTCCTTGGGTTTGTCCTTGTCTCCTTTCATTTATTCATGAAGTTAGCAAGCTCTGTGCATCCTTTCTTCGTGAAAGACCAGAGAGTCCAAGAGTTTCTAGATTGGTTTTTAAAAAGTCAATTCCTTTTCTTAATATTTTTGCAGCAATGGTTTCTGAAAGATTTAGGAGTGAAAATCTTTGCCCAGACAACCAGCAGTCAAACATCACACACACACACACACACACACACACACACACACACACACACACGTTCAACAGCCTGGGCAGGAAGGAGAGTTTTGTGGTTCCAAGGAAGGACACCAAGGGCTCTTTTCCTGGGCAAAAGCCCAAAAGCAAGAGAAACAGCCCTACGGTGCACAGGAATTGCATCCCTGGCCTTGCCAAAAAGGACGAATCCCAAAAGTGGATGCTAGTGAGCTCCAGGTGCCACTGCTGGCTTAGACATACAGGACATCAGTGATTCTCATAAAGACCCTGGAGACTAGTAGTCCAAAACGTCCTTCACAGTTTCCAGGCAACATGCAAGCCTTCCTGGTTGCGATGGGAGTAGTTCCAATGATGAATGGGTTGGAATCTATTACAAGCCAGACAAGGAGGCCTGGGGTCAGAAATGAATGTACACTATGGCAAATGAACTTAGATTTCTTAGATACTTGATTTCTTAGACTACTTGAATTTAATGGCTATTTTAAAGATTAGGAAACTTAAGTGAGTCATTAGTAAGTTGTACCAAGTTATGCCATTAGTATGTGATGGAACTGGGATTTGAAGACAGGGAGGAGATAGCAGAGGCCAGCAGCCTGATGAGGAGAAAAAATGGAACAAAAAGTATTGCTTCAGGAAAGGGTAGAAAGTGGAGATAAAGAAATCCCAAAGCAAGACATTTAATACTTTGACCAGCATCTATCAGACTTTATTCAACCTTAATACCAAAAAAGAAAATGTACCACCACTGGTTCTCATGAATAAAAAAAAAAGTAAAAAAAGAGGGAATGAAGGAAAAAAAGAAAGGAGAGGGAGTGAAGGAAAAGTAAAAGTACTTTTCATCATCAAGTGCTTCATCAAGTTCCAGAATTTCTTCAGAGGTTCATGACATTTTAACTCTTTGTGCTGATGCTATATCCCTGATAATCATAACAGAGACTATAAAATATTAAACTATATTTAATGAACTCTGTTATGGTAGTGGAAATTCTCATGCATTACTGTGCCTGTGTATTGACCTGGTGGCTCAGTGGTAAAAATCCACCTGCCAATGTGGGAAACACAGGTTCAATCCCTGGGTTGGGAAGATCCCTTGGGAAAGGAGATGGCAACCTGATCCAATATTCTTGCCTGGGTAATCCCATGGACAGAGGAAACTGGTGCACTACAGTCCATGAGGTCACAGAAGAGTAAGACTTCGTGACTAAACAACAAACTTCTATAAGGTAAATGGACAACCTGAAGCAAGAGTTTTTAAAAAATGCTCACATTCTCTTACTCAGAATTTTATTTCTTGGCCTTTATCTTGTATCTGTAAAAAAGCTACTTTCACGAAAAGATTAACCTTTGCACCATTTGTAAATCAAAAATTGGTATTTAAGTATTATATAGTCAACCATAGGACAATTAAGTAATTTATTGTAATATTTTATTTTTAAGTAAAATTACAGATACAAAGCCCATATAAAACATGGAAAATTGTTCTTCACATAAAGCTTAGTGAAAATCAGTATACAAATTTTAAACATTGATTACAATTATGTTAAAAATACATATGCACATGAGAAATGATTGAAAGAACATAAACTAGTAGTGTAAAATGCTAACCATGATTTTTTTGAATGAGGATATTACACAAGATTGAGTTATTTTTGCCTTATTAATTCTATTTTCAAAACTTAATTATTAGGTTTTAAAGCATTCTGTTTCTTGTAAGATACTTCCATTTTGACAGGGAATAAAGCTTAAGTCAAACTGGAATTTTAATGAGAACTAAATTTAATGTTGAAATAGATTCAGGTAAATGTTTATTATATTTTGCAGTGACTTTTCTTTATAAACATTTACAGAATTTAAAGGATTAATTTTGGGCTATTTGGGAAAATAAGACTATCTAGAATGATAAAAATCAAATTTTGGGGCTTCTCTGGTGGTACAATGGATGAAAGCCCAATTGCCAGTGCAGGAAACACAGGTTCAATCCCAGGTCCAGCAAGATGCTGAGGAGCAGCTAGGCCTATTTGCCACAATTACTGAGCCCATCTTCTAGAGCCTGAGAGCCACAACCACTGAGCTTGCATGCTGCAACTGCTGAAGCCCGTGCTCTGCAACAAGAGAAGCCACCGAAGGGGAAGCCCACGCACGACAACAAAGAGTAGCCCCCACTAGCCACAAGTAGAGAAAGCACAGGCACAGCAAAGAAGACCCAGCACTGCCAAAAATGAATAGCTTTCTTAAAAATCAAATTTTTACTGAAAGGCAAAATCAATCACATTTCTCTACTGACAAATATTGCTATGAGCTTTAATTTCTGTATACACATGAATACGTTGCAAGTGTGTGCAAATCAGAGATAAATACATCGAAGTATACGTTTATTTCTGTTTTAGTATTTCCAGTATTTGCCTCACACAAAAAGATACAAAGGAATATGGAAGCCGGATTCAAACATGCAAATATTACCTGAAATCTGGATAGATCCACAAAATAAAAACCTAAAAGGCTTTTTCAGCCAGATTTCTTTAAAATTATCAAGTACATACAATATCTGAGTTTTAAAGATGTTGAAATCAATCATTTGTAAAAGTTGACACAGAGTTGTTCCTGCAGTCTCGTTCCTATTAATGATGATGCTTAATTCATTTACTTCCTGAAGAATTTTTACACTTCAGCAGTGAATGAGAAATGAGTCATTAGTAGTACAATCTCAGTAGTCAGCGTGTTTGATGGTGGAAAAATCTGGAGTCCTGAAATTACATGCTGAAGATAACCATTGATTTAAACTTTGCATAATACTGCTGATAGCTATTTGCAGGTACACAGATACACTTCACAAATTCAGATATATCAACACAAATGCATCCAATGTTTGAGTTTAGAGCTTTGAGGAAACTTTTCTGATCCAATATTACCAAGACTATAAACCCATCTGCATAACATTTGGAAAAAACAATTTGTTTTGTAGGTTAGTGAAAGAGGAGAGTGAAAAAGTTGGCTAAAACTCAGCATTCAGAAGACTAAGATCATGGCATCCAGTCCCATCACTTCATGGCAAATAGATGGGGAAACAATGGAAACAGTGACAGACTTTATTTTGAGGGGCTCCAAAATCACTGCAGATGCTGATTGAAACCATGAAATTAAAAGACGCTTGGTCCTTGGAAGAAAGGCTATGACCAACCTAGAGAGCATATTAAAAAGTGGAGACATTACTTTGTCAACAAAGGTCCCTCTAGTCAAAGCTATGGTTTTTCCAGTAATCATGTATGGATGTGAGAGTTGGATTATAAAGAAAGCTGAGTTCCGAATAATTGATGCTTTTGAACTTTGGTATTGGAGAAGACTCTTGAGAGTCCCTTGGACTGCAAGGAGATCCAACCAGTTAATCCAAAAGGAAATCAGTCCTAAATATTCATTGAAAGGACTGATGCTGAAGCTGAATCTCCAATACTTTGGCCACCTGGTTGGAAGAGCTGACTCATTGGAAAAGACCCTAATGCTGGGAAAGATTGAAGGCGGGAGAAGGGGACAACAGAGGATGAGATGGTTGGATGGCGTCACCGACTCAATGGACATGAGTCTGAGTAAGCTCTGGGAGTTGGTGATGGACAGGGAAGCCTGGTGTGCTGCAGTCCATGGAGTTGCAGAGTCAGACATAACTGAGCAACTGAACTGAACTGAACTGAACTAATAGACATGACCTTGTAATTATCTTTCTGCATGTCCACCTTTTGTCTCAGTTTGGTGGTATAATTAATATAGATGGGAAGATCCCCTGGAGGAGGAAATGGCATCCCACTCCAGTATTCTTACCTGGAGAATCCCACTGACCCAGGAGCCTGTTGGGCTATAGTCTATGGGGTCACAAAGAGTTGGACACAACTAAGCATCTGAGCACACAGCATTAATAAACAGCCCAGTTCTTCACTTAGATCTGCAAAGGGGAGGAACCTGATAGGCACTAGAGAATTGAGAACAGAGAACTTTGATGAGAGAATTGAGAACAACACCTTTGTGTGGCTAATTATGTAAAGAAAACTGATAACTTTCTTCATCTATTTATTGATTTTTCCAGTCTTACACCTCAGACAGGTCAGGATTATATCCTCAACCGAGTTTCCAATAAATAAAAAGTTCAAGAACACCGACAGGAAAGAAAGTTGAAATTACTGGCTACAATAAGGTCTGGATTTCATAATAATTAGCCTCTTCAGGGTGTTATCAAGTCTGTATTCCATTATTATTGATAATTATGAGCTCACTACATAGTTTATGAGTTTGCCAAATGATTTTACAGGTCACGTTTGTATGTGTGTATGCGCGCCAAATTTCATGCCCTCGTAGATAAGGACTGTGTTTGTCTCCCTTACTGTACTTAGTACTTTGGGAACTTAAGCAAAGGAAGTCTACTTTTGGGATGGTGATCAAGGTGATACAGGTGGTGGTCTTTTGTGGTAATACTCCTCAATAGTCCACAAAAACAATCACAGTGGTGGAGATGCACCATTTAAATTGCTGCAACGTGTCTCCTTGTGAAGTTGTGTAGGTAGTCAGTTGTCTAGGGTGTATACTTGGGAGCAAAATAACTAGTTGTAAGACAAGTATATCAAAATCGTTATTGGCATAAACAAATTATTCTCCAAAGTTACTGTGCTGACATACTTATCGCCCAATCTCCTTATCATATGTTCTAAGACTTTAACATTTTTGCCAGTCTGATAAGTATGAAGTGGTTTCATTTTATTTCACATTTTTCCATTTCCTTCTGAAGTTGGCCATCTATTTTTATATTACTGGCTTATAATATTTGCATTTCTCCTTTAGTGAACTATCCTTATATATATTTAAATATATCTTTTTCCAATTCCATTGGCTGTTTGACTACATTTAAAAAATTGATTTTAGGAAAAATCTTTATACAGTCTTGACATTAATGTTTTACTTTTATGTTGTGCAAATATGTTTTCCCAATAAATTGCTTATTTTCTCATTGCATTTTGTGATATACAATTTTCATTTTGGGGGGGTCATTTATTTTATTTTTAGAAACATTTTCAGTTGTATATATGTATATATATATTATTTTTAAGTGTTCTTTTCCATTGTGGTTTATCAGAGGATATTGAATATAGTTCCCTGTGCTATACAGTAGAACCTTATTGTTTATCTATTCTGTATATGAAAGCTTACATCTGCTAACCTACTCCTCCCACTCCACTCTCTCCCCAAGCTCCTCCCCTTAAGCTGGTCATTTTAATCTATCTCTTCTTGCTTCTACCTTCTGTGCTTTATTTAAGGAATTTAATTCTTTTCAATGCCATAAAGATGTTCTTATTTTTTTCTCTGAAGATGTTCAAGTTTTGCTTTTCAAATTAAGGTATCGTTGTTGTTGTTCAGTCACCCGGTCATGTCTGACTCTTTGTGACCCCGTGGACTGCAGCACATCAGGCCTCCCCGTCCCGCACCATCTCCTGGCATTTGCCCAAGTTCATGTCCATTGCATCAGTGAAGATATTATATCTATCCATATTAATTTGTGTGTATGCTGTAAATTGAAGATAGCATACCCCAAAATTCACGTTTTCATTGAAATTTTTGTGTAATTTACATTTTCCTATATCAATTTACATTTTTCTGTATCAATGGCTTATTGTGCCAATACAACTTATTAAACAGTCCCTCATTTCCTGTATAAAGCCAGGTCTGTCACAAAATGCGCTTCCATAAATGCATGAATCTATTTCTTAGTTCTTTCTCAGTCTCATTGGCTTATTTGTCTTTCTGTGCACCAACACCACACTGTTTCAATTATTATTTTGTTGTGTAATTCTTGACTCCTTTTTCTTTTTTTTTCTGAATTTTTATTGGTTATTCTGTGCCCTTTATTCTTCCACATAAATTTTAAAGTAAGCTTTTCAAGTTTCACAAAAATCCCTTTTGGAATTTTGATAGGAATTATATTCATTTATAGATAAAATGTGTAAAGGTTGATGTATTTGTAATATAGTCTTCCTGGTATGCTGCTCTATTTGTTTAAGTCTTTTATGTCTTCCAGTAATGCTTTACTATTTTCTCAATAAAGGATTTGCTCATTCTTTGTTAGATATGTTATGAGATACTTTATAGTTTCTGTTGCTTAGAATACTTAATTGCTATGATGTCATCAACATTGGTGAGCAGTGAGAGTTTCTATAGAAAGTCGAGATGATCAAGGTCTCTGTGAATTATATTGTGACTTATAGCAGTTACCAGAGTTCGGGGGCAAGCCAGTAAATCTACACTGCTCTCCATGTCTTTTCCACATAGCCCTCTGATTGAAGGCACTCTGGTTGCCCTTCCAGCTCATTTTGCTACAATTTATTTAAGTTGCTAGGTCATTTTTGGCAGTTCCATTCTCTCATTTCAAGGTTTGTTGTTTTGTAATCTGTGGGTGAAAATATCAATATTTAAAGTCTTTGCTGTTCTGTTTCTATTATCTGTCTTTTTGCCTATTTTTTGTCCATAATGCTCATATAATTGCTTAGACTTTTTTTTTTTTTACCATAAACTACTCATTTTCTTTGGAAACTTTTGTGTGGCAATCTTAGAAACCTAGAATTAAAGTTCAGTCTTCCAAAGCAAGATTTAATTTTGCTTCTACAAGGTTCTTGTCACCACTACTTAAAGGTGTGGAACCACTTTAAATTTATAGCTTGAAATGTTTTGGATTACTCAAGTGATGTGAATATGGGCTGAAAACCCATGTGAGAAGAAATTATTAATACAACTCACTGATGAATCTTATTTCCACATTTTGATTTGTATGGCAAGTTTTCCTAAATGTGGCAATGTGGAGAGATTTATTTCTTGCTCACTGTTTCACCATGAATGTAGACTTTTAAAGTCCAAGCTTAAGGGGAGAGAACCTATTATCCTATTAGTCTCCCACCTTGAGAAGCCTTGGACTATGTCTCCTGAACTTCGTCAGTTAATGAACTTCAACAATTAACAAAAATAAAAATGCAAGTCATTTAGATTTGAGAGGGAACCTCAAAACAAAAGTTGCTCTAATATGCCTGGGGCTTATCTCTGAGGCTACATTTTGGCTTCACAAGTCTTTTTTTCCCTTACCTTTCCTACTCTCCCCCGTCACACAGGGTAGTGTCTTCCTTAGTCACACAAATTACACAGATTAATACTTTCCCCACCCACCTCCATCACATCCAGGCCCATAAGTATTGATTGGATTTTTCATCTTTTTTTGATATTTTTAAGAAAGCAAAATTTAAATACTTAATATATATTTTTTGGTTTTCTCCCAGTGGGAGAAACAATATGAATATCTAATAAGGCATGGTGCAAAACACAAAAGTGTACACTTACATTTTTAACTTGCTTATTTCACTCAACAAAATCTAACATTACACAAGGTCCTGATAATATTTACAAACATTCTAAGGGAATTCTTCTATTTCTTTTCCTAAATTTCTTCTTATTATTGCTTTTAGTAATACCTATTTACTCTATGTTACTTTTCTATTGCTGCTGTAACAGATAACTACAAACTCTGTAGCTTCAAACAATACAAATGCATAATCTTACAGTTCTGTAAATCAGAAACTCAATACAGTTCTCACTGGGCAAAAATAAAGGTGTTAACAGGGCTACCACAGAGAACTTGTTTTCTAAGCCTTTCCAGCTTCTAGGGACCACCCTTATTCCTTGGTTCAGGTCTCCCTTTATCTTCCAAGGCAACCATGGCAGGTCACATCCTTCCCACATCTCTTTCTCTCTAACTTTTCTAGCATTGTTACATCTTTTTCTCTCATGGCATCCAAGGAAGAATCTTGGATTTTAATGATTCATATGTTCAGATCAGATGGCTCCTAGGAAAGGAATATCCTGAACAATCTAGGAGAATCTCCCCATCTCAAGAACCTTAACCTTATTCATATCTGCAAAGTCCCTTTTACCATGTAAAGTAACATATCCAGAGGTTCCCTTGTCATTTTTAGGTGGGGAGAGGAGGGTGGCATTTTTCTGCCTACTGAATCCCCAGTCAAAATTTATTATTATTGTGTCATTTCTTACTTATATTTACCAATATATTTTCCAGGTTCTTTGCTCACTGTTGCCTCTCCCTTTCTACAGAGGAGGAGATGGGGGGAAGGCACCACTGACTCGATGAACATGAGTTTGAGCAAGCTCCAGGAGATGGTGAAGGACAGGGAAGCCTGGCATGCTGCAGTCATTGAGATCACAATGAGTCAGACACGACTGAGCAGACTGAACAATGAATAACAACACTGTTTTTTACAGCAAATATTATCTCGCCCTGTTTTTACAATTTTCTTCTTTCAGAAACCTTAATAGATGTATTACCTATTTTATCTTAAGTTTTTTTTTATCTTCTCTTTCATTTTTTTTTTTATCATTTTTCCTCTTTGCCTACTTTCTGAGTAATTTTCTCTTGTCTATTTTTCAGCTCATTAATTCTCTCTTTAGTTGTACATAATCTATAGTACCTCTAATACTTTAATTCCTATTATCTCTAATTCCAGTAAGTTTTAAATTTTAAATATTAAGGCCTGTTGTTCAGTCACTCAGTCACATCCAACTCTTTGTGACCCCATGGACTGCAGCCTGCCAGGCTTCCCTGTCCTTTACCATCTCCTGGAGCTTGCTCAGGCTCATGTCCATTGAGTCGGTGACGCCATCCAACCAGCATTTACAAAGCTTATATTTTAGAAATACTTTTATTCATAGCATTTGTTCTCACCTTAGGGTTTCTATGTTTTCTTTTATATATATATATATTCAGAAGTTTTACTTACTCTTTAACCTTCATTACTCTTCTCTGTGTAAAGGACTCACTATCTTAACTGTCATTCTTCTTCAAACCATACTTAACTCAAGCCATGGAACTCACTGAAAATTTATGACCAATGCTCTCTAATCTCTAGTTTGCCTATGCATAACTCCTTCTAACTAGCTGAGGTGTACACTTACGGTCCATTGTGTTCATCCCTAAAACTGATTATCCATCAAGCACCCAGTGTATGACATACTCTTTCACAATGCAGTTTGCAAACTATTTCTCACGTATTTCTAAACGAATTTACAAAGCTTCTCCATGTGATTTTTATGATAAGAAGTTCATAATTAGACACTTCTATGTGTTGATGAAAATGCTACAGATTGTTTAGGATGAAACATAGAATTGTCCCAGTGCCAGTTATAGGCCTGTTTGCCATTGGGTCTGTTTGTTGTGCTTCTCCTGCTCTGCTCCGTATTTCAGGATCAGGAGGTGGTGCAGCAGAGGCAGAATGTCGGTCCTTGCATGCTGTCATCCTAACTTACATATAAACTGGCTTTCAAAGGCGTTTGGCCAATGGGAAGCATAGCTAGAGGCTGAAGAGAAAGAGTGAATTTAGGGAATTTCTGTTTTCTTTCCTTCGTCTGGTGATGACTTTGCAGTGGCTGTAACTCCAGCTCCTGACTTCTGCCATGGACAACACTAGCACCCTTTCCTTCCTTTATGTCTTCAGCTGATGAGTGTAAATGGCTTCCTGCTATTGCTAAATTTTATCTCAACAGCTTCTGTTTAAATTCTTAGATGCTCCATCATCTGTGTAATCAATCCCTACACTAAATCCCCTCTGTGGGAAATATTCCAAATTCTTTATATTCCTGATAAGTTTGCAGTTGATACAAGGAGTAAGTAACAGTGTCCAAATTCTAGAATTTAAACTTTTTGAAGCCTTTCCTGAAAAATTATTTAAATCCTACTGCATTTATGGGCTGTAAGGTGATATTTAGTTCAACACTTAATATTTTAGCTCTTCAAATATACTATTTGGGGTGATTTAGTCATTAATTCATAGAATTCTACAGACTACCACTTGGATTTTAATTAAGATTGATAGAAATTATAGTTGACTCTTGAACAACACCAGGTTCGGGTCACTGATCCTGGGCAGTTGAAAATCCCCATATAGCTGATCCTGGATATCCACAGGGCATTGATTCCAGGACCCTCAGTGGAAACCAAGATCCACAGTTCCAAAGTCGGCCCACTGTATCCCCAATTCTGCATCTGCAGAGTCAATGAATAGTCAATGTGTATTACCGCTGTTCACTAAAAAGTCTCTGTGTACCTGGACCCCTGCAGTTGAAACCCATGTTGTTCAAAGGTCAACTCTAATTAGGTGGCATAGTTAGTCAGATAATTCCAAAAATTTTGAAATTAAGTAAAATGACACATATTTAACTACAGAGCTGACCACTGATGTTGTGACACTCTGTGTATAGTAGATGTGAAAATGTAATTATTGATTTCTTTTAGAATCAGTTGCTATAAGTGAACTGAATAAATCACAGTGCATTTTTGTGACTGCTGCTCAGTCACTTCAGTCATATGCAGCTCTTTGCGAGCCCAAGGACTGCAGAGTCAGACATGGACAAAGGCACCTCTGTCCATGAGACAGAAAGAATACTGGAGTGGGTTGCCATGCCCTCCTCCAGGGAATCTTCCTAACTCAGAGATCAAACCAGCATTTCCTGTGTCTCCTGCATTGCAGGTAGATTCTTTGCCGCTGGGCTACCGGGAAGCCCATGTGCATTTTTACCCCTTCCTATATGCTGTATGTCACATTATAATTGACACCATTTCAAGCTCTATCAGATGTATATGATGTAGGGAGGGTGAGAATGTAAAACTGAGTTCCACAGTTAATTTTAGTTTTTCTCTTTAAAAAAACTTGAGTTTTTTTTTTAAACTTTAGAAAAATGTTTACAAGAGTTGTTAAGATAGAGAAATTGATGGTTTTAAGTTCTTTCTTTTTTTATGTCCTCTACAAGATCTGTGAAGGAGACACTAATGAAATCGTGAAATCCTAAAGCCCTACCTCTAGAGAAATGGAACAGAGCAGGAAGGGAATGAACTTAAGGCATTTGAATTATGACGCGTTGACCATAAACACTCACCCAGACCCGTTGAACTGCTCTGGGTTCTTCCCTTGACAGAAGCTTCAAGGCCAGTTCCTGATGGTTTGAGAATTTAATTTCTGTACTTAAGATTTAAACACTGGGTTTTTTAATTTTCTGGGACAAAAAAGAAAATGCCATCATATTCTTATACCCAAGAGAAACAATAATGACACAAGAAAAATAAATATCCAATGATATCTAAGCCATTGAGAACATTTCATTCTTTAAAATGGAACTATTTTGATTAAAAAAAGCAACTCTGATGATGTGCTGGTCACAAGGAAAATTATGGTTATTCTTGGATGTCTCCCTAAATAATAGTATAATGAGGACACCTAACCTTTGACTCAATGAAGCAGAGACTATTCCCTATGGGAAAGCACATTTTAGAGCAATGAGTTACTAAAACTGAGAAAGAAATTACCTTTGTTCTCCTGCCATCTAGAAATAGCTAGTTGGGCAGCTGCATGAAGTGGACTCTTGGGTACATGAAGAAGAGGACTAAGAGGAAAGCAATGTGGTTTGACAGCCTAGTCTCTGAACCACAAAATTATGTCAGTATTGTTCATATAACTATATAATGAACTAAGTCGATGGGTGATCTGAATTAATCAGAGCACCAGTAAAGCATTTGCATGTCTGTAGACCCGAGCTCTCTGACACAGCTTCCTTCCCATGTTCCAGGTGGCCAAGTGTCTATTTCACTCTGATGCATGGTAATGTAACCACGAGTAGTATCTTCCTTCCCAGAAGTGAGACTTAGCAATGCCTGGGTGAATAATCTCAGTAGGTCTTAAAACTCCTATATCTGGCAGCACTCAGTCAACTTAATTGAGTATTATTAAGGTTTTTTTGTTTGGTCTGGTTTTGAAACTAAACGTATCATGGAGAAAGGATGTGATGTAATGCTTATATCCCTTGGAGAAGGAAACAGCAACCCACTCCAGTATTCTTGCCTGGGAAATCCCATGGACAGAGGAACTTGGCAGGTTACAGTCCACAGGGTCACAAAAGTGTTGGATACAACTTAATTCCACCACTCTACTCATGACTTACGTTAAGTCCCAATATTATGTGCTGCCTTGACATCTGGAGTAATCAGGAGGCCCCCTGTGGCCTAACTGCAAAATACCCTCCACACTCTATTCTGTGGATTGTCCCTCTTTATCCAGGGGACCAGGCACAGTGCCTGCTTATTCCCGAATTGTCATTGTTGTTCAGTCACTCAAGCGTGTCTGACTATTTGTGACCCCTAAACTGCAGCATGCCAGGCTTCCTTGTCCTTCACTATCTCCTGGAGTTTGCTCACTCATGTCGGTGATGAGTCGGTGATACCACCCAACCATCTCATCTTCTGTCTCCCCCATCTCCTCCTGCCCTCAATCTTTCCCAGCATCACGATCTTTTAGTGGGCTTCAGCTCCCTGCCAGTCTAAGAAATTATTCAGCCACGTCAGTTATATCCTCTTGTGGAAACCAGAGTGCACTTCATCATTTGATACATCTGCAGCCCCTGATTTATCACCCTGCTCCTGAGCACAACCCTCATGTGGTTCCCCATCCCCGCCATGGCATGTGGTGTCCCTTCCTCTGGGTTGTGAGTATATATTACTAACAAACTGTCATTGATCTCATCTGTCCAGTGTCAGATATTGTTGTTCAACCTTATAATACTAGGGCAGTGATCCTTCACCAACAGGATAAAGAGAAGGTGATTAAAAGAGAGTCAAAGTTAATAGTTCTTTTGAGCTGATGAAAACATGTCTGTGTTGAGAATATATTCTGAACATGAGACTAAGTTTTTACCTGATCAGATGAAGAACTTGATTTCATAATTTTCTGAGGATCTGTCTTCATAGTTTATGATAATTACTAACACTACTGCTCCTACTATCACTACTATTACTACTAATAATTTTTATTTATTCATATGTCAGACATGCATAATTCTATTTAATCCTTACTCCATTTTACAGCTAAGGAAACTGAGCTAGAAAGAGTTAAAATAATTTGCACATGGTCATAGGGTTAGTAACTGGCAGTTTCAGATATAAGTCTAACTGGTTGTTTAGTTTACTTGTCTTCTATCTTCAGAGCTTCTGTGCTTAACCACAAGATTCTACCACCATCGTCATTTACTATAATCATTATAATTCTTAGAGCCTCCAAATCATAATTAGAACTCACAAAAATTTGCTTGAAAACCACTGCTAAATGGCAAACCACTTTAATTCAGTTGAATTAATGAAAACTTAGGACTTCCCAGGTGGCGCTAGTGGTAAAGAATCTGCCTGCAAAAGCAGGAGACTTAAGAGACATGGGTTTGATCCCTGGATCAGGAAGATCCCTTGAAAGAACAGCAACCCACTCCAGTATTCTTGCCTAGAGAATCCCACAGACAGTGGAGCCTGGTGGGCTATCGTCCATAGGGTCTCAAAGAGTCAGACACCACTGAAGCAACTTAAGCAAGTAGGCACAATGAATGAAAACTTAAATTGTGACAAAATACTGGATACAATGTATGGTTGTTAAATTTAATTAATGATTTATTAAGGGCACTTATGTCTAGAGTTAGAAAGACATCCTACCAAGTCAAATAAAACTCCCAAGCGGAATCAATAAATAGATGTAAAGTGCAAGACTCGATGAAAGAATGAAACTAGCATTCTTGTTAAACAATGTACAAATTACTATCTAAATGGCAAGAAGTGCTCTGAAATTTATAGAGAGAATACTGGAAAATAAGAATATAAAAGTACAAAAAAAATAAAGATAAAAGGAAAACAATTAGTGTCATATTTAGTTACTAACATATTTCTAAGATGATTCTAATTTTAAAACATTTTCTCCAGAGACTCTTGAATTCCCCATCCCAGGGTTTTATTTGGAATTTGAACTTTGTAAGAAAGAGAATTTTTTTCAGAGTCAGCAGTTTAGAAAACAAAATAAATGTTATTCCTTAGATGAACTGGCTTGTTTCACAGGAACAAGGCAAATGGAGAGTGAAAACTTTTGGTTTCCTCACTTTTACAGATAGAAGAGGCACCATGGAAAAGTTTGCCGGTTATATTTTTGGTCCTACACGCACTTCATGGCCATGGCCACTTTTCCAACATTTTCTGAACTGGACCTACTTGGTCCTCTTCTATATATAGTCTATAGTATCTTATTTACTTCTTTAAGAGAAAAATATTGCTACATTTTGCCATATATTCATGAATAACTAAAATCATGTGGGTGTGTGTTTGCCCACTTGCTGTTGGGTGACTGGCTCTATGGAGCCACCTTCTTGACTAGGTGGCTTCCGTATTACTAACACTGTTGCTCTTCAAAGTAGAGAGTCTCATGTGTGAACAGGTCATGCACATGAGGCAATACTTGTGTGCAGAAGTGATTTTCAAGATATGTAACAACCAGGGCAACACAGGCACCACGGAACAGAAAGGACAGTGGAGCAAAGGCTGGAGCCCTTGGCTCTTTTTGGCTAGATTATGGGGACGTTCAATGAGTCTGAAGGGAAAAGGTAGAGTTACTCATGGGAGGCTTCATGCAGTGAATATTTTCTATTGGGCAGAATTATTTCAATATTTTAGCAGGAAATGTTGTTATACTTGTGTATTCTTAGCGAATATCATTTCTAAATGTGTGTCCTTGTATAATGTATACATATATATATATTACATACATATATATTATCATGCAAGTATTCACAGAAAGGTTGAAGGGGCTTTTTAAGTATCTGGAATTGTTTTTACAACATTTATAAAGCAAAAGCCTCCTATATCTTAATTAGTTGTGAACCAGAACTCTTTAGTGAGACACAGTGACAGATGAGTACTGATGAGGAAATTTATCCAAGATGGTTTTAAAAGTTAATAGAAAGAAATTTTAAAACGTTTTGATGTGGCTGCTTTTGGGAGAGACCTTTTGGGGATAAGAAAAGTGAATTAGAAAGAAAAAAAACTACTGATGTTCTTTTCATCTTCATCATAATTAATTCTACCTGTGCATCATTTTGGGTCCAGTTTCCTATACATATTTGTAATGTGGGTTTAATTTCCATAAAATGGGAACATAATAAATATAGGGTTTACTAACGATTGTTTTATGTGGCTGCCAATCTGCCAAGTCGCATTCTTAATTGTTGCCAGGAAACTAGGCATTCTTCAAACATATGTTTTCGATTTAAGACTAATATGTCATGTCAGCTCTCTCTACTGGACTGATGGGAGCCCAGTGGGACTTCAGAGTGTCTGCTTTGGTGGGTGACTTTTGGGGGTTAGATAAAAGCCCTAATAGAAGGAGATAAAGCAAAGCATCAAAAGTTTCTGAAAGCAGATTCTACAAAGAAATACATCAAAGAGTTATGCTTTCATTATAAGCTGATATTTTACTAGACAAGGATAGAGATCGATCTTCCTCTGGATGCCATGGAGTAAAGGAAACCAGACCCTAAGCTACGTTAATGAACCTAATTGCAAGGCTCTTGTCTTCTTTGAACAGCCTAACCAGGAGTTTTGCCTCAAATTAATAATGAAAAAAGTATATGTGGCTTTTTCATTAGCCTGTGCAAAACTGGTATGTTCCATCAAAGAATTCATTCCATGACTTGGAAAAAAGGAAACTGGAAATCAAAAAGATCTGGTCCAAATGAACTATGTTTCTGAATGTTCCCCTCAAAAATGTTTTTCAGGCCCATGGAAATACCTTTTGGTGGTTTGAGTTTGCTCATCCAGTACATACTTTGGTTATGACCCACAGTTCCCTGATCTTGGCCAGAGAGCTCAGATACCTGTTAAGTACACATGCAAGCATGAAAAAATTTATTATTGGCTTGAAACTACATCTTGTTGTTCTGAATTTTTTTTTTAGAAAAATAGTATTTTAGTGTGGAATACCTCAACTCTGCCTTTGGATGTTCAAAGTACTGTTCCTACAGGACTTTGAAAAGATAGCAATTTTTCTCCAATTCTCTCAGCCAGTTGGATAGTTTTCTATTGTATTTTTTAAGATGACAATTGTAATTAATTCATAGAAGTCTAAATGCAGATATTTTATTTGAATATTTTATTAAATGGGAACTGTTTGAACACCATTCTAGCAAGGTCTTCATGTGACAAGGTGACTTCTTTTTAAAAATTTAGTTAATTTTGGCTGTGCTGAGTCTTCATTGCCGCACTCGAGCTTTCTCTAGTTGCAGTGAGAAAGATGGCTTCTTCTGTTGCAGAGCAACAGCTCTATAGTGCGAGGGCTTCAGTAGTTGTAGCACATGGGTTTAGTTGCTTCTCTTCATGAGGGATCTTTCCAGACAGGGGATCGAATCCATGGCAGGCAAATTCTTAACCACTGGACCATCAGAGAAGTCTGCAGATGTCTTCTATAATGACAAGATCAAATGCAAAAGTGAATGCCGGACATTTGCTGGGCAACAGTTCCTATTCATAACGTTAGTTGTCTTCTTGAGAAATGGAGAATGATACATGCAGAGTTTGCTTTTCCCCACCAGACACATCAAATGATTGAATCTGCAGCCAACACTTTACAAATGGTATGTACACACATAAATACATAAAGATGACTTAATATTTAAAATAGAAGGAAACATCAGTGGTTATAGATGACCAAGCATATTCGGAAGAGAAAAATTGTAGAATAGCCTTAAGGCTCAAGACTAAGTAAAAGCCTTGGAATTCAGTATTGTCATTATTTATTGTGTATTATATTATAGTATATTGAATATACTATTGTCAGTGTATTGAGCTGAAAACTAGGACTCATCAGTCTGATGAATCACACTTACATCTGATGCTTAACTTTAACAAACTACCTGAGATCATTTAATAAACAGTATGTGAGATGGCTGATAATGATTTATGTAAGATATTGTGCTTCACTCCTTTAGAAATAAGGACTGAGCTGAGAAATGTCAGGGGAAAAGTAACATTTTATTTCAAATTTCTTAACAATTGGGACATTAGAAGAAGAAAAATAATGACTAGGAAAATATTTATTGATAAAACTAAGGAATTTAAAAAACCATCAATTAACACTAACCAGTATGATTTTTTTTCTCATCCCCCTCCTCTTCCTCTTTCTCTTTCTTGTCCTTCACTTTAGAATTCTGGGGCCATCAATAGAAAGAGTTTAGAAAATAAATCTCAAGTGAAAATATTTACAGAAAAACCTAGCCTATCTGCCAACCAGCCTGAGGGATTTGGCAAAACTCTGGGGTAGGTGTGGTAATTTTCTTCCGTGTCTTGCAAACATAAGCAAAGGAGGGAAACTAACTTCTCCCTTAATGCGTTGTTTCACATCCTACCTTATGACAGTATTTCCCACGTATGTTTTTGTTAATAGTGCCAACTATTGGTGGATTCGTTTGTTTCCTTAGCAATAAGGCTTTTCTTTAGCAAATGTGAGTACTTCTCAAATAATATAATATTTAGAATCATCACAATCCCAAATAGATAGAACACAGGCTCTGTGGGTTTGAATCTGAATTTGAATCTGTTAAGTGCCTCGGCAGTTTTCCTAATCTTTCTTATCCTTTGTTTTTTGATATGTAAAAAAATATATATTGTGTATGGCAGTACCTCCCTAGAAGTGCCACAAGGAGCAAACGTGATAGTGCATGGAGAGTGGATGCATAGTGCCCGGCACTTGAGCAGCATACAATGAATGGCAGGGATGATTCCAATAGTTATGGATCCTTGCTTTGCCAGCTACTCCTTCTGCACAAGGCACTGCTCCATGGTGTTGGTGCCCAGCAATCTTGTTAGTAGAGTATTCTCCATCCAAAAGAAAATTGCCAGGGATGACACAGATCTTCTCTTACTGGACATATATCTCCCTCAGGGTTTATGAACTTATATCCAGCATGGATTGTGGGTATGAGCTAAAGTATTTTATGATAAAATATTCAGAATAAAAAAAAAATTCCTTCAACCCACAGTAATCTAGAGATAGCAAACACTTTAAGGGGAACTTGGCTGAATTTCAGAGTTTTGGGTGCTGAATTTTAAATTCTTCTTGTCCAAGGACTACAAGCAATTGAGGCCAGGGTTGATCATCTGGATTGCATCACTGACATTTGTTTGTATTTGTGCATTTTGTATTACTGTGCACTCTTTTCATCATCATCATTGAATAGGAATTCCACTGAAATTTAAATTATAGCAGCAACAATAAACTGTGTCCTAGCATTTACATTAAATTCAGTTTTTTAGCTATATGAAACTTATTCATTGTTGTTATTCATTCAGTCATTATGTTCTACTACCCAGATAATTCTATTCTTTTTCCTGGAATAATGTTTATCTCTGCCAGTCAATCTCTTACCAAGCCCCCAGAGCTCTTTCCTCCCAGAAGTCTATAATAACCTCTCCTACCAGGGGCAATATAGCCTCTCCTATGGGAAACTTCATAGAATTCAGGTGTCATGTGTTACCCACTGTCTTGGATAGAAGTTTTATATATAGTGCATGTTTAGCGTCTGTCCAGGAAGACAAGTTGTTTGAAGACAAGAACCTATTATCTTTATACTTTCCACAGTACAATACCTTGTATATAATTGCTTCTCAATCAATGTTCATGTGCCTCTGCCAAAAGGTTAATAGCTATTGACATCAAAATGATTTGCTTGTTTGTTTAAAAAGAAAAACTGTATTATTTCTGTCACGTTCTGAAAGTAAAGAAAGAAAAAAATTCTCCGACTAATGCAGAAATTGTAGATAGTTTTTTCCAAGGGAAGGGAGAACAGAGGTGAAAAATATATTGTTCAGCTCTTCCTCCTCTTCTGCCATGAAAAGTGTTTGGCCTCAACTGTGATATGTCTTTAACATGTCACGACACATCAGAGAATCCCTGGATAGAAATGTGCTATGAAATACAGACAGAAAGGATATTTCTTCTTTTCCTCTACTTTTGATAAAAATTGGTAACTTTTAACATAACATAGTCTTTGTTTGAATTCATTTTTCAGGTCTTTTTCCACAGCCAAAAGGTTGTATAGAATGCAGATCCATGGATGAATGGGTACACAAATTTTTTAAGTAACAACAACAAAAGAGTAAAGATGTTGATTGAAAGGGGATTTTTGAGGATTGAAAAACAAGCAAACCGAAACCACTACCCAACCGTAAAGCTCATAGTTGTCACCTTGAAGTCTGATTTCTGAGCTCAACACCAGCAAAATGACTCCTGAAGAGCAATGAGAGGAAATAGCAAACTGTGCTTTGTATTGTCACCACCTGAGATGGGCCAAAAAAGGGACCCTCTCCTGAGTCTCCACTCAGATGTGTGTATGTGAGAAGAAACAGAGCCACTTTCAATCAATTACAGCATGAAATTCAAAGTTGTCAATAAGAAATTTGATTGAGACAGAAAATATCTGTAGTAAAGGAAGTCTAGGAATCCTGTGTCTCCAAAATTCAACTAAATGCCATCAAAACAATGAATAGGATTAACTGAACACTCAGCTCCCAGGGTATGCTTAGGGCAATCATCTAAGATACAGAAAAAACATTGTGTCTATCAGGAAAGGGAATCATTGGACTACACTCTTAAAGAGGAATGTTGCACTAGCATCCCTGAAAATCAAAGAGAATAAACCAGCCTCTGTGTGCATAGCCTGGGCAGCTGTTCACCCTCACAGGTCCACGGATGATGGCACAACTCATCCCTAAGCCAGGTTTAGTCAGAAGAGAGGAAAGACCCTCTAAAGGATGTATTGACTCTACTTCCCTGAAAATGAAGGAAAGTATATCCTTAAAGAGAATACAAAAACTAATTTGATATTTCTTTTAAAGATTTTTTTTGATGTGAACTATTTTTAAAATTTTTGAATTTTGTTAGAAATTGAATTTGTTACAACATTGCCTCTGTTTTATGCTTTGGTGTTTTGGTCTAGAGGCATCTTAGCTTCCCAACAAGAAATGGAACCCCCACCTCCTGCATTGGAAGGTGAAGTCTTAACCACTGGACCACCATTAAAAAAAATGAACTAAACACAGATCAAATGGAAGGCAGGGGCACTGTGCATCAAGAAAGGATAACTCTTAAGGAAGGACACTTCTTATAATATTGATGGAAATCTATTAAAACGGAAAGGAACTAAAGTAAATAATCATCTTTTTTTTCTTTTTGTAACTTATGTTACTCATTAAAATCAAATAGTGCCAACTTATGCTGAGAAGTAGTTTGTTTGGAGTATAAATGTATGAATCAATGAATATATTACCTCATTTCATTCACACAGCAGCCCTGACAGTTAGCAATTATTGTCCCAATTAAATGAGTAAGAAAACAGACTTATAAAGGTTAGATAAGGAGCCCAAGGATACATAGCAAATAAGAGGTCAAGCCACATTTCCACCCCAGATCTTCTGATTCCAAGCTGAGCTTTTTGTTCAATAGGAGCATCATTGCTTCCCTTTTAAAAAATAAATCATCGTTGTTGGCAACATTGTGCTATGGGTGGACAGACGATTCAAAGACTTATCCAAAGGAGTTCTGGATCCACCTTGAGACCTTTAGAATCAATCATCAGAATGGAAACAGTTTTAACTACAGTCTGGGCAATTACCCCATTACATCCAACAAACTGGGGAGAATGAGCCTTCAACTTGACTCACAGGATTTAACTGTTGTTTTAGGAGAGGCCTGAAAGGGAAAGAGGTTTTGTCAATTGTGTTTTAACAGAGTGACTAAGTTCTGGGCATTTCCAAAGAAATCTTATATTTATTTATTTTTTTCTTCAGAGTTTGGTTTTACTAGCTTTGGAGACAGTGACTCAGACATTCTCTTTTCCTGCTCTGCTCTCTAATTAGCAAGTTTGAGAGACCTCACCTTCAGAAAGGGAGGGGAAATAGCCGTGATTTTGTGCAAAACCTCACTCACACCGATCGCCTAGACAGACTTCTAGAAATGTTATCAAGCCGTTAAAGGAAGCTGGTGAAAGAAGAAAGTACATGACCTGTTACAACCAGCTTCCCGAGAAGCACCACCCTGGCCCTCTGACACTATCTTTCAAAGGCTCTTAGTGTTTTCAGACACACATTTAATCAACCACCTATTTACTCCATGACCCTCTGGAGTACCAGTCAAGTGCTGGTAGGTAGTAAGATACACAGTTTTTATCACTGCTATCCTAAGGTGAAGAGAACCATAACCAGAGCATGTGAGGGGGTAGAGGACAGGAGAGGAAAAGGTGAAAGCAATTTTTCCAAATTGGCCTAAAGGAAGAGTTGGGCTATACAATGTCTCTTTTAGTCTGAAAACATTATATTAAAAAAAAAAAAAAACACACCATCTGTTTTATAGGCTTTTGGAAGAAACTACCTCAACACTGCGTCTCAGGAGCAGGAGCGCATCCCTGTTCCCGGACTCTGGGCAGGCAGGGACATGGTGGGGTGCAACCGAGTGCCCCTGGGGAGTCAGGGCAGCCTGTGGACCCACTGTGATAGTCAGCCCCAAGAGAGATGGATTGTCAAGGTATTGAGGCTTCATCATCACCCAGGAGTTTTCAACAGAGTAAAATTCCTGATTACAGAGGAATGTGACAAGGTTTGTTTTACATAGTTATCGAAAACTTCCAACATTTTAAGAGACTGAGCGCTGAATGTTACCCACTGGCAGAGTGTGGGATGATGGTACTAATGAGGAACCGCTCTTTAGAGCAATAACTAAGATGCTGTATGGAAATACTAAAATAGGGCGCACAAAGGAACCACCCATTAACCAGACAGCTCCAGCAGACATGATTTCTGTTTTGTTTTCTTTCTTGGCTTTAAGGGTTATGGGGAAAAAAAAATTAGTTGCAAAAATATTAAAAATCAGGAAAGATCACACAAAAATGCAGATAACTGGTTCCTCTTTTAAAACAGATCTAGCAACATAGGGGAGGCCCACGTCTCAGCATGATGTCAGCAAACACCTGAAGCTGAGAATCCGCTGACCCTTAGCTGGGCATGGGAGTGCTTACCCGCCTCACTGTTCCCACGATTTCCCTATGTCCACTTCCTCAAGCTGTCTAGCTACATGCCTGGTCCTGTATTTGGGTTTGAAACCCAGTAAATAAATGGAAGCCAATAATCTGACCCTCAAAGTTGGAAGGTATAACTTCCACTTAAGAAGCAACAAGGCAGCAATTAAATAGCAATCTAACAGGAAATAAAACTTTAGAGGGCAGTTTAAATCATTCTAGGCCTGCACTTTTAAAGTTTAGAATTACCTGAAAAATGAATTGGTTGGAATGAAAATGTGTTACAATAAGAGAAAAGAAATAGGAGCATTCACTCCAGACTTTGAAAATGGGCAACTATAGAAAGAGGAATTTAGTTTTCCTTTTTTACTCTTTAAAAATAAACTCACTGTGACTCTTTTCACAAATAATAAAGTCCTGATTAGCTTTGATTATTATACCTTGTCAATTTTGCCAAACTACCTTTTCCAGAAAAACTTTTCTAGTCGGAGTCTTTAGTGCTTTATTTATTAAAATTTCATTGGACTATAGTTGATTTACAATGTTGTGTTAGTTTCTGCTGTATCGCAAAGTGAATCGGTTATACATATATGTATATTCTTTTCCCATATAGGTCATCACAGAGTACTGAGGGCTTCCCAAGTGGCACTAGTGGCACCATCTGCTAATACAGGAGATGTAAGAGATGAGGGTTCGATCCCTTGGTCGGGAAGATCCCCTGGAGGAGGGCATGGCAACCCTCTCCAGTACTCTTGCCTAGAGAATCTCATGGACAGAGGAGCCTGGCAGGTTACAGTCCATAGGATTGAAAAGAGTCAGACACGACTGAAGCGACTTAGGATGCATGTACTCACGCACGCACGCACAGAGTATTGAATAGAGTTCCCTGTGTTATACAATACTCCCTTATTAGTTATTTCTTTTATGTATGGTAGTGTGTATATATCAGCTCTAATCTCCCAATTTAACCCTCCTCCCCTTCCCCCATTGATAACCATAGGTTTGTTTTCTACATCTGTGACTCTATTTCTGTTTTGTAAATAAATTCATTTGTACCATTTTTTAGGTTCCACAAATAAACAATATCATATTTGCCTTTGACTTGCTTCACTCAGTATGACAATCTATTAAGTCCATCCATGTTGCTGCAAATGGCATTATTTCATTCTTTTTTATGACTGAGTAAAATTCCATTGTATATAGTACCACATTTTCTTTATCCATTCCTCTGTTGATTGATGTTTAGGTTGCTTCCATGTCCTGGCTCTTGTAAACAGTGCTGCAATGAACACTGTGGTGCAGGTATTTTTCAAATTATGGTTTTCTCTGAATATATGCCCAAGAGTGGGATTGCAGGATCATCTGGTAGCTCTATTTGTAGTTTTTTAGGGAACCTCCCTGCTGTTCTTAGTGACTATACCAGTTTACATTTCTACCAACAGTGTAGGAGGGCTCCCTTTTCTCCACACCTTCTCCAGCATTTACTGTTTGTAGATTTTTTGATGATGGCCATTCTGACATATGTGAGGTGATACCTCACTGTATTGATACTTTTGATTTGCATTTCTAAGTAACTGATTCCAGGGGACATTTCAGACCTTAACCTATCTGTGTATTCATCAACTCTAAGGGTCTTCCCTGTTACAAGCTCAAACGGTAAAGAATCTGCCTGCAACGCAGGAGACCCGGATTCGATTTGTGGGTCAGGAAGATCCTCTGGAAAAGGGAATGGAAGTCCACTCCAGTATTCTTGCTTGGAGAATCTCATGGACAGAGGAGCCTGGCGGGCTACAGTCTGTGGGATCGCAAAGAGTTGGACACGAATTAGCGACTAACACCACTACCATGGAGATCAAGACCCATTTCAGTTATCCAGTCTACACTCCACTTGGGTACCTCATTAGCATATTTATATTGATCATCCCTCCAAATCTCCTTCTGTACCAACATTCTCTACCTCAGTAAATGGCCATACTAACCCTCAGACTCATAAAAAAAGCTGGTCAACCTGATACCTCCCTTTCTCTTTACCTCTACATCCAGTAACTCCTCAAATCTTGTTCTTCCTTTGCAGAAATAGCCTATTCACTTCTTTTCCTAGTTAATTTCTTGCCACACCTTCTCATCTCTCTGCAACAGCCTAGGTGACCTCTATAAACCATTGGCCCAGTAATAACCAGCTCCTTAGTACTTATCATAGCCATTGCTTCTAGAACCATTTAGAATTCCTAACATGACCCTCAAGGCTTCACATGGAACCGCTTTCCTCAGAGCTCACTTCATGGCAGCCATGATGGTTTTGTGGTTGCTTCTCACTGCAGTGCTTTCACACATAGTGCTGCCTTTTCTAAAGTGCTTACCTCTCCATCTCTCCCTCCCTGATCTGCACCCTTCACCTCACTAACTTCTAATTCTCCTTCAGGGCTGAATTTAATATCACTTTTTAGTGAAGCCTTTCCCAGCCTCTATGGATATAAACTTCACAACACCTGGACTTTTCCATCATAGCACATATCTGCATTATAATTATCTGGTTGCTTATAAAACTTTGATATGTCTGTATTCAACTTTAATTGTAAGACTCTTCGAGTGAATGAATGAATAAGTGCCACCTACCTGTTGGATATAAACCTTAAATGTATAAGACCACCATGATTCAAGGCATACTGTTTTTAGAGATCAAAAATAGCAATAGAAAAATGCAGGTCAAGTCATAATTCCAGACACTAATAACTCTATTTGCCAATAATTCTACCAATAACTCTATTTGCATGAACAGTTAGTAAGATGATTGTAATCACAAACAGAATCTTTCTAATGAAAAAGAACATATATGCTGCTAAAAAATCATCATAAGGAAGCATTGTCTGCACATGAAAACCTTGATATCTGTATATTTTCTTATGTTGCCTATTTTGGCTTGGTGACATCCAGTTTTACTTTTACTTTGACTATTAGTATTTTATACATGTATGTCATATGTTGATGTTTCATATATTGCTTGCTATAAGGAAGAGCTAAATGATTCCAAACTAACTTGATTCAATATTAACATCTCTCTCCATATTATTGTGTTGATTAATCTGAAAAAATATTGGTTGTTTAATATTTTCAAATGATTTTCAACTATAGTATTCTGGAGAGGTTGGTTCTGCCCACAGACACAGGTAATTTTTCTGCAGTTATTCCTGGGAACTTTTATTCCAACAGTGGATCTCCTGTAGTTTCACTGACTGTTCAAATATGTCCACGGCCTTAGCACAGCAGTATTTATTCAATGTGTCAGTCAGTCAGTTCAATCGCTCAGTCATGTTTGACTCTTTGTGACCCCATGGACTGCAGCACACCAGGCTTCCCTGTCCATCACCAACTCCCAGAGCTTACTCAAACTCATGTCCATCGAGTCAGTGATGCTATCCAACCATCTCATCCTCTGTTGTCGCCTTCTCCTCCCACCTTCAATCTTTCCCAGCATCAGAGTCTTTTTCAGTGAGTCAGTTCTTCACATCAGGTGGCCAAAGTATTGGAGTTTCAGCTTCAGCATCAGTCCTTCCAATGAATATTCAGGACTCATTTCCTTTAGGATTGACCTCCTTGCAGTCCAACGGACTCTCAAGAGTCTTCTCCAACACCACAGTTCAAAAGCATCAATTCTTTGGCGCTCAGCTTTCTTTATGGTCCAACTCTCACAACCATACATGACTACTGGAAAAACCATAGCTTTGACTAGACTGACCTTTTTTTGAAAAGTAATGTCTCTGCTTATTAATATGCTGTCTAGGTTGGTCATAGCTTTTTCCAAGGAGCAAGCATCTTTTGCTTTCATGGCTGCAGTCAACATCTGCAGTTATTTGGGAGCCCAAGAAAATAAAGTCTCTCACTGTTTCCACTGTTTCTCCATCAGTTTGCCATGAAGTGATGGGACCAGATGCCATGATCTTTGTTTTCTGAATGTTGAGCTTTAAGCCAACTTTTTCACTCTCCTCTTTTACTTTCGTCAAGAGGCTCATTAGTTCTTCTTCGCTTTCTGCCCTAAGGGTGGTGTCATCCACATATCTGAGGTTATTGATATTTCCCCCAGAAATCTTGATTCCAGCTTGTGCTTCATCCAGCCCAGCATTTTTCATGATGTACTCTGCATATAAATTAAATAAGCAGGGTGAAAATATGCAGCCTTGACATACTCCCTTCCCGATTTGGAACCAGTCTGTTTTTCCATGTCCAGTTCTAACTGTTGCTTCATGACCTACATACAGATTTCTCAGGAGGCAGGTCAGGTGGTCTGGTATTCCCATATCTTGAAGAATTTTCCACAGTTTGTTGTGGTTCACACAGTCAAAGGCTTTGGCATAGCCAATAAAGCAGAAATAGATGTTTTTCTGGAACTCTCTTGCTTTTTAATGATCCAGTAGATGTTGGCAATTTGATCTCTGGTTCCTCTGCCTTTTCTAAATCCAGCTTAAACATATGGAAGTTCACAGTTCACGTACTATTGAAGCCTGGCTTGGAGAACTTTGAGCATTACTTTGCTAGCGTGTGAGATGAGTGCAATTGTGGGGTAGTTTGAACATTCTTTGGCATTGCCTTTCTTTGGGATATGAAAACTGACCTTTTCCAGTCCTGTGGCTACTGCTGAGTTTTCCAAATTTGCTGGCATTTTGAATGCAGCACTTTAACAGCATCATCTTTTAGGATTTGAAATAGCTCAACTGGAATTCCATCACCTCCACTAGCTTTGTTCATAGTGATGTTTCCTAAGGCCCACTTGACTTTGCATTCCAGGATATCTGGCTCTAGGTGAGTGATCACACCGTCATGGTTATCTGGGTCATGAATATCCTTTTTGTATAGTTCTTCTGTGTATTCTTGCCACCTCTTCTTACTATCTTCTGCTTCTGTTAGGTCCATACCATTTCTGTCATTTATTGTGCCCATCTCTGCATGAAATGTTCCCTTGGTATCTCATTTTCATGAAGAGATCTCTACTCTTTCCCATTCTATTGTTTTCGTCTATTTCTTTGTATTGATCGCTGAGGAAGGCTTTGTTATCTCTCCTTGCTATTCTTTGGAACTCTGCATTCAAATGGATATATCTTTCCTTTTCTCCTTTGCCTTTTGCTTCTCTTCTTTTCTCAGCTATTTGTAAGGTCTCCTCAGACAACCATTTTGCCTCTTAGCATTTCTTTGTCTTGGGGATGGTCTTGATCCCTGTCTCCTGTTCAATGTCACGAACCTCTGTCCATAGTTCTTTAGGCATTCTGTATATAAGATCTAATCTCTTGAATCGTTTGTCACTGTATAATCGTAAGGGATTTGATTTAGGTCATACCTGAATGGTCTAGTGGTTTTCCCTACCTTCTTCAATTTAAGTCTGAATTTGTCAATAAGGAATTCATGATCTGAGCCAGAGTAAGCTCCTGATCTTGTTTTTGCTGACTGTATAGAGATTCTCCACCTTTGGCTGCAAAGAATATAATCAATCTGATTTCAGTATTGACCATCTAGTGATGGTCCATGTGTGGTCTTCTCTTGTGTCTTCTCTTGGCAAAATTGTTAACCTTTGCCATGCTGCATTTTGTACTCCAAGGCCAAATTTGCCTGTTACTCCAGATATCTCTTGACTTCCTACTTTTACATTCCAGTCCCCTATAATGAAAAGGACATTTTTTTGGGTATTAGCTCTAGAAAGTCTTGTAGGTCTTCATAGAACTGTTCAACTTCAGCTTCTTCAGCATTACTGGTCAGGGCATAGACTTGGATTACCATGATATTGAATGGTTTGCCTTGGAAATGGACAGAGATCACTCTGTCATTTTTGAGACTGCACCCAAGTACTGCGTTTTGGACTCTTTTGTTGACTATGATGGCTACTCCATTTCTTCTAAGAGATTCTTGCCCACAGTAGTAGATATAATGGTCATCTGAGTTAAATTCACCCATTCCAGTCCATTTTAGTTCACTGATTCCTAAAATGTCGATGTTCACTCTTGCCATCTCCTGTTTGACCACTTCCAATTTGCCTTGATTAATGGACATAACATTTCAGGTTCCTATGGAATATTGCTCTTTACTCCCATTACCAGTCACATCCACAACTGGGTGTTGTTTTCACTTTCACTCTATCTCTTCATTCTTTCTGGAGTTACTTCTTCACTGATCTCCAGTAGCATATTGAGCACCTACCCACCTGGGGAGTTCATCTTTCAGTGCCCTACCTCTTTGCCTTTTCATACTGTTCATGGGGTTCTCAAGGCAAGAATACTGAAGTGGCTTGCCATTCCCTTCTCCAGTGAACCACATTTTGTCAGAACTCTCCACCATGACCCATCCATCTTGGGTGACCCTACATGGCGTGGCTCATAATTTCATTGAGCTAGACAAGGCTGTGGTCCTTGTGATCAGTTTCCTTAATTTTCTGTGATTGTGATTTTCATTCTTTCTGCCTTCTGATGGATAAGGATAAGAGGCTTATGGAAGCTTCCTGATGGGAGAGACTGACTGAGGGGGAAACTGGGTCTTGTTCTGATGGGAAGGGCCATGCTCAGTAAATCTTTAATCCAATTTTCTGTTGATGGGCAAGGCTATGTTCCCTCCCTGTTATTTGACCTGAAGCCAAACTATGCTGGAGGTAGTGAAGATAATGATGACCTCCCTCAAAAGGTCCCATGCTGCACTCAGTGCCCCCAACCCTGCAGCAGGCCAGCACCAACCCACACCTCTGCCAGAGATTCCTGGACACTCACAGGCAAGTCTGAGTCAGTCTCTTGTGGGGTCACTGCTCCTTTCTCCTGGGTCCTGTTGCACACAAGGTTTTGTTTGTGCCCTCTGAGAGTCTGTTTCCCCAGTCCTGTGTAAGTTCTGGCAGCTTGACAGTGGGGTTAATGGTGACCTCCTCCAAGAGGGCTTATGCCATACCCAGGTCTGCTGCACCCAGAGCCCCTACCCCTGAAGCAGGCCACTGCTGACAAGTACCTCCACAGGAGACACTCAAGCACAGTTCTGGCTCAGTCTCTGTGAAGTGTGTGGGTTCTTGTGCACACAAGGTTTGTTTGAGCCCTCTGAGCATCTCTGGTGGGTATGGGGTTTGATTCTAAACACAATTTTACCCCTCCTACTGTCTTTCTGGGGTTTATCCTTTGCCCTTGGACGTGGAGTATCTTTTTTTGTGTGTGTGTGTGAGATCCAACATTCTCTTTTCAGTGGTTGTTCAACAATGAGTTGTAATTTTGGAGTTCTCACAGGAGAAGATGAGCACACATCCTTCTACTCCACTATCAAAACGGCAGAGCAGAAGGATGTGTGCTCATTGAATGTGTACTCTGTGTCAAATATTGTTCTAAGAGCTTTATCTGTATTATCATTTAATCTAACAAATCTGAGAAGTGGACACTGTTGTCAATAAATTCCACATTTTACCCTATGAGAAAACAAAGGCACAGAATGATAGGTGAGTCATCCCAAGTTATACAACCAGTAAATCATGAAGCTGGAATTTGTACCCAGGCACTCCCTTCACAGGACTTTCCAGGTGGCTCATTGGTAAAGGATCCATCTGCCAACGCAGGAGACCCAAGAGTCCCATGCTAGATACCTGGATCGGGAAGATTCCCTGAGGAGGAAATGGCAACCCATTCCAGTATTCTTGCCTGGAGAATCCCATGGACAGAGGAGCATGGCGGGCTATCATCCATAGGGTCGCAAATAGACATAACCGAAGTGACTGAGCATGCATGCATTCTCTTTATAGGACCTTCTTTACTCTCAACCTCTGTGTTATGACAATAGATATTTAAATGAACACCTCTTTTTTTAACTTTAAATTTTGTTTCTATTCACTAATAACATTGCCATATATTTCCTTTAATTTTCAGGGATATGTTTGAAAATTATGCCATAGAACGAGCTATTTTTTTTTATGTCAATGCAATGACTTTCTATGTCATACAATAATCATTTAGAGTCTTCGCTTTATGTTGCCAATATGTTATAAATAGGTAATCAGTAAGGTTGTTATCTGATCATTTATTTCAGCTTCCTAACAACTAAAAAGGATTTCCTAGGTGGTCCAGCTGTAAATAATCCACCTGCCAATGTAGAAGATGCAAGAGATGCAGGTTTGATTCCTGGGTCAGGAAGATTTCCTAGAGTAGGAAATGGCAACCCACTCCAGTATTCTTGCCTGGAAAATTCTATGGAGAGAGAAGCCTGGTGGTCTACAGTCCATGGGGTCACACACAAGAGCTGGACATGACTGAATGATGAAGCACACAAACAACAGTTAAAAAATAGGAAATATGATCATTTTTTTTTCTCTGCCTTCTTTTCTGACTCCACGACACAAACATAACAGGCTATTTTATAAAATCTATGACACATTGTTCTCTAAATGAGCTAAAGGTTCATGCCCAATAATTTTGGGATTTCCTGAGAAGCTGCTGCTGCTAAGTCGCTTCAGTCGTGTCCGACTCTGTGCAAACCTATAGATGGCAGCCCACCAGGCTTCTCCATCCCTGGGATTCTCCAGGCAAGAATACTGGAGTGGGTTGCCATTTCCTCCTCCAGTGCATGAAAGTGAAAAGTGAAAGTGAAGTCGCTCAGTCGTGTCTGACTCTTTGCGACCCCATGGGCTGCAGCCTACCAGGCTCCTCCTTCCATGGGGTTTCCCAGGCAAGAGTACTGGAGTGGGGTGCCATTGCCTTCTCCGTCCTGAGAAGCTACATGGTGCTAAATTTTAGACTTGTAACTCATGTCAGACTCTATGATTATTTTGTGACTTATCAAATTCTTGTCACCCCAATCAACAGAATCAACAGAGAGAAAACTTTATCTCTGGGTTATTTTTCTGGTAGCTTGAACACTGAAAGAAAGGACAATGTCAAAGTGTGCTTAAGCAACATTTGCTTCACATTAAAATGCAAGAGTATTAAATAAATCCTCAAGGATGCACTTTGCCCATGTGAAGTCAAACCCTTTGTGAAAGCAGAAAATGACAAAAATGCTTAGAGCAAAACCGCCTGTTTCCATCCAACCACTCAGCCAGAGTCAAGATCCTGAGATCTGACAGCCTCCTCACTAGATTCCAGCCCACCCCAAATGAGCCATGTAAACCAGAAGAGACCTCTGGGACCCTGGAGACCCACAGTTCCCCAGTACTCCTGCAGTCCAGACTCCATTTATCTCCTCCCTCTCATTCCAGCCATGGACTATGGCTTTGGAAAAAATTGTTGACCTGAAATGAATATTTTAAATATAATTTGTTATATTTGCCAATGTTGCTTATCTAATATATATATATATATATATATATATATATATATATATATATATATATAGTATGAGCTTCTGATCCAAGATCTCCAACCTATAATGACTTGAACCAATTACTAAGCCAAGGCAAGGAAACCTGAAATTGCACAATCTTAGGAAAAAAATTCAGAATTACTCTTAGAATGGACTGTTGTTGTCAAGGATGTTTAGATCTGGAAAATGATGATATATTCAATCAGGCATTTTACTGAAGACCATAGAGACATAGTGACCTGCCCACGACCAGACTACAGAAGAGAAGACCAGAAACTATACATACAATATATCCCAATTCTAGACAGCTCAACAGGGTCAAGTCACTTGGGAGAATATTTGCTCAAAGCTGAAATGGACTATTCTGCCAAAACCCGCTACTAGGACCACTTTCATATCAGAAGATGAGAAACAGCATCTAAAAGCAATTTGCAGGAGTTAGATTTGTTGAGTATAATATGACACTCTGCGAAAAGGAGTGAAAATCCAGAACTATGAGAAAAGCCTGAACGTGGCGATGAACTTTCATGAGAAGTGTGGTAGATTGGGATTCAGCTGACAAAGACGAATGCAAGAGGTGAGAAATATTTAGAGTGAGTGTTCATGTCTTTACAGAGGAGAAAGAAACCCAAGGAAAACAAATTACATCAGTTAAAGTGAACAGGATAGAGATAAGAGAAGCAAAAGAGCCAAGGGAGATAAGGTAAGCCCAGAGGGTTAAAGAGGATTAGGAGGGCAAATCTATCAGGAGGAAAGGATGATGAGAGAGAAATTGGAGCTTTTAATAAATGAGCGAGAGCACAGAATTAATCACAAGTCTGAAATATGCTGAGCTGCTGAACTCATTTTTCAAGTCAGCCCTTTTGGTGGGGGGCGGGAAGGGGGAAACCCAGAATGTAAGAAAAAGAAATATGGTGACTTTGAAAGGAATGAAGGTCTTAGGAAAAATACCGCTGACATAAAACAGAAGAGGGTTATCCTTATGAATGAGCCTGCATGAGGCCAGCCCATCTCCCTTTCCCATAATGGTGGCAGTAACTGCAAGAGGGTATGAAACAATGCAGAAACCAGGGCTAAACTGAGTCAAACAACTGGTTATTACTAGTCTCTAAGTTAAACTATTTCATTGAATTAAACCTTTTCTAAGGGGGATAGATGGTGATTTTAGACCTAGAACAAACCTCGTGGTCCAGTCCTTTAAATTTTAGACAAGTAAACTCACATGTGTTTTGGCAATAAAGTAACAAGTGTCACAGAGATAGTTCATAGGTGCTGGGATTTAGACCAGAACTGAAGAACTCTACCCTCAGGCAGAGCTCGTGGGATTTCAATCTTACCATTATTGTGGACTAACTCTTCTCAGGTCCCCATCACAGGCCATTACTGACCACACCATAGTGCATCACATCCACTCAATAATCTTGTGACTTATGTGTCCTTCTTCCTTACAACGAGGAAACTGAGAGCTAAGGAAATTGAATAAATGTCTAACTTCACAGTTGGTATGTGAATAATGTACTAGTTACTACAGTCTGGGAGTCTGATACAGGTGCAGTCTGTTTTCAGATATCTAACTAAGGGAAAGAAGAGCTTTAAAAAAATAAAAGATTATTCACCTTTCAAGAAGATAGAAAACAATGACCATAGCATGCCTCAATTCCTTTAAATATCTTAATATCTATAGATATTAAATTCCTAGCAATTTTATCACTTAAAAATGCTAAGAAGACAAATGAAAACATTGGCATCAGAATACTAAGTTTCAAATATGAATCAATAAGCCCAAATGTGATTATACTGAACTTTTCAGGAGTACATCTATTTCAAACAAAATAAGCCCCTCCTAGCAACTAAACAAGATGGAAACTAGAATCAAAGATAAAGTGACACTGTGATTCCACAGTTTCTGTGGAAATTTCCAGCTATGCTCCCAGGCACACAAGAGGACCCAGTTGAGGAAGGAGACACAGAGAAGACCTTCATAGCTCATGGAATAGGAAGTTTACCAGGGGATTCTCTGCTAGCATCATGGCAATGCAGGGGTCACCTGAAGCACAGCAGTCACTGCATCCCACTGATTATTCCACGAGTCACCTGGATGTCAACTTGCCAACCGCCATTCCCTTTCCCCAGCTCAGAGAAACAGGAAGTCACACTTCTTAGAGACAAAGGGAAAAAATCCAGGTGTGAAATGAAAAGAAATGTTTATCTCTTGAACACCTTCCTTGTTGCACAGGAAAGAAATGGCTTTACAGTTTCTACAATAATAAGATATCTTACCCACTAGTGAGTTTCATTTTCTCCAAGAAGCACAAACACTTAATTATTCTTTCATATTGCTTTGTATCTTCGAAGTAATTTGCTTCTAAAGCAGCCACACTAGGGTGTAAGTCGGCAAGCTCTGGGTCCTGGCTCTGACATTTTTTACTCCACCAAATCTTCTCTTAGATCCCAGTGTTCTCAAATGTAGAATGAAAATAGTAATGCTACCCCACTCATGATCATCATAATAATTAAATGACATAAAACACATGTAATCCAGACTTCCCTGACGGTCCCGTGTTTAAGATGCTGTGCTTCCACTGCAGGGGCATGGGTTCAATCCCTGGTTGGGGAGGTTCCACAGGCAGATATACAATAGAAATTATTGTAGTTTATAAAAATTAATTTAGCAGTCCACACCAATCCACAATCAAAACATGTTTTTCCCTCTTAAGGATAATTTAAATTTTCTTTTTTTCTTCTCAGTTAAATAAAATTCTCGTTTTCTTTGGTAAAGTGATTAAATACATCCTATACCTGTGTTGCATATTTTTGAGAAGAAAGTATTATAAATACAGCTGGTACAGGGATACCACAAGTGTAGACCAAGACATCTCTAACATCTTTTTCTTTATCTGGGCAACCAGCTAAAGTCACACTCCATCCTCAGGGTTTCCTTGAGTACAAGCATTTCTAATCTAATCTAGTCCTAAAAAGAGAATAATTGTCTAAGCAATGACTTTCTTGGTGTGTTATACTGACACAGGGAGATATAAAGCACTAAGCCTGATTGGTGGATTAACCACGTCCAACCTTGAGCTTGAATTTCATAGAAAACAAGGAATGTTTTCCAAGACTTTTGGAGAAATGGGTACAGATTGCAGGAAATTCAATACCAACTGTGGAGTTTAACATGATCAACATGAAAAAACTGAAGGAGCATAATAAAAATGTAATTGGTATTTTTAAGGAATTTGACTCCATGTCTTTGTCTTCATTATAAATCTTTCAGGGAAACAACATTGCCTCTTAAGTGGGCTAGCATCTTAAAAGCAAATGCCTTCTGCCTCTGAGACGTTTTGGAGAATGAAGCCAAGAACCCATCCAATGGGTGTTTGACATTTGCCAAGCCCTCTGCCAGGGAAATCCAGACACTTTTAGCCAAAAAGTTAATACTGAAAGAAGACAAGAGACTCTGAAAAGTGATTAGGGAAAGAAATAATGACTAAATGTCCAACTCAGTAGAACCTAGCAGGCTCACTGGGGGACTTCTGAAAGGAAGGAGTGTGGGAATGTGCAAAGCCATTGAACGTCTTGTGTAAGGATAGTGTGGTCATCAGAGGATAAGTTTTAGTATTACTCAGAAAGATAATAAATGCTCAGCCCTGGAGCGTGTACCATTGTTAAAGCTGATTTTCCATCATTAAAGTATTTATGATGACACAAAATTTGAATTTGCTCAATCTCAAAGCAGGCGCTGTGGTCCCACTGGGCCACTTTGAAATCCTCTGGGCCCATGTGCCACGTCTTACTCAACCACCAGTCTTTGCTTCTCCCACTTGTCACTGCTCATATACACAGTGCTATGGTATCTCTTGCTGCTGACCTAACAAGCTCACAACTTCTTTAAAATTCACCTAAAGGTGACAAATGGAACTAGAATTTAGAAACACATTCACCAAACATTGTACTGGTTTTTAAGAGAGCAACCCACCTCTCTTCTGTCTTGGTGTTTCCTCCCATAAACTCTAATCCAAGAGGAAAATGTAAGCAGCTTTTTAATTTAATTTTGGGGATCTAATTAAGGATTGGCCACTGTAGAGTTTTCATTTTTGTTAATTAATTTGTATTGAAATAAAGCTTCTTAATAATGTTATGTTAGTTTCTACTGTACAGCAAAATGAATTAGCTATACATATACATATATTCCCTCTTTTTTGGATTTCTTTCTCATTTAGATCACACAGAGCATCCAGTAGGGTTCCCTTTGCTATACAGTAGGTCCTCATTAGTCATCTGTTTTATGCACACAATGAATAGTTTATATATGTCAATCCCAATCTCCTAATTCATCCCACCCCACTACTTCACCTCCTTGGCAGCCATACGTTTGTTCTCTATGTCTGTGTCTCTATTCCTGCTTCGCAAATAAGATCATCTATATCATTTTTCTAGATTCCACATATATGCCTTAATATATGATATTTGCTTTTCTCTTTCTGACTAGCTTCATAGTATGTTCTATGATTTGTTAGTTACTAGAGACAGAAACACAACTACATGTGAAAAGTCCACATAGTATACAGATAGCTTTCTGAGAAATCCTAGGGTAACATACAATCTTTCCTTTCGGTTATCCTATTGGGATTATTGAATGCAGGTCTGATTTTCAAGCGGCAGCTATTTAGACAGGATTTCTATAGTCCAGGCTCCCTGCCCCATTGCCCATCAGGGACAAGAAAAATTCCTCAGCAAAGTTCAGTGTGATTCTAGGCCAGAAACCAAACATAATTCCTTCTTCTCTTCACCACTCCTATATAAAACTTAAGCTTATGAGTGCTTGTCCTCCAGAAGAGTGTTCCTGCTGGCCCCACCGGGCGCCCTGCCCACGTGGTGGCAGCAGGAGTAAGGTCTGCACCCCTGTCCTCATGCAGACCCCCACTCTTTTCTCAGCCATCTGCTCTTCTGGAATGTCCTCCCTGACTCAGCCCCCCCACCGAGATTGCTGTTATCAGGGCTCAAATACCAGTCACTCCCCTATGAAGTAAGAAGAGATACCTTGGCAGCCCCAGCAAGGCAGGAAAACTCAGGCATCTCATCAGTTTTCAGGGTTAGAATTTCACTGTCAAGCTCACTATCTACTCTTCCCTCTCAGATAAACAGGAGATGGAGGCTCCCAGCACATTCTTTTCACACTCACAAATTCCCGAAGACCACTCTTCAGTGGCACACAGAGAATCTCCTGAAGTCTGTCACTCAGGTGTTGCCTCGGGTAGAAACTAGGAAAATATTCTTCCTATCTTCTCAGCTGGAATGCTGTGGACAAACCAATAGTCTTGTCAGTTAAAATTCACGACTGGGCATTTTACACTCATAAGAAACCTTATGTATAATTCAAGTAATGATATTTAACAATAAGCTATACATTGGAGGGTCACATGCATATGAATCCTATTGCTAGAATTTCTATCCTGAAACAAAAAAATGTACTTATCCTATTCTGGAAGTTTAACATGATTTTTTAAATTTAATTTTTATTTTTTATTACCTTTTATTGGAGTATAGTTGTTTATAATGTTGTGTTAGTTTCTTCTGTACAGCAAAGTGAATCAGCTATGTGTATACATGTTTGTTGTTGTTGTTTAGTTGCTAAGTTATATTCAACTCTTTTGCAACTGTATGGACTGTAGTCTGCCAGTCTCCTCTGTCCATGGGATTTCCCAGGCAAGAATACTGGAGTGGTTTGCCATTTCTTTCTCCAGGGGCTCTTCCAGACCTAGGGATGCAACTCCTGTCTTCTGTACTAGCAAGCAGATTCTTTACTGCTGAGCCTTCTAGCAAGGCCCGTGTATGTGTGGAATTTTCAGGTAAGAATTCTGGAGTGGGTTGCCATTTCCTTCTCCTATATATATATATAGGAGATATATACATATATATATATATGTATATATATATATACATATATATATATATATATATACACCCCCTCTTTTTTGGATTTCCTTCCCATTTAGGTTATCACAGAGCACTGAGTAGAGTTTTCTGTGCTATGTATTAGGTTCTCATTATTTATCTATTTTATGCATAGTAGTGTACATGTCAATCCCAATCTTCCAATTCATCTCACCCCCTTTCCCCTCCGTGATATACATACATTTGTTCTCTGTGTCTGTAATTCTGTTTTGCAAATAAGATAAAATGATGTTTTTAGAAGTAAATGAAATTAAAGAGTTAAAATCTCCCATCTCACCCAAATTGATTTTAGACAGCTTACCAACATTGTCATATTCCATATGAATTTCCCCCCTTCTGTTGAGTTAAATTCTATACTCAGAATGCTTTCTCAACAACATCAAAAAATCATTATTTAAATTGATCGTGCACCTTGATTCTCTCTTCTCCAAAGTCTCCTGCCAAAGGCGAGGGAAGCCATACGTATAGAATGGAGATAGGTGTCTGCTTGCAGTGTCTGCTTTTCCCTTCAGTGCCTTCCCAGCATCTCAGATGAGATTCTTTTTTGAAACCCTCTCACACCATTCTTGGAGAAGGAAATGGCAACTCATTCCAGTGTTCTTGCCTGGAGAATCCCAGGGACGGGGGAGCCTGCTGGGTTGCCATCTATGGGGTCGCACAGAGTCGGACATGACTGAAGCGACTTAGCAGCAGCAGCAGCACACCATTCTGCTCACCACAGATCTTCTCCATTTTCTCGATCATCTGTTTGTTCTTATCCCATGTTTGTGGACGTTCTTCTCCTTGGCCCTCATCTCATCTGTGTTGGAACTTTCCCTTACATCAAACATACCCACTTGAAATTTCTCTCAGCTTCTCAGGATTCACAGGTCAAAACCAACCTCCCAATCTTCACCTTTCTACTCATCTTTTCCTCCTGACTCTCTTCTTTCTGTTCATGAAAACTTTATTTTCCTAGAGCCTCCTCTCTAGACAATAAATGTTAGAACTATCTTGGAATGAACTTTTCTCCCACTCTATTTCACCTCTAATCACTATGTCCTCAATGTCCTTCTGATTTTCCCTTACATCCATACTGTCTCCACTGTCATTAGAAAGTCGTTCATTATCTCTCTCCTACCCTGTTATAAGTGCTTTCTGGCAGGTCTTCCCACTTTCAGGCTCTTATTTCTTTTCATCTCACTTGTTAGGAACACAGTTCACTTCCTGATGCCTGGCACTACTCTTACCCTTGCTCTACTCAAATGCCTCTGGTCTCTTCCCATTCTCTATGGGAAAAAAGTCCAAAGTTTTGTTCCTGACAAATGTGACCCTCTGAGGCTTTTTTTCCCCAATCTATATAACACTTCATTTTTCATCCCATTAAACCTTTTTACCTACCCCCACCACACACACACTTTTTTTTAGTTTGAGGAAATTCCAAGTACTTAAAGACATACAGCTCTCAACTTTACTTGGCCAAACTTATTCTAACAAAAAGCCTCTTTCCTTCTTTGTGTGTTGAAATCCTACCTACTTTTCCATATCCAAATGCCATGAATTAATCCCTGATTTCTCAGAGGGAAGATAATCTTTTTATCTTATATTCTTCACAGTACTTTGTACTTCCATTGTGGTACATACTTTGTACTTGCGCAGCACTATACTTCCATATAGTAGGAAGGGCTTCTTTGAATTGTAGTAATTTATTTCTCCATTCAATAACATCTTCCACATTGCCAACTTGAGGGTTACAGTTTGTCCCTGTGTACAGCCACAGTAGCCAGGAAAGAGACATGAATTCAGTAGAGAATACTTGAGATGAACAAACGCATCACCTGAACATGCAAATCTCCTCACACATAAAGGAAATTGCCTGGTCTATAAAGCCTCCATATTTAAATAAAGCAGCATATCTTGCAATATGTGCCTCTTTTTTTCTCCCTCAAATATGATGTGGTATATGAATGAGAAAAGAAGATGAAGTTAAGAAACATGCCTTCAGCAATCCTGAATGAAAGAAGTATATACTCCTAATCTGATCCATTAAATGGTGTGCTTCATTCCACTCTGTAAAAGGCAGAATAATGACTCCTCAAAGATGTTCCCACCCTAATTCCCAGAACCTGTGAATATGTTAGGTTATAGTTCAAAGGGACTTAGCAGATGTGATTAAGTTTGTTAATCAGATGACCTTAAAATAGGGAGAGTTATCCTGGATTATCTGTGTGGGCCAATGTAATTACATGAGTTTTTAAATGCAGAAAATGTGGATTGTCAGAGTCATTAGGAGAGATGTAGTAGAAGAAGAGGCAGGAGAGACTCAAAGTGTAAGGAGTCAACACACAATTGCTGGCTTTGAAGTAGCAGGAAAGGGGCCATGAGCATCTAGAAGCTGGGAACCACCCTCACCTGACAACCAGGTTGTAGATATTCAGTACTATAATCACAAGGAACTGAATTCTCCCACCAACAACCTGCATGAACAAGGAAACTGATTCTTCCCTGGAGTTTCCAAAAAGAAATGCAGACTTGGTAAACACCTAGTTTTTAGTCCCATGAGAACTGTATCAGACTTCCGACCTACCAAACTTTGAGATAATACATTGTGTTACTTTAAGCCACAATTTGTGGTCTTTTGTTGCAACAGCAATAGAAAACTCCGGTACTCTCCAAGTGGTTGTTCAGATACATTTGATCCACAGTGGTTCCAATTGGCTAAAACTAAGAGTAGAGTGTGCATACTTGTTGAATTAGAAATCTAGAGGCATACCTGACTATTTTTTATATGGAACCACACTAAAGCATTGTAAGTAATAAGGCTTATTCAGCATCTCTTTTATTTAATCACTCTTTCTACAAGCATTCCCTGAATACCCATTTCTACACTCACAGCATAATTTTTCTCGGAGTTTGTAAATTTTTGTAATTAAATTTCATCACTAGCTGTAGAATGGCAGGCACTCAGTAAACAGTTAAAATTTAAGTATGACTCTGTCACTCCGGCTCTCTCTTCTTGAAATTCTTCATTGGTAAAATATGGGTGGTAATTTGTCTAATTGAGAAGTGAAGTGAAGTGAACTTGCTCAGTCATGTCTGCCTCTTTGCAACCCCATAGACTGTAGCCTACCAGCCTCCTCTGTCCATGGGATTCTCCAAGCAGGAATACTGGAGTGGGTTGCTATCTCCTTCTCCAGGGGATCTTCCCAACCCAGGGATCAAACCCAGGTCTCCCGCATTGTAGGCAGACGCTTTACCCTCTGAGCCATTGAAAGGGTGATCTTAAAGACATATGTCTAAGCAATTTTAAGAAAATAGGTCATTATTAATCCCCAAATATTATTTTTAAGATCTAAACCTTGATCCTTTGGTGCCTTAAGTATTTGTCTTTGCACTTTCTGCTAGGGTCTCTCATTTCACACTATAGCTTTTGTAAAGGACTATTATTATCTAGTTTCTTTCTGGCTCAAAATTCTCAAGTAGCTCTCCACTGTCTTTAGGCTCAAGTCCAGATTCCTCAATCTGGCATGCATAGCCTCATAACATGTCTATCCAAAGACTCTTCTCTCCTAGTTCTTCCCAGCTCGGCCTGTACTTCCTCCTTCAGTGCATTCTCCACTCAACTAAGGCTTCCCTCTGATTCTAAAAATGCCCCCATTCACCCTTTATAAAATCTTTGATCCTGCACTGTCAGGTCTGAAGTGTTCCTGTCCTTTCTTTTCAATACAGCGTGTCCCTTAGAAAGAGTCTATCTTCTTTCTATAAGTCCTTTCCTAAATATACCAACTCAGACTAACTCCCCACTCCTTGGTGTTGCCTGAATCTTGTTATAACAATCATTTGGCTCCCGGGTTTTACTCCTACTTATTTCACTTTGTTTAATGTCCCTGCCTAGCTGTATCACAGAGAGAAGTAGTCATAATTTATGATGTTTAATATCTGCAGCACCCCCCACCCTAGCAATAATGCTGGATTCAGAAAAAATGATGAGAACATGTCTAACATATATTCTGCCTAATTCTTTGTGTTTATTTCTATATATTATCAGGTTCGGTTATATTTCCTGATCCGGGAGAAGTGACCTTATATAGGAGATATCCTATGGATCTTGGCAGTCCACTCTCCTCTTTTCACCAGAGCTATATGCTGTAGTGTGAATGTGGGTGAGCGCTCAGTCATGACTGACTGTTGCAACCCCATGGACTGTAGCCCGCCAGACTCCTCTGTCCATGGAACTTCCCAGATAAGAATGCTAGAGTGGGTTGCTATTTCCTACCCCAGCAGATCTTCCTGACCCAGGGATTGAACCCTCCTCTCCTGTGTCTCCTGCAATGCCAGTCAGATTCTTTACCACTGTGCCACCCGGGAAGCCCCAATGTGCTCTAAGGGTCCCCCGTGTGGGCTGCATGGATCCTTCTGTTGTAACAGGATAGCCTTGTCTTGTGTAGTGGCTGCTGGGCAGCTGTTTGGTGGGGTGGTATTCCGGTGTGGCTCTCTGTGGGACCTAGGTTGTCCTGGGGTTGCTTTCAGCCCTGTGATAGGTGGACAAATCTCTAGCGCTCAAAGGCTAGAGGGAAAACTCCAAAATGGCTCTCACCAGCACCAGTGTCCTTGTGGTAGACAAGCTTCTATGAATTGCTGCTGCCAGCTTCTCCATGCCCAGGAGGAGTCCCCTTTGCTTCTGCCTCTCCGGGAGGCTTCTCAAGATCAGCAAGTGCAGCTGACCCCGGCTCTTTTCAAATCACTGTCTCTGTGCCAGGCCTTGGAGTATGTAAGATTTGGGGCACATTCTTTAAGGGCAGAATCTCTGTTTCCTGCAGGCCTTTGGCTCTCCAATATGTAAGCCCTGCTGGTGTACATAAAGCCAGACATGCATAAAGCCAGATGTTCTGAGTACTCATCTTTCCAGGGCAGGACTCCTGGGCCGGGGGGCCCCAGTGCAGGTCTCAGAGCCCTTGCTCCTTGAGAATATCTATAATTGTTGTTATCCTTTTGTTTGTGGTTCATCTACCTGTGGGTGTGAATCCTGACTATATTGTGTCTCTGTCTCAATAACCATCTCATCGTGGTTCCTTATTTGGACCTTTATTTGTGGGAAATATTTTCTGCCAGTCTCCGGATTGCTCTCATAGATGTTGTTGTTGTTTAGTCACTAGGTCATGTCCAACTCTTTCACGACCCTATAGACCGCCAGGGCTATCCTTTTCCAGGAGAGAGTTGCCATTTCCTTGCCCCAGGATCTTCCCAGCCCAGGGAACGAACCCATGTCTCCTGCATTGGCAGGCATATTCTTTACCGCTAAACCACCAGGGAAGCTCCTCTCATACCTTGTTGCTCTGTAAATAGTGGTAATTTTGGTGTGCTCATGGGAGGAGGTGAGCCTGAATTCTTCCAACTCTGCTGTCTTGGCCATATCCTACTCAATATTTATTTGTTGAAGGAATTAAGAAACTATGAAAGAAGTCTGTAAAATGCACAATGATTGGACTCTGTAAAATGATTGATGATTGGAATATAATGTAGTTTATTTTGAGAGAAAACCATACTTGGGAGGTTTGGGTTTCTTTTATTTTTACACAATGGAGGGTAATATGTGTTTAACAAATAATAACAAGTCAAGAATATGATGCAACACACATCTTTTAATAATAAAGTGACGCTGAATAAATAATCAATGGCACGAATTCCAAATACTCTTGTGTGGATTTCAGATTATATCTATTACAACAAGCTACCCCTATAAGGCTAAAAAAGAGACTGAATTTTAGTTATGTCCAGCAGAAATGTGAAGTTGTAGTCTCTGTTTCACTGTAGTCTTTATTTTACTACAGTTACTAACCCTCTGCCCTACTGAGTTACATAGAGATTTTTTTGGTTTTGTTTGTTGTCGTTGTTGGTGTCAGTGGTGATAGTGGTATCCATTTTATTTCAGAAACCACTGCAAAGCTGTAAGAAAACCCCTAGGGACACTGATGTTCTGGAAGAAAATTCAGCCCACACTAAAGCTAAGGCTTTTCATGCAAGGACCCACAGGAGCTTCACACAAGTTATGCTACTACTAACGAGTCTTCCAAAATGCATGTCTGAAACAATCATTTGTTGTTGTTGTTCAGTCACTAAGTCGTGTCTGACTCTTTGTGACCCCACGGACTACAGCATGCCAGGCTTCCCTGTCCTACATAATCTCCCGGAGTTTGCTCAGATCCGTGTCTATTGAGTCAGTGATGTTATCTAATCATCTCACCCGCTGCAGCACCCTTCTCCTTTTGCCTTCAATCTTTTCCAGCATCAGGGTCTTTTCACTTAGTCAGCTCTTCACATCAGGTGGCTAAGGTATTGAAGTTTCAGCTTCAGCATCAGTCCCTCCAATATTCAGGACTGATTTCCTTTAGGATTGACTGGTTTGCTCTCCTTGCTGTCCAAGGAAACAACCATAGCCCACAACAAATAAGGAACTAGCCCCAGATACACAAAATCCAACTTCTGGCTCCTTGAATGATGTTTACATTGTTGCCATCAACCAGGTGATAATTCTCAGCTCAGAACTCTTCTTCGGTTATCTTGTACTTTTTAACGATTTATTCACACTGAAATTAATTTATAAGCTGTCTAGCTCATCAGGGTGATAACAAAAATAGGCTGTCTCAAAAGCGGTTTAAGCAAAGGTCAAGGAAATCTTAGAAATTTTGCTTTACTGAATCAAAGCAACTGTACAAGCTTTTCCAATCAGGATGACAAAAGTGTTATCTGCAGTCCCAGGCCCCTCGCAGACACTTTCTCTCCTTATCTCCTGTGCCATTCACCACTGGGAGAAGCACAGGACCCAGTATAAATTCTATGGCGAACATTGTTTTCAATTAAAGATAAACAAAACATAGTCCTTCCAGCTGGAAATACTTGAATCTTCCTATTTTTCCATGTGAGAAATGAGGCAGAAAGATCCCGTAGTTCTGAAATGTCATGAGTGTTTTACTGGAATTGGCAGGCCTCCACTCTGAAACGCGGACTGCCAGGGCCGGTGGCAATTCGCTGCTCTCCCTCTTTCCTGGCGTCTAACTCACAAGCAGTCACATAAGGACACACTCATCTTTCTACAGTTTGCTGGGCAATGTACAGCAGTGGGCTTACGAAGATAAAAGGGATTATCAACTTGCCAACATAGAATTTTCTGCCAACTTTTGAAGAGTCATGAAGAGGAGAAAGAAAGAACAACAAATGCTAAACTAAGGGGAACCCACTTAACATAAAAAGCAGAGTGACCCCTCTTCTTCAGCACAGATAGGTGGTTTGGCTTTAGGGCAGATTAAGTATTCTGTGGTTTATAAAACCTAGACAATTTGGAGATTGTGGCTTCTCGGTGAACCCACTAATTAGTCCTTGAAGTTGAGTGTCACAAATTGGCCAGCCTGAGTTCATCTATATTTTGGCTTTAGCCAGTTTTTGGTTTTGTTTTTTTTAATAATTTCACTGCTCTAGGTATCTCCTTTGTGATGGAGACCCTTAGCGAAAAACAGACAAAATACACTTTAGATCAAATGTGACCCTCAGTCTTCACGTTAGCCTACATCTGCATTAGTCTATATCCTAAAAACAGATCCCAGAACTTGGAATATTAGCAGAACATTTCCTTCAGCTGCATAAAAGTGTAGTGAAGAGGAGCAAACAATCAAAACACCAGCCTAGGTAATAGTGTACAACAAGGGAGAAGGTCGAAAAAGGCTGGAAGAGGTTTGTGACACAAAAGCCCACATTGTCAGCAGAACATATCGAGACATATTTTCTGCCTGAAACAATAACAATCATAAATGAACTATTGTTAACACAAAAATACCAAATACTGGTAAGAGCTGTCATTTTGGTTTTCTTTACACATGATAAATTACATTTGCAAATTAGTGTCTGATCTGAGATGACATGGAACAAATGGTAATATTTACATTCTGCACATTATCCTTGTCAGATTAAGCCGCAGTTGGCCAGTGTGGATAAAAAGAGGCCTCGGGAGGCTTGTCTGCTAAACCAGCATGTAAATTGTCTCTAAGCCATCCACACGTCTACATGTATTATGTCCTCAAGCCAGTAACAGCCGTCCCATTTACATGTCAATTTTACCAAGTTAGGGTAGCTTTACCAGGTGAAGAGAAATCCTTCCAAGAATGTACTTCAAAGTAGATAAAGGGCTACAAGATGCATTTTGTGAGAAGCTTTTAGAGGCTTCCTATTTCTTTAGCAGTCTAAGAGGAAAGGCAGGCAGAGGAAGAAAGTCACATTTAAGCACCCACAATGCAGTATGCATCAAGGTGTGTCAGGTTATAACATTTTATCCTCACACTTTCACCTCTAATAGAGGCATTGTTACATCCATTTTACAGATAGGAAAATTGAAGTTTGAAGACATTGAGTTATTTGCTGACAGAATTAGTGAGGACAGAGTGTTTGAATCAGGGGTAGCTGATGCCAAGGTCTTGTACTATGTCATTCTGACACTGGCCTTAACTAGAAATGTATGAACAGGAATACAGGACCCAGGGGTTTTGGAGAGTGTAGCCTGAAAAAAAAAAAAAGAAGAAGAAGAAGAAGAAGAAGAAGAAGAACATTGGATTCCTGTTGACCCATCAATTTATATTGCAGAAATAGGAGGAGTACCTATTGGGTTGGCCAACAAGTTCGCTTGGGTTTTCCAAAGGTGCTTGTAGAAAAACCCTCGTGAACTTTTTGGCCAACCGAGTAGAATCCCCGCTAAGCTCTTGCACAGGATACGAAGCTGACAACAAACTTCCCAGCCAGCTTCCTCCATTTTCACCATAAGTAAAGGCAAGGGAGGTTCAGGGAGTCCCTGTGAAAGTGATTTAATTTGACTTCATACTAATCCTGTCTTAAGATTTAGCCTCACAGACAGAAAGTACAAGATGGCACGAGAAAAGAAGTTGCCTTTCTTGATCCTAAGGTTTGTGGTGGTAAGAGAGTAGCAGAAAGAACCAATGCAGTATTCTGTGCTTGTTTCAGGGGGAAAAAACCTCAAAACCTCATGATTAGATTGGCCACTTTCATAAAGCCAACTCTAAAATGAAGCTGTTAAAATGTAGATCTTATTATGAACCCAATTTAAACCATTTGCAAAGACATTTTGAGACACTTCAGGAATTTCAATTATGGGTCAGGTAGCATATAATATCAAAGAATTGTTATTAAAAGTGATAATGACACAGTAGTTAGATTAAAAAAAATGTTTTTCATTTTTAAAGAAATATGCTCAATATATGTAAGGATGAAAAAACATTAGATGGGGCTTGTTTTCAAATATTTCAGTAAAAATAAGTAATCAAAAGAAACAGAAGTAAGATGGAAAAATCATGTTAGTTCTTGAATTGGGGTAATGGCGCTAAGAGGGTCTATTATGTAACTCTTATTACATATGTGCGTGTTTTAAAAAAGCTCATAAAAATTAAAAGAAAATAAAGTGCCTTGAAATACAGATCTGATTCATTCAAAACACATTTAGAACACAGTATGTTTGAACGTGTGTTTGAATCTTCAGCTTCACCCAAGTTTACTCAGCCAGACTCATTAGCCAACAGTCCTGGGAAAGCTGGCAGCAAGATTCTGCAGTCTGTCAATATCTTCTCCTTGTTCCTTAACAGGAAACCTTAGAAAGGTTACTGTTACAACATGAGGAAGGAAGTGCTAAAATTGCCAGTGTTAATAAGACATGTTTAACTCCCTGGTCAGGGAAAGAGGTCTGTAAATTACAGAAGAGAGTGCCGTCACTATAAATCATACTTTAGGGTCTACCCTTGCTAGGGCAAGCTACCGCCTCACACTATGCCTTCCATGGGTCCAATTTTCAGTCAAAGCCAGGATGCTACCCTACTTTGTGCACAGAGAGATTTCCACATGCTCCAGAAGGGTCACAGAAGGTACTTGGGGAAGAGGGGATACGAGCTGAGAAATGGACTCCCTGGGACAAAGGACACATTTGCTATCCTGCTGAGAAGCATCCACGTTATTCAGGGAGCAGCTTAGATCTGGGCTCCACAGAGCCTGGTGTCTGGACCCTGCTCCCCAAGGACAGGAAAAGTCAGCAAAGACAGAGAAGAGTGCTGGCAGAGCCTCAGTCATCAATATATCATGGTTCCAAAAGGTTTATAACTTTTTAAAAGAAAGTGTCTTTTCAGAAGAAATTTACAAAATGCCTGTTCACTTGAGTGCCAGGAAAGATGTATAAATGTGGTCATTGGGAAGATCTGGATGAAAGAGGAAAGCAGAGGAGATGCTACTGTGTGAGGGACTTTTAACAACACAAGGTATTTTTCAAAGTGAGGTCAGAAAGTGTCGCCTGAGTCAGAATTACATGTGATGCTTTTTGGAAATGCAGCTTCTTTGGCATTGCCCCCAACTTACTGTATCAGAATTTTGGAGAGCAGAATCCAGGAAGCTGCATTTTAAGTGAGCTCCCCAGATTTTCCCATATAGTAAAGCTTGAGAACTGCCATTTCTCCTCTTTGTCTTTACTTATTTCTTTATCTCCAGTGTCTACCTTGGGCTTCCCAGTTGATGCTAGTGGTAAAGAACCAGCCTGCCAATGCGGGAAAGGTAAGAGATAGAGGTTTAAGCCCTGGGTCAGAAGATCCCCTGGAGGACGTCATGGAAATCCGCTCCAGTATTCTTGCCTGAAGAATTCCATGGACAGAGGAACCTGATGGGCTATAGTCCATAGGTCACAAAGAGTCAGACACAACCCGAAGCCACTTAGCACATGCAATGTCCATCTATTACCCACTCCCTTGGCGTTTCTGTTGAGGCTGGGTCCATGAGCTTCATGTTTTTTTTTAGCTTTGTAATGCCTGTTCCCATTTCCCATCATTTTACCATAAATTAGTTTCAGAAGGCCTCTACTTGATAGAATCTTTTATATCTTAGCTATAAGTACCTTGTCTTGCCTCTTCTCTGAGCCCCCAGAGCATCTGTTTTGTCCCAGTTCAACTTGCCATGCTATATTGTACTTGTTCATTCAATTCTTGATGAACTGGGTGAATCAAGTTTATCAAGTTCCCCCCTTGATGAACTAAATGATACATGGTGAGCATTCAGTAACTGTTTTTCGAATTAGGAAATAGATGATTGTTACAGACTCATAATTCTTACTACTTAATGCTAATTAAGTAAATTTTCTTTCTAATTGTCCAAAATGAATGCATGTACTTTAGTCATCTCACCTACTACCTTCTTCGCCTGTCACCTGTGGAATTTGGCTAGTGATTAAGCATCCAGGAAAAACATCTGTTTGGTCTACCTGGGACAATACGACCACATCTTGGTTACAGGAGGAAAGAATACATTGTTTTACTTCCCCAACAAGAGGGCCCAAAATGGGAGAGAAGCTCTTCCTCAAAATGAAATCATCATGCTGTTGGAAGGGCAATAAAAGTTGGGGGACAAAAATACCAGAAAATATCAAAGTGTCTAATGGGTTCCTAACCTGGATTTCATCACTGAAGTTGTTTGGAAATTTTTATAAATATTTACATGGGTATAGTTTTCTTCAGATTTTATGTAAAATCCAAGACACAAAATGGCTAGAACTACTACAAAGCTTTGCATATGAAAACACTTTTCTCCAAAATCCAAGTGTTTTAGAAATGATTATTTTAAAGCTCAGCAGGAAATCCTTGCAAATTTTTCCATTCTTCTGTAGTTAGGAAAGAACATTTAACTTTTCTCCAGGGGCTAGAGAAAAAAGATGCCTCATTTTGATTCAGAGTTTGTTGAGATCCTAATAATGAACTCCTCAGGGTTGAGCAGATAAAGTTTATCTGGGATGTGGAACAGGGTACCCAGCCTCTTTCATCCCCTTGTACCTTCCTGCCTGGAAGAACCCAACCCTGGGTAAATCCAACCACCTGCCTTCTCTCGGCACCTGTGGGCAGACATGGATTAGCTTTTAAGGAAGATGGACAAGTTAAAGACCACTGCCTTCGCTAGTCATCCTCCCATCACTATCCCTGGTTAGTTCACTCCCCTTTCTGCATAATGACTATTTCAAAATTTCTTTGCTGTCTTCAAATTTCCATGACTTCCTCCCGCTTCTCTGATACAACTTTCTTCATATTCAATTTATTGTTATAAACTAGAGCCTGCAAGCAGGATAGATTCCTACCACCATGCCTGGACAGAATCAACAAGCCTGCACACAGCAGTTTTCTTCTGTGATTCCCAGCTGAGGAGGGAGGTTGGCGGGGCAGGGGAGCTCTGTTTCTAAATGGCCCATCCTATTTTTCAGATAAAAACAAATGCTTCTACACTAAGGAAGTGTAATTCATCAATCTGGATACAGATATCACTAAAGAATGTCCAACTACATTACTCTCATTTGAAGATCATTAAGAGACCTTTAGATTTATAGCTTAATATTGGGTTTATGAATCAGTCTTCTATGTCTTTGGGACATAAATCAGTTCCTTAGAACCTGATCACTACAATAGAAATAACAAAATTAAGACTTCCAAATTGCAGTGTTGAGAACCAGATTCAGAATCTGAGATGGCCCCCAAAGTTTGCAACACTCTCTGAGGCTTGGCCTAACACATTCAACCAGTCTTACCTATTTTTATTACCACCATGAGACAATTTTTCTGATTTTTCACTTTTAGGAATGGTCTGACTCAGAACATCAAATCTGACTTGTAAAGGGTGATAGAGCAACTTCCCTTATTTTGTACTGATTAGTGCCTATAAGGAAAGCACAGTTTTTTTTTTTTCTTTTATTTTCTTTGCTGTTTCCAGTGGAGGTGATGCAGGCTTCCCTTCCATAATGTCATTCTGAGATCAGAAAGAAGAGGTTGAATTGAGTGGAAGTGTCAAGGCTTAGTCACACTATAGTCTCATTGACTTGCTTTCAGTTTACTCTCAAAAGAAGAATTCTGTTTCTCAATCAAGGCTTGATTTAAGCTCAGATTTGTCTCTCCAGAGCAGATACCCCTACATCACCTGGTGTGCCCTTCAGGTGGAGAACATCTCAAGCAGTGTTTTAATGACTGGCTGACCTGGCAGCAAAGGCTGGGATGGTATTTTGGTCATCTTCGTAGCCTCAGAATGTGGATCAATGGTAGGTCAATATGTGTTTGCTGAATAAATGAAAGGTACGCAATTTAGATCAGTGTAGGTAATAAAGAAATGGCAAAAATGAATTTGTGAAGTCTGTTTAATAATTTGATTTTAAAATACAATTGCGAATCTAAGGAACATGGGCTCTGGTTCCACTGTGAAGATGAATAGAATGGCAGTTTTTAAAATAGGATTGTATTATTAATACATGTCTACTCAAATCAGTTATTCTTTCCCTGTGACTGACTCATTTAGTGACAATGGCAAGTTTACAAATTTGTGTGTGTCACCCAGCTTTGCTCTCTCTACCAAAAAATATAAAATGAGTCACTGTGTCTTCACACATCTGTTGTGGTGGTTTTGTGCTATGTCAATCTACCCAAGCTGGAACTACCTTTCCCCAAATTCCCATCCTGTATGACTCCTAGTTAAGGAGGGGTTACAAGAAAAATTTGCACAAGATTTAGAAGACAAAAGTGAGGTGAGTACCCTGAAGGTTGCTACAAAGTACCAGGTGCTATGGCAGTTGATACCTGTGGTCACCAGAGTGCTTGCTCATGGGGCAGAAGCCAGACCTACAGCCCCTCCTGCTGGGTCTCCTCCTCCAGTCTCTTCAAGTCCTGCCTGCCTATCTGCTCAGTCTTGTCTGACTCTTTGTGACCCCATGGACTATAGCCCACCAGGCTCCTCTGTAAGTTGAATTTTTCAGGTAAGAATACTGGAGTGGGTTGCCATTTCCTTCCTCCGGGGGACCTTCCCAACCCAGGGACTGAACCTGTATCTCAAGTGTCTCTTGCATTGGCAGACGGATTCTCTACCACCAGTGCCATATGGGAAGCCCAAGTCCTGGGTCCATTGCATATGCAGCTTCATGACAAAGGCACTCTCTTCTTCAAGACTCCAAGACATTGAGGTTGGAGATAGTGAGAAATAGATGCAGGCTCCAATTTGCCTAGGTAGGTTCTGGTTTGTCCTGAGAAGTGCCAGCTTGACCATGCTCTTCTCTATTTCGTGCCTGGTTTATTATCCCAGGAGCTGACTTCAGGACCACACCAGATATAGAGGTGACAGTCTTCCATAGATTTCTTCACCATCCCCCATCCTTGTGTGAAATCTAATCTCTGTAGTGGATCCCTTCTTTTGTGTCATTCAGAGTTGTCCTAATGCTGTGGTTAAATCCAAACTGGTAAACCTGTTCAGGGAATCACCTTGGCCTGCCTCAGTCATTCTGTATAGCATGTATTGGCTAAAGCAGAGGAGAGGCAGGAGTTAGACAGTCTGGGAAGACCACTCTACAATTTATTATGATGTGTTTCCTAATTAGGAATTACTGGATTCATTTCAAGTTTATGAATTGCTTATAGGGCCATAACATTGCCCATCTCCAGTGATACCTGTAGAATTGTCTGGTGTGTACCTTGTTCTGCTGTAGATGGCAGCCCTGGCAGAGAGGAATATTGCAAAATGTTCCTCTTTATATAAAACAGTCTTTTTCAATTTGTAGCAAGTAACAAATCTATTTGTATGGAACCATCCTTGACTCAGACCAGCTGGAATTTATAGTAATCCAGCATAGTATAGCATGTCACTGGGACTACAAATGGAAAGTACAGTGCATTTGAAGGACTTTTCAGTTTTTAATTAGCAGATTTGATGCTATCTTGAGTTTGAGATCTAAAACCATGGCAACTGACAGAGGATGAGATGGTTGGATGGTATTACCAATTCAATGGACATGAGTTTGAGCAAACTCTGGGAGACAGAGAAGGACAGGGAAGCCTGGTGTGCTGCAGTTCATGGAGTTGCAAAGAATCAGACACTACTTAGCAACTGAACAACAACAACTGGCTTTTGAGAAGTATCTGGCTAAGTCTGCCAGGCACTTACTAGCAGTGATTTATTTATTCACCCCTCTAGTATGTTTGGTAGGATTTGTAAAGTATATCACAAGACATTCTACTATGGGGCCTAAATTCTCAGGAAGAGTTGAAATGGTTTCAGAAAGAAGAAGCTTTGTTTGTAGATCAGAACCACCAAAAGATGGACCCCTGCTGACCCAAGAGCCCCCAGCAATTTTCGTCTAAGTGCCTGCCAAAGAGAAACCCTGAGAAAAATCAGTTCCAGAAAGAGAAGAGTGTCTAGAGTGTTTTTGGAATAGTCCCAGGTAATTTCACACTCACATGAAGCCCTGAAATATTATTGTTAATCAAGCAAAATCCTTCCAGCTTAGAATGTGTTTATTTTCATACACAGTGATAACTCAGAGGATAACTGTAGCAATACAAGGTTTTGAATGTGAGTGACAGCTGTCATCTCATCTCTGAAGATGTAAGGCTGTTAGATTTGCTTGTTCACCTCATCTTGGGTGGTGAAAGTCATTGGCAACTGTGTCCAAAAGAGCTTTGAATACCAGAGTTTTATGAAAGAGATTAGTTCATTTCTCCCCTGGTACTTTTTCTCCACATACAAAAAATACCTTAGTACATAAGTTACAAGGACCTCTGACTGATAAGTGATTTATACTAAAAACACTGAACATGGTCAGAAGAAAGCAATCCCTGCTATTTCCCCAGCTTGGAATTTGGACCCCGTCCAGGCATTTCTCTCTGAATCAGGCCCAAGGAACTCCATCTGGGGTACTCACAAGCTGATGAGATCTTCTGCTTCATAAAAATCTTATAACCTTACCAAAGCAGAAGTAGGCTGACCTTATCGTAAAGGTCTCTGAACAAATTACTTATCTTTTTTCTAATTTAGTTGAAAATTTAAGGTTTCTTTTCCACTTCTACACATTTTGGAAGTGGAGGAAAATGCGTTTTCATATAACCTCTAGCATAAAACTGCACATATCACATCTACTCCTGCCAGAATTTACAAGGCCTAACTGGACTTTTTGAATAGGCTGGTGTCATCTGATTAGATTCATGACTCTTTTGAGCCAAGCTAGCTGATGTAATCAGCAATCTCTCCAGGATTGCTTGCCCATGGAAGCTGCTTTGTTTAACACTGAGCAGGAATCTGTCCATGAGTGGAAATCCACCCCCGCTTCAGATGCTCACACACTTCCTTGAATAATCACATTTAACTTGAAACAAATGGAGAAAATTTACTTGTGAAAACTCACATTCCTGGTTTATTTTCACAAAATTGCAAGGTTAAAGGTTCACTAGGTCATTTTATCCACCCCTCTGCCTCTGGCAGTGTCTTCATCTCAACAGCACCAAGTGGATGTTAGTCTAATCTAGGTTTAAAAGGATGCAGAAAAGTACCTTTTTCACTCCTACCTTGGCAATTCTTGAACCTGCCCTTTATTCCTCTGACAAACGTCCTTCGCTATGAACCTCCTATCCCCATGAAAACACATGTCCTCCTTTTCCATTTTTGTAAGAACTGAAGAACACTACCAACCAAGGGGCGTATTTTCTTCTCACTTTCTTTCTGGGGTGAGGCTCATTCACTTCTATGTATAAATGCCGAATCAGAGAAGCTGTCCTTTCTGGTGTCCACTCGGGTGAAGTTAACTTGGACTGGTGCATTTCACATCTCAAATTAGGCCTCCTCCCACCACACACGTGTTAAGTTCAAAAAATAATAAAGTAGTATAATAATAAAGATAAAACAGGCTTCCCAGGTGGCTCAGTGTTAAAGACTGCCTACAAGCAGGATTGGGAAGATCCCTTGGAGTAGGAAATGGCAACCCATTCCAGTATTCTTACCTGGGAAAACCCATGGACAGAGGAGATTGGTGGGCTAGCCTATGGGGTTGCAGAAAGTCAGACATAACTGAGTGACTAAACAACAACAAAGATAAAACCCAGAGGTATTAGTCATTTGAAATTATGTATGCAATATATTTACACTACTGTATATAAAATAGATTACCAGTGAAAACCTACTGTATAGCACAGGGAACTTGACTCAATGGTTTGTGATGAGTAGAAGGAAACTGTCCTTCTGTAGTAGGAAGGAAATCCAAAAAAAGAGGGGATACATATATATGTATAACTGATTCACTTTGCTGTACAGCAGAAACTAACACAATATTGTAAAGTAAGTATACTTCAATAAAAAAAAAAAGGTAAAATCCAAACAGTCTTGAATTGAACAGTAATGTACCAATGTTGGTTCTTAGTTTTGACAAATATACCATGGTAAAGTATGATGCCAACATTAGGGAAAACTAAGTGAGGCATGCAGGAACTCTGCATTATCTTTGCAACTTCTCTGTAAATCTAAAATTATTCCAAAATTAAAAGAGATTTTTAAACTAAACTAAAATAAAATAATGCATGAAATATTTTGGAAGATACAACACAGCTGGAGTCTAAGTAAGAAAAATTGAATAATATCTGTTGTGGAGGACAAAGAGTAGTCCTGATTTTAAAATAATATTCATGATTTTTTAAAGGAAAATGAAAACACACACCCAAAAGTTAAAAAGTATCCATAATCCCACTAAATACACATAACAACTAATATCTTCTATGTCTTTCCAGATTTTTTTTTTAAGAAGCTTATTCCTTTTTGCAAACCCTGCCACTAAGTAAAAAGTTATTAATTTACAAAACTATTTCCATTAATTTTAATGGCAAAAATGACATGTTCCACCCCAATGTAAGATATCAAACAACTTGTGCAGATAGAAAAATATATCCAATCAATGAAGAAATCAATTTCTACAAATAACAATCATTTAAAAATAAATTAATACAGTTCAATCATAAAATTTAACGTTGTTTAGTTGCTAAGTCATGTCCAGCTCTTTGCGACCCCATGGACCACAGCACTCCAGGCTTCCTTGTCCTTCACCATCTCCCAAAATTTGCTCAAATTTGTGTTTACCGAGTCAGTGTTGCCATTCAACCAACTCGTCCTCTGTCGCCCCCTTCTCCTCTTGCCCTCAGTCTTTCCCAGCAGGGCCTTTTCCAATGAGTCAGCTCTTTGCATCAGGTGGCCAAAAGTTAATGTAATGAAGGTTTATTGTACTCACCAAAGGGTGAAAAAAAAAGAAAAGCCTTGGTTATAGGCGGGTAACCTTGAGGTGAAATGTAAGCAAGTCATTGTCTGGAAAAGATGGTGAGTCAGTGATTGACTTTCACATAGGGGAACTTTTTTGAGCTCATGTTTGTCTCACATATTTTAAAGCAAGTAAAAACACTCCAAACTTGAATGGCTTAGAATAATGAACATTTCTTGTTTCTCATGATTCTGTGAGTTAACTGGGGTGTTTTTTTGGTTCAGGCCAGCTTGGCCGATCCCTCTTGTTAGCTAATGACTCAGCTGGAACTGGTTGGTTTAGGACAGTGATGACAAACTGGTTCCATAAAGGACCAGATAATAGATATTTTTAGGCTTTGCAAGCTCTGCTGTCTAGATTGTAACTGCTCAACTGTGCCATGGTAGTGTGAAAGCAGTCAACACAACATGTAAATAAATGGGTGTGTCTGTGTCCCTTGCTTACCCCTGGTCTAGGATGACCTCACTCATGTGTTTGGCAATTGGCAGGTTGGTTGATCCAGAGGATAGTTCTCAAACTTGAGCATGTTTTACGATAACCTAGAGCATGAAAACACAGATCACTGGGGCCTACCTCTAGAGTTTCCGATTCAGTAGAATTGGGGTGAAGCTGGAGAATTTGAATTTGTAATAAGCTCACAGGTGATTTTACTACTGTTGGCCTGGGGACCACATCTTGGGAACCATTGGTCTACAGTAACTCAGCAAGGATGGCTCGTCTCTGCTCCATGTGCCTCTCCTCTAGGAGGTTATCCTGAGCTGCTTCTGGGTGGTTTTAGGGTCCAAAGAGCAACAGGAAAGGGCAAACCCCAGTGTACAGGTACTTTCCAAGCCTCACATTTTCTATTCTGCCATTGGCCAAAGCAGGTCACATGGCTGGGCTCTGTCAAGGTGGAAGAATACTTAGAGGCATGGGTGAAAAGAAGTTTGAACAAGTTGGATATCATTAGTGCAACAAACTACCACACAGTATAAAGTTAGAGAAGAGAAAAACATCTTTAGAACAAAATAAATGCTGAACACAAGAGAGCCTTGAAGCACATGGAAATAGCTCACATGCCCAACGGATGGGAGAATCATAGAAGATACTACCTTTTTATCCCTCTCATTTGATATATATTTGCAAAGCAAAACATCTTGGGTTCATCCATTCAGGCCACACAGTTCAAATTTGTTCCATATGATATTCTCCAATTAGAAACTGCTGTTGTCAAGTAATGAGTCTTTGCCTGAAATCACAATGTCAATACATAACTTCTGCTAGCATGTTTGTTTAGCAAGTTTGGGGGTAAAAGAGATGTTATATTGAGATAAAAAATTTGACTGCAAAGTAGAAAAGTGGTATAACCTTTCAAAAATTGTTGTAGCAAAAGATTAACTAGCAGTTGTGATATGAGATAAGTCTGAGTATGTTAAATTTCTTTCATGATTTCTAATAAAGAGAAATGGAAGAAATTAGTTTTCTTTCAATTAAACTCACCAAAAATGCCATGTTTTAAGAATGACAAATGAAATTAATGTGTTCCACCTTTGTCCTGAAGCACTTTTCTGATGGGGCCCAGAATAGGGACATGGAGTGGAACTCTGAGGTACCCTCATTATGTTATGAAAGTCAGCATACGGTTCAGCCCTCCGCATTGACCTCATAATTTCATGACATCATGGCTTTGATTTATAAAAGGTGTCTTGTCACGGTTCTATTTTTCAGGAATCTATCTCTAAATGAAACACTAATGCTAAAATGAGTGAGGCCAAATCCAAATGGCTTACAGTATGTCTAGTTGTTTTTTTATGAGATGCAGAAGTATTTATATATTTCAGTATAAACTGAAGCACATTGAACTCTTTTGTACTTGACTTTATTGGAGATTAGAAAAATTGGTTTTGTTTACACTACAGTGTGGCTCCAAAACTGATGACAGACCAAATGATTCTATGAAGAATATTTTTTCTTAAACCAGGCAAAGAATTAAAATACAAGTTGGAGAATAAAACATACTACCTATATAGAAACTCTATAGAAAGAGCTGTAAGATAAACTGATAGGAAGCCACTATTTATGGCTCTGAGCAATTGGTTAAATCCAGAATAAAAAAGACATTAACCCTAACCGCAAGGGACTTATATCAAAGGTCATACAGGCAAACATCTCAAGGGCCAATAAACAAAATAATTATGAAACCAGAAAAGTAGCAGGTTGCTGCTGTGCTGCAGATTGGACAATGATAGGGATAAATTAGGAAGCTTCCCATTTTCCCCCCTTGGGTACATGTATGATATGGAGATGATTCTATCAAATGTGTATGGTTACTGTGCTGGGTTTTATGAAAGCAACTACCTATCATAGAGAGTCTAGTTGGCATAATGAAAAAGAAAGAAGCAATCTGATCTTTTCCCTGGACATAGTAAGTCTGCTTCCTCCATAACTTCCACCTTCAGATTTTCTCAGTGGTAGGTTTGGCTATCATTTAGACCTTTTGGAGGTTCCCAGGGAGACTGTTGAAAAAGGGGTCCCAGCGAGGAGCTTTGGTTTCATCTTCTGAGGCAAGGGCCCAAGAGCAGCTTTGTTTTACCCAGTTTTACTCCACCTACCAAGTGACAGAAGTAAACTGTTAAAAGATAAACCAAGACACAGTAAAACTCTTAAGAGTTTATTTCATTCAAACATGATTCATATAAGGTAGCTCCAAACTGGAAGTGATTTGGTGTGCTCCTCCTATGGGGACTTGGAACAAGGCTTTTTATAGAGAAGATAATGAAGCACAGCCTAGAAATGATTTGTCTGGCTAGCGCTTCAACAGTTGCCTTATTTGGGAAAGGCTAGTTGACTATTTCCTATTCATTGTTTTTAAATTCCATTTTCTATGATGTGTGTACACTGACTCTAGATTTTTGGTTTGCTTGCTAGGTTATCAAGGTATCCTCATGGATACCAAAAGCCACCTCAGCCTAATGGTCTCCTTGTTTAATCATTTTAACAAAACTCATCTCAAAATCAGTACTGTTACCCTACATCTTCTCCAAGCTACTACCTCTCTGTAATACCTGAAGACATCATGCAGAGTCATGGCCCATTGTGGTCAAGCTTTTCAACAGTAACATTTAAGAACATGAACCCTGACTTGCTGACACACTAAAATGCATGCTGGGGAAAAGGGTGTTACTTTATGAAACTTCCCAGATAAAACATGCTTTCTCTTGAAAATGGATTATATTATAGGATTTAAAGCAAAATGGTATCCATTGATGGTCATAGATTAAAAGTATCATGTCTCAATATTTCATTTTCTTATGCTGTGATCTTTCAATATTTGGCTTCTATGCTAACTTCTTGCGAAATATTTCTTAACACGGGGGTATTTGATGTAGAAGAATAAATTAGGAGATGGAACCCCACAATGGGAATTTATGGGAGACTGAATCTTGCAGCTTGTTTTTTCACCAAGTTCTAGAGACTTGTTAACTGCTTTGAGTGTCTCCAGGGTGTCATCAATTAATTGAACTTTGACCTTGCAGAAGTTGATGGATATGCAGGTGATTGAAGCAGTGGCAGTGTCTCCCTATTAATTACCCTTCCTGAAAACACCAGTTTTTCTCAGCTCCTCCAGAGAAATGTGGTAGTGAAAGAAATGAGTCTACTCATTCATAGATCATGTGTTACCTACTCATCACTTGGGAGGTGGTGCTTGTCAAAGACAAAACGGAAAAAGATGTAGGAAGAAAGACATTTTAATGCCATAGCACCTTCAGAAGACTTGCCATGAGCCCATTTCCCACAAGACATGGCTTTTGTTTTCTTTTTTTTAGGAAAAGGAGCCTCATGGGGTTTAGCTGGAGCCTGCCTATGTGGAGATGTTGAGGTCTAAATGCACTTTTTCCCCTGACTTCCTTATGATAATGGACCATCATTCATTAAGTGTCATTCAAGCATGTCCATCCCCCATCTCCATCATTTGCTCACTGTGGTGGTGAAGTCCCTACACCAGTTTATAAGAGAGATGATAATTAAAAAATCATAGTGAGGATTGAATAAAATATTATCTGCAAAGCATTTAAACCTGACTCTCAGCAAATATTACCTATTGTTAATATCGATAAAGAATTCAAGCCATATCTATTTTTCCTTTCCAGTATTTTCCTCAATTTCCCACAGTTGTTTCCTCTTTCTCCTCTTCAATCATCACCCCCTAACTTTCCATTCACTTTCACATTCTGAATGGATATTTTTGAAGGTCATAATTTTTACTTATTCTTGGTCCCAAATTAAGAATTTCCAAATATTAAGTCCACACCAAAACAAAAGTAAAGTATCACAATTTTGATACTTTATCAAAAGTAAAGTATCATGTAAAGTATCACAATTTTTTAATCCAAATCAGAGCCTCAAATTCTTTCTCTCTTTTGCCTTTAAAAAAAAAAAATAAGCACATCACATTCCTCCTCTAAATCTGCATTTGTAAGAAGTGTGACATATTAAAGTAACAAGATTATTCAAGCTGGATTGTCAACTGACACCTTATACAGAACCTTTGTTATCTGTTTTACCCTAGTTCCACACCATATTCCAGAGCCTGGCAGTGCTTGGAAGGAGATGATACTGTGAAACACAACTGCTTACCCCAGTGATGGATGGGTAGGTGGTGGGAAACTTACTGAAGAGTTTACTTTTCCAAGTCTGAAATGTTCAAAGTAGACATGTGTTAAGTCATCCATCAGAAATGTGGAATGCAATGACAGAAATAACCAGATGCCCTGTAACAAGATGCCACGGGGCAAACATGGAAAAATGAAACAACTATCCTTTTTTCTCTTTGTGTAATAAAAGAGAAAAAAATCTTGTAAACTGAAGTCTTACTTGCATTTGTGCACAATTATTACTTTCCCAAAGACAGGGAAAGAATCTTAAGAAAAAACACTATAGCATCCTCACTATAGAGAAGAAGTTGAAGAAAACACTTCACACTTTTCTAGCTATTTTTTTAGGCATTGACAAAAGAAAGGGAAAAGAATTGTTTGGTGAATCCAAAAATATACTTTCAAAAGAAGAATTGTTCTTGTTGCTGTGGTAACAAATAATGTTTTCTTGCTTATGGTCTTGCCTGGTGGATTTGTGGTGACAATTATTTTTTCAACACATAACTTTATATTAACACACACTGTTGGGCAATGAAGAGACTGACCAGAGGAACCCAGCATGGTGAAATCATCACTCACAAGGGAGAATCGAAAGTTGAACAATAATTAAAATGGAAAAACAACTTTTCTCTCAAAATGCAAACTTGCTACAACTATAATATACTTTTTGAAATCTCATGGTCATTGTCTTTATCATTAATACTTGTCAAGTTAGCTAATGCTTGTGAAAGTTCTCTGTAAACCTGAGGTGATGATGGTGGTCAGCAGTTAGCAGGAGGAATTGTGTTGCCTGCTGTTCACACCACATTCCAGTCTCTAAATTTCAAAATTTATGTTGTGAAATGAACGTCTAAAATCCCTGAACCCTCCGGAAGATCTACTGAGTCTGGGAGAAAGAGGAATAGCCACTTCTCTTTCCTCTTTCTGCTCCTCAATCATTATCTCCACACAGAGGCCTCACTGTTAGGGTTTGAGTAAGAATTCACATTTTCTATTTGTGTTGGCAATAAACCTTCTCTTCTTAATCTTCCCACCATAAAGAATCTAAAAAAGAGTGGAGAGATATAGATATAGATATGCTGGGCTTCCCTGGTAGTGCTAGTGGTAAAGAACCTGCCTACCAGTGCAGGAGATATAAGAGATGTGGGTTCGATCCCTGGATTGGGGATCCCTGGGTTGGGAAGATCCCAGGGAGAAGGGCATGGCAACCCACTCCAGTATTCTTGCCTAGAGAATCCCATGGACAGGGGAGCCTAGTGGGCTGCAGTGCATGGGGTTGCAGAGTTGGACACGACTTAAGCAACTCAGTACGCATACATGCATGCATAGATATAGATATTTAACAGATTCATTTTGCTGTACACCTGAAACTAACACAACATTGTAAATCAACTGTACTCCAGTAAAAATCTTTTTTAAAGGCAAAATAAATAAATAAGGAAAGGTGGAAGGAGGAGGAAGCTTTGCTCTTTGTATTTCAGCAGAATAGGAGAAGATGGGTAGGGCGAAAGTTGAAAGATTTGATATAGAGAAGTAATGAGGAAGAAAGAAATCTGGATAGTAAAGGGAACAACATGGGCTTGGTGAAGTGGGAGCTGATTACTTTGCCTGGGGCCCCCTACCCAGAGGAAAACGTAAGAGAGGTAAATGGCAAGAAAGACTAAAATAAAACACACCTGTAAGCTTAATTTAAACCATGGTCCAAAAGAGACCTCTGAGAAAAGATCTACAGAGGTCTTTCCAGGTCTGATATATTTATTTTAAGTAGCACAGCAAATCCAGCAGTTGAAAAAGTTACAGAATCATATTCCATTTGTCCCTGCATATCCATATCTTCTCTCTGCATCTTTTGCCAAGTCTTTGTAATATAGCCTCAGTGCTTCCCACTAAAAGTCACTCCCTTAAATCTGCCATTCCCATTACGGTATTAATTAACTCCACGAAGTTTAAGACTTCCATGTCACCATGAGAGTGTACTTGTCAAAGTAGAGGACAGAATATATTATGCATTTGTATATCAGCTTTATATATTTTAAATATTTAAGGCCTCTGTTTATAGTCTTGCTACAACCTCAGAAACATTAGGGACAAGCTTAGCACCATGAAAAAGTTTAAGTACTGATCCTGCGATGATGGCCTGCTTGCCTTTTGCCTCTGTTTCACTTTTTCTACTTGTTTCCCATCAGGCTGAGCACTGTGCCTCAGCAAAGGAGAACATAACTTTACAGTGGCTGGTCATTTTGGGTTAGTATAGAAATTATGGTTCATTTTTAGCTTCATCAGCTCAGTAGACACAAGGACTTATAAACCAAAAGTGAGTTGTAGTTGTCACAGTTGAGCAGTGGTCCCAACGAGCATGGCAGCCATAATGATTTTCTAGCAAACGTTGGTGTGGCTGAGGCCTGTGAAGGGGTAGAATGGGAAGGAGACATTTCTGTGAGCCTGTTATCCACATATTTGTTGTTCTCAGTATTTCTTGCCTTACCACATAGCTTTATTTTATAGGAAAAGAATTATGTCGAAGCCTTGAGTTTTATGGTACCCAATAAATGAAGTTTCTGGGATATCTCCTACACAGCTACAATGTGAAGCATAAGAATGCTGGTTCTTGAAAAATACTCAAATGGATTTGGCAGCTCACTGTCTGCAAAATGACCTCAAAATAAAGAAATCACTTCTGCCTCCCTCTCCCTACAAGACAGCAGTTTCATGGGGGGAAAAAATGAAAAAAAAAAAAAAAAAACATGGTTCCACTCCAGAGCAGGAAATGAAGAATAGCTTTATAACAGAAATTATGTGGGAAATTCTTTATGTTGGCAACATGCAATTTCCCAAAATAGAAGCTGGCCAGAACCACTTTAACTATTTGGGAATAAATACTGTGGCATTTTTCCTTACCCAGAGTGGTCAACAAAACTCTTCAAGGCTGCAGAAGACAAATGTCAAACAGATCTTGTCCCAGCTGTGGAGTCTGTTCTTCCTGTCATGCCCCAGAGACAATGGAATTGACATAGAACTACCAAAGGTTATTTGAAAAATTACTATTTTCAGATTACTAGAAAATTGAAAAGCATGTCTTCACAGGTGTTCAGTGTTTTACTTGAACAATTTGATTATCTCAATTATGTTGAATTCTTCGGTTGAATATTCCAGATATCTGTAGGAACTGATATATTTCATTTACTCCCTTTCTTCCTTTAAAACAATCCTTTTCGTAATGCTGACAGTGTCAACATGAACCCAGATGCTATATATGAAACAGAGAAGCTATGGTAGTGATCAGCCTTCCCTTTTCATTTTCAATCTTATGTGAACTAAATTTATTTAAAAAGTAATTGCTGTCACTTTCTCTCAAAATAAGACACATATTGAGTTGACCAAAAAAAAAATGATAATTTAATTTATAGTTTTATCCATACACATACATTTCTGGAGTCTTTTGTGTCTAGGATGGTACATTTGTTCTTGGTTTGGGGGTTGTTTTTTCTTTAAGATTTTTTGATGTGGACCATTTTTAAAGTATTTATTGAATTTGTTACAATATTGCTTAAGTGTTATGTTTGGTTTTTTGGCCAACACGTGGGATCTTATTTTTTCCTCTCACATTGCTTTACCAGTCCAGCTTAATTTCAGTTATCTTTCAGGACCTCTAAATAATATTGCTAGCAAACAAAGACAATTGGAGACTTCCGTGAACATCTTTTTAATGGCAACAAACAAAAAGTAATGACCTTGGAACATCTTGCACCAGTTAATTTGGAAGCTTGGGAACCCAGGGTTTTGAAATGTTCAAATGAAATGTTCACTCCCCAGCCTGTCAACAAACTCTTCTTAAGATAGCGTCTTTTTTCCTCTCACATTCAGTCCAGGTTGGTCTCAGCATGGAACATCTTGCATGGCCCAGGGTTTTGCAAGAAATCCAGGGAGCTGTGAATGTCAGGCATGTTTAAGTATGATTCTGAGCATAGGAGCTTTCAGCTTAGTCTCTTGTGCAGAGATAATGGTTTACGTTAGATTGATTATATGCAGACTGAGAAGTGTATCTTGTGCAACAACTTGGAAGCGTGCTGAAAGATAAAAATCCCATTTGCTGCATTTTATACTGGTGGTCTCTGAAGTGGGCAGCACAGGCCTGCATAGTCCTTGTAAATCTCAGATATAATGAGGGCCAGATAGCAGCTCGCTTAACTGTTGAATGAAGTAAGTGTTTCTTTACTTCAGACAGAAGGATGGCACACTTGCTATCTAAAATCCTATGATATCAGGCTGAAAGAAGTCTTTTATTTATACCTCTGAATGCAGACTAGATAGCTGGTTAGTTATGTGAGCATTCCTGGTGTTGCACAGCACAGTTTGAAAGGAAGTTGCATTTATTCACCTTTATTTGATTTGTTTAAAGATTCTTTTTGATGTGAACTACTTTTAAATCTTTATTGAATTTGTTAAAATATTATTTCTGTTTTATGTTTTGGTTTTTTTGGCTGCAAGGTATGTGAGATCTTAGCTTCTCAACAAGGAATTGAACCCACACCCCCGGCATTGGAAGGCAAAGTCCTAACCACTGGACAGCCAGGGAAGTCCTTTTATTTAATTTTTATAATACTCTTCCTGCAGGGCCCTTAGTAATAAAGATGAGCTGCTTTCCAACTTCTTCCTGTTTCCTTTCTGCCGCCAGCCCTCTGGGCAAAGAACAAAGGCAACCCTGTGGTAGTTCATCAACATACATCTTTAACTGGCAGCTGGGTTCTCAGATGGAAAAGCAGTATAAGTCCAGGAAGCAAGAACAATTCCAGACCCAATAATCCTGCTTGAGTGGAACATAAGTCTCACGAGTGAAAACACCTTTGCTTCTAATGTTTCATTAATCCCAGTTTTATAGGTAGCAGTTTATTTTATGTCTAATAGAGCTATTTCCAAGTGTTTTATAGTATGATGCATTTCTATATCTACACTATGAATGGTAATTTCAGTTTTATAAGTGGAGAAACAGGAGCATGGAAGAATTACAAGGACCTTGGTGCTAGAGTCACCAGCAGAGTTGTTTTCTATCTGCACCATAAACACACATGTGTATACACACAGAGACATACATATAGTCACAAACATAAACATTTGCACACACATATGCTCACAGACAGGGCTTCCCCAGAGACTCAGAGGTAAAGAATCAACCTGCAAGGTAAGAGATTCCCGTTTAATCCCTGGGTCTGGAAGATCCCCTAGAGGAGAGTATGGCAACCCACTTCAGTATTCTTGCCTGGAGAATCCCATGGACAGAGGAGCCTGGAGGGCTATGGTCCATGGGGTTGCAATGAGTCAGACGAATGAAGCAACTGAGCATGCTCACAGACATACACTACATTCTCACATGGAAATACTCATACTCACACACATATACACACACTGCACACTCACACACTTGCACACATACATGTATAGTCAGGAGCATGAAGACCTAAAAGGAAAGAATCTCTGTATTACACTAGTTGGATGAAAAATAATGTAATTTAGGAAATTTTAAAACAAAGATCCTTTAACTTTTTTTTTCAAATTGTTTAGTAACTTCAGCAGGCTAAAAGAAGTCATTTATTCAATATTCAATATATTTCTTGCTCAGCAGAAATACTTAGGGGGGTTGTTTTAATCTAGGCTGAAACATATTGTAAACACTAAAAATTTAAGAAGCAGCCCCCAAAGAAGTTTTTGGCATGGAGTAGGCATTTAATAATTGCCCTGAATCTTCAAAAATGTGTGTTAAAAATATTGTAGACTTCGGGCCAAATGTGACAGACTGAAACGTTTATCCCATTTCTTCCTGAAACTCCATTAAAATGAAAATAAAGCAATAATAGATAAATAAAGAAGGTATAGCCCACAGAATCAAAGACACATCACAGAAAATGAAAGCAAACATAGTAAAGAAAAAAAATGAAGAAGGAAATCCAAAGAAAGAGTGAAAATTGATTTCACAGAACAGAGAACTCAGAAACCTACATGTCTATGGGGAGGAAGCCACCAAGTCATAAATAATTCATGCTACTGAAATGGACCAGGCCCAGGAATTGGGGGTTCAAGGCACTTATGGAAGCCAATGTGGGGTGCAGAAGTAAATATAAGACAATTGGTTGAAAGTCTATATTGAGTCCTTCGCAAGTCCTCTCCCTGGGCCAGGAAAGTGGAAGTGTATTCTCTAGAGAAGTCCTTCACTTGGAAGATCTAAGGAAACAAAAGTCAATGAAACTGGTGGAAACATAGCAATGGACAGAGCTGAGACCATTGTAAAAGACCAATATTTGTTGATAAGACAAATAGGGTAGCAATGAAACAAGATGTTGTTGAAAAATAATAAGCGCCATTCAAGGAAGAATAAACCCATTCAAATCCAAAACATCTTAAAATAAAGGTTTCAATAGACAAGTTGGAAACTAAAGTTGAGGGAATACCTTAAAATTAACACAAAAGGACAAAGAGACAGAAAAGAAGGGAGCAAAAGATGCGAAAATTAGACATTTTATTTGGAGGGTATGTGACTAATAAGAGCTCCAAGAAGAACAAACAGAAAAACTAGAGGAAAGCTAATAATACAAAAATGCAAAAAATCTCCAAACTAAGGGATATGATCTCTAGATTTTAAAGGATCCAATATAGATACCAAACAATTGTGAGACAGATCCATATTCAAGTGTGTCATTATGAAATATTGGGTCAACTAGGTATTGGGAGAGGATACTAAACAATTTCAGAGACACAAAACAAAGCTAAACACTGAAAACAAATATTGGTTACATATGGGGGGGAAGGACATGGAATAGCATCAAAATTCATAAAAAGAGAGACTCCCTTCTTGGAAAGGCAATAAAGAAATGATTTCAAATTCTGAAGGGAAAAATGATTTTCAACCTAGTTCCTACACACAAGAAGACTATTTATTAATCTACTGAAGGGATAAAGACAGAAGGTTAAAAAAATTACCTCATTTATGTCCTTTCTTGGGAGACTGTCATGATGAAAATAACAAGCCCTTACCTAATATTCAGCATGTGCCAGACAATGTTCTAAGCATTTTATGTATAGTAACTCACTCAGTCCTTATAGAATTCCTGCCAAATAGTCACTCTCAGGAAGAAGTTGAGGCACGGAGAGGTTGAAATTCTTGCCCATGGTCTCCCCTGTTAGTAAATGGACAAGAAGGGCTGTGGATCCCAGCAGCCAAGCTCCAGAGTTACTGTTCTTAACTGAACTGTGATTCTTTTCCTTAGAAACCCTGGAGAGGACTTCTCTAGAGATCTAGTGGTTGAGCCTGAGCTTCCAGTGCAGGCGGGACAGGTTCAATACCCGTTTAAAGAACCCACATGCCATGGGCATAGGCAAAAAAGAAAGAAAGAAACACTGGGGAGAGAAATTAGAGGCAACTGAAGTATACCATGCGGCTCAGTCCTAAATAGAGTCACGTGATCATAATAATGAAAATCATGAATACTATTTAGCAGAAGTTATATAACTATTTCAAGACGTGTGAAGAACTGTGAGTCTCTGTGTGTGGTATGGGTATATGGTGTGTGTTGGGAGTAACTAGAGAGTCAGATTCTCATCTTTCACAGTACAAAGTGAATAGATAATCTCAAGCTGAAAAATTAATCTGGTTCATCTTTGCCTAGAATATAGAAAGAACACAATAAATGTTTGTGAGTGAATAAATGAGTGCTCCAATATATATTCATTTGTAAGTTTATATAGCACTGTAATTGAAAAATGGGAAGAATGGCTTTTGTTGATCTCTGGCAATCTTTGTATGTCATGGGGAAATTTCTATAACAAATTTAAGGAAAAAAATAACAATTTTTAGGATAGAATATGCATTTGTGTATATATATAATAACAAGTATAGGATTATATACATAGAATACAATCTCTGCAGGGATAAACACTAAGGTGCTATTAGAGGATTGGGAAGAAGAGAATTTTTTTATTTGATATGCTGCTATAGTTTTTAAAATTTTGCAATGAATATTTGTTATTTCATAATTAGAAATTAAAGTTTTTAAATATATTTAGATTGTCAGCAACAATTAATTTTTTTACCTTTTAAAAGTCAAAAATTCTTAGGTTTTGTGTTTCAACACCTTGATTATTGATACCTTTAATAAAAAACATTGCTTCAGTCATATATAAAAGTCAGTCAGTTTTGGCTGAGACTAGATTAAAGGGCAGGCTTCCCAGGTGGTGCTATGGTAAAGAATCTGCCTGCCAGTGCAGGAGACATAAGAGAGGTGGGTTCAATCCCTGGGTTGGGAAGAGCCCTGGAGGAAGGAATGGCAACACACTCTAGTATTCTTGCCTGGAGAATCCCAGGGACAGAGGAGCCTGGTGGGCTATAGTCCTGCCGCCGCCGCTAAGTCACTTCAGTCGTGTCCAACTCTGTGCAACCCCACAGACGGCAGCCCACCAGGCTCCTCTGTCCCTGGGATTCTCCAGGCAAGAATACTGGAGTGGGTTGCCATTTCCTTCTCCAATGCATGCATACATGCTAAGTTGCTTCAGTCGTGTCCAACTCTGTGCGACCCTATGGACAGCAGCCCACCAGGCTCCTCCATCCACAGGATTCTCCAGGCAAGAATACTGGAGTGGGTTGCCATTTCCTTCCCTGGGCTATAGTCCAAAGGGTCACAAAAAGTTGAACACAACTGAAGCGATTTAACACGCATGCATGCGGATTAAGGGACACCACTGTCATCAGAGACACCACTCACTTAGATACTCTGAAAGTTGTGGGTTGTGGTTAAACTACTGGGACTCTGCGCACAAAATGTGGAGAGCTGGGAAGCTGTTTTATTGGCAGCTATGACCCAATAAGGGCTTCCCTTGTGGCTCGGCTGGTAAAGAATCTGCCTGCAATGCGGGAGACCTGGGTTTGATCCCTGGGTTAGGAAAATCCCCTTGAGAAGGGAAAGGCTACCCACTCCAGTATTCTGGCCTGGAGATTTCCATGGACTGTATAGGCCATGGGGTCGCAAAGAGTCAGACAGGACTGAGTGACTTTCACTTTCACTTTCTTTCATAACCCAACAAAACCTTGACAAGTCAGTATCCCAATTTCCAAGCCAAGAGCAGTCAGGTGAGAGCCTGCCAAGCTAAAATAAGGCCATAAAGCTTGAATATATCTCTTTGTATGTCATCTTCTACTATCAGTGTCCAATATGTAAGGGAACTGGAAGGTATCAAATAGGCTTTTTCATTCGCATTCAGAACCTTTAGCAAGGATTCCTAGACACACACTCCCACTGCATTGTTTGAAGTCCTGGGTGGGCTCCTTCACAAAAGAAACACATCCCAGGGGAGGGTAAAGCCTTGCCAAGGCTCTAAAACTTTTACTTCCTGTATTTGTTTTTGAATTTGTTTATTCCATTTTCAAGGTAGGGTTTGGCTCATTTCTTCCCTATGCCCCCCAAAGTTAACGAAGGTAAAGATCTTCATACAGACCTCATGTTGGGGTGTGAGTGGAGGGTTGTTTGGGGTTTTGTTTAGCTAATGTCTTGGACTAGTCGTGTGGTTGGCTATGTACACACAGAGTGGGGAAATGAAGCATCACTGATCCTTTAAGGGAAAAGCTTAAAGTAAACACAGTTTTTCATCTACTTTATGCCAAGAGCTGGAATAATAAATACAGATAGGAGGTAGTCTCATACTTCAAATAATTTGTTGAAACTACATTCACAAACTCAGCCTGTTTCTATTTGTGCAGTTGTTAACCATAAGGACAGTCTTAACCCTTGCTGTGCTTTGGACAAGTGCTTGCCAGTCACCGCTCACATCATCCCAGCCTTGGAAACTAAAATTAGTTGACACTGCTTGAGTGTCCAAACTATAATCAATTGTCTCAACTTTCAGGGCAGACCCTTGAGTTTGACTGGCAGATCAAAATGGCAACTATCTGGTCGGAGGGCCAAAGAGCATACTGTGTCTGTATCTTATTATATAAACAATGCTGCCAAGAAAAGAGCAGAGAAACCAGGATAAAGATAAACTGGAAAAGAATACCAGAATGACCAAAAAGATTATCACTTAAGTTTAAGTATGTGACATTTTTAATAAAACTGTCTTTCTAAAGTGTATGTACTAATAATTCCTCGTGTGTTATTCTGAAAAGAATAATTAAGAATGTTTCAAAATTATGTTTGTCTTAAGCTTTCATTGTCATTTCTTTTGGAAATTATATAAGATTTGTAATCTACAAGGCTGAATCTACCAACATCCAAGTTTTGTAGAGGGAAATATTGAGTAAATCATGTTTGAAATAAATAATAAGAAAAATTCTTTCATATCGCTTTCTGTGAACAGAGAGATGTTTTAACAATAGGTGGGACAGAGTTTATGAAAGTGTTTTATATTTAATATTTTTCAAAAAACAAATTTTCTTTTCTCAGCAGAGCCCAGCTTACTCATCTCCTGTCCTTTCCTTAACCCAGTCCATTTGGGCTTTTTCCCTAACTTTTCACTGAAACTACATCGATCAAGGTCACAAAGAAACTATATCATGCCAAAGTCAACATCACTTATCTTTCTTTAGCTTCTAGATAGTATTGGCTGTAGTTCATCACTCCATCCTTCTTGAAATATTTTGTGCTATATTCTTCTTTAGCACTGCAATTACTGGCTTTTCCTTCTATATCCATGGCCCTCCTTTTCGGTCTTTTTTTTTTTTTGCTGGATCTTCCTCCTTTATTATAACTTTAATCTGAGAATGCCCAGGATCTATTCTTTTTCTTCTTCTCTTTGTAATTTTTTTCCCTGGGTGTTCTCACCTAACCCATGCCTTTGGTGATATCTCTACTTGCACCCCAAAGTTAATTGCATGCACTATTTACAAAGCCAAGACATGGAAATAACCTAAGTGTTCATCAGCAGATGGATGCATAAAGAAGATATGATATATATGTGAATGCTCAGTCACTTCAGTTGTGTCCAACTCTTTGAGACCCTATGGACTATAGCCTGCCAGGCTCCCTTGGCCAAAGGATTCTCCAGGCAAGAATACTGAAGTGGGTTGCCATGTCCTCCTCCAGGGCACCTTCCTGACGCAGGGATCAAATCCACGTCTCCTGCATAGCAGCCGGATTCTTTACTGCTGAGCCACCAGGGAAGCCTGATGTGAGATATATATAAATATATATATATATTATGAATATGTACATGCCTATGTATATCTATATATATAATGGAATATTACTCAGCCATAAAAAGAATGAAATATTTTGCCATTTTCAAGAACATGAATGGACCTAGAGAATATCATGTTAAGTGAAATAAGTCAGATAAAGACAAACATTGTATGATATCACTTATATGGAGAATATAAAAAATAATACAAATGAATTTACTGACAAAACAGAAACAGACTCACAAACATAACAAACTTATGGTTACCAAAGAGGAAGCGGGGGAGAGATAAATTAAGAGTGTTGGATTAACAGATACATACTACTACCTATAAAATAGATAAACAACAAGCATTTACTGTGTAGCACAAGGGACTTCCCTGGTGACTCAGTGGTAAAGAATATGCCTGCCAATGTGGGAGACCTGGGTTGGATCTCTAGGTCAGGAAGATCCACTGCAGAAGGGAATGGCTACCCAATCCAGTGTTCTTGCCTGGAAATTCCATGGACAGGGGAGCCTGGTGGGTTACAGTCCATGGGGTCACAAAGAGTCAGACACGACTGAGTGACTAACACTTTCACTTCACAGGGAATTATAATCAATACCTTATAATAACCTATAATGGAAAAGGATCTGAAAATAATTTTTATAACTGAAAAAAAATAGTACCTCTAAACTGGTGACTTTCAAAGTCTTATTTTTCAGCTTGACCTATCTCTTAAACTCTGTGTTTATATATCCAACTGCAACTTGACAACTCTCACTGTTCTGATTTTCACTGCATATGTAACATGCACCAAACAGAACTATCAAATCTCATCCTCCTCCCCTAATTCACTGTCCCCAAGTCTTCTCCATCTTGAGAAGTGACACTGCTCCCCATCTAATTGCTCAGATCAAAATCCCAAGAGTCTTCCTTAATTCCCCTTTTCTTTTCACATCCTATCTGCAATTCCTCAACCAGATCTGTTAGATCTAGTTCTAACATTTCTTATCACTTCTTGACCTTTTCATTGCTACCAAGTTATTTCTGTCTCTTACCACAACATCTTTGTACCCAGTCTTGCTGTCTGCACCCTTGCCCCTTATAGTCAATCCTTCACATATGGGCCAAACGATCTCTTAGAGTATAAGCCAGATCTTTAAACTCCCCATTACTTCTTTGTTGATTATCATATTTCAAGCATTGTGCTAAAATATGTGAAGAAATGAAGGTCCAATTCAATACAGGAAATACAGGCATACTATACCTCTAACCATAACGAGAGTAACAGGCGCAAAACGCATGGCATAAACAAACATGAAGAAACTAATTTTGACTAGAGTGGTAATGGTTGCTATGGTGCAAGCTTGGAGAAATTATTGGCTGGTCATTCACTCAACAATTTTTTGAGAACATACTATACCCTGCACTGAGATTCACAGGGAAAATTATATTTGAGTTGAGCAGCATAGGTAGAATTTGAGAGGGATATTCTCTGCTGAAGGACTAACATGTATAGTGCACAAAAGGAACTTATCTATACATGGTCTTCTGAGACTCATGAGTGGTTCAGTGTTCTGAAACCAAAGCCATGGCTAAAGAAACCACAGGGACAGAGCCTAGGAAGGTTGAGAGGGTCCATGTTATACTGCACCTGAAAGACAAGGCAGAGAGTCTAGAATTAGCCTGAGGACAATGACAATCATTAAACATGCTTTGTTCTGTTTTGTCTTTTTAACAGTGGAATAATATGATCAACTCTGTGTTTTAAAATATTCACTCAGGAGCCAGAATGAAGCACAATTAGTGGGAACGAGAACAGTGAGACACTGAGGTAATATTTCAGACAGAAGATGATACAGACCTAAACTGGAACAGGAGCGGCGAGAATGAAGAGCACGAATAGACTTGGAGTCCCCTGTGCTATAGAAAAGGTCCTTGATGTTTACCTATTTTATATATAGTAGTGTGTAAATCCTCAACTCCTAATGTATCTCTGTATAGCATAGAAAACTATACTTAATACCTTATAATAACCTTTAACTGAAAAGAATCTGAAAAAGTATACATTTGTACAACTGAATCACTATGCTATACACTTGAAACTAACACAACATTGTTAATTATACTTTGATTCAAAAAAAAAAAACTAAAACAAAAAAAAGAATAAGGTTAGAAAAAACATCACACACAACTTGCAAATTCAACCTTGTCATTGTTTTGCCTGAATTCATCAGCAAAATTTTAAAATACAGAGACTGATTTCACATAAAATCTAAATTTCCAACTCCTCCTTAAAAATCCAAAATCTGCAGGACTGAGCCACATCCTTACCACATCACTCTGCTCAGTAATAAAGAGTACTTGCTGTTTTCCTTAAACTGAGTACCCTCTCCATGGGGCCACGTCCCCTCGGGCTTGTTGTATTTGACCCACTGGGCCGCTATAGCCATTTGAGATAACCCAAGAAAATCAACAGGCTCCGTGGTTCGTGGGTGAGAGAGTAAGCCAGGAGGGACCGAGTCACCTTCAGAAGTAGCAACCGAAGATGCACTGACCTGAGACAGGAGGGTGCGCAGGAGAGGGAGCAGGTTTGAGGAGTAATCTGTTCAGTTTTGGACATGTTGAGTGAATATATTATTAAATTACCCTATCTCCTAGTGAAGTTTTATTAAAGGAAAAACCATCTTCTATTATAAGCTTTTAAAAACAGATGACTCTTCATTAAACCAACCTGCTAATTCTCTTTCATTCTGCCAAAAAATAAGCCTTTGATCCAAACATATAAATGTACTGTGTGCATAAGGAGATGTCATTTTAATCAAATTTACATTTGAAGTGTCACAAGGAATTTTTATCCTTCCTGTCATTATTTATGTAAAGGAAAATATTGCCAAAATTAAAGGCAAAGGAAATTAGCTCTTCTAGTTAATGTCAGAGGACATGAAATATTTTTACTCTGATGGAATGAAGAATTGAAAGACTTTTTAAAAACTTTACAAAGTTCATTTAATCTTACTAGAAAAGACTATGGAGCAATATATTGAAAGACTGATTTTTTTCCCTTAATGAGGAAAAATGCCAAGATAAATGAGTTTTAACCCTGAAATTAGAAACAGATTGTTTATGGAGAGTTCATAGGTGAGTCCACATTCCAGAATATTCTCTCTCCTCCTTCCTCCTCATCACATCCCTGCCCTTATGGTATTTCTTCTCATTAAGGTCACCATAGTGCATTAAATAGAGTTCTCTGAGCTATACAGTATATTCTCATTAGTTATCTGTTTTATATGTAGTATCAATAGTGTATATGTGTCAGTCCCAATCTCCTGATTCCTCCCACTCCCCTCTCCCTCTTTGTATCCATATATGTGTCCCCTAGAGCTTTTTCATCATTTTATTTACACCAAAACAGTTAGTCAATTGACAGAGAGGGAATCTGAGGGGAGGGGAGTAAGCAAACTGAGATGGAGAAAAACTAATCAAGATTTCTGGCATTAGGTAGAAATGATCTCCAGCAATGGTCTCATATATATCTTTAATATCTTCTCTGCCAAAGAAGAACCATCAGTTTCTACTGTAAGTGAAAAAATTGGCCCCATGTGGACAGTTCAGTTCAGCCAAGTAGTAAAAGCTCAATGATTTATTGCATCCTCATCAGTAATTATTTGGAAAAGACAAGGCTGAGAATTATCACTGCAAATATATGGGGAGAAGGTTTGCTAAGCAAATTAATAGCACAGACAATAGTTTAAAAATACCTAACTATTTTTTAGAATAAATTGAGTTTCAGTATTTTAGAAATAATCATTAATTCCTACGAAATTAATACGCTAATTCCAACTACTAATTTCTCAAGAACTATTATTTGGAAATATGTTTACAATCTAGATTTAATGACCGTACATCTTGAAAGAAACAAAATGTAATTTTTAAAAATTTAACAAATATATAAAAGTGGATAGTTTTAAAGTAATTAGATTAATTCAGCATAATACAGACATGCTTCATTTATTGCACTTCACTTTATTGTGCTTTGCAGATACTGCACTTCTTACAAATCAGAGATTTGTGGCAACTCTGTGTTGAGCAAGTCTATTTGGCTCTCTTTTTCTGACAGCATTCACTTGATTTTTGTCTCTGTGTCACGTGTTGGTAATTCTCACAAAATTTCAAACTTTTCCATTATTATTATATTCATTATGGTGATCCATGATCAGTAATCTTTGATGTTAATATTGCAAATATTATGACTCAATGAAGATTCAAATGATGGTCAGCACTTTTTAGCAGCAAGTGTTTTTTAGTTAAGCTATGTACATTTTTTTAGATACAATGCTATTGCACACCTGATAGACTATAATATATTAAAAACAGGATTTTTATACGTAATTGAAAACTTAAAAAAATTGTGACTCTCTTTATTGTAATATTCACTTTATTGTGGTACTCCGGAACTGAACCCACAATATCTTCAATGTTTGCCTCCATTTTAACATTAGCAATTTGTCAAACTCTTTCCACTTAACCTAACAATATCCTTGCCAGTATGCATTATTATCCCAGGATTATTGGAGGTTGAACAACTTGCCTTGGGACACTCAGATCATATAGTTGAGTAAGATCAGAAGCCAGGTCTGTCTCTCCTAAAATCCATACTACCTTTTTATATCATTTCCCACTGAGAAAATATTTGATACAAAGATGTGTTCTCCGAATACAGTAGTGCCTTGGTATCCACTGGAATTGACTCCAGGACTGCCCACAAGTACCCAAATCCATGTACATTCAAGTTCCTTGTATTATATTGGCATAATATTTTCACATAACCTATTTCACTTTAGTCATGTTCAACTCTTTGTGCCTCCATGGATTCTAGACTCTGCCTCTGTACAACTGGAAACAAAGGCCCAGCCTTATTATTTATTTTGCATCCTCTTAAAGCGCTTAACTCAGAGGTCCACACAAAGGAGGTGCTCTAAATAAGCTCTTAACATTTGAAACATGAAGAACTGTGATTGATTTTTACTACATGAACCTGATTCATGTGACAGAACTATTGTATCCACTTGATAGGCTGCAAACTCAAGACCCAAAGAGCATAGTCAGCATCCAGTCTGTTTTTGGAAGATGGAACCTGGAAGGATTGCTCTGTCAAGGCAACAAACTACATGGACATAAATAAGAATGGAAGTATGTTTTAATGAACCAAAAGAGATGAATAGAATGCACTAGAGAGTCTTCAAAGCTTAGAGAATGAAAAAGCATGAATCTAGGAGTTGAAACACCTAGGCATGAACCCAATGGTACCACTTCAAGCAATGTGACCTGGAGAAGATGACACCAACTGTCACAAGTTCAGTTTCATCTTTAAAATACATGTACAATACACACTCGTCATTCACTGGAGTTTTCAAAAACTTATAGCAATTTAACAAAATGTATAATGTTTATTCAACTGTAGAGCTTATGACTTGACCTGAGGTAGGTCACATCATTTCTCTAAGGCTGTTTCATCTTTAATATGAGCATATTTTATACACACACACACACACACACACACACACACACACACACACACACATATATATATACACACACACACACACACCAATAATCCCTCTCTCTGGATTCTTAAAAGTACCTTGCAACTTAATATGATATCTCAGTTCAGTACAGTCACTCAGTCGTGTCCCACTCTTTGCGACCCCATGGACTGCAGCACACCAGGCTTCCCTGTCCATCACTAACCCATGGAACTAGCTCAAGCTCATGTCCATTGAGTCAGTGATGCCCTCCAACCATCTCATCCTCTGTCATCCCTTTCTCCTCCTGCCTTCAATCTTGCCCAGCATCAGGGTCTTTTCTAAAGAGTCAGTTCTTCGCATCAGGTGGCCAAAGTATTGGAGTTTCACTTTCAGCGTTAGTCCTTCCAATGAATGTTCAGGACTGATTTCCTTTAGAATTGACTGTGATCTCCTTGCAGTCCAAGGGACTCTGAGGAGTCTTCTCCAGCACCACAGTTCAATAGCATCACTTCTTCGGCACTCAGATTTCTTTATGGTCCAACTCTCAACATCCATACATGACTACTGGAAAAATCATAGCCTTGACTAGACAGACCTTTGTTGGCAAAGTAATGTCTCTGCTTTTTAATATGCTCTCTAGGTTGGTCACAGCTTTTCTTCCAAGGGGCAAGTGTTTTTTAATTTCATGGCTGCAGTCACCATCTGCAGTGATTTTGGAGCCCAAGAAAATAAAGTCTGTCACTGTTTCCATTGTTTCCCCATATATTTGCCATGAAGTGATGAGACTGGATGCCATGATCTTAGTTTCTTGAATGTTGAGTTTCAACCCAACTTTTTCACTCTCCTCTTACACTTTCATCAAAAGGCTCTTCAGTTCCTCTTCGCTTTCTGCCATAATGGTGGTCTGTCATCTGCATATCTGAGGTTATTAATATTTCTCCCAGCAATCTTGGTTCCAGCTTGTGCTTCATCCAGCCTGGCATTTTGCATGATGTACTCTGCATATAAGTTAAATAAACAGGTGACAATGTATAGCCTTGACATATTCCTTTCCCAGTTGGGAACCAGTCCATTGTTCTATGTACAGTTCTAATTCTTGCTTCTTAATCTGCATACAGATTTCTCAGGAGGCAGGTAAGGTGGTCTGGTATTCCCATCTTTTGAAGAATTTTCCACAGTTAGTTGTGATCCACACAGTCAAAGGCTTTGGTGTAGTCAATAAAGCAGAAATAGATGTTTTTCTGGAATTCTCTTACTTTTTCCATGATCCAACAGATGTTGGCAATTTGATCTCTGGTTCCTCTGCCTTTTCTAAATCCAACTTGAATGTCTGGAAGTCCTTGGTTCACATATTGTTGAAGCCTGGCTTGGAGAATTTTGAGCATTACTTTGCTAGCATGTGAGATGCATGCAACTGTGCGACAGTTTGAGTATTCTTTGGCATTGCCTTTCTTCGGGATTGGGATGAAAACTAAACTTTTCCAGCCCTGTGGCCACTGCTGAGTTTTCCAAATTTGCTGGCATATTGAGTTCAGCACTTTTGCAGCATCATCTGTTAGGATTTGAAATAGCTCAGCTGAAATTCCATCACCTCCACTAGCTTTGTTCATAGTGATGCTTCCTAAGGTCTACTTGACTTCAGACTCCAAGATGTCTGACTCTATTTGAATGATCACACCATCGTGGTTATCTGGGTCATGAAGATCCTTTTTGTATAGTTCTGGGTATTCTTGCCACCTCTTCTTAATATCTTCTGCTTCTGTTAGATCCATACCATTTCTGGCCTTTATTGTGCCCATCTTTAAATGAAATGTTCCCTTGGTATCTCTGATTTTCTTGAAGAGATTTCTAGTCTTTCCTGTTCTATTGTTTTCCTCTATTTTTTGCATTGATCACTTAGGAAGGCTTTCTTAGCTCTCCTTGCTGTTATTTGGAACTTTGCATTCAGGTGGGTATATCCTCCCTTTTCTCCTTTGCCTTTGGCTTCTCTTCTTTTCTCAGCTATTTGTAAGGCCTCCTCAGAAAACTATTTTGCCTTTTTGCATTTCTTTTTCTTGGGGAGGGTCTTGATCCCCACCTTCTGTACAATGTCACGAACCTCCGTTCACAGTTCTTCAGGCATTCTATCAGATCTAATCTCTTGAATCTGTTTGTCACTTCCACTGTGTAATTGTAAGGGATTTGATAAAGGTCATACCTGAATGGTCTAGTGGTTTTCCCTACTTTCTTCAGTTTAAGTCTGAACTTGGCAATAAGGAGTTCATGATCTGAGCCACAATCAGCTCCCAGTCTTGTTTTTGCTGACTGTATAGAGCTTCCCCATCTTTGCCTGCAAAGAATACAATCAATCTGATTTCAGTATGACCATCTGGTGATGTCCACGTGTAGAGTTGTCTCTTGTGTTGTTGGAAGAGGGTGTTTGCTCTGACCAGTGCATTCTCTTGACAAAACTCTGTTAGCTTTTGCCCTGCTTTATTTTGTACTCCAAGGCCAATCTTGCCTGTTACTTCAGGTATCTCTTGACTTCTACTTTTGCATTCCAGTTTCCTATGATAAAATGGACATCTTTTTTTTTTTCTCGGTATTAGCTTAGAAGTTCTTGTAGGTCATCATGGAACCATACAACTTCAGCTTCTTTGGCATTAGTTGTTGGGGTATAGAGTTGGATTACTCTGATATTGAATGGTTTGCCTTGGAAACGAACAGAGATCACTCTGTCATTTTTGAGATTGCACCCAAGTACTGCATTTTGGACTCTTGTTGACTATGATGGCTACTCCATTTCTTCTAAGGGATTCTTGCCCATAGTCGTAACTATAATGGTCATCTGAATTAAATCTGCCCAATCCAGTCCATTTTAGTTCACTGATTCCTAAAATATCAATGTTCACTCTTGCCATCTGCTGTTTGACCACTTCCAATTTACCTTGATTCTTGGACCTAACATTCCAGGTTTCTATGCAATATTGTTCTTTATAGCATCCCAGAACCTAATGTTCTACCTGAAACATTGTGGGCACTTACATTAAACAAAAAAATTAAAAAATTAAGGCTGAGAGTATCATGACTTTCAAACCTAGGATCCACAGGAAGAGCTTTTTATTGACATATCATAGTGGAGAATAGTATTATGGCCTCATGCTTAGTCATGTCCAGCTCTTTGTGGCCCTGTGGACTGTAGCCTGCTGGGCTCCTCTGTCCATGGGATTTCCCAGGTAAGAATACTGGAGTGAGTTGCCATTTTCTCCTCCAAGGGATCTTCCTGACCCAGGGATCAAACCCTTGAATCCTGCATCTCCTGAATTGACCGGCAGATTCTTCACCACTGAACCATCTGGGAAATCAGTATTATGAGCTAAAGGCTGATGAAACAGACTAGGAAGAAAAACAATCTCATTCAATCTATCCAAAACTAATTTGGATAATCTACAACCAAACATGAAATAGATAATTATAGAGGCTCTACTAATATTCTTTAATGAAATTCCTTTGGGAATTATATATGGAAACTATCACGTTTATGCAGAGATTTTTTCCTCTTTAAAATATATTTAGAAGACATAGTTCCCAGGCTTAACTAATGAAGGCTATCACTTTTAACAGTGTTTTAAAAGTTTAGAATATTATTTAAAATAAAAGGAGGAAACCAGAAAAAAGTTTGTGGTTATTGTTCAAACTGAGTAAGAATTTTGCATACATACTATGTTTATGTAGGCATACATACTGTGTTTTAAAAAAATCTGATTATATACCTCCTTAGTGTTTATTTACCCTCTTAGCAACATATTTAATTTGTTAGAACATAGAAACAAGTAGTGTAATTTTTCTAAAAAATAACTGCAGTGCCTCCTTTGTCCACCTGGTGGAAATGCCTGGAATTGCAGGAATAGTTTTCAGCGGCACAAACCTCTCCAGTACATAAAAGAAACCAGGATGTCCATTCCTACGTTCAACAAACCCTTAGATACTAAGAAATGTGAGATATTAGAACATAATGATGAATGTCAGTGGTAACAAAGTTTTTAAAAGTTGAAAAGTGCATCATATACTGGTTAAAAAAGGGTTTAAATACAACTGTAAAGTACCAGCATATAGCACTCAGTTATTGAATTTAAAGTACTACAATCTAATGAGTCTTTACTCTGGTTGCATATCTATAAGCACTTTAATTAAAACCATGTGTCTTACAACAGGATTCCAGTTTTTGTGAGACAAATTCTGCCCAAAATACATCTCACAAAGATCACTTGTCCACCCCGATTGTTTTGAGTACCTGTTGCAACTGATAGTTGCAAAAAAAGTAAAAGAAAAACAATTGTGTGCCTCAATGAACAATTTAATTCAGGATGACTATTCTTCGTTTTTATTGGATACTGCTCAATTTTCCCACTTCTCAAAGGAAAAGAACTTAAATTTGCTCTGTTTTGCAACAACATAATCTAAAACACTCTAACCTGTGAGCTGAAACGCCTCTTTAAAACCTGTTGAAAACTATGTCTTTGCTGACTAGTTCAAAACAATTGCAAATACATAGTCTATAATTTAGGGCACTGAGCAAATTAAAACTATTTCCTAGCCTGCCCAAGGCCACAGAACTTGCTATAATAGGCTCTGGAGCCAGTTTGCAAGGGAACTAGTAGATGCATGAAAGGCTTTTAAAAATACCCATTTTCTTTTGTTTATTTCTGTATCACTCAGGGATACAGAATGAGCCAAGATCCCATACATTTCATCTCTTTTTATTTTAATTTTTATTATTTTTGGTTGTGCTGGGTCTTTGTTGCTCTATGTAGGTCTTCTCTAGTTGTGGTGCGCAGGGGCTACTCTCTAGTTATGGTGTGCAGGCTTCTCATTCTAGTGGCTCCTCTTGTTACAGAGCATGGGCTCTAGAGCATGTTGGCTTCCGTAGTTGTGGCATGCAGGCTCAGTAGTTGCGGCATGCAGGCTCAGTAGTTGCAACACACTGGCTAAGCTGCCCTGTGGCATGTGGAATCTTCCTGGAATAAGGATCGAACCTGTGTCCCTTGCATTGGCAGGTAGATTCTTAGCCACTTGTCCACCAGGGAAGTACCATACAAATACTTGATGCAAACACTTGATTCGGAGATGTTTTTCTCTCTTTAGACCCAACTCTGGTCTTGAACTCTGGTCTTTAGACCCATTTCTGGTCCTGTGCATGTCTAAATGTGACCTGCCTCTTAACTAAGATGGTAAAATGACCACACCAGAAACCCACTTTCTAAGCCATCTCTTTGAACAGCTCCAGACAAACCCATCCATTATCTGTATCAATTCATTCAGAGGTTTTCATTTTTCATTCAGACATTCATTTACCAGGTACTAATCACTTAATTAGTTTTGAGGATACAAGGATGAAGAAAATTAAGCTCAAAGAGCTTACTGCCTAGTGGCCAAAAGTCTAAATTTTATTATTTTTAAATATATTTTAGTTGGAGGATAATTATAATGTTGTGATGGTCTCTTCCATACATCACCATGAATTCGCCATAGGCATATATGTTACCCCTTCCTCCTGAACCTCCCTACCACCCAATCCCCCAGGTTGTCACAGAGCACCAATTTTGGGTTCCCTGCATCATGCATCAAACTCCCACTGGCTATCTATTTCACATATGATAATGTACAAGTTTCACTGTTGTTGACTCAAATCATCCCACCCTCTCCTTCTCCCACCATGTCCAAAAGTCTGTTTATATCTCTGTCTCCTTTGCTGCCCTGCGTGTAGGATCCTTGGTACTATCTTTCTAGATTCCATATATATGCGTTAATATGCAATATTTGTCTTTCTCTTTCTGACTTACTTCACTCTGTATACTAGGCTCTAGGTTCATCCACCTCATTAAAACTGATACAACCACTATGGAGAACAGTATGGAGATTTCCTTAAAAAACTAGGAACAAAACTACCATACAACCCAGCAATCGCACTACCGAGCATATGCCCTGAAGAAACAGTAACTGAAAAAGACACATGTACTGCAATGTTCACTGCAGCACTATTCACAATAGCTAAGTTTTATTCTTGCTGAGCTTATGAAACCTGTCCTCACTTCCATCCAGGACTGCCCTCTGAAACACACTTTCTAGGTAATAATTCGCTTGACTTCCAAAAGGTATGTAAAACTTGAACTCTTCAGTCAGTGGGAGAACTTTGCTCAGGGGAAGGATTTCATTCATTCCATCCTATTCCCTGTCCACCTTTATAGAAGGAGAGTAGAGAGGGGATGTTATTAGGGAAGTGTGTTGGCATCAGAATAGGGAACAACATAGAGAAACTCCCCTCACCAAGGCATTAAGGAGAAGAATAGCTTTGCCGAATTGTTCTCCTCTCTGGGCAAAGTGATCCCACTTTAAGAGACAAATCTCTATGTACACGTGCTCCAGGGACCTCAGTGAAATGCAGAAGGATCCTATGGTCCTTGCTCTCCATGTCGTCCGCCTGCCTTTTGTCTGTGGAAAAACTTTACCTGAAGAGTAATATTCATCAAAAAAGTGACAAAATGCAGAAACAAAAGAAAATACTCCAACAAGACTAAGCAGTAATCATTTAGTCATTAAGCATAGTTCTAGCACCTTTAGTTCCTTCTTAAGGGCTATAGAGAATATTCTGAGCCATATTCTGTGAACTGTTTTGTAACTACTGAAACCCTACCAGGTGGTACATAATGACAAGATTGTAGCCCCAACATAACTGCCATAATTTTGAAAATTGGCTTCAAGAAATGGAAACAAACCAACTATGAAACTGAAGATTAACTGTACTTAATCAAGATGACGCTGGTCAGACCACCAATGACCAGTTTGAAGATGACCGTCAGAGCTGACTGTGCTTTCTCCATGTAGCCCCCTCCCTCCACCTATAAAAAGCTCTCGCCCACTGATTGTCAGTGGGAGGGAGTAAGACTTTGGACAGGCGTCTGCTCTCCCAGCCATCTTCCCCCACCTCATTGCTGGCACCCGAAATTAAATAAACTTTCTCTTTCACCAACCTAGCCTCTTTAATGGCTTTTGAGTGGCGATCGGCCAGGGACCCCATTTTTAGTTAGATCAGTACTCAGCAAACACTTTAACTCTGTAAACTACCTCCTTGGAGCTGAAATAGGTCTCTGGGTAAAAGTGATGAGTCTTAGCCAGTGGACAAGAAAGAAGAAGGAAAATCAAGAGAGAGGAAGTAGAATGTAATGAAGTTAAAGAGGAAATGAGAGGCAGGGGTAAAGAAATGGAACAATAGCTTAAAACTACAGACAATAAAGAGAATACCAGTTTGGACAAAAGGAAAGAAGGAGCTCACATGTGAAAGAATGATGAAGTGCTAACATTGACTGCCTGGGATTTGCTTCTGTGACACCTGCGTTCAAACCACTACCCCGTGATCTATTCTTTTCACTGTGTTAGTTTGCTATTGTTGAGAGTCTAAATATAATAGCAATTGTGATGCAAATGGGACCTTGGAAAGCACTCCAGAAAGGGGTATGTCTTTTCTTCTTGCTCTTAGAGGGTTTCACTGGTGGTTCAAAGGTAAAGAATCCATCTGCAATGCAAGAGACACAGATGTGGGTTGGAAGATCCCCTGGAGGAGAGCATGGTAACCTACTCAAGTATTCTTGCCTGGGAAATTCCATGGACAGAGGAGCCTGGAGGACTGTAGTCCATGGTGCTGCAAAGAGGCAGCCACAATTGATCATGCCTGCACACTTGCTCTTAGAACCCATAAGAAGAAGCCTAAGCTAGCCTGATGGATCATGAAGAAAACATGATCCAATCACCACTGTTACCTCAACCAACAGACAGCCAAGCGTCACATAAATGCAGGTGACTCTCCTGGACCTAGCAGCTTACTTCAGAGGCAGCAGTGAGTTGAGCTGAGACTAGTTAAGCTATCCAAATGAGAAAAGCTGTCCAGCTGACCCACAGAAAATTAAAAAAAAAATCGATTCGAAAGTATTTATGCATCTACCCTAAAGCATTCATAGCTGAGGCAATATGAGTAGGGAAGTAGTGTATGGGCACAGAAGGCCAGTTGTTTTGTGTTACGTCCACAGAGGAAGATCCTTCTTTCAATGGAACACATGGGAATTTGTAACCTTGAATGAACCCAGGATTTACTCACCCTAACTTTTGATTCTACTAAATAAATAAATTTTGAAGAAGTAGTGAAAATTTCAGTAGGACTTTTTAGGACTTTTTGTTCATTTGGTTCTCAACTTCCTCTAGAACTGCCTTCTACATAATATACTTCCTATTTGTTACTTAAATGTTCTTGTTGCTTCAAACAAAATGTAAAAGTAAAGAAGTTTGATCAGCCCAGCAAAGTTGCTCTTCACAAAAGGGCCAAACAAAATACAATCTTGAAATTGGAAACCCCCAAATCTGTTCTTCCACTGGCCCTGGAGTTAACCAATTTTTGGACCCAGCTGCCTGAGGAGGAATGAGGACTGAAGGAATCAGAGTTGGCAAGAAAAATGTCTCTCCTCTGAGGCTTCCAGCCGCATATTCAGGAAAGACAGGGCATTTGAAGTAAGAGCATAATCTACCTGTCAGAAATACTTTGATTTTGCTTAAACACCAGGCAAACCGACAACCACTTTTCCCACAACTGAGGAGAATCTCCTAACATGAGCAGCACTTGAAGACGTGTTAAAATTTTTGCAGCTATTAACACATTCCTAAGAAAAATACTGCCGGAGACACAAGAAAGCCAAGGATAACAACCTCTTCTTTCCAATGAAAATGTTCCGTCTGTTTGATTAAAGGAAGATAAATGAAGGGCGAGGGCCAACGCACCTCACATTCTGTGCTACAGTTTGGTTTGCCTTGAGACCAAGCGGTCTAGCTTAGGAAACACGCAGCTTTGTCTTCACGACCCTGCATTCCTGGAGCGGGGAATCTAACCAGGAACTACTTGCATTCATCGGAAAAGCCCAACATTCTCTGACAACCCTTTCCAGGGGAGGCAGAAGAGAGAACACAAAGTGGACTTGTAAGCGTACATGTCTTTACACTTATTCCTGTTTCAAGGGATCCAAAGTGAGGCACAAATTGTCCTAAGTGAATATAACCCTCTGGACCAGGAGAGGTGAGCTCTGGCCCCAGCTCTGGGATAACTGTGACTTTGAACAACTCTTTTGGTGTCTCTGAGCATCAGTGTTGTCTCCTAGTAAACAGAGCAGTTGATCTAAAATAGTTCAAACTGTGAGTTGTAGCCATTAGTGGGACATGAAATCAGTTTAGTGCATTGCAGCAGCCAATTTTTAGAAAGATATAAAAAGATAGGATAGGAAAGAATAGGATAAAAATACACTGTACCATAAATTGTCTCCTTAGACTTTTGTTTCAGTTATTTGGTTGTATGTGTGTCACTGTGTATTACATTCTTTTCTATTTTCTTTTTTAATTAGAGGATAATTACAATATTGTGATGGTTTCTGCCATACATCAGCATGAATCAGCCATAGGTATACATGTGTCCCATCCCTCTTGAACCCTCCTCCCACCCCTCTCCCCATCCCACCCCTCTAGGTTGTCACAGAGCCCAGTTTTGGGTATATTACATTCGTTAAAAATCTTGATAAACACTGGGTTTGATCTCTTAAGTTTGTTTTTAACTCTAGCTTTCTGGAATTAGGTGAAACATCTAGGTACCATTTTAATCAGCCTATATTATGGGCTGATCCAGACCTTAGTATACTTCAGTCCTCAATATGAACCTATTTGTAAGTGCATTGAAACCACTGAAGTGTGTGCTTGTGTATTGATATGCATGTGCATTTGTGTTTTGATCTCACCTAGTATAGGAACTATTCACATAGCCAGCATTGAAGTACAATGTGACTGACTACAGTAAAATGAAACAGCACAAACCAATGGCCTTATACATTGGAGGCTTCAGGTTCCAGAGGAACAGTCTGGACGCCTTGGGGCTGTGTTTGCTTGATTCACAGGAGAAAGTGAGTTGCCACACGCAAACTGCTATAGACTGATAATCACCAGGAATATTTCTTGGGAAACATACCACCACAACGAAGATGGAGTTATTCATAGAAGAAAGTTACATGGTCTTATGACTTAAACACATGTGAAGCAAGAGCATAAGCCTACAAAAGCATTAAATATGCCTAATTTATTCAACGCTTCTTTCTTTATACTTGTACACTGTGCCCAGGACAGAGCCGACACTCAGCAGGTATTTGTTGGTATTCAGTGTGACTTTGCTAGCCTGTGGGGATCTTCTATATCAGTAACTTGGCCCAGCTATCTTGTACCAACCTAACATAGATAGACTTGAAATAAACATGGATTTTTTATGACTAATATTGGCCTTTGGTAACATGATCACTTCTTAGAACCCTTTATTTTTAAATTTTTAATTGAAGTATACTTGATATACAAGGTTGTGTCTGTGACAGGTATACAGGAAAGTGATTCAGTTATACATACATGTATATTTTCTTTCAGATTTTTGCCCCTGTAGGTTATTACAAAATATTGAGGATAGTTCCCTGTGCTATATAGCAGGTCCTTGTTGGTTATCTATTTTATATATAGTAGTATGGATATGTTAACCCCAAGATCCTAATTTGGGATTAAGCACTTGCCTTTCCCCTTAGATAAACACAATTTTTTTTTCTTACTCAACCACAAAAAAGAATGAAATATTGTCGTTTTCAGCAACATGGATGGACCTAGAGATTATGATACTAAGTGAAGTAAGCTGGACAAAGACAAATATCATATGTGGAATTTAAAACACTTTATTAACTTGGCTTCCAGGACACAACACTCTCTTGGTTTTGCTTTTATCCCACACACTAGCCTGTCTTTCTAGGTATTCTGATTTTTTTTCCCCGCTCTGGGTGTATCTTTTATAGACAGCATGTAGCTCAATTCTTCAGCACATTTACATTTATAGTCATAACTGATAGTTAGAATGTGTTTCTATCATCTTACTTTGGTTTTAATTGCCCAATTTTTGCTTCTTTTTTCCTTCTTTTGACTGTTTCAAGTTTTTTCCCCACATTTTAGTTTTTTCTCTCTAATGCTTTGGGATTTATTAATATATGCTCTATTCATTAATGTCCTGGAATGGGCTCATACCAGCTCATGAGAGTCAACTGTACACACATCTGTCCAACCTCTACTTCAATGACTTCATGTTGGTAGCTTGAAACTGGCCATGGTAGGAGTATTTACATCACAGAAACTGGCAAATGCCACAAATCAGGGTGTTATTTTCAGAGAGAAAATTATTGCACACTTATCAGCTCACCACTATTTCTTTCTTTTAGTGGTTATGATAAAAAAAAAAAAACTTTACTACTTTTTTTTTTAGATTTTTAACAAAATCTAAAATTAAATATCTTAAATTCCTTCTGAATAACACAAAATTTTAGAGCAACTAATCTTCCCCCACTGAACTTATGAACTACTGTGGTCTATTATTTGTCTTATCTTTTTTGTGTTCATGTGTGTGTTAAGTCACTTTGGTTTTGTCCAACTCTGTGACCCTATGGACGGTAGTCTGCCATGCTCCTCTGTCCATGGGATTCTCCAAGCAAAAATACTGGAGTGGGTTGTCATGTCTCCAGGGGATCTTCCAACCCAAGGACTGAAACTGTGGCTCCTGTGGCTCCTGAATTGCAGGTGGATTATTTACCACTGAGCCTTTGGGGAAGCCCATTATCTTTTTTGCAACACCATAAATCACAGTTATTTTATTTTATACAATATTTATATTTACCTGTTTGTTTATCATTTTTTATTCTCACCATTCCTTCTTAAATCTCAGCCGATCCTTCTGAGATCACGATCTTTTCTTAGAGTATATCCTCTATGAGTTCCTTTCGAGTAGGATCCTTGGTAGTAACTCTTCCTGCACTTTTATCAGTAAAAGACTTCTTTTTTCTCTCATTTATGAGAATAACTTTTTTGGGGGGTGGGAGATAAAAATTACAGATTGGTAGTTGCTTTCTGCCAGCATTGTAAAAACATTCCACAGTCTTCTGGCTTCCATAATTACTGTTGAGAAGACTGCCATCTTTCTAATTGTTATTCCTGAATAGGTGATCTGAATTTTTTCTCTGATTTCTTTAAGTATCTTCTTGTCTTGATGTTCTGAAGTTTACTGTGATGTGTTTAGGATGGGTTTCTTTCCTTTTATCTTCTTTGAGCTATGTTGTGCTCTTTGGAAATATGTAGTCATAATTTTTATTACTTTTGGAAAATCTGCAACTACTACTTGTTATATACTTCCTTTCCTCCAGTCTCTTTGGCCTATTATTTTAAACTCCTATTGAGCATGTATAAGACCTTCTATTTCCATCTTCTGCACTTCTCAATTTTGCTAACACACTTTATATCACCAAAAGGTCTTTGGTCTGTTGTGAAATGATGATCATGAAATTTAGAATTGTGATAATCTGTAATGTTCATAGATTTTACAAAAGAGAGCATCCAAGTGAGAGAAAGTTGATTCCCACTTCATCCAGATTTGCCCTCCCAGGGGTCACAATTCACCTAATTATTTATTATAAAAGTACTTACACGCTTGCAACTATTGGAACTTGGTGAGATGAACCAAACAGTGGCTGGTCTAATTCCCAAAAGATCAAAATGAATTCTAAAGTTCAGAATTTACTGTATTTTGCCTGCTTTGTCAAATCTCCCTTTAACTTATTTGTTGCCAGTTTTCTTGACTGAATGTTTTTTTTGAATGGAGGAAATAGGGGAGCCTGTCATTTCCCTAAGAATGCACCTTTTTTTTTTCTTTATTTTAGTTGGGGGCTAATTACTTTACAATATTGTAGTAGTTTTTGCCATACATCGACATGAATCAGCCATGGATTCACATGTGCTCCCCCTCCCAAACCCTCCTCCCACCTCCCTCCCCGTCCCATCCCTCTGTGTCATCCCAACGCTCCATCCCTGAGCATCCGTCCCATGCATAGAACATGGAATGGTGTTCTGCTTCACATATGACAATATACATGTTTCAATGTTATTGTCCCAGAACGTCCAACCCTCACCTTCTCCCTCAGAGTCCACAGGACTGTTCTATGCATCTGTGTCTCTTATTCTGTCTCACATATAGGGTTACCATTACCATCTTTCAAATTCCATATACATGCATTAGTATACTGTATTGGTGCTTTTCTTTCTGGCTCACTTCACTCTGTATAATGGGCTCCAGTTTCATCCATCTCAATAGAACCGATTCAAATGTATTCTTTTTAATGGCTGAGTAATATTCCATTGTGTATATGTACCACAGCTTCCTTATCCATTCGTCTGCCGATGGACATCTAGGTTGCTTCCATGTCCTGGCTATTGTAAACAGTGCTGCGATGAACATTGGGGTACACGCATCTCTTTCAATTCTGGTTTCCTCGGTGTATATGCCTAGCAGTGGGATTGCTGGGTCATATGGCAGTTCTATTCCCAGTTTTTTAAGGAATCTCCACACTGTTCTCCATAGTGGCTGTACTAGTTTGCATTCCCACCAACAGTGTAAGAGGGTTCCCTTTTCTCCACACCCTCTCCAGCATTTATTGCTTGTAGACTTTTGGATAGCGGCCATTCTGACTGGTGTGTAATGGTACCTCATTGTGGTTTTGATTTGCATTTCTCTAATAATGAGTGATGTTGAGCATCTTTTCATGTGTTTGTTAGCCATCTGTATGTCTTCTTTGGAGAAATGTCTGTTTAGTAAGAATGCACCTTAACAAATGTTTACTGAGTTAAATGTAAATCTTCATTCGTATAGATTTGTTGAGCTACTGAATGGACCCATTTAACCTCTGGTTTCTATTGAAAGTAATTAAAAGCTGAACCTAATAAGTAGAACTCTCCAAATATTGTCTATAACATCCTGTAGTGACAGATTCGTGTTTCTGATGCTACAAAGATTCTCTATTTGATTTCAGCATCTTCATAAGTATGGCTCATGGTCATGTTTGAGTGTATTTCTTAAAAGATGTGTAATCCTTTCCACACCAAAATGTCCAACTCATTGAGCATTATTATTAGTCACCATTTTTAAAAATAAGTAAGGTGGTCAAATAAATTTTGAAGTAAAAACTGAAGTTATCTCAGCTTGTGTACTCATGTTAGCAACCATGACAGAACGTTTAAACACAAACCCATTGGGGAAGCAGACCAAACATTTTTTGATTCATTGATTTTCTATTTTGAAAACACAGGTTTCATTTTGATGTTATGCAGTGTGGATTAGAGTGATGAATGGTGACAGATTGGTGAGATCTAATAGGTACATCACTTTTCTGGGGATTCTCAACTAAAGTTGGGGGAGGGGTGAGAGATGATGAGAAAAGGACCTATCAGGTTCATCTGTGGAGGTTTTTTTCACAATATATCTGTTGGACTCCAAGAAAATCTGCTATGGGATATGTAAGAGAGATGACTACCTGAATGCATATCTCCACCTCCTGTGTTTGAGAGCTGCCTATGTTGAAAATATAAGCTACCATAGGCAATATTTAAGCACAGTCTTTATTTTAAAGACCCTGATGAAAACTGATATGCAAATGATACCCCTTTATAATGAAGATACAATAGTCACAGACATAATAATTTCCATACTGTATACTGTATAGTTGGTTTAATGTCAACTTTTTCCCCTGACCAACTCTTGTTAGTCAAAAATAGCCTAGAAAACTTGATAGTCATGTTTCATGTCTAATTACATCCAAATTTCTCCATTATAGAAATTCTGTTGGTCAGAATATATGTTAATAATTAAGTTAAGGATGCTGTGTTTACATAATGCTGATTTTTTCCAGGCTCTGTTCTAACTGCTTTACATATATGAGATGATTTAACTCTACAAAACCTCTGTGAAATAGACACTATTATTATCCTCTTTTTACAGGTAAAGAAACTCAGAGGAATTCTGAAACCTCTGCAAGTTCTTAAAGCTAGGAGTGTAAAGTCCTGGACATGCATGTGTCCAGGTCTCTTTCACAAGAATGTGATACAGAAACTAAGTGATTTTTTTTGTACCTACAGAGCCCAAAGAACTATCCAAGAATGTCAGATGAAAAACAAGATAACTGAGTTCATTTTAAAGACAGGTAAAGAAGTCAAATCTCAGGAGAATTTAAGTTATGTGGAGTATCAACTTTCCTTGAATTTCTCTCTTACAGAGTCTTCTATTCTCTATTTATAAGAATAGGAAAATTAAAAGGTATTCATACAAAATTAAAAACAAAATATGCATCCCCTGTTGAAAGCTGGGATGAAATCAAATGTCTTATATCATTGTTATTCTTCCCACAGAGCTATTTCAGAATGGGTCCTGAATAATTGCATGTGAACAGCATACAGTTTCCCCCAATGCATAAAGAGTTGGATATCCAATCCTCACAACTTCAGTCTAAGTTCTTTATTTTCTTAAAAAGTCACAAGACATGTGATGGATGTACAATTTGAGTTTTCCTGAAAGCTATCTATATGCTAGGTGTGTGATTTTCTTGCTAACCTCCTCTTGCTAGTATTTTTAACATAAATAGCAGTTTTATAGTCCATAATTTAAGTATGGACATTAACCCAATTGTAGGTTTATTTTAGGATTTTCAGAGGTGAATCAATATGTATCCATCCAATTGAACAATAGCTTCCACACACCAGGTAAAGACCTGTCACACAATAGTTTTATATAAGAGGAAAGAGGCTTTTTACCAAATATTGTTATTGCCAATATTGTATTGTCTTGCCCCCTTCTTTCCTCACCCATTGTGAACATGAAATGCTTGATGCCCATCAGATTGACTGGAAAGAAAAGGCTAGATTGAGGACACAAAACTGTTCATCTTCTTAAATGTGAACCTTTTCTATTAAAGAATCAATGCTGGAAAATAAGAGTACAAAGTCAACATAGAGGCATCAGATGTGACAATGTCCACTAAATGTGATGCTGAATTTCTATACCAGTCAACATGTATATTCAAGATGATAAACTGTAAAAGAAGACCTGTTTATGGATCTCAGCCATAGATGGGTCACGAGGACAAGAGGAAGGGAGAACACTCTTTAGACAAGACAAAAAATAATGAAAAAATATTTCTAGCTTAACATTTTCAGGGAATTGAGCTTCAGAGATGGATTTCTGATGGACTGTCTTTGGGGTCAGCAGACAAATCATCAACAAGACATAATCTGGGGAGGCCACTTTGTCCTTCATTCCACTGGAGGCAAAACCGTGTTGATGTATAAATGTGCCTTCTGGTTTCCAACTGTTGTTCTCACTCAGCAATGAGGCATGAAGCCTGGGAAACCACAGATATTTGGACCTAAGAAGGCATTTTATTTCCCCTCCAGGACTGTAGAGTGGAAAATACACAAGGGCACTTTATCTTAGTCCTGTGAGTTCTCATAGACCTATTACCCTCTTCCTCTGAGCTTGAAGCTTACTGACTTGATCTGTACATAATTCTGTTATCAAGAGGGATCCCTGGTACGCACATCGGAGGCCGGGAAGAAGAGCGAAAGTCTCCCTCTTCAAAGGCCACAAACCTCATCCTTTTAGCTTTTCAGTTGCCAGAAACAAACCATCTTAAAACAAAGCAGCCACAATCCCTTTGCCTAGCTATTTACCCTCCACATGCTTTGTTTAAGTAAGTTCCTCACTGAAAAGGAGAAAACTGGTCCTCACCCCTCCCAGTGCACACAAACGTACACACACAATTTTTTCCCTGAAATCTCCATATCATCTTAATTTCTTCAGGACCTAGTCAATCCCAATCTCTTCTGTGGGGAGAGAGGGGGGACAGAGCAGTGGATTCAGGGCTTCCCAGCATGGTTTTTATTTTCCTGAATCCTTAGAGACTTTCCTCCACAACTTTTTTCCCAGCTGCACTTGGAAGCTGTAACAGATCCAGAGACCATTTTAGAACCTCATTTGTATTATCCTGACACTTAGGAATCCAGTTTCTGTTACAGGGATGTCATCAAAGTTGGTGGGCTCAAAACATGACCTACTTTTTAAAACCCATCTGTTAGGAGCCTATAGATTTTCTTGGTTTGTTTGTTTCTGACTGTCTACAGAAAGGGCAACAGCAATGTTCTCACTTTCCAAGCCCACCCCCAAATAGCAATCAACTGAATGCTCACCATGAACAGGCTGAATGCCTTCCAAATATCCTGCAGGTCAAAAAAAAAATCCAGAAAACAGTGATTTTTCTTAATCTAGAGGGAGAAGGCTGAGGGCAGGAAGTAGAGTTCCATGTAATTTATGTACATCTAGGCTATTTCCCATCAAAAACTCACTCCATACCAAAGAGCTGCATTAGAAAACAGAGCACAAGATCTACCAGTTAGCTTGCCAAGCTTTCTCCACCATGGGGTCATGAGGTTATGGTTCCAGAGAACAGTGACATTCCTAACATCATGGAGTCAAAGAAGGAAGATTTGGGAACTGTAAATTGAAGTTAATGAACATAGCACAACATAAGCCACTATTGCCCTAGGACAGTATCTCTTCCATGTGTCATCTTCATTGATTTTTTAGCAAAGATTTTTTTTTTTTTGACGTGGATCATTTTTAGCTAATCTTTAAGAAAATTTTATATGGAGTGAACTGAAGTTGATATTTTTAAATGACCATTAGATCTTCAACTGGCTCAAATGGTTCAGAAAAAAATAATATGTCCTTCTACAGGAAGAGAGAATGATAAAGCAAGCATAGCAAAATGTTAAAACTGAGAAATACGGTGAATGACATGTGGGAGTTCTTTGTGCTATTTTCAAAATCATTCTGTAATTTTAAAAGTACTTAATAATCATTTTTAAACAACCACCACATAACAATGGGAGCTTTTTTGTTTGTTTCATTTTGGATTTTTGCCTATGACACGGATTCCAAATGCTGGCTAATATTAAGAATTGTGTGAAAAGCCTAAATGTAAGTTCTCAGGCCTGGGTCCAATCTACTAAACTAAAATCTTCAGAAAATGGTCTGGGAAACTCAGGTGTCTGTTATGATGCTTGGAAAACATTACCTGATGACTTTGACAATAATTTTTTAAAGAATAAATGAAATAAGACAAAATGAAACAATAATAAAATAAAATTTAAAAACTACAATAAGCCAAAAATAAATAAAGTCATTATTGAATCTGTTACAATATGTTTCTGTCTTATGTTTTGGTTTTTTGGTCACAAAGCATGTGGGATCTTAGCTCCCCATCCAGGATGGAACCCACACTGACTGCATTGGAAGGCAAAGCCTTAACCACTGGATTGCCAGAGAAGTCTCTCTCCATTTTTTTTTATTTTACCCTAGCTCAATGACTAAATGTGTGCATGTGTGAACACACACACACGCACATGCACACACACACAACGAAACCTCTAGGCTCCCAAAGATGATCATTCCTGGGTTGGAATAAAGCTATAAATAGAGAGGTGAGGGACAGAGGGAGAAGACAGGAAGAAAAAAAGACTTATATATACTGACTATTCAGTTAAATTGTTCATTTTTACCTAAAAATCAGATTTCAGATTCTACTAACAATCAAGTTTACATCAAGTGCACCTTAACCCAGTTTTAGTTAGTAATTCAGATGTTCACCATCATACATTCAGGGTCCTAGTTCAGAGGTTTTTTTTTTTTTTTTTTTTTAAAATTAAGGCCCAGCCTCTTGATGCTCCTGCCCCTGACTTGGAATTCTGTAGCATCTCCCCTCTCTACCTCTGACCCTAGACTCCACTGTACTCGTGCAACTCTTGCTTAAAGCCTTCCATGTCATTCACAATCTCCTGGAGTTTGCTCAAACTCATGTCCATTGCGTCGCTGATGCCATCCAGCTATCTCATCCTCTGTTGTCCCCTTCTCTTGTCTTCAATCTTTCCCAGCATCAGGGTATTTTCCAATGAGTCAGTTCTTCGCATCAGGTGGCCAAAGTACTGGAGCTTGAGCTTCAGTATAGGTCCTTCTAATGAATATTCAGGATTGATTTCCTTTAGGATTGACTGGTTTGATCTCCTTGCAGCCCAAGGGACTCTCAAGAGTCTTCTCCAGCACCACAGTATGAAAGCATCAATTCTTGTATAATATGTGATGTTAAAATGTGGCCTGGAGGAAAAATAAATGGAGTTTTTTTTTAACCACCTTGAACAATTTGTAAGCATTCCTTGAAGGAACTCCAGAGAAGTCTTTCCTGGATGTGAAACAGCAGGAAACCTTCTCATTTTTCTTTCATTCCATCACTAGTATCTACTAATTTGGGCTGGTCTTTCTCGTTGGTACTCTTATTTTGGCCTCTGCACTATCTTCTCTTTAAAATATAAGCTCCCAGATATCAGTATTTTTTAAAATTTTGTTTTCATTTTAGCAAGCTTCGAAGCTAATCCCAAAGATAAATGTTCCATACCCAGATCTGAAGAAACGCAGGCACAGCCCAGGGACTGAGCTTCTAAGCTATACTTTGTGACTAACTCACCGTGTGGGCTTCAGGCAATTCATCTCACTCCTTCCATTCACTCATCTCTGCAGTGGGAATAATAGCAGCCGTCCTCACTTATAGAGCTGTTTCCTTTGTCATTAAATATTTATTAAGCATCCACATGCATGACATAAAGTTGGAGCTATACAGACTAAACCAGACAGACTCCATCCCTGGCTTTAAAGTAGTTTCATGATGCAAAACACAGGCAGAATATGGGCACTTAAGTACAGGGTGAAAGTGTGCAGATTTGTGTGAGTATGTGTGTGTGTGTGCTTGTGCACTGAAGTACAAAACCTAGAAACACATCACACTGGCCATCTTTCTAACTCCATTTGTTTGCCTTGATTTTAGGTTATCTTTGACTATTAATATATGGTATACTCCTATGGTTGAGTGTGAAGTCTTTCAGTCGTGTCCGACTCTTTGCCTACTAGGTTCCTCCGTCCATGGGATTTTCCAGGCAAGAATACTGGAGTGGGTTGCCATTTCCTTCTCCAGGAGATCTTCCCGACCCAGGGATTGAACCCAGGTCTCCCGCATTGTAGGCAGACGCTTCACCATTTGAGCCACCAGGGAAGTCCATTAATATATGGAAATACATTCAAATTTTCAAAGCATTGGCGTTCACAGGGAGAGCATAACCAGATTCTTTCTCCTTTTCTATTTGCCCAAAGGGCATTCACTACCATGTTCCCAGAAGGTACTCACATAGCAAATACACACGATGATCCCTACAGAAGAGTAAAGACAGGCGTTTGCAGCACCAACGAGATTCCTCATGTGTTGCTGGCACCTAAGTGCATATTACCACCAGGGCATTGCTCCGTACGGGAGATGGCAATATGAGACCAAACTATAACAGCCATTTCTGCTAAGAAAATACTTTCTCTGGCAGAAGAGGGCATTCAGAGATGTGGTAACCAAGAGGGTGCAGAATGGATGTTCCTGTGTTAATATGTCTCTAGCTAGTAAGCTCTAGTCCTTCCCATTAACCTTGTGTCAATCTGTACTAGCAACAGATAGACAATCGCATGAGGTACCTTAACATTTGTTCTAAGCGAGCAATAGTTGGAAGTTTTCATCCGGGCCCTAGCTGCGATTCCCTTGTTTGCTTAATCTAGGCTTTCCTCTTCCTGAAAGATGAAAGGGTGCCATTTAAGCCTCCATACGTCCTAATCTGTGCATTCAACCCAGCACTGCCTCATTATTTATTAATGTCAAGCTCTGATACTTCAGTGGAGGATGGGGGCTGAATCGGCCATGGTGACAGATGTTCCAACATATCAGCTTATATAATGAGAAGTTGGGCCAAATCTGTCGAAAGGGGTGTTTTTTTAAAAAACACACTGACTTCAAAGAAATGAGTTGTGGCATCTGTAACATCTAGGGCGCAGCGCCAGCGGAGGCGAGCTGGGCTGCAGTCGGGGGGCGCGAGTTGTGCACTGATTGGAGCTTGCGGCGAGGCTGGAACAACATCTGGGCTGCAGCACGCCCAGCCAGGACGTTTTAAAAGAGCTCCTGTGGTGCCTCAAACTTTGATTTTACAGAGCTGCAAGGAAAGAAACAGGCTGCCTTCAAGAGTTCGTGTGTTTTGGCTCACACGTTGTGTCCTCGGTCACCGGGACAGGCCCCACTCAGCTGGAGTATGAGGGATGCAGTTGGACCATTGTCCTCTGTCCACTTTGCTTACTCTGTGGGTCTCTGCTGGGATCCAGGCAAGTGACCCCTAAAAGGCATATAGAATAAGAAATATTTCTCACCAATCCATGAAAATTACACTTAATCTTTCTCAGCAAGAAACCCTCAAGGGATGCATTTGTGCAAGAACTTGACACCTATCAGTTGGCTTTGAATAGTATGCCAGTTGGAAATGAAATCGTGTACTGTCTGCATGTGAGTGTAGTTGAAGGAGTGAGGATCCTGCCTACAGCTGAGAATTAAGACTGCATCCCCAGTATCACCATATACCAGTATCTGTTCCCAATATCATAATGTTCAAAAAACCTTTTTTCCCTGTCTCTTTTCTAGAGTGTTCATTTATTCAGCATATATTATTATGAAAACAACTCAGCGTGACATAAAGTATACAGAGACCTCAACATGGACAAGACTGAATGGGACTGAATGGCAGCCTTGCAGCATCCGGCTCTGTGAACCTCAATTACCGTTCAGATGCTTTGGAAGCCCTACAATTCTTTAACATAGTAGAGGTGATGAAAAGCATCATTTCTGGAGCCAGAAATACGTGTGGGCATGCTCAGTTGCTTCACTTGTGTCTGTTTGCAATGCTCTGCCAAGCTCCTCTGTCTGTGGGATTTTCCAGGCAAGAATACTGAAGTGGGTTGCCATGTCCTTCTCCAGGGGATCTTCCCCACTCAGGGATTGAACCCACATCTCCTGTACTGGCAGTTGGGTTCTCTACCACTGAGCCACCAGAGAAGCCTCATGTAAGTGATTGCTTCTTTAAAATACAGATATGCATGCTTGTACACACACACACACACACACACACACACACACACAAATGAAAGCTATTATTTCAGAACTGAAGCCATCAGATGAGAAAATCAAAACTTCCTTTTCTTGTTTCTGCATCCTTTTCTTTTCACCCCTCACTTGGCCAAATTCTGTTCTAGATTTCCTGATTCTCTGGTTTTTACAACTTTGTATGTGTGTGTCTTTTAATCACTGTAAGCTTCCTTTGCCAACTTGGTATGCATTATAAATTTTGGAAGCTTTCCATTCCCAAAACACAAGCAGGAGCAGAACCCAAAGAGCATGTTTTACGTATAAATCAGAAATGGAAAAGGAAGCGCGGGAACCTGGAGAGAAGTCAGTAGGTAGAGGAAGGGACTGGAGCCGAGGAGCCTGGTTTAAGACTCTCACTCACTAATGCCTATTAATATTTAACAGCCCTTCATAAAGTGGGCTTTGCCGAGAATCAGACCTGGTATGAGTCTTGCCTTGAGTATACACTAGCCGTGTACCATTGGTAAATTATTTATCTGGCTGAGTCTTAGTTTCTTCATCTGTAAAATCAGGGTAATAAAATTATCTCCCTCCTAGCACAGTTACATAGATTATATAATATAATAAATTAGGTGAAGGGCTTACTAGAGTATCTGAAACATAGAAAGTACACAAGAGCAGTTATGACTATTACCACTAGCTGCCCCTCAGTCACGGAGGAGTGTGGGGAAGGAAGCACCTCTACCAGAAAGAAGGAAGAGAAAAGAAACCCCCCAGCTCTCTGCCTTTCTTCCCTTCAGAGGACCGATGCTGACACTGAAGCTCCAACACTTTGGCCTCCTGATGGGAAGAGCCGACTCACTGGAAAAGACCCTGATGCTGGGAAAGATTGAGGGCAAGAACAGGGGATGACAGAGGATGAGATGGTTGGATGGCATCACCAACTCAATAAACATGAGTTTGAGCAAACTCCGGGAGATGGTGAAGGACAGGGAAGTCTGGGGTGCTGCAGTTCATGGGGTCACAATCAGATACAATTAGCAACCGAGCAACAACAAAGCTTCTGAAAAAGCCTCCTCCTTCTATTCTTGATTGAAAAGAAGTGGGCTAAGGAAAAACCACAGGCTGTTTGCCCAGGAAAGGACTTACCTTTAATAGAATCAACATGAAAACCAAATTTCAAAGAACTTAGGAAAATATTGGGTTTTTTTTAAGGGCAAGTAACCGCTCTGTGCCTGAAACAAAAAAAGAAAAAAAAAAACCCGAGCCAAATATGCCAACAGGTCAGGAAAAATTAAAGAATGACTTTAATAGATCATAATCTTCACAAGCTATTACATTTGTTCTATTTTCAAAAACTGACACTCATCAAGGCAGAACAGTTCAAGTTCATGTTTCAAGGACTTACAGAATCATCGCAATGTGGAAGCCCATAAATGAGTCACTTGGAGAACAGCACATTTTTCTCTTCTTCTTCCAAATTCAGTAACAGCAGAAATCAAATCTCTAGAAGCCACAGTGACAATCCACCTTATCCAACATATTTTCACTTCAGGAGGAAAGATGGTGTGGGGACCCAGAAGATTTTTCTTGAAGTTTATGATGGGTTATCTAAACAAACATGAAGTCCACCTTCTTTTTTGATAACTGCCTTTTCCTCCTTGTGTGTGCTTGTCGCTATGGTTGTGTCCGACTCTTTGCCAGGCTCCCCTGTGCATAAGATTTCCCAGGCAAGAATACTAGAGTAGGTTGTCATTTCCTCCTCCAGGGGATCTTCCCTGATCCAGAGATCAAACCCACATCCATTATGTCTCTTGCTTTGGCAGGTGGGTTCTTTACCACTAGAGCCATCTGGGAGGCCCTTTTCCCCCTTATATAATGCCAACTCAACTCTACTTGTTATTAGATTTCTATTACTCAGTGTTCTTCATGGAGACTCAGCTCTTATAACTGTTACAGCTGAAGGTAGTTTAGTACTTTGAACATTATTAACTCATTGAATTGTACAGGCTGGATACATTTCCATCAAAAGTTGTTATCTTGTCCTCCAGCCTAGAAACCTTGGCATGATGCCCACTCAGAAAGCCTGAATTTCATCTAAAACCATGTGGCAAGAAAGAAGCCAAAGACAGACTGTCCTGGGAAGATTTAGGCTGGGAACAAAGTTATACTGTCCAAACAATAGGAAATCAGCCACATTCAGAACCGCTCCACTGGCCAGTCCACAAGTTTCCACATTTCTCTGAGCAGTTTTACTTTCTTCTATACCTACTACCCCATCTTGACCCCCTCCACTTCTACTACAGTGGCAAATAAATAAAAAACCCAGTTTCAACTATGTCTTCTTTCCAAAATGTATAAAACTCCAGTATACCAGGTATAAATAATGCTTATCATAAGCCAATAATTATTTTCATGGAGTATAAAAGAAATTCCTCTTTTCTCCATCATCCAGTGGTTGTCTTTATGAGTCTCATGCCTAAGGATAAATATGCTTGTTTCTGTTATTTTACTGATTAAGTTTTACATGGCTACTACAAGGGATGAGGAAAGAAAGAAAGAATGTTAATGCTTACTAAGTACATATTATGTGTCAGTTCTATTTTGTGACTTCAAGGATCTTGCATTCATATTGTTAATATAAGGCTTAACAAATTCATATTAATGGCTACCACTTTTTAAGCACTTGCAGTGATTCTGTGTTATGCCTCTGAGTTTCTCTTTTCAGTCCTTATTGTTCAGTCACGAAGTTGTGTCCGACTCTTTGCAACCCGTGGACTACAGCATGCCAGGCTTCCCTGTCCTTCACTGTCTCCCAGAGTTTGCTCAAATTCATGTCCATTGAGTCGGTGATGCCATCCAGCCATCACATCCTCTGCCACTCCCTTCTGCTCCTGCCCTCAATCTTTCCCAGCATCAGGGTCTTTTCCAATGAGTTGGCTCTTTGCATCAGGTGGTCAAAGTATTAGAACTTCAGCATCAGTCCTTCCAATGAATATTCAGGATTAATTTCCTTTAGTAGTGACTGGCTTGATCTCCTTGCAGTCCGAGGGACTCTAAAGAGTCTTCTCCAGAACCACAATTCAATCTTTACCTCCTAAAGAGAAGTCCCACTGAAGCCCTCCTGGAGATCATAATGCTCATACTTCTCATTTTTCCAATAACTCAGGTATAAGATTGCATATGTTCAAATGTTTAATAGCATGAAATTAACTTTCCAAATCACAGAGATCTGGCTCTCATTGAAGCTTGAGAATTATGCTGTCCAATATGGTAGCCACTAAACCCTTGTGGCCATTGAACACTTGAAATGTGGCTTATGAAACTACAGAACTAGATTTTAAATTTTACTCAATCTTAATTTAAGCTTAAATTTTAAAACAGAAGCAATGTAAAATATTTTTCCATTAAACAAAACTTTAATTTTGGAAAGGTTACACTGAAAAATTGGCATCTAAATTGAGATGTGTTATTAGTGTAAAATAGATACTGGTGTTCAAAGTCTGACTAAAAAATAATGGAAGATTGCCCATTAACCATTTTTATATTAATTACATTTTAAATGATAATATTTAGGATGCATTGGATTACATAGAATACTTAATGAAAATTAATTTCACCTGTTGATTTTTAATGTGGTCACTATAAAATGTAAATATACATATGTGGTTCATTTTATACTTCTATTGGGCAGTCATGTTCTAAACAAGAATTATAAAGAGAATAGAAAGCGTAGTTTCTACACTGAAATGCAGGGGGAGAGGGATAGAGGAGGGAAAAATGAGAAACTATTAATTTAGCCTGTCTAACTATATGAAAAGACTTCCCTGGTGGTTCAGACTGTAAATAATCTGCCTGCAATGCAGGAGACCTGAGTTCGATCCCTGGGAGGGGAAGATCCCCTGGAGAAGGAAATGGCAACCCACTCTATTATTCTTGCCTGGAGAATTCCATGGACAGAGAAGATTGGTGGTGGACAGTACATGGGGTTGCAGAGTCAGATAAGACTGAATGACTAACACTTTCACTTTTCACACAACTATATGAAAGGAAAGTAATTTTATTTGAGACAAAACCACTGGCTCATAATTCCCTTTAGGGTTACTGTGTTTCTAACCAAAACGCTGCACTGGCCACTTCTGGGTGCTGCGATTGTTCTGTGTGATGCCAACAGCTCAATGTCTGGACAGGACACGTCCCCCTCCCCTTATCAAAGTGCTTCAAATGATATAATAAACACACAGCTTACAGCAATGGCATTAAGTGTTCCCCTACATGGTATCTGTCAGGAGCTTGATTAGATGGAAGGATTACAGGAAAAGTTTGTGTCATAATGATTCTTTAAAGTAAAACTGTAGATCAAAGTTCACCACTGCCAAATATACAACTTGAGAACAAACTCAAGTGCTGCTATTAATCATGGTTTCTAGGGATTCGATGACACAGATTAAACTGCTGTAAAGAATACCGCTGTGCATCATGTTCTTGCAACTGTCATCAACGCTTTTGCCAAGTGTTCACAGAGCGGGAAGTAAAGCTGTTCAGCCTTCGCTGTAGGTGCCTCTCTCACCGAGATCAGCCAAAATTCTGCAACAGGTTTAAGTTCATGACAACATCTCAAAGGTATCTACAAACCCTCTGCTTTCTTGTTGTTTAGTCACTAAGTTGTGTCTGCTTTCTTTGAAGGTGAGAAAAGTCTTGGAGAGATTGAGAGACAAAGTGGAGGTGGAACACAGAGGGTCAAGTAAATTGAGATCAGATTGATATTTAATTTCACTTCCATGGAACTTTCAGTCAGATATAAAACTTTCCATAAAGATTCTATGAAATAATTTTAAGTAATTTATAGTAAATCATGGGCTTACCTGGTGGCTCAAATGGTAAAGAATCTGCCTGCAACGCGGGGGACCTGGGTTCAACCCTTGGGTTGGGAGGGAAGATCCCTTGGAGGAGGGCATGGCAACCCCCTCCAGTATTCTTGCCTGGAGAATCCCCATGGACAGAGGAGCCTGGTGGTCTACCGTCCATGGGGTCACAAAGAGTCAGACACGACTGAGCGACTAAGCCCAGTGCCACATAGTAGATCATATCACAAATATCTGAGGGTATGGAGCTTTTTATACATTTTTAACACCTTCCAAACAGAAATGCTTCTTAGAGTTGATGGCATCTTGTAGTCTCTGTGGCCAGGCAGCAGCTATGATGAAACCATTGTTGCCTGTATGCCCATTCAATAATATTGGTCTTATTTTAATCACTTTCTTTGAGTTCTTTGCACTGTTGGTAAAGAGTTGAGTTTAACTGCAAAATATAATGTCTCTAAGAGGATTACCTCAGGATACAGTGTTGAAAACAAAGGCTATTGTGCTCATAAAAAGGCATGAGAGAGAGAGGAAGATGGGGCATAAATTGACATTAGTGAAGTTACGATTGGCGGGATGATGTCCATGCCACCTTTTCTTACAAAGCAACACCCAAGTGCTCTAGTTTGTTGGAGACATGTGCAAAAGGGTATCCTATTGCCTGCCAAACAATGCAATGGAAGGCAGAAGAAATAGGAAAGAAACAAGAAACTGGTGTGTTTGATCAGATGTTATATAGGATAATGGATAAGGCCTTGTATCAGGTTTAACTAGCATCATGTCTTCTTCTTAGTGGCTCAAAAAAAAAAATGACAACACAGCTTATATTCCAAAAAATTCAATGCATAAGTAAATATACAGACACAGAGTCAAAGAACTGTGCCTTCAGCCTATTTTGGACCTCACTGATACACTCCTAAGAGACTTCTTTGTGTCTGGTAAACAATAAGTCGTTCCCTGTTCTCCCTTCTAGCACAGGCAATGCTTGGTTAGAATTTATGTATTTACTTTTTAAAGTGATTATTTTAAAATATGAATCACTTGAATTTTTCATTAGTTAGGGAGCAACATTCATCTATCAAAATAATAAAATCTCCCTGTGCCCTCTTGCTTGTGAATAAAATAAAACAAATCTTCCCTACTTCATTGCTAAAGATCTAATAGGAATGACCATAGAGATTTGCAAAATAATATTGATAGGCTGTTTGGATTGCCAGGAGAATCAAATGCTTCCTAGTTAAACGGAAGATGAGAATCAAACACATGCCACTTTCATATTTGTGTTTCAGGTTTGTGTTTTCAACACTGTACTCTGGCAGCTGCACAAGAAACATTCCCTTTTCTTCCTTAGTAAAGCAATTTCACAAACACACTTGACTCGTGGAAATTAGGACCTTGGGAAACCAGTGCCACTCATGTTAAATGGTACAAGTGTATGTACTTCTTTTAAACTTAAAAACAAGATCAAATATTTCTTTCTTCAATCATATTCTTCTTAGTCTATGCTCTCATAGCACCATGGATGCTCTTTTCACAGAAAACATTTATGCCATAGTGCTTTTATATTTATTTGAATTATTATTTGATTATGTCTCTTTCCTCTGCTAGATCATACACTCTTATAAGTGTGCAAGGCAGCTCTGTGTCTTATTCTGATACTTAGACAATATTCCAATGTCTAGAATGAGACCTGAGTCATAAATAATGCTCAATAAATATTTGTTAAAGATTGAAAGAATGAATACCCAAATGACTGTGAGATTTATTTTCTAGTAGCTATGATGATTATTTTTAGTCTTTCTCACTAGAATTAGCACAGTGCCATAAATGTACTAACATTCTGCTTTAAACTTTTTATTTTAGTAAAATATACATAACAAAATATACCATTTAACCATTTTAAAGAGTACAGTTCTGTAGAGTTAAATATATTGACATCACTGTGCAACTAACACTACCATCCATCTCCAGAACAATTTTGTTTTCCCAAACTGAAATTCTGTATCATTAAACACTTATTTGCTTTTCCTATCTCCCCCAGCTCCTAACAACCACCACTCAACTTTGTGTCTCTTTGAATTTGACTATCCCAGATACCTCATATAAGTGGAATCATGCAAGCATTGTCTTTTTCTGTCTGGCTTGTTTCACTTAGCATGATGCTTTCAAGGCTCATCCATGTTGTAGCATGGACCAGAATTTCATTCCTTCTAAGTCTGAAAAGTATTGCATTGTATACATAGGCCACACTTTATCTGCTTATTTGTCGATGGACACTGGGATCACTTCTACCTTCTGGCTACTGTGAATAATGCTGTTGTGAGTGTGGCTGTACAAATATTTGTTCAAGTCCCTGCTTTCAGTTCTTTTGGATATATGTCCAGAAGTGAGAAGCTGGGTTATATGGGAGTTCTATTCTTAATCTTTTAAGACACCATACCTTCTTCCACAGTGGCTGCACCATTGTTACCTATAATGCATAAGGGTTCCAATTTCCATTCTATTGTTTTATGAAGTGATAGCTCACTGTGGGAGAAGGCAATGGCACCCCACTTCAGTACTCTTGCCTGGAAAATCCCATGGATGGAGGAGCCTGGTAGGCTACAGTCGGTGGGGTGGCTAAGAGTCGGACACGACTGAGCGACTGCACTTTCACTTTTCCCTTTCATGCACTGGGGAAGGCAATGGCAACCCACTCCAGTATTCTTGCCTGGAGAATCCTGTGGGCAGGGGAGCCTTGTGGGCTGCCGTCTATGGGGTCACACAGAGTCGGACACGACTGAAGCGACTTAGCAGCAGCAGCTCACTGTGATTTTCATTTGCCTTTCCCTAATGCTTTGTGATGTTGAGCATCTTTTCATGTGGCTATTGGACATTTGTATATGTGCTTTCAAGTCCCTTGCCCATTCTCTGGGTTTCCCTGGTGGCTCAGACTGTAAAGAATCTTCCAGCAATGCAGGAGACCCAGGTTGCTCATTCTTTAAGCAGGTTGCCTTTTAAATTTGTTTTAATAGCCATTTCACACCATTGTATATGACAGATGTGACTAAGCAACTGAACAACTACAATACCACATATTTCCAGGGGGATCATAAGAGGGAAAGCTGACCATTCCATTTTTTCCTTTTATCAATCCCTAACAGTAAACCCTGTTAAGTTAATTTTCGAGGCCATTAGACTGAGGTGGCTCTGAGGCCACCTGTGTAAGCAACCCCTAATTTCAGCCTGTAGATGCTTCAAATTTCCAAAATCAAAATCCTAGGGACAGCCCATCACAAACAGCCAACTAGGCTGGACTGTAAGTTATAGTCAAGCAGCAATTCCCTCCCTTTACTTTGGACTTTATAATAGACTAACCCTAAGCTCCCGTCTGTGGAGCTCTCCTAACCACTTATGGTTTAGCACTGCCATGTTAGAACCAATTTTTCGCTCAAATAAACTCTGAAAACATTTAACATTGAACATGCCTCAGTTTTTCTTTTAACAACTCTTAATATAACTAAGATTTTCCCACTGGCTTGGTGTTAGCTCTGAACGCCTCAGCTACCCACACAAGGTAGGGCTGTTCCCAAGGAAGCAGGTAACAAGAGGAAGGGAAGCTGTACTGATAATTCTGGGAATTCTGGGAATTCTTCCTGCCAACGAATTGCTTTTCCTGGAAGGAGCTTCATGTTTTAGTCACACAGAATCAGCAAGGAGCACTTTCCTTCCCTTTTTTCTCTTCCCTTCTCTACCAGTTAGGATTTCCCCTCAACCATTATGACTGCCGCAATCTCCTTCCTTCTGCACTGTCAGACACTATGTAGGCATCAGAAAACAGACTTTAGCTCAGTTTGTCTCCCAACGGCCCAGTGTTTGTGGGCAAGTCCTTAATTTTCGTGAACCCCAATTTCCTCACCTGCAAAGTGAGGATGAAAGCATCTCACAGGAGCGTTGTAAGGACTAAATGGGATAATGTATGTGACTATGCAGTATGTTCTATAAAATGCTGTGCAAACACTAGTCATTTTTTAAATAGCTCACGTGAGGAACAGTCTGCATTAATTTTCTCCCATCTTCCCCTAGAAGGAATTGTCTTCTTAATTCATTTAATGGAGCTAAGGCAAGAGAAGGAGGCACACTCACTAATAAATAGTTACCTGGACTTTACCACGGTTTGACAAAGGAATACAATGACAACCTTTCATCCTGTTGTTTATCAGCAGGCACTGCAGGGAGAGGGTAGGAGCAGAGCAAGGAGAAGGGGCCTGAGGTATCTTAAGTCGCCTCAGCCAGGAAGGAACCCACTAACACCAGAAAAAGTCCTTTTTGCTTCAGAATTAATAACCATTTTTTCCCAAAACAAGCCTTGTCAAAGGGAATTATAATGTGTAAAGACCCCGAAAGAACTTTCTTGGCTTCTCCCTGATACAAGAAAAATGACCTGAGGCCTGACTCATTGCTGGATGACTGTGTGACCAGCCCGGCCGTGTGGAGGACAGAGGACTGCGCAGGTGCTCAGTAAAGCACATGGACCCGTTCATGTCATGGATGGGTTGCCAGGCAGAGGCCTGTAGCTTAGTCAGTTTTCAGTGACAGTAGAGTCACCACCTGCTGGTAATAACCCTCCGAAGCATCGTCCACACGGTGGCTGAACTGTGTATTGAGAAAGTTTTATTCTCACTGTTGTCCATTCCACACTTCTCTTTCTGCTTCACAGAGCTTTCTGGAGCTTCAATGTCCAGCGTGGTAGCCTCCAGACAGGTGGTTATATTTTTTATTTAAATTTGAAATAATTAATATTCAATGAAATAAAAAATCCAGTTCCTAAATCACACTAGCCTTATTTTGCAGTGCTCATTAGCTATGTGTGGCTACTGTAATGGTTGGTGCAGATGGAGAATATTATCACTGTTGCACAAAGCTCTATTGGACTACTGGAGAATTCTGCCCCAGAATATTCATTCCCTACTTCTGCAAGCCTTCCTTGAACTTTATCAAATAGCATCTCATCTTCACAGCTTTACTTGACCCCTTCCTTGTCCCCTTATAACCTTAGTCACACCCTCCAATGTTCCCACAGCTCTTGGTACTATCTCTAGTGTAACATTTACTACATTGTGTCGGGACTGTGTTTTTGCACGTTACTGTCTCTTGAGAAACCTGTATGCAGGTCAGGAAGCAACAGTTAGAACTGGACATGGAATGACAGACTGGTTCCAAATAGGAAAACGAGAATGTCAAGGCTGTATATTGTCACCTGCTTATTTAACTTATATGCAGAGTACATCATGAGAAACGCTGGGCTGGAATCAAGATTGCCAGGAGAAATATCAGTAATCTCAGATATGCAGATGACACCACCCTTATGGCATAAAGTGAAGAGGAACTAAAAAGCCTCTTGATGAAAGTGAAAGAGGAGAATGAAAAAGTTAGCTTAAAGCTCAACATTCAGAAAACTAAGATCATGGCGTCTGGCCCATCACTTCATGGGAAATAGATGGGGAAACAGTGGAAACAGTGTCAGACTTAATTTTTGGGGGCTCCAAAATCACTGCAGATGGTGATTGCAGCCATGAAATTAAAAGACGCTTACTCCTTGGAAGGAAAGTTATGACCAGCCTAGATAGCATATTAAAAAGCAGAGACATTAGTTTGCCAACAAAGGTCCATCTAGTCAAGGCTATGGTTTTTCCAGTAGTCATGTATGGATGTGAGAATTGGCCTACAAAGAAATCTGACCACTGAAGAATTGATGCTTTTGAATTGTGGTGTTGGAGAAGACTCTTGAGAGTCCCTTGGACTGCAGGGAGATCCAACCAGTCCATCCTAAAGGAGATCAGTCTTGGGTGTTCATTGGAAGGACTGATGTTGAAGCTGAAACTCCAATACTTTGGCCACCTCATGCGAAGAGTTGACTCATTGGAAAAGACCCTGATGCTGGGAAGGATTGGGGGCAGGAGGAGAAGGGGAAGACAGAGGATGAGATGGCTGGATGGCATCACCGACTCGATGGACAAGAGTTTGGGTAAACTCCGGGAGTTGGTGATGGACAGGGAGGTCTGGCGTGTTGCGATTCATGGGATCGCAAAGAGTCGGACACGACTGAGCAACTGAACTGAACTTAACTCTCTGATGGGGCTCTGAGCACCCCCCAAAGAACATTTTCTTGTTCATCTCAACTCCAGCAACAGCAGCTGGCATGTGGCAAGTGTTCAACACTAAATACAGGGATGAATAAATTATTGAAGTGCATGTAAATAAGCAAACATGTGTATTAGGAGCTCAAGGTGTCCTTCACAGCCTTCTCTTTGGGGTTCTGACAGGAACATCACACACACACACGCAGAAAACAGAAAAAAACGGAAATGAAATACAGTCTTATTAATCTGGGCAGATATCTGGTACCCCCCCCCTCCACCTCAAAGCACAGCTATGGCTGTATTTACTTTGGGAAGGCAGAGGATGCTCACTTCTTTACGGATGTTCACTTCTCTTGTTGTATGCCCATTTCACCCCCAGTCTCTTAGGTGGATCTCATCACTAGAATATGAAGAAAAGCCAAGCCAAATACTCTCCTATATATCAGAGAAAAGGGAACAGGCAGGAAGCAAGAAGAGGCTCCTTCTGTGCCCCAATATGCAGTGCCTCACTCATCTAAGCTGCTCATCCTGAAGATAGCACCAGATGCTAGGTCAACAGCCATTGTTATGAGTTTCCTCATAGCAAAACAGATTTTCTCCAAGGAGTCTTGGGTCTCCACCAATGGAGAACATATTTTTTTTCCTGACACAGCACTCCTTAACCATGAGAGCTAGAAAGATCTCTAGGTCCTCTTCTGTAATTTTATTTTTTCATATTGCAAAATAAGCACTTTTTCTAGATGAAATGATATTGCAATATCAACTCACTTGCACAAATGTACAATAATAACATAGAAGTGACTATGTTAGTAACCTCTTGTGTTATCTATGTTAGAAAGGAAGAAAAGAAAAAAGGGAGGAAGGAAGGGAAGGAAGGTGGAAGGGAAGAAGAAAGACTTTTCCTGTCCTTCTGTGAGAAGCTACTGATATGTGTCTCTGCTGATAACAGCAAATCAGCAGCTCACCAAACAAAACCTCCAAACCTACCAAGTTTTAGATTCCTTTGCAAGTCTACAAAATTAATTCAATTTTTCATTAATTTATTCACAATCTTATTCATGTATCCACTTCTTCATTAATCACTTTTTAAAACAATTTTCACCACATGCTGTGCAAAAATAAATGAGATACAGCACCCTCCCTTGCGGATCTCCCATTGTGGCTGGGCTGGTTGACCTACATGAAAAGCATATACTGAGGTACTTTCTTTTAAGAGAAGTACGCATAGAGTACTCTGGTGACATTCTGACGGGGGTGGGGGGTAGGGGGGTGGGGTGGGTGGGTATTTCTCCTAGGGAAAGGAAGACAGAAAGAATGGAAATTAGAAAGGTTTAACTGAGGAAAGAGTAATTCCTTGAAAAATGAGAATGTAGGCTTGAAGGACATTCAGGGCTGAGGGAAAAACATGAAGAAAGACAAGGAAGCTTGAAAGTGTTTAATGTCATTGATGGAGGCTATCACTGAATTTTTTTTAATATCTTGTTTGAAGCTTGTAGACAGGTCAACATTGTTATTCTGAAGGTCACTTGCTACTCCACATTTTACTCTCCTACTTGACCTCTCAGGATCTTCTAGGTCTAATTTTTATATTTCTGTCTCCCCACCATGCCTTCCCAAGGTAAAATTGAGTGGACAGCAGACATTTCAACATATACAACTTCTATTTCCTCTCGTCTCTACACACCAAGTTCATCAAATTCAGAAAAATAAAGTAAGCAGAAGCTTCAAGGCACCCATCATGATATTCATTCATTCCTTAGTCCCTAAGGCAAAGGACTACCAGAACTTTGTGACATTCCTTGATAGAAATGACTTTTGAAATTGTCTTTATCATTGCTGAGTGAGAGCTTCTATTTTGTTGGAAAAAAAAAACAGTTCAAGTCATTTTCCCTTGAAATTCAATTAGGCAAATTAATAAAAGGAAATCTGCAAATCTCTGCAAAACCATTTCACCAAATACCTTTAAGAAAAATGTGCAGGAGTTTTCCAAAACCTGAAACTAGTAAGTCTTCCCCTTCCTGTTATTAATAGAGAAATATCTTATTACAGTCTGTAAACAGAGCCAAATTGAAGAAATTGCATTTAAATAATGTTAGGGTTTCCAAAGAAAACCACAAAACAAACTCAGAATTAAGGCGATAATACATCCCTGTTGTACCTTGGCACAGGAGCAGGCATTTTGCAGTGACCATCTGGGATATGTAATATAATAATAAGGGCGAGGGCACCAACACACAGAGAAGCCAAGAGGCAACACTTTTTTCCTGCCAACGGTGATATGTTACAGTATGAAGGCTTTTCCCTAGGAAAACAGCATTTCAACTTTTACAGAGCATTTGAAGACACCAGAAGTTTTTTTCACTGCGGTACCCCAAATGTTTAAAATAATGCCAATGTAGATGCTCAGTAAATACTTACTGATTGAATAAATATTGAAAGTGCCAAACTTTTTCTAGGTTAACAAAAGTGTCATGATGTTTTGGGATCCTTTCACTTTCCCTTTGAGACACTGAAGGGTGTATAATGATTTTCATGTGCACTCTGTCACCGAGTTGTGTCCGATTCTTTGTGACCACATGGATTGTAGCCTGCCAGGCTCCTCTGTTCATGGAACTTTCCAGGCAAGAATATTGGAGTGGCTTGCCATTTCTCTTCCAGGGGATCTTCCCAACGCAGGGATCAAACTTGTGTCTCTTGCAGCTCCTGCACTGGCAGGCAGATTCTTTACCACTGAACAACCTGGGAAACCCATGTAACTATTTACCCAATGACAGTATTTCAGGTGAGTTGAGAGGAAGGATAATTTATCAAGTACCAGCAGGCATATACACTCAAAAAGAACTTTATAATGCACTTCTGTTACTACTACTTTTACTAAGAATGTGAAAAGGCAGATTTTAAAAAATTCATCCAGTGTCTTAGGCCTCATACCAAAGGTACAAGCAATGAAAGAAAGAAATAAGTAAGTCAAATCTCTTCAAAATTAAAAACTTTTGTGAAGCAGAGGACATCATATTAATAAAGTCAAAACACAGCCCACCAAATGGGAGAAAATATTTGCAAACAATATATCTGATGAGATTTATATCTAGAATATATAAAAAAATCTTATACCGCAATAATTAAAAGACAATTCAATTAAAGATGGGTGAAGGATCTGAACAGACATTTCTCTAAAGATCTAAAAATGACCAATAAAGCACAGGAAAACACGCTCAATATCATCAGTCATCAATGAAAATCCAAACCACAATGAGATATCACTCACACCCACTAGGATGGCTATATACAAAAAGACTGATAATAACAACTGTCAGTGAGGATGTGGAAAAATCAGAACCTTCACACGGTACTGGTTAGAATTGTACAAGAATGTATAACCACTTGGGAGATAGTCGGGAAGTTCCACAAAATATTACGACAGGATCCACAAAATATTATGACAGGATTCATTCTTAAGCATATACTCAACAGTAATGAAAACATATTCAAACAAAAACATGTACACCAGTTTTTATCAGCATTATTCATAACAGCAAAGAATGAAAACAATCCAAATGTCCATCAATGAATGGATTAATAAAATGTAGTGTCTACCTTCTGGAGAAGGAAATGGCACCCCACTCCAGTACTCTTGCCTGGGAAACCCCATGGACAGAGGAGCGTGTTGGGCTACAGTCCATGGGGTCGCAAAGAGTCGGACACGTCTGAGCGACTTCACTCACTTAGTGTATACCTACAATGTAATACTATTCAGCAAGAAAAAGGAATTTTATACTGGTACATGCCACAACTTGAATGAACCTTGAAAGTGTTATGTTAAATGCAAGATGCCAGTCACAAAGGACCACATATTCTGTTGTTCCACTGACAATGAGAAGTGGGCAAATCTATAGACTGAAAGTAGATTAGTGGTTGCCTAGGAGTTTGGGGTAAAAAAAGAGTAGAGGGAAAAGTGAGCGACATTTGATGGGTATGGAGTTTTTTGCAGGATGATGAGAGTGTTCTAAAATTGTGGTGAGGGTTGCACAATTATACCCCAAACTACTGAATTGTTCAGTTTATTTCAGCCACACCAGTGCAGCTTGCAGGGATCTTAGTTCCCCAACCAGGGATCAAACTCGTGCCCCCTGCAGTGGAAGCTCAAGAGTCCTAATCACTGGATCGCCAGAGAATTCCCTGAATTGTTCACTTTAAACAGGTGAATTGTATGGCTTGTGAGTTATATCTCAATAAAGCTGTTGTTGAGAAAAATATCTTTGCTTTATTATTAAGTTATTCTAGTGATTTGATTAATATAATTTTGAAATTATGAAAACATAAATTACCATATGTAAAATAGATAGCCAATGGAAATTTGCTGTATGATTCAGGAAACTCAAACCAGGGCTCAGTAATAACCTAGAAGGGTGGGATGGGGAGGGGAGGTGGGAGATATGTTCAAGTGCAAGGGTACAGGGGTAAACCTATGACTGATTCATGTTGATGTTTGATAGAAACCAACACAATACTGTAAAGAAATTATCCTTCAGTTAAAAAATAAAAAAATTAAAATGTAATTTTTAAAATATTTTAAAATATAATTTAAAAATTAATATAGTTTTTCTAATGAACAAAGAATAGGTATGTTGATCCAACCTCATGTAAACCCAGTGAATTGCAGAGTAATCAGCTGTTTTGTATCTAATTCAGGATGAATAAAACCTTTCAAAAAGACAGATTCAGGTATTTTGCCAATAAAATCTAATTTTTTTAATTTATCATCATTTTCACTTAAATGAAAGTTTAATTTTATTAAATTTAAATGGACTTTGAATGACTTGGAATTCAAATTGGAATCATCTCTAAATGTTCTACTAGATTGCAAATAGATGGGGAAACAACGGAAACAGTGACAGACTATTTTCTTGGGCTCCAAAATCACTGCAGATGGTGACTGCAGCCATGAAATTAAAAGACACTTGCTCCTTGGAAGAAAAGTTATGGCCAACCTAGACAGCATATTAAAAAGCAGAGACATTACTTTGCCAACAAAGGTCCATCTACTCAAAGCTATGGTTTATCCAGTAGTCATGTGTGGTTATATATCATTTTTATAAAACTATTTTTCTATTATTAAGCTGAATATTATTTATACACCAAAGTTGTATTAATTTGAAACTGAAAGGACTAGTAAAACTTCTCATCACAGTCACTCCTTTAACACATGAAAAACTTGAGATCTAAAGTGGTTACATTTTGTCTAAAATCATGATTGGGACCCGACGGGGCTTATACTATGGACAATGTTCAGAAATCTGCGGATCAAATCACAGTTTCATGCCCATTGTTCTTGAGCTAGTCCTACTAAAACAATTTGAAAAACGATCTGCATCAATACTGTAAAATTGCCAAGAAGCTAAACTAGCACTAACCTTTTAAGTTAGAGATTGAGAGTACAACACTCTTCTTAGCGACATGCCACAACTAGACACATCTACGTGACTTACAATTATTCTATCTATATTTTTAGTCCTTTTTATTGTGTTTCAGCTAAAAATCTCAAAACATAATTTTTACTACAACCCAGAACTAACCCCAACTAAAACACACAAGCAAAGGGAAATCCATGGTTTGAAACCAGTTTCCCTCATTATCAAGGAAGTTATGATCTCCTTCAAAATTCCAAAAAAAGAAAATTCATGATTTGAAAATCTATCACCATGTAGATGGATATTAAGGTTTATAAACCTCTGTTGGATGTTTCTATACTTGAAATACACACACACACACACACACACACACATATATATGCATATATATTTGTTCATTTCCCCCAACAATGTTTTTAAGCTTTGAGCTCCTAGAAGGCTGTAATCATGTATATCTGCTTTACCCTTCACATAGTCAACTTCACCTGCAACTTCTCTGAGCACCTATTTTAAGGAATGATGATCAATGAGATTAAAACACAATGTGGTAATGATTTAATAAAATGATTTAATTTCCAGTGGAAAAAACTCTCCATGTAGATGAGTCAACAAACTCACCATGAGGACACCTGGTAGAGTTACACTTTGAAACAGAGGATTCTTTACAAACCTGTCTAATAGAAGATAGCATTGGCGTAGCATCCACCAACTCTACCATGACTCCTGAGAAAAACTTATGAAATTATTTTTAATAGCTTTACACCAGACTCGGTTAGTGATCACTCTTCTTGCACCTTCTCCTTCACATTCAAATCTTCCCAGAACTGCCCTACTCCAAAATTTACTCTCTCTTAATCAAACCTCCAGTTATCTCCAAAACTTCTGTGTTATCTATTTCATACTAAGGAGTGAGTTGCTAATAGGTTTATATCTAGGGAGTGAGGTCTCAAGAGGAATTCACATTTTAAAAGTGGGGTGCATTCTGTTCAAAATTCCACTAATGTAAAGTGTGTGATCCACTGCCATATCAGCAGTACTATGCCCCAACCTCCTCTCGGGGCCACCAAAGTCTCCTGACCCCCCTACATTCCAGAAACCAGGGGTCAGCAAGTGGGTGCCCTGCTAGAGAAAAGCTGTTGACCTCTGGGAGGGAGCTTGTGTGGAAGCAAGTGTTAATTTTCAAAATGTGACTGGTTGTGATAGCAACAGCCTCACCTCATCACAATGTCCCTTGGAATGTTTTCTGGGAAAGGGGTCTAAAAGTGATCTGTCATCACTGGTCAGTGGTACAAGTAGCTTATTCTTACATCCTTGCCCTTCCCCCTCGGACCTGAAACAAAACATCCCAGTCTGCCCTCCTCTTCTCACATTTGAATTTTCATGTGTTCACCATTTGTCAGGGCTTCACCTTCAATGACATGGTCAAGGCACCAAGAAATTATATTTAACACATGAAAAATGAATACCAGGCCCATTTCCTCATGCCTTGTAATTGTAAGCTACAAAATTTGTGTTTAGAGTCTGCATGTGTGTGCCTATTCTTGGAACAACGTTTATAGACACTTTAAATGATTCCTCTCCAAAGCCATAAAAGGGTTTAGTAACACACTTTAATATATAATTTCTTAAGCATTTTTTTAATAAAATACAGATATATAATTATAATTATCAATGCATGTATGTCATTTAATATAACGATAAAAGGCTAGTCTTTGAAGTGACATGATGATTAATATTTACAGTAAAACCTAAAGGAAATAGCACATGTACAATATTGCTGATCAAAAGGAAAAGATTAAAAATTCTCATCATATTGTGGTGTCATCTCAAATCACAAAGGGCAAAAAGGAAAATTCTCAACTTATTAATATATATAGGAATAGATCATTACTTTCCATGTTTTCTCAAGATGGAAAACTCTCTTGTTCTCCTGAAATTATGCCAGACTCTGAGGCTGGGATATGTTCATAATAAGGACTTTTCCCAAATCTTTATCAAGCTATTAATACCATACACAAACATGTTATATAAATCTACCTATTGGAAATACGTCATGTACCTTCACACTAATTTTAAATTTAAAGATCAATACTCACTTGATGAACTGTTAGAGCATCCATGACGAAATTTATTAGTATGTATAAACAGAGTCACATTGTGTGAAAATACTGTTCAAATAGTAATCCCCCTAAATATATAACAGCCATGCTGCTCTAAAGTAAAGAAGCAAATCAGGAACTACATTCTTTCCCCATCAAACTAAGGATAGGATAATGCCATTCTGTTTAGCACTGAAAGGAAACCCCACTGCTTTTGCTTGACAAATATATGAAACATAAATGAGTTAATGGCAAGACACATAATTTTATTCTCAACAAATATATGGTAATGCTCTTCACCCTGCATTCTTAACTTTTCCTATTAATCTCATTTTGTGCTATCAAAGTTATTACTTGTTTTGAAACCATTTACACAATTTTTGGGGGATTTTTAAAAAATAATGCTCTTTTTTTTTTTTCAGTTTCAAGGCTAAAAATGATGTTGAGGTTAAAAGTTTTACAGCTCCTTTATCATAATTGGTATCTTCCTCCTTAGTCTTCCAAGAAGGACTTTATAGTAATAGGTTTTGGCCTTTGCACTGCAACCCCCAAAAGACAGATTGCTGGAGATAACCCCCTGAAATTCCTTACAGCGCTATTTAACACCATGAAGGCCTAGAATCTATCTGTTTTGAGAAAGACTCAGACAAAGGGACAAGGTTCAGGGAGGGGGGAGGTTTCAATTTGCAGGAATTTTCAAGACATAAATAAGTAGTGTAAGTGCCTTTTCTCTTTACTTCTGGACCATGGGTCAGGAATCTCAAGGCAAGATGGAAAAAGAAACCTGAATGAAAAAAACCACACTATAAAAACCTAAAGGAAAGCAGAAAATATTATTCCTCTTGATTTAAAAAGTTAGACATTTTTCATTGGAATCAAAGTATTTGAGTTGGATTTATTTTCTTTTTGCCATTCCAGTCATATCATATATTCCTTTCCTGGTGAAAATTGGAATTTAAAATATTTATTGGTCTACTTGATACTAGATAAAATGAACCAAGAAAGTCCAAAACACTGGAAATTTATTCTCTGCATATGAATAAATACCTCTTATATGTCCGATGGGAAGTGAAAAAATTACAAGCCTCTCTATCTTCTTTAGGGAAATAATTATTATGGGTTATGAATTTTTACAGGACCAAAGTCACCTAATAGATGTGATAAATAAGAACAAGCAGGAACACAAAAGCTAATCCTTCATGATTACAAGTTGGATTACTACTTCAACTGGCTTCTGCATTTAGGTTCCACTTGCCCAGTCATACTCTGTCATGCTGGTTATTCCTGCAAAACTTAAGTATAAGAACTTTGGTTAAATATACTATATGTATGCCAATACTCTGTGCAATGGGGAGAAAAATAGAGGCAGGAGGTGGTTTTGTAGGCTGCAAACTCCACATGCCACATACAGTATACATATATACCATAGCTAATCACAATCTCACCATGAGGAAGTCAAAAACCTCAGGGAGCCTTCATTTTCTATTATATATACATTTTACAAGCTACTTGATAAGTTTCTTTTCATACTGCTTTCCAAAGAGAAAAAAAATAATAAAAGAAAACAAAGAAAGAAAACACATTAGCTGGATTCGAATGTAGTTTAACTTAAAGGCTTCATCAGACCATATGTGCAGATACTTGAGATGATGAGAGAGTTAAGCTTCCTAGGGTCCTAGAGTCAAAGAAACTCTGCTGACCCCCACTGCTAAGCAGGTGCACGCCTTCCACGGGGGGCAACATCTGCCGATCCGTCATGGTCCCACTTGGTGAGGACCCCAAGAAACTTCCTTGGGAAGAAACAATTTTCTCAGGACTGGCAGCCAGTTTAGGGGATGTGGAGAAGTTATACCCATACAAGGCACAGGGGCTGTGTAATCTGAAAGTGTTGTAGGAACCCTGGTGGGTCTGGTTAGCAGCAAAGGCGTTGCTGGGGGGTGAAGGCATGATGTACTGGAGCTGGGGAGACATCCCTGAAATCTGCATGGACAAGCTGGTCTGTGGGCAGCTGAAGGTGTCCCCATCTGTGCCGCCCATGGACATGTTCACCGAGGCGCTGCTGCTGACGCCCACGTAGGAGGGAGTCCTGGGAGGGGCGAAGGTCTCCCCTGTCTGGTTGGTGAGCCTGTTGTAGGTCTCAGCCAAGGACGTGCTGTATCGGTTGAGGGTGAGGCCAGAGCGGGCACAGGCGGAATAGTCAGCTGGGGCCAGACCACACAGCTGGCTGGTGTTGGGTCCCAGATGGAAGGCAGGAGATGAGCAAGGGGAGCCGGACAAAAGATGAGGGTGGGTGGCCGCAACGCCATTCCCAGAACCTTGGAGTAAGGTAGAGGAACCTGTATTTCCTACAAAAGAAGTTGAAATGTAAAGAACCTCTTTTCCTTTCACTTTTGTACACATGAGCTAGACGTGATTTGTTACACGGGGCAGGTACAAAGACAAAAAGGAGATGGTCTCCACTCTCAGGAATTGTAATGTAATTGAATTTAGACTGAATGACTTTAAACACAGATACTCTCAACATTTTCAAGAAAAATTATCTCCCCAAGGGATGGTCTTTTTTTGTTTGTTTGTTTGCTTTTTGTTGTTTTTGGTTTTTTTGCAAAAGGTATCAGGACTCTACCATGTCAAATTTTCACATTTTCTCCCTCAATTAGTTTTCTCCGAGTTTTCTCATTATTTTGTAATAAACATTACAAATATTGACTTTCCCAGCAACTTAAGAAAATATAAATTTCATCGTACTCTGTAATTTTTTCCAGGAGTATAACCATCACCTCACTTCTACCCACTTTTTACTTTTTTTTTCAGCAGAGTTTGCTCTGGATCAATATATTTTCTTGCAAGAAAAAAGAAGGAATTCAAAGGAAAGATCCAAACTGGCCAGACCCATCCTGTCTCAAATGAACTGGCAACTTCCCACTGAAAGCTTCTGTGGGTCAATGACTACCACGCATGCAGGGCTATTACAATAAGGCAACAGTCTCAAACTTCAAAAATCTCATTTCCACACAGAAAGCGGTTTGGTGGATCACATGCTAACTCAAGAGCAGAGGTCCAGCAGATAAACAGTCCTGTGAAATAGAGAGGGTGCTTAACCCTGCCTCCAATCAATAACAGTGGTGGCGGCTGATCGCCCCCCACCCCCTAGATTTGCTGGCAGATTGATGTCTGCAACTTGATGGAACTTAGGGAGAGAAGAGAATTCCAATGGGCTGGACAGGTTGTAAAACCTTCATTGCTCTAGCGACAGTGTTTTATATAGCTTCTCAAAATAATCTAAAAGCCAATCCACCCAATGATAATTATCTAAAAACCTAGCATGCTAAATTCTCATGGTGATGCTGGGCAGAGTCAGGCATTAAGTGCAGGGCTGAGTGCAGGATTGGGCTGTGAGTCCTAGCTACCTAGTAGAGAAGGAAGCATCATCCTATTCCATGCAGCCTCTTTGAGGAAACACCAGCCCTGGGCTTGTTGGAAATGCTCAACAGTGATCTCAGGGAAGGCTGCCTCAGTGTACCTGAACGTCTCATCATAAATCAGCAGGAGAAACCTGCCTAGAGGCAATTCAGTTGAAGGAAGTGAAGAAAGAAGGGGGCAAAAACAGATGATTTGGGACCAGTATCTGTAATTTCTTGTGAAGTACAGCTGGTACCAGGGCCAACTAGTCTACCTCTAATTTTAAGAAAAAAAATTAAAGGTGAAATAAAGGTCATGAAATACATAAACAGCCTAAACATCCAAAACTTAACTTATGACCACACTAGCCATTTTCCTGGCCCATACCTATACCAGACACAAAAGAGAGGGATCTTGTAATAGAAGGATGTTGGTAATGAGGTAGCCATTAGACAACAGAAATGACTTGGGCATTTTTCAGTGCCTGAGCATCTAGCTAGGAACTGACCATATTTATGACCCAGGAGACTTCATGATTTACCTTGCTTGGGAATTCCAGGGATATCTTCAAAGGTGAGGGTCCGTAGTGAAGGTCGCCAGAATGCATATGACTCCACAAGGGCTTCCAAACCCATTCTAAATGGAAGGGTCAGGACAGGGAATGAACACAAAAAGCCAAGTTAGGAGAAGTTGGAGTTTTCACCTGTAATAAGCTGCTCTGGAAACACCACTGGTGTTGACAGTGCCTCCCACTCTGGCAGGTTAATAGCTTGGCACAAACACACACCAAAAAAAATGGTTTGGAGATGAGCTACTATTCTGTCATCAAGAGCACAAAAGGATAGAAACCACCCAGCAGCTCCTGTTAATATTCTCTGAAAAATGAGCTGATCTCAGGGGATACGAAGCTGCCCCCTGCGCTGGGAAAATGACGTGAAGACCATCCATTCTGGCTGCCCTGAGTTCAAGGCTCTGTGTGATCTGGAACCACCCTCTCTCCCTGATACATTCCTACCCCTCTAATGAGGAATGCTCTGCCACAAAAGTGTGCTCCTGCAAAGAGGCATTTCTACCCATCACTCAGTGCCTTGACCGCCAGCCGAGAAGAGCAGTCATCCAAGGAAAATTGACTTCTCTCTCCGAGGCATGATCACCACATCCAGGACAGCCAGGGCGGGCTCTGGGCAGCAGCCCTGACTTCTCAACTCAGCCTCCAAGAGGACCACAGCAAGGTGATCTCACAGGGCGCTAAGGTACATAGACCTAGCATTAGCATCAGACATTATGGTAAAGCCTCTACATACACTTAATGAATGGACACAAAGAGATAGGATAACTTCATAATGGACCACTCACATGATATCTATAAATTTTAAAACATGGCTGACTACTCTAAATACACACAAAAATGTATGCATCTCCTACTGTAAGTGATTCAGAGTCTTCGCTATTGTATATCAGATAATTAAGTCCTCCAGGTCCTAGAAATGAGTCCCTTCACTCAACTAGCACCTTCTCAAGGCCTTTCCACTTTTCCCTCAATCATCTCAGCCCTAATCAATCTGTTAATTCAGGTAACATTATGCTTTCCATGAAACGCACAGCTTCGCTGAAGAAAATGCCTGATTCCTGAGTGTCACACTATACAAGGCCACCTCTTGAGATTGTCAGATACAGTTTTAGTGAATACGGATAATCTGTGTTTAATGCAGATTTAAAGACAGTGAGTATGATTAACAGATTAGACTCCACGTGATAGCTGCTATAGATTCCCTGCATCCCCAAGTCATAACCAATGAACTAGGACTAGAGAAACACCCCCTTCAGAGTCACATCTCCTATACAACATGGTGAAAACTCCCAGAAGACCCAGAGTAAGTGACCTGTGCATACCGATAAAACCATCTTCCCTTACTTGCCCTGGGCTGCACTGAGCATGAAGGACAGAGTCTGGCTTTGTATGGAATCACTGTGCCCCAGAGAGAGGACTAGTTAGTGCTCAGGACACTGGATTGGGGTCAGGAGAATTGGGCTGTGACTACAACCCTCTAACATTGAGTACATGTTTGGAGCTACCTGCACTGCTATTTCCCACAAAGTGAGGACTGGAATACAAAGTTCTGAGTCCTCTCCTAGCCCTAAAGTTTACCACTAAGCAATTTACAAACCAAACATTGTATCTGTGGCTGACTACAAACCAGGTCTAAGAACACTCTACTCAACAATATTTTATGTAAAGTATTGACTGGGGAGAAGTTTGGCAGCCGTATCAGTCTCAAAGCCCCACATAATCTGCAAGTTGCATTTAATACTGGACTCATGAATGCTGTGCATGCATGCATGCTAAGTCGCTTCAGTTGTGTCCAACTCTTTTTGACCCCTATGTACTGTAGCCCACCAGGTTCCTCTGTCCATAGGATTCCCCAGGCAAGAATAGTGGAGTGGGTTGCCATGCCCTCCTCCAGGGGATCTTCTCAACCTAGGGACTGAACCCACATCTTTTATATCTCTTGCATTGTCAGGCAGGTTCTTTACCACCAGCACCACCTGGGAAGCCCCTCATGAATGCTGGGTGCTGTTTATTCCACTACTTTATTTTTAGCTTGTACTAATACTCCATTTTTATGACTTTCTAGAAACAAGCTTTTTTAAGTTAAAGAATTTAGGACACAGTTTTGTCCTAAACTGCTTTGTTAAACACAGAAGAATTTTTGTAATTACAGTTTTAAATATTCAGGATACCTAAGTAGTCCTGGAGGGGCCTCAAGGGGAATTTACTAAGAAGCAATTAATGAACATCTACAGGACTTAGACATTTATTAACCGTGGAGATGAGCATCAGTGCATTATTTGCTTTAGCGGTGTAAACTTGATTATGTTTCAAATATAAACTCATACTCCAAATTCTTAGGGAGAAGTTACTAAGACTTACAAATGGGTAACCCTAAGCCTTAAAGAGATGCTCTGAAGCTTACTGATCTACAAGTGGTCTGATTTGGACCTATTGATATTTTTCTTGAGGCTGCTGTTTCACACTGCAAGTTCCAGAAAGGATTTCAGATATTTTGCAGGAAACAGTTATAAAATATTTATTAGCTGAATCTGGACTTAAAAAAAAAAAAAGTCTTCATTTTCCCCAGTAATGGAGACTTTTCCCATCTAGTTAAAGAAAAGATAAAAGGCACCTCCTGCAGGAGTGTAGCTAAGGCGATAATTTATACAAGATGCCTTTGAACAATTTCCACATTTTATCACCCCCCTAATTTATGCTATCAAATGGTCGAGTTTATTCAGTAAAATGGTTATGTTTTTTCCTGAAGTATTTAAAGAGAAGAAATTTTTGTACCTTCCTGAGTAAAAGATTTTATAGGGTCAACCCTAAGGCCTAACTGAAGAATGAAACTTTTCTCAGTACATAAATTCTCCTTCACGTAACAAATGTCCTGCAGGAGCGCTTTTAAGGGCTGAAGCTACTGATTTCTATAAAATAGGCGGTAGGACCATAAATAGCCAGGAAGGTATAATTTTTAATTAAAGCAAATTGTTTTATAAAGTTTAAAAAATCACAAGTCCAAGTTTATTTCTTGTCCTGCATAATTTGTTTATTTCAAGTACAGGGAAAAAATAAAAACAATGTATATTAAAAAGTAATAACAGTACAACAAAATCAGGGATATTAAAGAAATATTTTGTACTTTTTCTCATGGGCTTTTTTCTCTATTAATATATGAAAACATATCACCCTTTCCCCAAGACCTCAGCACCAATGCACCCTCCTGATCTTATAGATAACTTGGTCTCCTTTGTTTTTTTAAGGAAAATAACACGTAAGTTAGAAATCTTTAAAGCTTACCACATTCTCTCTTTTCCATAAAAGTGTCTTTCGCATTTATCAGTGGAAAATGTTAACGTATTTAATATTGATTCACAGATATTTAATAATGAGTCATAGATATTTAGCATTCAAAAATAAGCACTGAAGAGTCTGTCTGTCATAAGCAGGAGAATTCATTTTAATGAGAAAAAAAGTGAAACTATTCGTTTTACCAACAGTGAAGCTATGTATAAGCTCAGTAGATTTTTCCTATACTAAGATATTATTTAAACAGCTGGAGTAAAATAAAAATTTGAAAGTTTAACAACCTTTTAAAAAGTGTTAAGATATAATTCATTATTTTTTGCATATCTATTAAAAACTTTAAAAGGTGTAGAATCAGGAAATAAACAGTAGCCAGCACCATGATTGCAATGGCTTATACTCCTTCAATAGCGAAAGGAAAGAAAAATTTCTATTGAACCTAGCATTTTGCCCTCATGATACCAAACAAGCGAGTTAGTGGCTTATTTTGACCAATGCCTCTGATTTTTTTTAACTGATCAAAAAAAAGAAAAACACCTTTTAATTGTGCCAACTTACCTAAAATTCTTTTTGAAGCCTTGCAATATTGGGTTGGCCAAAAAGTTCATTTGGGTTTCTCCATTACATCTTATGGAAAATTCTGAATGAACTTTTTGGCCAACCTAATATGTATCTATCATCTCACTTCTATTTACAGGCGTACCCACTATAAATACTACCCAAAATACATCTTTAAAAATGTTAAAATTATCACTTCAAAAATGACCTGACAGTAATGCACAAAATGATAAATATAATTAATAGTGCTCTATGTTATATAAGAAAGTTAATTCTAAGTGTTCTCATCACGAGGAAAAAAACTGTTTTTCTATTTCTTTAATTTATGCCTATATGAGATGATGTCTGTTCACTAAACTTATTGTGATAATCATTTCATGATGTATGTAAGTTAAATCATTATGTGCTACACCTTAAACTTTAGCAGTGCTGTATGTCAATGACATCTCAATAAAAGCAGAAGGAAAAAAAAGATAGTGTTCAAGCCATGTGACCCCACAATGTCAACAGCAGTGAGGTCTTTGCTAGAGTCATCCTACAGGAGAACCTGGAATTAGTCCTGGCAGTATAGTCTCATGGCTTCCCTGGTGGCTCAGTCAGTAAAGAATCTTCCTGCAACGCAGGAGACCTGGGTTCGATCCCTGGGTTGGGAAGATACCCCAGAGGAGGGCATGGCAACCTACTCCAGTATTCCTGCCTGGAGAATCTAATTGGACAGAGGAGCCTGGCAGGTTACAGTCCATGGGGTCTCAAAGAGTTGGACATGACTGAATGACTAAGCAGAGCACAGTATAGTCTCAAGTCTCAGTGCTGCCCTCCTGGAATTTCAGTGAGTTTCAATAAATTCATTCTCTGCTTAAAAAAAAAAACTGAAAGCAATGCAAGGTTCTTAAATAGATAAATATTCTGCTATCAGAAGAGTCACAAGAAGATTTCATCAAAGTATTTGTCAAGGTTGAAAAAGGAGTCATCCCAGGGGCTCCCTCAGTCACCTCACCAATAAGCACCTCAGTTACTGATTTATTCAGCTTTCAGAAACTCCTCTGAAAAGCAATGTTAACCAGGAGCTAATGCAATGTAACAAAAGCCAAGCAAAGTTTTTCTCCACGTGGAAAGAGACATCTAAAACAATAGAATAATCTCAGTACAGCAGACGTATGGTAGGAACACTCAGAAGTCTTCCTACAGAGTGAAGGATTTCAGAGGGAAGCTGCATTATTAGTCAGTCTTATTGATCTGCCTGCGCTAAATTAGAGGCTACTCTACTCCAGTTCGCTTGCCTGGAAAATCCCATGGACGGAGGAGCCTGGTAGGCTGCAGTCCATGGGGTCGCGAAGAGTCAGACACGACTGAGCAACTTCACTTTCACTTTTCATTTTCATGCACTGGGGAAGGAAATGGCAACCCACTCCAGTGTTCTTGCCTGGAGAATCCCAGGGACGGCAGAGCCTGGTGGGCTGCCGTCTATGGGGTTGCACAGAGTCAGACACGACTGAAGCGACTTAGCAGCAGCAGCAGCTACTCTCATACATTTTAGTCCTCATATTCAGTCAGTTCAGTCGCTCAGTCGTGTCCAACTCTTTGTGACCCCATGGACTGCAGCACGCCAGGCTACCCTGTCCATCACCAACTTCTAGAGCCTACTCAAACTCATGTCCATCAGGCCGGTGATGCCCAGTCCTCATAGTACATGGTGTTTAAAAGAACCACTGCATTACCAAAGGGGGAGGGATAAACTAGTGATTAGCAGATACAAACCATTATATATAAAATAGATAAACCACAGTGCCCTACTGTATAGCACAGGGAACTGTATTCAATATCTTATAATAAACCACAATGGAAAATAATCTGAAAAAGAAAAAAAAATAAAAGAACCATTGCACATGAAGATGAAATCAGGTCTTTCTGCAGGCACATAAGTTTATTCTGAGAAAAGGTCTCTGTCTATGCTTACCTTGCTCAGCTAATCATCTGAAAGAACTAAAAGTCTAGACTACTACCTGATTGTTTTCTCTCTATAATTTTAAGTGAAATTGTTCCTAAAATGAGATAATCAAGGGTTTTGACCTCATATAGCCACAGCCTATCAATACCAAGTTTTCAAGAAATATTAGAATAATGTCTGGAATAAAGTGATAAAAATGTCTCAAATACTTTTTAAAAACAAAATGCTTTTCAAAACATTTAAGTCAAAGTCTTACCCAGAGAGGGCATCTGGAGAACGTTAGTCTATTATTACTATCAACAGTTATAAAATATTTTAGAAAATGTCACACCAACTCTATTGGAATAGAATCATATCAATAAATTCAAAAACTCTTGGCACACAGACTAAGGAGATCTGCTTTTTGATAAAGAGTAATAGAGTGGAATTCATTACTGTAGCTCTCCCACTTAGTACAAACACCATAAAACACAACACAGAAAAAATAAACAAGTGTGTGGCTGTCAGTAGAGCCAAGACAAATTTGGAAACTAAAGAACATCAGCTGTCTTGGCAGTGGGAAGTAGTTTCAAATTCTAGTTGAAAATCTGAGTGAACAAGAGTCTCTGTCATATTTTGAAGAGAGATCAATACATAGTTGTGACATTGCTAAGTAAATTCTAAACCAAGAGCAGATGCAGACAGTATTTTCACTTGGGATATTAAAGACCCTGGGTCCGGAGGCATAAGTTTCTACAAAGCCCCTTCAGAGGCAGCATGCACTGTATACCCTGAGAACTTCCATTTTCACCCTAGCATTTCATATCAACAGTCAGCTTAGAAATGAGTAAGCCACAATGAGGCACCCAAAATAAGTTATATTCATGCCTTAATGATATTAACAAATTTAAACTTCATAAGAAATGATTTCAAAACCACGTAAGTAAATTTAGTTGTTTACTTTGTAGTGGAAAATTCACCATAAAAATCAAATGTATTTATCACAGCCAGAATGTTTTTCACTAAGACTCACCTATTACGCCCGGAGTCTCGGAAGCCTTTGGCGAAGGGATTCCTATCTATCTTCAGGCGAGTAATCTGCACCGTAGAAAAAACAGCCACATCAAATCTTAAGATAAAATCTAAGGAAGGTTATCAAAAATGATAGTGATGGAAGAACTGTAAGAAACTCCGGAATCAACTGTCAGAGGATTCTACTGTGTTCTTTTCCCCTGTTTCCCGGGTATTTTATTATCTTAGTAGCAAAGCTACAAGAATATTTCAGAAGTCATCTAGACATTCATTTGCTATGAAAAGAACATTCCCCTACTTCTATCCAAGCACTGTAATAAATTTTGCTTTGCTATTAATATCCCTAGGGAAGGGGATTCTGAATCTTCTGTTGATAATTGTTGCCCTTCATTTAACAATCTCTTTAAAGTTCTTCCCTTTATTAACTCTGTGAAATATGTCTGTTTCTCTTGCAGTACTGGTGATGGAGAACAGCTAATATCCAACTTCTATTTAACAGCCATTTATACACTTAAGTGTTGTTAGTGTTCTTCAGAAATAGGCAATATACACTCCTTGAACGTTTCTGCCTTCTATTTTTCTTTGTCTCTCCTCAAATCATCTTTACAGCTCTCATCTCCTCTTTTATCTGTGGAGTCATGACCTGGTCAAAGCACTACAGTGAATGTCTAGCCAAAGGTAACCATGACTTGAAGGTTTTAATAGGATTCAATCTTATACACATAGGAGAAATAAATAATAGCTTCATTTTAACTACAGCTGTAATTTGTTGACTTATAACTAGATTTTTATTCAGGAAGATCCCAGGATTTGAGGGAAAATTTTTTGTAAGTGGTCTAATCATCTCCATTAAAAACAATTTTTTTTTTAGTTATATCATCTTGAAATTGATGTTAATAAACAACATCCCATCTGTTTCTAACCATATCTCCACCTTGCCCAGAGAAGTTTATAGCCTATTTTCTAAGAAGCATATCATGCTTTGTTTTCTGTGTTCCTTGGTTTAGTAGAATCTACTAAGTTCTAATTGTGCCATTTTGGTCAAGGACAAATGAACACTGCTGAATGACCCTAGGGCAAAGAAAGGCATCTTTGGACAGTCACCTGAAATCCCCCTATATCATGCTGTGTGCACTTTCAGCCATCTGCCAATCAGCTTTGCAACACCTAAGGCAGGTGTATTCCATATGCTACTGTCTTAGTTTGTGGATGCTGCTGCTGCTGCTGAGTCACTTCAGTCGTGTCCGACTCTGTGCAACCCCATGGACAGCAGCCCACCAGGCTCTTCCATCCACAGGATTCTCTAGGCAACAATACTGGAGTGGGTTGTCATTTCCTTCTCCAAGTTTGTGGATGAAACTACATTATAAACAAGATAATGTAAGGGTGTGTTAAGTAATTCGCTGTGTCTACCACTCTGCCATTGAAAGAATTCTTTATAATTCATTATAGCTCAATTATCTGTTCATTTAAATAATGCTTAAAGAACACTTAATACATTCATTTAAAACAGTATTTTAACACAGTGGGAAAGGGGAGGGTGGAATAAATTGGGAGGGTAATATTGACATACATAAACTACCACGTGTAAAACAGCTAATGGGAAGCTGCTGAATAGCAAAGTTTACCTTGGGGTTCTGTGATGACCAGGAGGGGTGGGATGTTGGGGTGGGGTGGGAAGGAGGTTCAAGACAGAGGGGATATACACATATACATATGACTGATTCATATTGTTGTACAGCAGAAACTAACACAACACTGTAAAGCAATTACACTCCAATAAAAAAATTAAGAATAAAAAAATAAAGTGCAGGGGAAGAAGTTTAAAAAAATATTTCTGAGCTATAAATAAATGAAAAAACAAAGCAAAAAAATAGTATTTTAAACAAGAGTTCACAGCTACTAAAAAGAATGTATTTGAATCAGTTCTAATGATGTGGATGAAACTGGAGCCTATTATACAGAGCAAAGTAAGACAGAAAGAAAAACACCAATATAGTATATTAACGCATATTATGGAATTTAGAAAGATGGTAACGATGACCCTATATGCAAGACAGCAAAAGAGACACAGATATAAATAACAGACTTTTGGACTCTGTGGGAGAAGGCAAGGGTGGGATGATTTGAGAGAATGGCATTGAAACATGTATATTATCATATGTGAAACAGATCGCCCGTCCAGGTTCGATGCATGAGACAGGGTGCTCAGGGCTGGTGCACTGGGATGACCCTGAGGGATGGGATGGGGAGGGAGGTGGGAGGGGGGTTCAGGATGGGGAACACAAGTACACCCACGGCTGATTCATGTGAATGTATGGCAAAAACCACCACAATATTGTAAAGTAATTAGCCTCCAATTAAAATAAATAAATAAAATTTTTAAAAATTAAAAAAATAAAAAAGAGTTCAGATTTATATTATAGTGCTTGTTTAAATAGAGGTACATTGCAATCACTAGCATCATTATTTTTACGACTGACATCACATCTATTGCGTGCATACCATGTATGCTGTAATATGAGTTTTGCACATATTATTTCATTTAATTCTCATAGCAACTTGGATGTAGTTATTATCCCAATTTTATGTTCTCTTATACTGGCTTAAGTTTTCTATGATTATAAGGTTACTCGGCCATAGAACTGGACTGGGACCCCAAGTTTCAGAGCTTATGCTGGTAACCACCAGGCATGGTAGCCTACCAATTTCCCATAAGTTCTTCAACATACAGCTGGGAAGTTTAAAAAAAAAAAAAAGAAGAACGACTGCATTTTTCGTGATCAATTTCCTTTCTTCTAACTTTTCCACCCTCTTAGCTGATTTATCAGCATTTGTGAATTGGTGTTAGTCACCAATAAGTATCAAAAACCCACTGTATCTTGTTTATTGTGTAACAGAGGCTTGGAGAAAATACACGTTTAAAATAACATTTAATACACAGTTAATTGGATGTGTTGGAGAGAGACAGAGAAGAAAGATGAACAGGGTTGTTTAAAAGCTACCAAAGGTACAAAATGCCTCTTTTCTCCTTATACATTGTATTTTTCCTGAAAAAAAAAAATCATTTTCTATGACTGATACATTTTAAGAATATATTCCTGGGACTTCCTGGTGGTCTAGTTGTTAATACTTTTGCCTTCTAGTGAGGGGGCTTCGGGTTCCATCCCTGGTTGAAGAGATAAGATCCCACATGCCTCATAGCCAAAAACACAAAACATAAAACAGAAGACATATTGTTACAAAGTCAATAAAGACTAAAAGGGAGCCTGCATGTGTTGCTTCAGTCGTGTCCAATTCTGTGTGACCCTATGAACTGTAGACTGCCATGGACTCCTCGTCCATGGGATTCTCCAGGCAAGAATACTGGAGTGGATTGCCATGCCCTCCTCCAGGGAATCTTCATGACCCAGGGATTGAACTCTAATCTCTTACATTTCCTGTATTGGCAGGTGGGTTCTTTATCATTAGGGCCACCTGAGAAGCCCTGAAAAGGGGGCTATATTTTAAAAAAAAAAAAATCTTGATTGTCTCAAGCCCTTTTAAAGGTTAATTTCATGTTCCTTCCTAAAAGCCTACATAGAAGTGTGACAATGTGAGTGTGAGAGGACAGGACAGCTTGGGTGGTGTCACCCATGGATGAGAGCAGATGAGCCTCTCGGCCCTAAGGGAGAACTCATAGGACAGGGTTCAAATCTCCTAAGAAGATTTAAAACAAAATAAAACAAAACAGACAGCTTATAAAGCCTTAGATTGTTGACTGAGATATATATAAATGTCAAGAGAAGTGGAAATCTAAAATAATGCTGCTGACTTTTGAAAATTTTAAAAAAATCTACCACAGACCACATCAGCCCCCACTACATTGCTATTTCTTATGAAAACTGGCCAGATAAGTGCATGGGTCAAATAATTTCTTCCTTTCAATTCTCCACCTGCTTGATACAGCCTTAAATAATGACATATATTAATGCTCACTTATAGAGAAAAGAAATATTTCACTTCTTAAATTATCTCTAATTTAATGAAAGGATTACTCCACAATTGCTCATCTCTCAGACAGTAAGTGTATGTATAACCCTCTATCACAATTAAAGAAATAGCCCTTTTGTACATATAATAAGGATAAATGATTCTGAAATACTTCCCATAACACATGGATGGCAGCTTTAAAATAAAGTGAGCTGATAAATCTCATGTTCTGTGATACAACTCACTTTCATATTCTACAGGTCTATTTCCTAGTCAGTACACATGCTTTCTAATTTTAATTATGACATCAGGATTCAATGTCTCAGAATGGAAAGTAAACCTATACTGCCAGTCATGAGAGACATTCTGGTCTAAAGAAATCTTCACTAGAGTAGCTTTATATGGGCATTTTGGATAAATAATTATTATTACTACATATGCATGCATGCTAAGTCACTTCAGTCATGTACGACTCTTTGCAATCCTATGGACCATAGCCCACCAGGCTTCTCTGTCCATGGGATTCTCCAGGCAAGAATACTGGAGTGGACTGCCATGCCCTCCTTCAGGGGATCTTCCTGACCCAGCGATCGAACCCCTTTTGTTATGTCTCCTGCATTGACAGGTGGGCATATATATATATATATATATACACACATTCTGGATGTCATACATGGCAAGCACTTTATGACAATTCTTAACTTTTAGAGTGAAAAAGAAAGCTAGCTTTTAATGTGCACATGAAATTAAAAGTCTAGAAAGATTCCATTTCTGAAAACAATACCTGCTGGTTCTGATAGGCGGTGACAGTGGTGAAAACAGTTTCAGGAAAGGAAAATGCCTTCACTCCCTCTCCAGATGGAACAGGCTTGATGGGAGAAAGATCGTCCCCACAGTCTTTACGGATGATGTGGACTCGCGGTTGGTATTTGTGCATAGAATGAAGTATAATCTTTACCAAGGAAAGAAAAGACAAATTTGTCAGCAACTTCTACCCAACCTCAACCCCTTGACTAAATATTTAATGTGTAAAACAAATCCTAGTTAGAAATAAAGATACCCAAGGCTGTGAAAGTCCCAATTTAATAAAGTGTATCAAAACTGGAGTGAGACAATTAGGACGCTGTTTGGAAAGTGCGCATAAAAATACAAAAGAAAAAAAGGCAAGTAATTATTTCGGTTGAAGCCCTGTGTGCAACCATATGAATGTAGCATCACATTCTCTGTTTCTGGAAACCCAAGAATAAATTCATCAGCATTTTCATTTATAATGAACCTGATGGAACACAGAGTCCAAAACAATAAAACTAAAAATGAGACTGAAATGATTATTTGAATTCCACCACACCCATCCCTAAAAATAAGTATTTGCACACCAAGATTTTCTCCAGAGAACATTTTTCCTCTATTGGTGACTACAACATGTCTACTCAAGGGCAAAGGGATTTTAAGGATACCCCGGGTTCACAAAGTCTCTGGTTTGCCTGGAGAGCCCAGCATTCATGCTTCCATCACAACAAGGCTTCCAAAACCCAGGCGCCCGGGGATGAAAAAGCTCTCCGACTCAGCTTGGGGAATCTGATGATATGGTTTGACTGCCTTCTGCTCAATGATTCCACTTCTGAGAATTTATCCTAAGGAAATATTCCAAATCCCAAAAAGTGTTTCATGTACAAAGATGTGCAATGCACCATTTATAACAGTGGAAAAACTATAAACCACTGACATGAATAGATTGGTTAGGTAAATGAAAATCCACACAATGGTTACAGCATTATTCAGCCATTACTAACGCTTTTAGAGCATTTTTAGTCACATAATGAAACACTTCTTTTTAAATCCTAAATTAGAATAAAGGATCCGAGTTGTTTTTAAACTTACCATAACTACATAAAAATAGATAGTAAAAGGACCCATACAAACATATGAACAGTGGTCATCCCTAGGTGATGGAATTGTGGATGAATGTTTTCTTCTCTATTTGTTTTACACTTTCAAGGTTGAGGAGGTAGGTAAAGAAAGAGCTTCATCCAATGAGATTTTCTATGTGCTGCTGGAAATCCAAATTAAATTATTCACTAATGAATTTAATTAACAAATCTATATCTTTTCTGAGCTATACAACTTGAATTCAGGCTTTGAAGTGTTAGGAGTTTGGAGAAATGCTTAAACAAAAGTCTGAGGAAAAAAACCACAGTGGTTGGTTGACCTGCCTCATGCTTTTCAGGATGTGCACAGTTTAATAAACCAAATTCAGAATCACTGGTCAACCCAAACCTCTACTTATAGAGTGTGTTTGCTGCCCCAAAAGAATGTGTTTACCTTCCATTATTAACCAACAGTTGTGACGTTTCTCTAACCCTAAAATTTTCTTTCTATCAGTGGAGGAAATGCCTGGAGAGTAAATCTAATGATGATACTCACCACACATGCCTGATGGAGGGATAGCATGAGTCTGAATAAAGGACAAGAGGGGACAATAGTCCTCATTGTCATCTGGGGGGACACAACACAAATCAGCAAGGACAGAATTTCAACTTACTCATGACTCAAAAAATCAATTTAAAGGGTTACAACTGGAAATCTTTAGATAAGTAAAATTAGCAAATAAAGTATAAAAATAGAACGTGCCGTATATAGTAAGGATAAGTTCTGTTTTGCAAAACACTGCCTGTTGGGGGGGGTGTGTGTATACGCTAAGTTAAACATAAAATGTATGTCTGGCTGTAATCAGATAAAAAGTCTGAAAAAGCAAGATTTAATTCTAATGATTCATAAATTTCAGAGCCAGAGAAAAATTGGAAAAAGTCACTTAACATTAAACAAAAATAAAAAGCATGGTCAGTTTCAGAAGACAAGAGTTAACTGACTTGAAGTGAAGGAAATAAAAAGTCACTTAGGTTTCTGTTTACTAGTCAATAAAAAGTAAATTCTTGTTTTATGAAATCTTTTTTCTCTCAAGCAGATTTCTCCATACAGCTCTATCTATTTTAATAGTATTCATTTGTTTATATCCTTATGCAACCTCAAAAATGACTTAAGGTGGGATATACTGGGGGTAGGGTATAGAAATAGCTGAGGCATGCCTATGTTTGCACATTAAAGGGTAACTGCCAACAGTAACCTGAAAATTATTCAAAAAAATAATATATTCTCAATATTACCTATAGGAATTTAGTATATACCTACAAATTTTTAGGGAATGCTAAACAAGCCTCAGTTCTTCTATATAAAATAGCATTATTTGTTTTTTAATGAACTATCAAAGTTATAACAACAAGTGGTCATGAGTAATTTGCTTATTTATTAGAACAAGTAGAACTAGGAGAACCACTGCCTTTATGAACAAAAAGACCACAATGATAATACCCATTGCTTAAACTCAAATAATTATAATCTGATCTGCACATTCTATATTTTCTGGTCTGTTTAGATGAAAGATATTTTTTCTTTTGGATACTATCTATTAGCACAGATAGTAACATAAATCTCTGTCCATAAACACAGGGTGCTTTCCCATGTGTAGGTTAATACACATTTTTCCCATGTTAAAGACATTAAGTTTGACATTGGTGGGATAACTAATATTTTAAAATTTAGCCATTACTAGTCTTCCAGTTTCCTTCTCATATATTCTTCACAATTCTAATTCTGATTCTCCTTCAATTTCTTTACTTCTTATGAAGCAGAATAAATTACTTTTTTAAAAAGACACTAGGTTTGAGTCAAAAGAAGCATATTACTTAGTTCTGATGCTGCCTATCATATGAGGGCAGAAGGGTGCGAGTCCCTGCAAGGTCCCTGCATCAAGAAAGGGACTGAGTTAGTCCCATCACAATAGTACTGTTGTCTTCTCAGACCCTGAATCACATCAACAGTAGAATATGACTTCCTAATCTCTAATCTAACCTTATTCACGGTGATAAAACTGAAGAAAAAAACATGACAGACATCTTCTTCATAGAGCCTTCCCAATCTCTCTTGACTGGAACAAAATGGCTGCCGTACTGCGCTGCTCTGACGGCACGACAATCTGTGTGCTAGTCTTCTCTTTTGTCTAGGTTAGAAGATCACTGAAGCCAGAGACTATGGCTTTTCATCTCTTACTACATTTTACAAAGTCTTCAAAACTTTTGTTTTTAAATAAATAACAGACAAGAGTACTTTGCCTCCTACCTCCTCCTCTAGTATCAAGCAATATGTGATTTCTACTAATAGCAAAGGCAATTTTCTTGCTTCCAAAATGCATAGGTACATGTTTTTCTCTCTCCATTCCCCACACACACTACTTTTTTTTATTATTATTAAAGTATTACATCCTGCCACAACTTTAAAAGAAAAAACTTTTTTGGAAGATGACACACTTCCATAGATACTGCTTGTTTTCTGAGTTTTTATTTTTCTTAATAGTGAAATATTATAATTATCCAGGTATAAACAACTGGGGTTCACTTGGCAATCTATTATTTTGTGTTTTAAACAAATGCTGTGTGATTTAAATCAGTAGACGTCTGAGTAAAGCATATTATCCTCTGTAATGTGGGTGGGCCTCATCCAATTAGTTGAAAGACTTAAGAGAAAAAGATTGAGGTCCACTGAGGAAAAGGAAATTCTGCTTCCAGAATGCCTCCAGACTCAAATTGTAATATCAGGTCTTCCCTGGGTCTTTGCCAATCCACCCTGCAAATTTTGGACCTACCAGCCCTATATCTGTGTTAGTCAGTTCCCTAAAATAAATCTCTTGTGTGTGTGTGTGTATAATATATTCTGCTGGTTCCATTTTTCTAGAGAATGCTGTTTTAAATAGAATCTAGTGAAATTATGAAGCTAAAATCATATAGATAGATAAATTACTACCTCTAATACTGTAGATGTATTAGGTATTAGGTATAAAGCCAGTAATTTCATCAGAATTAGAATTATAGAATCACCATATTTATTTAAATTATTTAAAGGAGTTTGTATCTTATCTAGGACAGTGTATAGTTTTTAGATCCATTATCTCTTTAAAAGATGTGTACTCAAAAAAAAAATATATATATACACTCAAAGTATAGAACTCCAAAAAATATAGTTAAGCTTTTGAAAATCATCAACATTTAGTGCCATTTATTTTTCAATTTTTTATTCTAAAAAAAAGTAAAGATTCTTCAATGGACACACTGACAAAATGACACAGTTACCTCCCTCATTGAGACAGAAGAAACTAATGGTCTTTCACTGAAGTCAAGTGAAAAAGAACTGTTACAACCTGACTCTGTACATAAAGAAAAAAAAAGAAGAGAAAGTAATGTACTAAAATTCAGGACATGAAGTTGTATCATTCAGAAGTGAAATATACTAGGCTTTAAATTACAAAAGGCAACAAATAAAAAGCACTGGCAGTTTGAGAGAGATGAGTTTTAAAAATTAGGATACTGCATCTGTACCACAATGAAATGTGTACTTGA